>JAPSGF010000006.1:19845240-19873404 GCA_035772895.1 Perdix hodgsoniae
GCGGGGACTCCCCGCCCCGCTCGGCCGGCACGGCGCGGCGCGGCGCGGGCCGCAGGGCCGGGCCCCTTCCCCCGAGCTGGGCGGGGGCCCGGGGAAGGGGACCGGCGCCGGGCCGTGCCTGGCCGCCGGGAGGCAGCGGGCGGCCGAGCCGGTCGGGGGACGCGCGGCTGCGGTGAGGCCGCATCGACCGGGGCGGGGAGCGGCGAGCGGCGAGGATCACGCTCCGGAAACCGCTGCCCGGCTTTTACACGACCCGGTGACCCGCGCGGCGTGGCCGTGGCTGGGGGACCTCGCCGGGTCCGCATCCCGTCCGCGCAGAGGCGAGGAGCGGCCGGCTCGTGCCGGGCTGGGCCGTCCTCAGGAAGCCCTGTGGTGGTCATTGCTCCCCTGCTCAGTGGCTTTCTCCTTTGGGAAGATTTTCAGGTTGGCTTGTTAGATGTCCACTTCTACGGGATCTGCCTCTTAGTTGTCTTATTCCCCTTTTTTTTCCTGCCACTTGTTATGTGAAGGTGCCAGATTCCTGTTTTCCTGTTGTCTCTGCACCTTCAAACCGGGCAGTTCCTCAGCCCTGCGGGGCTCCCTGCAGCCCGCCTCTGGGCTCCAGCCAAATGGGCCGTGTTGTTTTGGAAAGCACTGCCCTGAACTGGACAGAGGACTACTCCAGCTAAGGTCCTGCCAAAGCTGCCCGCAGCAGGATTAATTCATCAGCATCACAGTGCCAGGACTCAACACGCAGCACAGGAGAAACCATTCACTTCCAACCCAAACAAACAGCCTGCCTTTACAACTCACTCCCCGCCCCGGCTGCTGCCTGACTCTGAAAGGATCTGAGTATTTGTGTCTCCTCAGCTCTATTTTGAAATGGTTAGCAACATTATTTCAGCACTTGTACTGAGACCTTTTTGGCCCTGATTTTGCTATGCAATTCACAGGTGAACCCCGGGCAGCAGGGAGCCCACAATTTGCCCTGAAAGGTGTGCTGACACAAGGTTACATCTCCATGGAGTGCCTGGTAAGATCATAGATTTTCACAAAGACATCTTTCTAGGTACACTGCATTAACTTCCATAGACAGAAAAATGTCAGGAAGGAATAGCTAGTATGTTACTCGCACAGGTGCTATGATGAAAGGTTGGGTAATTGTCATTATAACAGTGGAATTCTCTTGACTTAAAAAATCATCTGCACAACAACATTAAGAACTGTAATACCAGGTTGAAGCAGAAAGCAATTCAGAAACCATAGTGTGAACATGGAGTTTTAAAATGAATGTACATTACACTGAACAATGGCTAAATGGAAGTGTAACCCTGTACTGGCCTGAAGTTCCCCGTTTTCTGAACATGAAAGCAAAATAAAAACCTTTAACAGCCTCCACGTGACGTGCTAGCAGCACAGGGGAAACTCGTTGAAGATTCATTGACTGCTTGGTTTTGCCTTATATAATTGGTAATATTGGTCAAGAAAGTTCACCTTTGCACAGCACGTGCAGTACTGAATTAAGAGATCACAAAACCTTATCAGGATTGGAAGCCTTTGTTGTTGTTGGCTGGATCCCCAGCCGGATTGCTCCAGGAATGGAAGGAGAGTAAGTTTGCCTACTCATCTTGTTGAAATCTGTGGACTTATTTGGGAATGCACAAACGTATGGAGATTGGAGCAGCTAAACCAAAGCCTTTCATTTGTCAGAAGACAAATTCAAAGGGAATAGTTTACAACCTGAGCAATGTGTTTCATGTTGTCTTCTGCCAGAATTGTGTAAAATACCTTAAATAACTATAAATCAACAGAATGCTACTTGCAGTGGAAGAATGAAGTATTTTCTGTATTCCATTCAAGAAAATTAGGTAAAATATTTTGTGAGATGTTACAGATTTTTTTTTTCCTAATTTCAGGAGTTAGTGCGCTAATAAAATATTATTTTTTGCAGTTAATTTTCCACTTCTACATACACAGCACACATACTTATTACTTTTTGTGGCAAATGAAGTAATGCAGGATTTCCTGTTACCAAGATTCTCTCCTTACGGTTCACATATTCTTCAGAAATACATATTTTAAAATTATTTTATTCCTGTTGACTTCTAGATGTGACTTTAGCCCTTTCCCATAAATTAACTATCAGTTGTATCTCTTCTCCAGTCAATAACAGTCTGTACAAAACACAGAAAGGCTATTTTACCGTATAAAAATGGAGCTCCAAATGTTCAGGAATACCATAGCTTAATGAAGGAAGGCGAAGAACACAATTTGGTATTTAAATGAAGCTGATTTAATCAAAATTAGTCATGCAAAGAAGCAATCGCTTTGCTAATAAAATCTTGTGGAGTTCAGTCACAATGCAATTATTTCCTTTATCTTTCAGTTGTAATAAAAATATGACACAAAATTACTGTCACAATCTCTAATGGGAGTTTTGGAGGTTGGAAAAACGTAAGATGGTATTATTGTGTCCTCCATACAGTCAAATATCAGTTTTTATGTTGCTTCGTGGAGAATTGAGATAAAGAATAACAGCCACATTAAATGCTCAGCAACAACTTTATGTACCAACATATGCTGAAACTTGATGTAGATGTTCTATTGTCATTGACAGATTGGGTTCATTGCAGTTTTGGGAGCAGTACCTAATAGCTTGTGCTTTTTTTCTGTATCACTATCAGAGTAAAAACTTCAGTACAGAAATTTGTAGGTCTGATACCAACAAAGCCAGAGTCTGCTTGTCTCAACCCAGCAAGAGGAACACTCACTTTTGTAATTGCTTCCTTATGTAAAGGACATTGAAAAAAGTATTGAGGGATACATGGTATTTTCTGATGGAGGGTAAGCAGTTTTCCCCTTTCCTACAGAATTTATGAGCTGGAATTTTCTGAATGAGTCATAAGCACTTTATGATGTGTTCAGGTCAGGATTAAAAATAAATCGACAAATACCTTTCTTTTACAGCTCTACTCTGAAAACCAACCATGTAAACATGCAATCAGCTGTGTTAACTTCAATGTATGTGAGCTTATGTTAACTTTGGTATCAGATTTATTATTATTTTTGCCTGTAAAATTTGGCAAATGGAGAGAGCATGCTTTCTAGAGCATGCAGGATACAGTGAACCCAAGTTCACTGGTCAGACTAATGTACCTACAGGCTTTGTTAAGTCTGCTTGCCTGCTGAAAACAGGCAGAGCATGGAGCTGGATCTCTTCATAGTTGTTCATCTGGTTGTCTGCCAGCTACTGGAGACACAAAGCCCACAGTACTCATCTCCTGAACAACATTCAGTCTCTGATGCATTTCAGTTCTTGCTATAACTTTCTGACAAGTTAAAGAGTAAGATGGGCTTTCTTTGGCTTTTGCATCATGTTCTGGGTATGGTGGCTGCTTATGTAGTGGGAAGGGAAAGGCAGTCCATCTGTTTTTATGTTCTGGGTCACTGCTCAGGGAAGCAGTAGAAGACCCCGTGTGAGAGAGGTGGGATCCAGAAGAAGAGCAAATAGAAGAGCTTTTGCTGCAGAGCCCCTCTCTGGAGGGGTGCCAGTGGCAGCTTCATCCTCTGTAAGATGTCTTCAACACAAGTGACTGGCTTGAGTTCTCAGGGAGAAGTGACTCAGGGAATCTTTCAGGATCTGTTGGCCATGGAAGCAACCCCATCACCTGATTCAGAACATCTTTTGTGAACTTCTCTTTAGAAGAAAGCTCAAACAAGGAAAAAAGGAGCCTCATCTGTCTTGGGTCCATTCTCCTCCAAAAAATACCTGCTATTTCTTTTTTTCATGGTAGGTTTGTGCTCCTAGCCTAGATTCTGCCTAAAATGCTTCATTTCAGACATCTCTTTTAAAACAGGAAGCAGCAGGTGTTCAGAAGCCTTCCGAGATACATCTGCTGAAGGCTTTGTCTCCCACTCAACTGACTTGGGCTATTGCCCTTCAGAGAAGTTATTTAAAGCACAGAGGTGGGAGCACAAGCTGTTTCTTCCATACACCTCTGAAAGTTGCATACATGCATAAGCAGAGATGTAAAACTCGTGTAATGTCTCTTACTGGCTTCAGTATATAGCTTATCTATTTATATGTGTATGGCTGTGCTTGACAGAGAACGATGTTATTCCTCATGACATCACAGTGTGTGTAAGCAGATCTGTTAAGACCACTGTTTATTCATAAGGAGTGGGTGAGCCCATGAGTTGTGGCTGCTGTCAGAGGTCTCAGTATTAGTTGGTGAAGCAATATTGCATCATCTGGTGGTGCTGGGGCTTGGAAAGGAAATGAAACAAGACAGAAATAGAAATGTAAAGAAAAGGAGAGCACACTTTTAACAAGGCCTCTAGTCTAGCAGACACTAACAAATTAGTATCCCTAAATATACAGTACAGACAGAATTTTCTCAGTCTCTGAAATGTACTCTCACCAAAAATAACGAGTCTAACTGCCCATCGGCTTCTCTGTGTCAGCTGTTCTCACTGGCCATTATCCTACTGCCTAGACATTTATTTCTCTTAATACCTGAAAACTAGCTGTGCTGTAGGCTTGCTTGTTGGCGCATTCTCCCGATCTTTTCTGGAAATATACCCTTACCCTTCTCCAAAGGCCTTAACAAATGACTTTAGCAGACTGCCCAGAAGATCACCAAATTTGCATTATTCTGGACCAGAGCAGAAGATTTACTTCCAAAGCGCTGGACCCATGTAGGAAGATCTGTTTTTCTCATGAGGAAGATGGGAATCCCAGTCAGATGCTGGGGTTGCATCTGTGACAGCACTTCATCTGCAGGAGACAGTATTTCATCATGGTGAGGTACTTTGCTAAATAAATACCTATCCTTGTACTGGAATACACAGCTTCTTTCTTTACAGGCAAATCAAAATCTTGACAGACAGGCAGTGCAACTAAAATAAATTAAAATCCAGATTCAGATCTCGCTCTTTATATACCTGCTTCACAGAGATTAAAAGGGAAGAAAAGCAGAGAAACAGTAGGATAGGAAGGGTTGGCCTATATGCAAGAAAATGAGGGCAGCATTATGCTGTGGATACTCATGCTTCATCACATGGCAGTCTTTTCTGTATAGATGGTCCTCCATAAAGTATGTCCATGTCAACAGTTTATGGGCTGGTCCGGCCCAGTTCCGTGACCAGCAGGGCAGAGGGATCTGCGGATCCACACCTCTGGGAAAGGGGAAGCAGGGGACCCCAAAATACTTGAAAACAACAGCACTGATCTGAGGTGGAACAAATGATTTTACTAAATATAGTATTAGTAAAATACAATGAGAGAGAGAGAGAGAGAGAGAGAGAGTCTGTTTGAATTGTATAGACCTCACCACAATGCTGGGGTGAGAAGTGCAGTCCAGTTGAGTGACTGAAGTACAGACGGCAAAGTGCAGATGGCGAAGCACAGGCGGCGAAGCGCAGATAGCGAAGCGCAGACAGCGAAGAGCAGGCGAAGAAGGAGGATCAGGTGACCTTGCTTGGAGTTATATCCCCTTGCTGACCGCAAAGTCTCCTGGGGAAACGTAGCTCCTCTCCGACGGACGAACACCCGGCAGACACCAAACCCCACCCCGAATGCATCACATGATGTTATGGTGTGGAATACTGATGACCAAAAATCAAAAAACCATGACAGTCCATAAGAATCACTTTTAGACAAACATGGGAGCATCAGCCAAGTAATACAGTTGGTACTGCCAGACAGCATATTTATTTTAGAATTCTTTGAGTTATCATCACAAATATTACTCTACCTGTAAAATGCACATCTCCATACATTCCTACTTGCAGTTGAAAGACAGAGTTCTCCAGCAAACTTTCATGAAACTCCTTTAGTCTTTTCCCTTTTGCAACATGAACCCTGAGCTTCAATAGGATGGATAGCATGGATGAGCCCAGTTTAAGTGGGACTGTCCTCATCCATCTTGGAAGGCAGCAGCCAAAGTGCTGGTCAGAGCCTGCTCTTCACATTGCATGCTTTCTTGTGCCTCGGCTCCCCAGAAAAGCCAACTGGTCTTTGAACTGCAGTTGTGTACCCCAAAACACATGAGGAATACAGCAGTACCTGTCTCTGCTCCAGTTAGATAGGTGAGATAAATTTTTAATGGCTCTTATTTTTGCCTGTAAAATTTGGCAAATGGAGAGAGCATGCTTTCTAGAGCATGCAGGATACAGTGATCCCAAGTTCTCTGGTCAGACTAATGTACTTCCAGGCTTTGTTAAGTCTGCTTGCCTGCTGAAAACAGGCAGAGCATGGAGCTGGATCTCTTCATAGTTGTTCATCTGGTTGTCTGCCAGCTACTGAAGACACACAGCCCACAGTACTCATCTCCTGAACAACATTCAGAGTCTCTGATGCATTTCAGAAGCTAGAGGAAGTCTTCCTAAATTCACATAATGAAGCAGACTTACAGGAGCTTTTTGTTTAATCCCAGCAGCAAGCAATTATTCTTCCTTGTGAAGCCAATGTGTCTTCCCAGTATTTTTCCCGTGTATTTCCAACAACAAAATGCTTTAGCTGAGATGGAATAATTGTCCTCCTTGAAGTGGATAATTCTGGATAAACTAGATTCTGCAGTGTTTCCAGAGTACATCAGTACCCCCAAAGCACCTGGTAAAGGAATGGGAATAAGGATACAGACATGAGATGACCTTAGGAAGATACTAGAATAGTTTCATTTTCTGGTCTCAGATGATCTAAAATGCTCCAGAAAGTCCTTGGACACTTCCTGGATTCCACAAAAGAAAGCAGTCCATTCTATCAGGAATGCCCTTCCTTCATGGAGGATTGATATTAGGAATGCTTAATGAACCTGAATAAATTAGTAACTCTGAGAGTAGTGTTTTAAAAATCTCTCAAAGAGAGCTGATTGCCTGATGGGCTACAGAAGATCATTTAGCAGAGGTTGCTTTAAGTACAGAAGTTGCTTGTACTGGGATAGCACTGTAGATGTGTAGGAAGCCCATCCTTAAGAATGACAGTGGTGAGGACTTGGGTCAATGCCATGGATCTGGACCTGAGGAAGGGCAATCTGCTGGCACAGTGATGCACAGTGCCTTGGGCATCAGCACCTGCAGAGAATGCTGCCTCATAGACTTACAGCCCTTCAGAAGGTAAACCCCGGAAGTATAAATATCTGTATTTCAACAGACTGAGCACTGGAGATGTCACTTCTGTTCATTCTTTTCCTTCTTTTTGCCTCCATTTTGAGTCATTGGCCCCAAAGTGTTTGTAGGTGAATGAGATATTTGCAAAGTTATTGCTGGGAGTTTGGGAGTTGAGGGTGAGGATCCAGAAGTGTGCTAGTGAGGGAAAGCAGCCCTTAAGACCACGGCTTGGCTGTGGTGTACTCAGTTCATGAGAGCCCGTTAATAGCTCAGTAAAGAACAGGGTTGGCTGAGCTTGTTTAACTTTGGGTCCACTTAGATAAACAACAAGATACTCATCGTTGTGTCCATCTGCTGTGAATGAAGGCATATCAAAAGCTCATTGATCTAAAATCCCAAATTTAGCTTGCAAAATGTTTCCACTGCTCCAGTGTGAGTAATATGAATTAGCCTGATCAAAACAGAAGATAAAATGTATGCAGGCCAGTCAACTACACAAGCTATCCTTGACTAACTATTCTTCAAGTAATGCATGGCCAACGCACAGAAAAAAAAAAAAAAAAGAGATGGATTTGATGCGGTGTACACTTGCAAGGGTGACAGTGCTTGTGCTGGCAGTCATTTCAAAGGAACTTGGCATTACTGCATCATCCGGCTTAAATTCCATGAAAGAAGGAACACAAAATCAAAGATTGTCTTCACTGGTGACTGGGGGAAAAAAGCTGTTTGAGTTAGCCTGCTAATCCCATTTAAATAAATACTGAATGTGGAAATTGCGGATAAGCGTATCTGTCTCAGGCCCTGCAGAGGGGGGGAGGGAAGGGCTTGAGTTTGGGGAGATACATGGGCAACTTCTTGCACTGGTACATGCCAGGAAACTGAATCCAAGGTTGGATTCAGCCACGTAAGAGGGTCCAAAGGTAGGAAATGTCTGTCTCCCTGTGCTGACTGCAGAGGGGCCTGTAGTGCGACTAGGCCAGGATGTTCAGCTAAACACCTCACACTGGCTGCCATGAATGCAGGCCTTCCAACAGCACTGCTGGCCACAAGGGTACGTTAAATGAACTTTTGTGACTGGGCCTGGGCTTCGGTACCAAACCACTCTGAACCACTATCCACCACAGCCATACTCCTTGCCTGCTTTTCAGCTCTGGCAGTGTAGGTGCCCAAGGAAATGACAGTAATAAACAGCAACAACGGCCCGGACAAAGGCGTTTCCCTTTTGGCCTCAGAACGAAGGTGCTCCTCTAGATAAGCTTTTGCTTTTCAGAGGCAACTCCCCCGCACGTCACCGCCGCAGCGTGACGCCATCACCCGCCCGGGCGCTGTTGCGTCACGCTGGCTGGGGGCGGCCCCGGTGTTGTGCTGCCACCTGCCGGGCGGGAGCGGTGGCGGCGGTGGCCGCGCCTAGCGGAGGGGCGGGAGCTCGGGGTGAGCTGAGCCCGGCGGGCAGCGGCTGCGTCCCGCAGCTTCCCGTTCCCGCTGCCACCGGGCAGGTACGGGGAGCCTGAGGTGCTGCGACGGCGGTGGGAAGCAGGAATCGTGGGATCATAGAATCACAGAATGGTTTGGGTTGGAGGGGACCTTAAAGCCCACCAGCCCCAACCCCTGCTGTGGGCTGGCTGCCCCCACCACCACTGCCTAAAGACAGGGATCTCCTGAAAGGAGATAAAGGGCCTGGAGCATCCCCCTTGTGAGCAAAGGCTGAGTAACCTGGATTTGTTCAGCCTTGAGAAAAGAAGACTGAGAGGTGGTCTTACTAATGTTTGTAAGTATCTTAAATGTGGGAGTCAAAGGGACGCGGCCAGCCTCTTTTCAGCGGTCTGTGGGGACACGACAAGGGGAAACGGCCATAAACTAAAGCATAGGAAGTCCCACACCAATATGTGAAAGAACTTCACACTAATGTGAAGACAGAGCGCTGGAACAGGCTGCCTAAGGAGGTCGTGGATTCTCCTCTGGAGATATTCGAGACCTGCCTGGACACCTACTGGTGCAGCTTGCTGTAAGGAGCCTGCTTTGCAGGGGGGTTGGTGATCTCTGGGAGGCCCCTTCCAACACCTACAATTCTGTGATTCTGTGAAATTTTAGGAGTCGGTGGGTCTGTGTACTCCTCAAAGCTCCACCACAAATATCTCATGTGATTTGAAGAAAGGTCTTGGCCATTCTCTGTGTGTTGTCTCTCTGTGCATCTCCTTCATTAGCAGGGCATGGATAGTAATATTGATCTCCAAGGGCATCCACAGTGTTCTTGTAATTTAAGATCCTTAGGATATGGAAATGCAAAATATTTGTGTGGTTATGGAATAAAGTTGGCAACATGGTTTTCATTTGTCTGTGCTACAATTACATGTGCCATCTGAAATGAGCATTGGCAGAGCTTTCCTATCGCACCAAGTCCCATGTAGTCACTTGAACACCTAAAGCAGCTCTGGACATGCTTTCACAAGAGGGGCAGGACAGGAACAGGAATGACTTCTGCCAAAGATGGGCTCAGGGTGAATGCTCAGTCTGCCCAAGGAGCTGTCATCTGCCCACCAGGATTTGAGCACAGGCATTGCTGGAGCTGAGCAGACAGCTCATGCTGAGCATGTCAGGTGTGGGCCTGGGATCTCTAACAAACGATCAGAGGGCTGGGGCACCTCTGCTGTGAGAGAAGTCTCTGGGAGGTGAGGTGCCTGGAGAAGAGGCATCTTCAGGCAGACCTCATCATAGCCTTCCAATACTTAAAAAGGGGGGGAGGGGGAATCTAAGAAAGATGACGGGAGTTTTTTTTTTTTTTTATGAGGATCTGTAGTGAGAAGAAGTAATGGTATTAAATTATAAGGAGGATAGACTTACATCAGATATAATGGCAATGAGGCACTAGCACAGGCTGCCCAGAAAAGTTGTGGATTCCTGGAGGTGTTCAAGGCCAGGTTGTATGTGACTTGAGGCAAACTGGTCCAGTGGGAAGTGTCCCTACTCATGGCAGGGGGATTAAAACTAGATGATGTTTAAGGTCCCTTTCATCTCAAAGCACTCAGTGATTCTATGATTCCCAACTTCTCAACTCTTCTGCTGGAGTTGAAGCTGATGGTGGGTGGCAAGGCTCACCAGTTCAGGAGCTCCATGCAGACCAGTGAGACCACTGACATCTTAAAGCCACTGTGGTGGGTCTCTCACCTAGGAGCTTGGACTGAAAGCAGCATTAATGCAGCCTCTGCATGTGTTGCTCCTTTCCATCAGCTCCATGCTCTCCCTTATTTATGCTGTACAAATGTCTGGATTTGATTAACCTACAGATTTTATTTATCCTGATATCAGATAACCACTCCAAGCATGAGAGGTATTAGAAATATTAAACCTGCCATGTGTGATGCAGGACATCCATTCAACAGCGTTACATTGTAACATTGATGCACCCACCACCAGCAGAACATTATCTGTCAGAATATGGAGGATGGCAAAACCTTTCACCCTCATAGCTCCAGCAGATCTGATGGGGGAATTATGAGCCAGCTTCTACTTGAACTCATAAGCTGATAGTTATCCCTGATGCAGGAAAGCAGAGTATAGAGCAAGAATATTATTAAATTCAAATGTAAAGATCCCAGACAAGATATCAGCAAAAGAGATATAGCAAATATTCTTGAGTTTAGTAAAAGAAGTCAAATGATAATGAAACATAAACATTTCTCCAGTAACAAGAGGTGGGGAATCAAGTCATACTTGATCCAAAAAAGAAAAAGCACACTAATAGCACTGCACTCTGACTAGTGGGAATTAATATTTTAAAAAGGAGTAGTCACAGTCCCTGAGGAACAGAAGTTGAACAGTATGCAGTCAGCAATATTGATGAGTTTCAAACATAGTTTGCCTGGAGTGAATGGAATGTTTTAAGAGACATCTAATATGAAGTAGAAATTAAAGCCCTTGGACTTCCATTAATAAGTTGTAATTAAATTTAGAATAATCCCATAACTAAAATAAAAAAAAAAAAAAAAACAAACTAAAAAACAAACAAACAAACCTTGGATTCAAATATTTTCCAGAAAGTCAGTACAGGCAGGTAGAAGCATGACCTGCCCAATGGAGCTGCTGGTGTCACTCCCTTTCCCTACCTCGCTGCCCTCAGTCTGTCTGGCCATGGGCAAGGGACCATGTTTCCTAAGTGGCAGGTGGTCTCTGTCTTTCACCGGTTAGGATAAAAAGCAAGCAAACAAAACTAATTGCCAACTCTACTGAGAGCAAAACAACTTATTTCCAGCGGGGAGACCTGAAAGTCACTGAGAATCTCACTGCAAAGCACTGCTGGGAAGTATAGCTCTTGGGCACTCTCTTCATGGTTGGAAGCTGGAGAAAAACTGACTTTAAACTTGGTCTTCTCCCAGAGTAAAGAAAGAGTAGAAAGCAGAGCAGAGAAGCTGGTTGATTCCCTCTGGAAAGAGAAAATATCTGGAAAGGACATGGATGAGCCAAAGGCAGGAAGCTATGCCCATAGAACTAGTAAAGCAAATGTCACCTGTCTTGTTACTGCATAAGACCTAACAGGAGGACAGAATTTACACACACAGGTGAGGTTACAGCATTGGTGCTGAACAACAGGTAGTTAGTAGGTGCATGACTCATTTGGGCTGGGCAGAGATGGTAACACAGCAGGGAAGATTTCATGCTTTCAACTGGTAAGAATTCAGGTGAGGACATTTTACACTGCAACAGAGGAATGTTGAAACTGCATCAGGGAAAGGTCAGGTTGGGTGTTACAAAGAAGGTTCTTCACCAGAGGAACAGGCTCCCCGGGGCAGTGGTCATGGCCCAAGGTGCTGGAGTTCAAAACACATTTAGACAATGCTCTCAGACACAGGGCTTGAATGTAGGATGGTCTTGTGTGGGGCCAGGAGTTGAATTCAGTGATCCATATGGATCCCTTCCCACCTGGGATGTTCTTCAATTCTGTGTAGTGCTGTGAAGTAAGGCATACTCATTTCCAGTTGTCTTGCTATTGTTTGCTGGATGGTCACTATAAGATGGTATGCTATTTTCTGTTTTGGATTCACTGCTCATTCAGCAGTGTGTCACAACCATTCATTAACAAACTCAGTTGTAATAAAATAACTTTGATTACTGGAATCTTTGCTGGCAGGCAGACAGGCAGCTGCAAATAGCTACAGATGTGTATGCTGAACTCAAAACTGGATTGCAACTGTTTGGCATTAACAGTATCCTAAGGGTGATGTTAGTTTCAGAGTAACACAGAGTGTAGTGAGGTTTTCTACACAAAGCCCAGGACACTCTTGCTGGCTCATGGGATGCCCAGTTCCAGAATTTTCCAGTGGCTATGCTGACCACAGCAAGTGACAGCACAGAGAACAAATTAGGTTGCTGGTATGAGAAGAGACAGGAGGGAGCATATACACAAGTAACCAGAGCAAATATCTGTACAGCACTGGCACTGGCTGGGCCCTATTCTGTCAAAAATCTTCAGAGTAGTGAAAGTGGTCTCCTTTGCTTTGTAGTGATTGTGATGTTCATTTATCTTCATGAAGGGTGATGACTGTATCATTTCTGGTCTGCATATTTTTTTCCTGCTTGCAGTGGGTCCATAATAATTTTCTTGTGTCACCTCACTACAACTAATGCTTGCTCAGTGAGAGAGTACACTGTACATGGATGCCTACAAAAAGACAAGTGCCACCCTGGGGTATGCACATCCAAGATGTGAATTTTAAACACATAAATTCAGAGCAACTGAAACTAGAAGGTGATGTGTTTGTTGGTTTTTTTTGGTTGGTTGGTTGGTTGGTTTTTTTTGTTTTTAATTGAATAGTTAGGAACTTTCCACAGGCATGGAAGAATCTTTTTTTCTTTCTTGTTGTAATTATAGTCTCTGAGGTCTGCTTATGGATTACAGCAGTCATGACAGATGTCTTCTGCCAAGATTTGCCTTTTTAAATTAAGAAGTGCAAAGCTTGTAAACAAAAATCACACATTCCCTTAAAGATTTTTCTCTGGCTTAGTTTTCCCTGCCCCCCTGTCTCTGCCATCCTTTCCATCCTCACATTAGGTCCACCCTGTTGCAGTATCCCTTTGAACTAGAAGTTTAGCTAGCCTTGCTGTGTTAATTACCATTTCATCATCACCAGTACAACAACTGATTCTTAGTTCCAGGAGGAGGGGTGGCATCTCCAGACTGTTTTCTGGGCTTAATCCTGGGGACACAACCAAACTTCTTGCTGGCATATCTCACTAACAGGTCACCAACATCTGATCCTGTGGCATACTTTCATTTAATATGCCCAGACAGCCAAAAAGACCAACCATATGCTGGGATGCATCAAGGACAGCATTGCCAGCTGGTCAAGGGAAGTGACTGTCTCACTCTACACTGCACTGGTGCAGCCTCACCTTGAGCACTATATGCAGTTTGGGGTACCACAGTAGAGTACTAGAGAGTGGCCAAAGGACTATTAGGGAGTGTCTGAAGGAGAGCTGCAGAGATGGTGAAAAGTCTGGAGGGAAAGACATATGATGTGCGGCTGAGGACACTGGGTTTGCTCAGCCCAGAGCAGAGGAGCTGAGGGGAGGACTGATGGCGGCTGCAGCTCCTCCCAGGGAGCGGAGGGCAGCGCTGAGCTCTGCTCTGTGTGACAGCGACAGCGCCCGAGGGAACGGCGTGGAGCTGTGTGAGGGGAGGGGCGGGAAAAGGGCTGAGGGAGAGGGTCTGCACCAGAGGGCGGTGGGCACGGAACGGGCTGCCCAGGGCCGTGGGCACGGCACTGAGCTGCTGGGGTTCAAGGAGCGTTTGGTCAGTGCTCTCACACATACGGTCTGATTTTTTGATGGTCCTGCGCGGAGCCAGGAGTTAGACCTGATGATCCTTATGGGTCCCTTCTAACTTGGGATAATCTGTAATTCTAAGAATAGTCCTCGGTAGATTATTTTCAGCCATGAATTTGTCTAATTGTTCTTTGAATTATGTTAGCTTTATGAATCCCATGGCATCATGCAATCAGTTCCACAGCTTAATTGTGCACTTCATAGAAAAGTGTCTCTTTTGTTTGCCACTTGAGGATTTGATTTTATGCCTTCTAAGTCTTAAATTATGAAAGACACTCATGATTTTATATCTCTGCCATAAACCTATTTTCTACAGGCTGAAAGTTCAAGCACTCATTTCTTGTAAAGACACAACCCCTGTCAAGTTTCCTTCTTGCAGGTTTCCTAGCACTGCTATACCAAAGCTTTTGGTAAGGACTGCACACTGTATCCAAAAGATGTACCATGGACTCATGATCACATACTCTTATTTTTTACTGTCCTTTCTTCCCTTGTCCTTTATTAATACTGCTTATTTGCTTAAATAATGTGTCAGCTTGACTTACCTGCCCTTGGAAAGAAGAAGATGGTGTCTGATGCACAGCTGGCTAAATTTCACCCAAATATTTACAGAGAGTTGTGATAATAGATGCTAGAGAAGAGGTACTCTCAACACAAACTCCAGAGCTACACCAAAGGCAAGGAATTCAAACACAGGCACAGAAGAAGTTTGGTCCTTACTGGCTGGCTGTAATCAAACATTTCAGGAACTTTGCTTGAATATTATGCAGATACACACTTACCAAAGGGATGATGCTGCTTCCTAGCTGAAATTACTGCCATGGTGCTTTCCAAGATGTTGCAATTGCAATGTAAGGAATCCCACAGACTTATAGAAGCATCATATCTTTTGTACAGTGTTTATGAAGCTTGGAAGAATGCTGTCACCAAGAGTAACATCAAACATTTCTTTGAAAACATAACGACTGAACAACAGGTCTCTGGTTAACCCACTGCACCCAGTTTCACTCTTCAGCTCCAGTTTTTCGTAATGCCTTTGGCCCTTTGCTGTGCACTAGATACATTCAGTCTTTGAGTTTGTGGAACTAGTGATGCAGACTATTTCTTCATTAAATTAGATGCTCCTGGGCTGTTGTCCTTAGTTTTTCTGTTGATCTCCTTAAAACTCTTTACATTCTCCTCGCAATTCTTTCCAGACTAAGCTAAAACCTAGCTCCTGAATTTTCCAGTGCGATTGTTCCATAGTAGGTCCCTGAAGCTCCTGGACAGGTGATGTTGTGAATGCTAAAAATTCATGTGGGTTACAGGAAGCCTGAACACACTCATTGGCAAGAACTCCTGTGAAGGTTTAAGAATTCCCAAACTGAAAATAGTTTGTGGCCAGAAGTGAAAGTAGGGATGAGGAGATCCTGTGCTACAGGCAAGCTGCTGGGGCAAGCTTAGCGTCTGTGGTCTTGTCCTGGTTTCAGCTGGGACAGAATTGATTTTTCCATCTTAGTATCTGGTATGACTGTGAAGACCAGAACAGGTCTTGCCACTGGCAAGTTTTGCTTTTGTTTCTGTGTAAGCTCGTGGTTGCTTCAAAGCAGCAACACTCCATCTAATGTGACTGCCAGCCCAGATGCTGGCCACCACTTGCCACTTCTGAGATTAGAGGATCTTCCCTACATCTGCATGCAGTGCAAGCAAGCTGAGGGGGAAGGGGGCATGCAAGAGAAGACTGGAGGTTTCTATTTGTACCCTCACAATCCTTGCACAAGGAAAGAAAAGTGGGGCAACACAATAGCCTCACCATTTCCATCTTGCAGTTGTATTTGTACTACTCCTGTTACCACTGCTGAACCTCCACTGATACCACCACCAAGTACTCAGAACAGATGGACCATGATTGTCTACCATGTCGAGCAGCAAGAGCCAAGATGTGCACTTGATATAAAGCAACTCAAACTTTCTCTGTAAGAGATGGCAGGAATTGGTAACAAGTGAAAAGATGTGAAGAAAAAAATGCCAATGAAAATGAAAACACTGAGAAAAAGAGGAATGCATGCAAAAGAAACCACATTACAGAAGGGAAATGAAAGGTGAATGGGTTTTACTTGTGGTAAATAAAGGAGGAAATAGCTGGAGGGAAGGGAGAAGCATCATCTCAGAAGGGTAGCAATACTCATAAAGGGGCTATATCACCTGCAGTGATGTCACCATCAGGTCCTGGCTCACCTTCATGTTGCCTTTGAGAGTTCTGCATTTCAAATTCAGAAACCATTAGGCTCGGTGAAGAATAATGTGATGTCAGCTAATCTTGGGCAGGGGGTCTTTGTCCTGAATGTATTTTCAAAATTTCAAAAGTAGTTTATCTTGCTGCAGACATCGGGGTTTTCAGAGTGGTTATGTCAGTGCTTATGAGCTCCGAAGCACTAAAAGGAACCATGTACAATACTAGCCAGAGTTTGATATAACTTGTTTGACAACCAATAATGATTGCAGCAGAGCTGGAAGTCAAACATGGATATGCCAAACAAACAGCAGCTTTTGTCTGTACTAGGAGCTGTGTATATCCAAAGGGTGTTCCCTTTGAATAAAAGAGTGAAAACTCTTTTACCTACATTTTCTAGGTTTGTTCATCCTTAATATATCTATGTAGGCATATCAGTACTCTGAAGATAATGAGTTTTTACTGGCCACAACTAAATGGTGCATTTCTTGATCAGAACATGGAGATGTTACTGAAAGTGGAAATAATGAGAGATTTGAAGAAAAATAGCTCAAAAGTGACTTCTTGGAAAGCTAATGTACTGGAAAATAGACCAGGAGGAGAGACTGGAGAAGCTCACACAGGAAACAAACTGGTTAGAATTATAGAATCATAGAATGGCCTGGGTTGAAACAGGTCTCAAAGATCATCTAATTTCAACCCTCCTGCTGTGTGCAGGGTCACCAACCACCAGACCAGGCTGCCCAGTGCCACATCCAGCCTGGCCTTGAATGCCTCCAGGGATGGGGCACCCACAGCCTCCTTGGGCAACCTGTTCCAGTGAGTCACCACCCTCTGTGTGAAAAACCTCCTCCTAATATCTAACCTAAACCTCCCCTGCCTCAGTTTAAAACCATTCCCCATTGTCCTATCACTATCCACCCTCATAAATGACCATTCCCCCTCCTGTTTATGTGCATCCTTCAAGTACTGGAAAACCACAATGAGGTCTCCCTGGAACCTTCTCTTCTCCAAGCTAAACAAGCCCAGTTCCCTCAACCTTTCCTCACAGGAGAGGTGCTCCAGCCCTCTGATCATCTTACTGGCCCTCCTCTGGACCCACTCCAAGAGCTCCACATTCTTCCTGTACTGGGGTCCCCAGGCCTGGATGCAGCACTGCAGATGGGGCCTCACAAGAGCCGAATAGAGGGGGACAATCACCTCCCTCTCCCTGCTGGCCACCCGTATTTTAATTCAGCCCAGAACACAGTTGGCCTTCTGTGCTGCAAGCACACACTGCTGGCTCATGTCCAGCTTCTTGTCCATCAGGACCCCCAAGTCCTTCTCCACAGGGCTGCTCTCAAGGATCTTCCCCCAGTCTGTATAAATACCTGGGACCCAAGTACTGCACCCTGCACTTGGCCTTATGGAACCTCATTAGATTTTCATGGGCACACTTCTCCAGCCTGTCCAGGTCCCTCTGGATGGCTTCCCTTCCTTACAGTCAGTATCAATGCTCATCTTGATGTCATCTGCAAACTTGCTGAAGGTGCACTTGATGCCATCATCTATGTCACTGATGAAGTTGAAGAGCTCCGGTTCCAAGACCGACCCTTGAGGGACACTGCTTGTGAGCAGCCTCCACCCTGACATAGAAACTTTAATCCCAACCCTTTGGCTGCATCCAACAAACCAATTCCAAATCCATCAAACGGTCCTTCCTTCAAATCCACAACTCTTCAATTTAGAGAGAAGGATGTGGTAAGGGACCACGTTAAAGGCCTTGCAGAAGTCCAGGTAGATGATATCCATCACCCTTCCCCTGTCCACTGAAACTGTCACTCTATCATAGAAGGCCACCAATAAACAATTTGTTTACATTACAGATCTCTCAATTTCTGCTTTTAGTATTGTGTTAATGGATAGAAGACAATTTAGAGACTGGTTAAAGGAAATGATCTTGATTGAAAGCATATTTTATACTCTGTGGTAGAATTAATTTTGCTTTAGTCAGGACTTCTAGTGATTATCTATCTAACCTAGTCATAAAATTCTTGTAAAATCAGTGGAGATAAATGGCTGAAATGCCCATATGCACCCTGACAGCTAGCTTACCTTAGAGAGTTCAGCAATTTGAAATGTGCCCAGTTTATATTGCCATCAGGCAAGCCAGTTCTGCATCTGTAATCTACTTGAATTTCTCTGCTTATTTTCTAATCCATTCCTAATCTTCCCACTTTTCCGTAATTGGCCAACTGTCCATCTTCACATATTCCAGCCTCTCCTAAAACAAGAGCATTCTGCTGGGAAGTTTCTGCCTGTGGGGAAAGCTACTCTGTAGCTCTTTGCTTTGGTGAGAAAGACTGTAGATTTATTTTTTAATTTCATTCAACCACAGATTGTATCTGGCAATTTTCAATGGAACCATGGTTCAACTATTCATTATCAATGTCTTTGACAGCAATCTTGGAATCTCAGCTTTTCATTTCTTTTCTGTTGTTTATTTCCTGACTTATTTTTCCTTTGCTTTCATTAATTATATGACATGTACATATGAATATCTGCATAATATGATATTCACTTTAACTGAATTGTTTCATTCTGTGACCACTGTGAGACAAAACAAGACATGCACCAAGCAAAGCAAATCTGTATTTTAATATATTAGTCACTGGAAGGAAGTGCTGCCTTTGGAAATACTGGCTCATTTTGGCAGCAAGCAAATGAACAGGAATTTCAGTGATTCAGCTTTCATCCAGGGAGGGACAATTAAGAAGAATGTGGATTAGGAAGAAGCTAGAAAAGAAAAAGAGAATATGAGGAATATGGAAGAAAAAGCAGCTCTAATACGTGTAATATGTTACGTTCAGAGTAAATGTAGTATTTCTCTGTTACAATATATCCAACTCATCTTTTCAGTCGGGAGATTTAAGACGGAGGCCTTCGTTTCAGGCAAGACTTGAAGTTAGCCTCTGGCATCTTCATTTACACTTCTAAATAATGACCACTTTTTCAAAGCTGATGGGACATTTGCAGATCTCATTGCCTGCAAAGGGATAATGAATGGCTTAGGCCATGAATTGCAAATGCGCAGCACTGAGCAGCTTGCTCCAGACAAAGCATTCGGAACTTTAACTTTAGGCTCCTAGTGTCAAAAACTTAAGACTCAAAATGCAGATGTAAGAAAAAACTAATGAACAGTGAAAATGTTGGCTTAATTAGATGGCTATAATTAAACCCGTGCTCACCCTTATGTGGGTACTCCTAAATGCATGTAAGAACGGCTCATTGAGCTTAAATCGAATAGGAGCCAACATAAAATAAACTGAAATAAAATACACATAAACTGGAGCAAGTGTCCGTACTAGGGTTTAGCATGGGTTTAATTAAATTAATAAAGATTAAACCACCACTATTTCTTATTTGGATGGACCTTCTAAAGGTAAGATTTAGTGTGGATCATTTGTTAACTTTGATGACTTTTTTCGCTTTATAATGAAAGTTTGGAACACTTGCATATATAGGAAAATTCTCAGTGCAGTTGTACATTGATAGCATTGATAATAAGCCAGTGTGGGAACAAAACCGCTAAGTAATTCACTGCAATTCTGAAAGATCATTTTCAAATATTTGCAAATGAACTATTCATCCACCTGGAGCTACTGGAGATTCATGGAGAATGAACTTGCCTTCAATATCATTGACTTCTGAGAAGAGACTTAGCAGTAATGCAGATCATGTAGAGGGCCAAGACCTCAGCTAGCTTCAGTCACTATCTCTGATATAAATGAAGATTATCTACAGCTACGCAGTATCTTTCTTTTTTTTTTTTTTTTCCTTCATTATAAAATGTACAAACTAAAAGCATCATTTTCAAAATATTCTTTAAGGTTCCCATTTTTATTCTTTCTTTGAATAATATTCTGAAAATTAGTCAAAATAATTAACATGTTCCAATCATCTAATTTAGGTATTTATTTTGTGAGGAGGTGAATTCACAATAACTTTAAACTGATTATAAGGAATGCTGCCAATCGTTATTGAACCTCAAGTTAATAGAATATTTTGAAAATGAATACCAATCACGATCCAGGGTTTTTGATCTAGAATTGCGCCAAATATATGAAATATATGGAACATTTTTTCAAAGATATGCATGAAACACAGCAAGTGTATTCAGTGTGTATAAGATGATACATCCACAAATAACATGAGCAAACGTCTGGCAGGTTTTATGCCGGGGAAGGATCTCAAACGAGGAACACGACCCGAAGCCAGGCATCTTAATCCGTTTCCTGGCGCTGTCACGTCCGTGCGCACTCTCCCAGCTCTGCACATCCCTGTGCCGTGCTGCAGTGGGGGCAGAGGTCCCTTAGCAGGAGCAATTTGGGGGAACCAGATCATCCTTCCAGGCTTTTGAAGTCCATGCCTAACTCAAAGCACAAAAGAGAAATTCAAAATGAGGTGTTAATGCTAACAGCAACATCTACATAATAATTGAGGGTTTACAACCTTCACTGAAACAGAGATCAAGACTCTTTCCTACCTCAGGCGCCTGAAGATCACTCCTCTGCCCCATGGAAGTGCCAGGGCCGAGCTGGCACGAGATCCGCATCTACACTTCTTAAAACAAGCACTGCCGGCAGAGAGGAGGGCAAGGTTCATGTGAACGAAGAAAACGAACTAGAGGAGCCTAAGACATGTCGAGTAACAGAGAAAAGCTACTCTAAGCATCCATTTAATAATGCAGAATCCCTATGACATAAAAAGCTGATTCAGCTTGAATTCCCTTACTCTACTTCATTCAAAGTATTTTGAAGGGCAGCTTTCTCTCCATGGGCTTTATGCTGGATTGCCTGTCACAGCCTCTCCAGTCCAGAATAAAACATAAACCCAATATAAACACGGGTTATATCCCATGCCTAATTCAACGAAAAATCAATCATGCACTCACACTGTTCTGCACTGAGTTTCTACTGCCCAGTACTTCGGCAACGCACATATATGGAATAAAGGAAAGTGGAAATACAGACTGGAGTGTATTAGTAAAAGAATTCTTAAATTGACATGAGTGGTCAGGTTGGAACAGGCTGCCCCGAGAGCTGGTGGAGTCACTGGAGGTGTTCAAGAAACGTTTAGATGTTGTATTGAGGGACATGGTGCAGTGGTGGTAGGTGGATGGTTGGACTGCGTAATCTTGGAGGTCTTTTCCAATGTTGGTGATACTGTGGTTCTGTGATACAATAACACGTGGCATCAAAGATAAGATCTCACCAATAAGGTCTTTAAATAATTCTTAAGGTCTGTGTTGAGACAAGGGAGAGAAATTCACATTTGATTTAACAGTCTCAGTACTTCAAATAGTACTGAGCCTCAGGAAATGCAGTGTGACCAATATTACAGAATGACATGGTCTGTGATGTGTGAGAACCGTGTTCTTGAGCAATGTATTTCTTATGCTGGAATTATATTCAAAAAGTATTACTAGACTGATTTGTTATCTACTAATTTTACACCATCGGTAACATCCATTTTCAGATTAAAACCACACTGGTTGGTCGTGTATGGGAAAGTGCTGCAGAGCATTCTTTTGTTTCATAAATTAAAATTATCAGTTGAAGGATATACTGTAGGACAGTATTTTTGATGGAAAGAAATAGAAAAAAAAAAATAGGAGAATGTTCCTGCATGCATTTTACCATCAGTAAAGAGAAGGGGGGAAGAAGATGAAAGATGAAAGCAAACTAAAAATCAAAACAAAGGAAAAAAATACAAAGAAATAAATTGTTTGCCTTTTTCTCAATCCATGGAGAATTGTTGAAGTCAGCAGAGACCTCTGGTGATCATCTAATCCAGGCACACCAGCCTGCAGCCTGCAGCCCACACAGCCCAGCACAGCTCGCACTGCAGCCACCCCCTGCCCTGTGCAGTCATGGTGGCAGCTCTGCCCCACTGAGCTGCCTGGCCCTCAGCACCAACCCAACACTGGTGTCATATTGACTCCGTCTGGGCTGAAACCAGGGCTGCAATGCGGTGCCAACTCAAGTTATAGCAAATATGTTTATGGATTTTGATATTTTGGCTAAACACAGTCCTATAAACAAAACAGCAAATAATATGCAGTCGTGCTTTCCATTGTGGTAAAGGTATTTGAGAATAGGTTTCAAGAGTGCAAAAAAAAGCACCAGCTTTTTTATTTACTTGTGACTCCATTTTCAGCTGACATAAATACATTATTTGACAATTTTCCAGTGGGACGTATAGAATTGAAGTAAAAAATTTGACCATGTCTGTCTACCAGACTTTCACAAGCCCTCTCTTACCAGAGAGAAATATTGCTCACTTCAGAGCCATGTCTTTTTATCATTTGGCAGTGAGTAAGTTAGTGAAAAATTATTTCGAAGGATGAAGTACAGGAAGAGCAAAATTTCATCAAAAATCCCTACTGAACACCTTGAGAAATCGCTGAATTGCAACAACTGCCATCAAACCAGAGTACTGTGTTAGTTTCACAGAAACAAGGTCAAACATCTCATCAGCTTTTTATGTTTTGTCGCTCTTTTTTTTAATACATTTTAATAAAAAACATTAAAAAATCAAATAAGTTTTGTTACTTATATATATATTAAATATATTATATGTTTATTGAGAGCTGCTCTGAAAGTAATGTCTCGTATTTTATGACACGAACCTAACATTTTAGACTAACAGTCTATTATTGATTGTCAAGACAGCAGTGACCACCAGTACAGCATTTATTAATAACAGGACAATGATTATATTGACATAGTTCATAAGTGTTATGTGCAGAATATAGAGATTACTCCCAGAACGTGGAAAACAAACGCTCAACAGCATCTGCTGAAAGATCTTCTAAGAGTGCTTTCTGTATGACAAAGCATGCTTCTTGGTGCATTTTTATGTTCGCTATTGCTTGAGGTTTTTTTGTTTGTTTGTTTTGTTTTGTTTTTTATGTATTGAAGTCTTTTGCTAAAACAGACATCTTTTTTCTTTTTCTTTTTTTTTTTTTGACAACATTATTGTCAACAAATGCTATTAAAATAAAATGCATATTAAAAAAAAATCTTTTATTCCCTCCTGCACCTAGTCACTCACCATTTTGAAAGAGTGTTTACTGAGTCTGTGAAGAAAATGAAAAATGAACATGCAATAATCATAACCAGTGGAATAGCCCTTTTACCTCAGGCTCTGTCCTTGCAGGGGTTTTTGCCTGGCCATGGGTCCTGACGGCCAATGGACTTTAAGCTCCACACTCCTTTCTCTGAAAATGCTTCATTGCTTTTCAGTTCTAGAATATGTTCTTCCAGGCGTTGCACCAATAAGGCACTGGGAAATAAATGCTACATTTTACTGTTGTGTTTGCCCTCTTCTCTTTTTCTATCAGTCTGTAGAATAGAATGACAGCCAGCTCCAGAGTTCACCCAGTTTGGTGGGCTGTCTGTTAGGGGCCAGAAGAGGTGGGAGAGAGTGCAAGAATGGGGCAAAACACTGAGGGTTACCTCCCCCGATGTAGTCTTCCCTTCTTGCCTAGCCTTGTCTTCCAGGCTTTCCAAGACCAAGGGGATAGTCTTGGGTTTTGTGCATAAGAGGTTCTTTGCCTTCTCCTCATGTCTTCCACTCATTCATTGCTTTGAACGGTGAGCTCTGTAATATTTGTAAACCCTTCTCAGTGAGCTCATCTTTATATTCAGTACTGCGGTACAAGTTTCCAAGTTGGCACACACAACTTTGCTGGAAAGGGAACTCCACAGAGTAATTATGAGTCATCTGAAAAAAGTACCTCTTTTCGGTTATTTAAAAAATTTTTGCTCTACAGCATCATGTGCTTCTCTTTCATTCTTAGATGATGAAAACTAAGACATAATAACTTAGAATCTTCTTTGTTTGTACTATCACAGTTTTATAAACCTTTATCGTATTCCCCCTCAACCATCTGTTTTCTCAGACTGAAGAGTCTTAGCTTATTTAGTCTCTCTTCATAATGAAGAGAAGCTGTTCCAAATTTCTGCTCATCCTAGTTGCCCTTCTTTGTATCATTACTATATCCTTTTAGAGATGGCAGGACTAGAAGCACCGATCTGCGGAGGCACAATGGACTTGTATTCAGCAGTGCTGTTTTCTATTCTGCTTTCTTTCCTTTCCAGAGAAATTCCTAACATCTCATTTCTTCTTTTGACAGCAACTGCATCAGCAATTTTTTAAAGTACACACTGTGATTCATATATATGTATATAAGAGCAATTTTTTTTTAACAACTGATTGAGACACAATTCTTATAAATCCCTTGCTTTTGTCTTTAATGAAAGTGCTTTCAGAAATTTTGCCAGTGCTTGTCTGGGAACAGCTCAGAACAAGGAACTTGATGACTGCTGGATAGCACCTGAAGTTGAGCTGCAAACGTATGTGGACGTGCATGGTCACACAAGGTCTCCCAGAAGTACGCTAAAGATGTTTAAGAAACAAAGTGACTGAAGCAGAGTGCTAGGTAATACAGCCTCTCAACAGCAGATGAAAAGATTGCAAGAAAGAGTGATAATTTTTAAGGGTGTTGGACAGTAAAAGACTGTCCTTGCTGTCTAGGTAGAAGAGCATAAGTATGTTAGAGAAAAATCCCCAGCAGCATAAGACTTAATATCCAGGATTTTTGGGTAAATCACCATGACTCAAAACTCTATGTGATCATGTGTACAGATAACATTTTAGTAGTTAGCACTGTTTGGTACTAGGCAGGAATTATTTATGAAATAAAACATTAATGCAGTAGTTTATCAATTTATACTTTGTTTCTTAAGAATTCTGTAAAAAAAATCTAGTGAATAAATAGCGTGAAGGTTTCTAGATTTTTTTTCTTCTCTGTTTTGGTGTAGACATTTAATGTATTTTTAGAATGATTGTTAGAAACTAAGAAGATCTACAGAAAATTAAGTATTTGAGTCCATGCACATTAGTCAAGCAGTTTTAATCCATTTCTTCATTTTATTCCTCTGTTAAAGAAAGGCAATATTTGCTTACATAACTCAGGAGTGCTGTGAGCAATAATTAATGCATATAAGCAGCACTATGATTAAAGTGAAGAGCTATGTACTTCCAAAGGATTATTAATTTTATTATCATCATTAGTACTGCACTGAGCTATTGTAAATTGCTGAAAGAGCCAATTACTGTGGATTTTCTTGAGATGACTTTGTAAGGTATTAAAAGGAGAATGTTACACTGTAGAAATCTACAATGAAGTTGTAAAACTGAGATTACACTCTGCGCTGTAAAATGGTATCATCCATACCAGAAGCAAAAGTAATTTGTAAATACTGATTAACACAAAAACATACTCATTTATCTTTTAACTCATACAGTGGCTCCTTCCCCGCTTGCTGAAAACCTCTATTAATGATTTTGAGTCACAAGCCAGAAGTGTAGTTTCAGGAAAAAGGTCATGGCCAATGACCTTGGCCAATAGCCAATAAACAACTGGATTTCTGAAGTTTAATGAGGGCATACTGACCAACTGACCAGCTGAATCTGACAGCGTGGAAGCTCCCACCACTGGGAATGCTCATGCCAGCTCCTGCAGTCCAGAGGGTGATGAGCTGTGGCTATCCCATGGCTGTGACCAGGCACTCATGCTAGAGTGGGGCAATCTGCAATACAGCTGGTTAAAGATGTGTGGTCCTGAGGCTTCCAGCTACAGCTTCTCATCCCTCGCTTTGTAGCATATCTCCCTCAGGTAAAGCAATCTGCTGGCACGACTGAGCTCTGAAATGAGCTGTGGAATAAATCTGATTAAAAACGGTACCAGCAACTATTGTTTGGGGAAAGGGTATTTTTAAAAAATAGATCATTTATAAAGATGATATGGAATATGGCTAAATTTCGAGACTGTCCCCATGAAGATTTAAAATAGTTTTGTCAAAACCTACTTTAAATGGCTATTTGGATTAATATTCTTGAGTTTCCCATGAGCACAAGCCAAATTATACCGTGTAGAAAAATTCACTTATTTCCACTGGCAGTAAGTAATAATTTCTTATACATAATTCCTGCCTCTTATTTGAGTAACTACGCAGACATTCCAATTTAGTTTCTTGATAAGCTGAGAATAAAAGATTTCCCCATTCTAAACTGAGAGATTAATTACAGAATAAAGACTGTCTATGAAGAGAAATGCTGTTATTCTTCATCCTTTACCAACGTTGAGAAAAGGTAATTAGGAGTCTAATCAAACCCCATGCAGGGTTTGTAGGGAAGGTTAAACCACCTTTGACCTTGCTGCCACTTTACTTTTCTGGGTACTGGAAAGAGTGCTGGTTTAATTGAAACAATCCAGGAACCTGACAAGACACTCTTCCTGTGATAGCAATCTCTGAATTATTGGAAAATACCATCAAGGGAGACAGCGGGGTTTGTGGCAGCTGACAAAGTTGTCCTACAGAGCTGCCAGCACAGCCATGCCATGCAGGAAGAAATGGTGGCATGGACTCATTCAGTTGGTGATTTTTAGAAAGGGCTCAATGAAGCAAAGATTATTCTTTTTTTTTTTTTTATGGGTTTCATTATCGGTCAGCTTGCTTGGGACGTGAAGCCTACTTCAGTGGTGCTGTATTTCAGTGTCTTGATGACACTGTTGAGTTACTGACCAACAACATCACACTAAAACTCTTCCGCGGCAACAGGATGAGTGTAATTAATGCTGTGTGGTCATCACATGTCTATTCATTCATTTTAGGCCAGACGGAACGTCTTGAAATTCAGAGTGGATCTACATTAAGATTTCTTTATTGTGAGGGTGGGCAAACGCTGGAACGGGCTTATTGAGACTGCCGATGCTCAAAAGGCATTTGTCCAACGTCTTCATAAATATGCTTTAACTTTTGGGTAATGTTGAGTTCGACAAGACTTGGTGATCTTTGTAGGTCGCTGCCAAACGAACAATCCCCATTTCGTTCTTTTCTTCCGCCCTTCTTCTCCCTTTGGGGGATTTGTCCTTGGAAACCTCTCACCAACCCCCACTTGAAGACATTTTGTGGAAGCAGACACCCTCCGCACTGCTCTGTGAACCACCCTTCTCTTGCAGCACGTGGCACAGAGGTCACATGGGGCTCCACCACTGCAGCGATGTCCGTTGGCCCACCCACAACCTCGAAGCCGGCAGAACTGCGCCCTAAGGGAAAGGGCTGTCAACTGGGCCACCCCACCGGACACAGGGTTGGAAACGGTGGTGCGACGGAACTTCCCTCGGCCCTTTGGAGCAGCGGGCAGCCCCAGGGCCCGGCGCAGCCCAGCGCCCGGCCACGGGTCGGCGCTGCCCGGTGGGCGGCGGCTCCCTGCAGCCCCTCGCGCCTCCACCGCGGGCCTCCCGCGGGACGCCCGCAACGCCCCCAAAGGCCGCCTCCAAGCGCGGGAGGCGGAGCTCGGCCTGCGCGACGCGTTTCAAACGGGCGAACCGCCGGGCGCGGAGGGAGGGCGGGCCGGAGCGCAGTCCCCGCCTGGGAGTTTAAAGCGCCATTTTGTGCCGGGCGGCGGATATCGATCGTCGCTCCCTGTCGGGCGAGCGGCGGGGCGCCCGGCACCCGTCCTATGCCCTTCTGCGCGCCTCTCTCCCCCGTCCCTCCGCTCCCATGACCCGCAGCAGGAAGCAGGCGGCGCTGGAGAGAGGAGCCGGCAAGATGAACCCAGAAGCGGGGAGCGCCGCGGAGGGGGCCCGGGCGGCGGCGGCGGCGGCGGCGGCGGCGGCGGGGGCAGCCGGGGATGGAACGGCGCCCGGCGCCTGGGGGCTGGAGGGGGATTCGGAGAAAGTTGTGTACTCGCGTTCGCAGGTCTCTTACGCCGGCACCAAGGCGCTGGGCGACGCCCTCAAGCTCTTCATGCCCAAGTCCACCGAGTTCATGAGCTCCGACTCGGAGCTATGGAACTTCCTCTGCAGCCTCAAGCACGAGTTCTCCCCGGTCATTCTCCGCAGCAAGGACGTCTACGGCTACGCGTCCTGCCGCGCCGTCGTCCCCGACCCGCCGCCGCCCTCGGCCGAGCGACCCCGCCACCGCCCCGGC
>JAPSGF010000006.1:19883124-19928778 GCA_035772895.1 Perdix hodgsoniae
TATTATTATTATTATTATTATTATTATTATTATTATTATTATTATTATTATTATTATCAAAAAGTATTTCATTAAATATTTGGAAAAATTGTATTTTGAGAGAGGCATAGAAGGTAACAGGGAAGTGGAAGCTGTTCAGCTATTTCTGAGCACTGAGTACTCTTGCAATTTTTTCCATTGCTTTCTTGAATTAAGTGCCTAACCTAGGATTTTGTGGGTACCTACCTACATGAATCACTGGTCAGGTGAGCTGGTCAGATGAGGACTGGCTGGGAAAGAGGGTCTTTGTGTTAGGCACACCTCTGACACGCGTGGTAGGATTTAGGATCACCTTGTCCTACCTTTTCATGCTTGACATCCTCCTTCTTTGAAGTCATTCCTTCTCCAAATGAAATCTGTCTGAAACCTGAGTCTGAAAAGCTGGTACCCTACTGTACTGCATGCTACATAGGATTTTCTCTGGGGCGCTGGGTGTAAAAAACCCAGCAGTTCAGAATTGCAGCTCTCCATCTTGCCTCATTAAAATGCTGCATAATATCAGGAGCACTAGACAAGGAAATAATATATCATGTCTGAAGTGTTGCTAATTAATGTGTAAATCACTTTGCTCACTTTTCTCCATCATAAGATCTGCTAAAAAAAAAAAAAAATTAAAAAAAAAACTTTTCAAAATTATATATATGCCTGCAACTTTAGTCACTAAATTTAATGCTTTTCAAGATCTTCTTTACCTCCAAGAACAGAATCTCATTTTAATTTTGAAAGATAGACAAGTTTTCTCAGTCTAGGAATGGGGACAGTATGAAAAACATCGAATACCATGATGCTGGCAATAAAATCCCAAAGAGTTGGCAGTCATAGGTCAGAGAAGACAAGGCTTGGGAGGGAGCCAGAGCCTGCCTGTGAACAGCAGCAGCAGGCTGGAGACAGCTGTCTGGAATCCGTCTGGGCAGCAGGCACCCCAGGAGATGAGAGTCATGCAGGGAAGCAGCTTTTTGCTGCTATGGGAGCCATAACATTAGAGCTTGTTTCCACTTACAGAGGTTTCCTGTTAGAACTACAACTAGCAAAGCCTGCCAATGAAGATGAAAGTTAGACAGCTTCCCAGAATTGAGCTAAATGCACAGAAAGGAGTTGCTGCATGTATAAAAGCATCTATATTATAGGTTTTGTTGGCATGGTTATGTGGTTTGAGAATGGATGTTGTGTTTTTTAAACTGATAAAGAGCAAAGCTTTAGGAAGTGGGCAGGAGAAAGGAGCAGCAAAGGGAGCCACAAGTTGCACGTCCCTAGGCAAGATCATTAATAATTGCAAGAGCAGACAGACCAAGATTCTTCAGGTCTTTGGAACTGTGGGGAGGTGAAGACAGCTCCCCACAGTTGTTAACAAAGCAGTCTTCTGCTACTCCCATAAAAGCTGGGAATACTCATGGGAATTTATCATAATTGTAGGGTTACGGAGCTTGGAGCACTTTTCATGTCTTGTTTCTGGACAATTTCTGCACATAAGTCCCATCAAACACATGCATTGTGTTAGCTAGCTGGAATGTGGATCTGAGAATGTTTTTAAGGTGTTCAGTCACATTATCTGTCCATCTTTGATTCATCTTGGTAGCTACAGTCTAAAGATAAATAATCTGGGTTGTGATCAGGCATGCTAAAGCTTCAGAACATCTCTTGTTGGATCACTGTAATTCCTTCCTGTGTCTATGGATAGTAGATGAAGGAAAGATTGGATCCACGTGTTCCAGTGGAGCCCTGAACTCCACCAAGGAGCTATGCAAGGACAGCCAAGGACCATGAAACTGGTCCTCTCCCCACTCCAGCTGGAGGCAGGAGGTGATAAATGCCGGCTGGCCCTACAGAGCGGCTGAAGGCTGGGGCCATCGCTGTGCCTTTCAAAATACCGCAGAAACGGCAGCAGCGCTGTGGCTGCATCCCAGGCAGAATATATGTTCCCATAAAACTCAGCTTATGAGCTCTTACCACTATCAAAAACCACTGGAATGTTAAAACACCTTGTTACTAGTGGCAACCATTTTTTGCTAGTCTAATTTTTGTCCTTTCGAGGAGTGGGAGGAGATCAAGTCACATTTCTTGTTTGCTTGGGAAGCTGCAGTGTCCTTTGCTTTGCTGTGCATGTCAGCCCTCCCTCAGCCTCCCACAGTCTGTGGGCAAGGATTTAGAAGCTCAGCAGCCCCTGGCTGAGGTTTTTTTTCCTCTCTGCCACCTGGGCTTTCCCCAGGGCACAGCAGGGCCTGCAGCCTGTCCTATCACCACCTGCCCCCTCATAACCAGTGGCTCACCTGGTCTCATTGTCTCTCTGCAGAATTATTTTGTCTACTTGGAAGATAAAGATAACTTTGTGTTTTCTAAGGATAGATTCTAGGCAGATGTTCCAGAAGGAAAATGCCGAGCAGCAGAGCAAGTAAACCAAAAGAGTACAATTTTGTGATAAAACGATTTTTTCATGTGCCCATCTGAAATAAAATTGTCAGAAATGGAGATCAACCTCTGCTTCCCCCTACCTGCCTCCAACTCTCCTTGTTCCAACTCTCAGAGAACAGCCTCAGGACTCCTTTTCCACGGAGCTCTCAGCCCTAAAGCACAGGGCCTAGTACGTCTTGTGAGTAGGTCCTGGCTACTTTGTAGGTCTCAGACCAAACCCACCAAACCTCACCATCTAAAGTGTCCAGAGAGCTGCTGGAAGGCTGTGTTACAAGGAGATTATATTATTTCTGTGTGACTTGCCAGAGACATTTCAGCTCTTGCCTCCTGTAGCCTGCTGCTACAATAAACTGGAGTCCTGTTGCTTAGGCAGAATTTTGGATAATTGAAAGGATTTGGAGGAAGCTGTGGGAAGGCACTGGAGTCCTGAGCTCTGCTGGAGATCTTAGTGACTTAAAGCATTGAAATGACAGAATTCCCATTTCAGGTTGATATGTGTTAATACGAAGTGTGAAAAGTGAGGTGCACTGGCAGATAAAAACATTTTAAAGCTTGAGCCCATAAAATTAGTTACTGGGAGCTGTGGATATATTAACTTTAGCTGCAGAGCTTTTATACTCATACATGAACATTTTGATTGTAGAATAATAGAATCATCAAGGTTGGAAAGATCACTAGGATGATCTAGTCCAACCATTAACCCATGACTGCTGTAGACCATGTCACTCCAAGCTACATCCACCCTTTCCCTGAACACCTCCATGGATGGTGACTCCACCACCTCCCTCGGCAGCCTGTTCCAGTGCCTCACCACTCCTTCTGAGAAGAATTTTTTTTCTTATAGTCAACCTGAACCTCCGCTGCTGCAAGTTGAGGCCATTTCTCAGCAAATTAGCATTTGCTGAGATTAACATTGATGGTAGAAGGCATGAAGTTTTCTGAGAAAATCCTGGAACACTCAGAGGTTCATCCAGCTCTTCGGCCGTGTGCCTTGCTGCCCTCTGACTGCAAGGGCTGTTACCCCTGATCTCAGCCAGATCTGCTCCCAGCAGGATGCTGTGAGATACCCCACAGAACATATGTGAAGCTTTGTAGGACAAATTTCTTCCTATCACTGAGTACATGCGACTGTTTTTCATCTACTCTGACCTTGTGTCCTGCATCAGCTGAGGTCATGGCATCTGGTTTCACGGATGAAAGCAAAATAATTCAGAATAAATGCAACTCAAAGTGCCATACCCGCAAATCTTTAACATGGAACCTTTCAGCTTTTCAGCCCATCCACGATGGTGGTCTTTCTCTGTTGAAACTGCAAATTTTCTATTCCCTTTAGTTTTATCTTAAATCTGGTCTTACTCAAGACCAGTGTGCTGGAGTGATCAAGCAATGGCTCTATTTTTTTTTCTTCTAAAATCCTGTCCCTTATCATACATCAATTTTGGCTTTCTCCATTTCATTCATTCTAAATGCAATACTGATAAACTCTAAATGAGCATGAGCCAGTATTGTCCCACACAAAGAGAATCATTTTTTCTCCTTTTCTGATTTTCCCAACCATCTCACAGTGAATCACATTAAAAAAGCCTTCAAAAAAGGGATAGTGTGTTTGTTCTAGCAGTTGGCAACCCTGCCTGTGGCAGAGGGTTGCCAACTGCTAGATGCTGCTAGATGCTAGAACTAAGTGATGTTTGAGGTCCTTTCCAACCCAAGCCACTCTATGATTCTATCTCCATAGGTTCGGACACAAAAGCAGAGCAGCTTGGGTCCTGCCCTCTTGGTTTGGAACTTATCTTGGGTTCTTCAGCTGCCAGACACCTTCCAATCAAGACAGCATTGGCATTTCTTCAGCAGTTTTCTGGGTATTACTACAATAGTGACTGTTCTTCAGAAGATTTATCATTGAGGGACAGAGCACTGTGCTTCTGCTGGATGGAGCTGTGGGCTTAGAGTAGTTAGCATATCTTTGGCAGGGACCATCTGTATCTGTAGCTGTTCTGTAGCTGTTCTATGAGCTTTGCTCTTTGTTTCCAGAGAAAAACTAATTTCTGGCTATACTGTCCTGGTCAATGTGCAGATAGTGCTAGCTTGGGAAGGAGGCATGAGGAATTTGCCTGATCTGAGTGCTCATAGCATGTCTCTGAGGTTAACATAGGGAACTTGCTATCATCACCACACAAGCTGTGAGGCTTGGGGACATTGCAAGGAGATGGAGAGGAAGGATTTGTGGCTATGAAGATTTTTTTCCTCCATTTTTTATTACTAAAAAATTGGAGTTCACATCTCAGCTGGTTTACACAAGATAGAGATGTGAGTGATTTATGCACTGATGACATCAAAAATCACAGTTGTTCCCTTCTGTCTTGATTCCCAGTCCTTGTCTGTCACCCTGCTGATGCACATCAGCTCTATGTCCAAGGCTGAATTCCTCAGCAGCAGAGATAAGGTGTCCTTGGTTGCTGGCCCTTGCCAGTGGAGTGCCTTAATGGAGTCATTACTAGGTATGACAGAGCCAAATCTGCCATTCAAGAATATGGTTTTTGGATGCAGCAACCTGAAACAATGGAGGGGGGAAAAAAAATAATCAGGAAAAGAACCACAACACTAAAACATCTACTGGCAAGTCAGAGTGGCAAAAGGTAGGCTCTCATGATAATAATCCTTTGAGACAGTATTGCATTTGGCACTCAGGCATCTGTGTGATCTCTGTCTTGAGAATCCCTTAGCAAGATGAAGAAAGTTTCCATTTTAAAAGAAAAATACGTCCAAAACTGGGAGTGAAAATTCACCTTCTTTAATTTGTGGTGTGTCCATGCTTACATCCTCCATAAATCTCGAAGAAGGAGCCACTCATAGTTCTCCCACTCATCTTTAATCCACAGTGTTCCTTCTCTGTAGACTTGAAGTTCCAGAGAAGTAGGATTTATCTTTGGATTTTATGTTTGTTTTTGTTGGTGGGAGAATTCTTCTGTTTTCTTAACTCAAGGGAAAATGAATCAATGTGCAGTGGGAGGCTTCGACACAAAACTGAACAAGAATGAATTTCTTGTCTTTGTGAACTGGAGAGCATACATCTCAACACCATTCAGTAAATATTTATTCACAGTCTTTTTACAGTCTTTTGCTGTTGGTAAAACAGAAATAATCTATATTGCCTAAAAACCATTTCAAGAACTTGTCAAAATTTTATTTTGTAAATACACAATGATCTCAAATATAGCAATATATTTTCTGTTTGGTATTTTGATATTCTGATAGTGTAATTATGAAGCATTCAAAATTGGATAAAGTCCCACTTTAATTTTTTTTACATGATATTTAAAAAGGTAACATTTTTTCATATACTCACAGCCTAAAAAACTTCGATGTATATTTCACAGATCATCACACAAACAAAACACATTTGCAGAGCCCTTGCTATTTGTGAAATGTTTCGACTAAAATAGCTGGTGATGAATAGAGACAGGTACATGTGTATGTATGTATGCATACATATGTATATAAATACAGATTTGATATGTGGTAGCACCTTCTTTACCAAGTATTAATTAACTGCAACTTATTGTGTAAGTATCTGAAAATAACACATAAGAAATTAATGCTACAAAGAGGGAAAGAAAATCAGGTTTTGGATTGTGGATGCACCCACCCTGTGTGCTGAGGGAACAGGCAGAGGTGACTGCTGAACAACTGTCATCTTTGCAAGGTCTTGGCAAACGGGAGTTGTGCGTGAAGACTGGAAGGCAGCCAATGTAACTGCGGTCTTCAAAAAGGGCAAGAAGGAGGAGACTGCCCAAAGAGGTTGTAGAGTCTCCTTCTTCGGTGATATTCAGGACCCATCTGGACACCTGCCTGTGTGATCTTTAGCAAGAGGTTGGACATGATCTCTTGAGGTCTTTTCCAACCCCTGCAATTCTGTGATTCTGTTTACATATTTGACAAGATGCTGCGCACTGCCGTATCCATTCTTCCATATTAGAAAAGAGTGAATTCTTTTCTTCTTTCATTATATAATCAGAGAAGCATTTCCTACATACAGAAAATAAGACTGACATTTCCAAAGTTTTCAAGGAATCTGGAAGGCATATGCAGGACTTGTAAACACACTGAACTGGTTTTAAGAGCTGATAAATTTCAATTTGCATGCGCCCATTTAAATCCATGTATAACCTCACTATGGCAACAGCATTGCTGGGGAGAATTAACATAGAGATAGACTTGGTATTACTTTCCTCGTTTCAGACTGCTCAAATAACAATAGCAGTAGAGTGGAAGTGCCTGTTGTGCCAAAAACAATAAAGTGGATGCACAGAGACTGAGAATTCTTGGCAACAAATAGGCTGTAATATGAAGTATTTTTAGATTTGGATTCCTTTCATTGGATGTGTAAAGGATAAAACTCCTTGGAGCAAGTTCCCAGTCTTCTCATTCCCTTTCTGGAAAAGTGCAATTCTTGGAAGTGCATTTGATTCCAGGAGAGATCCTTATTCCTTTTGGCTCTTTTTTGTTTGCTTGTTTGTTGCTTTAAATCAAAACTCAATACGTGATACACCGACGAACTGCAAGATGTAAAGAAGTACTAGTGACAGAAGGCTTTCCTACAGCCTCCTGAGGAACCACAGTTACCTGAGGAATTCACTGTGTTCAGAGTTTTCAGTGAAACAGCTCTCCTTCAGTCAGCAGTTCTGTGAGTGGTCATCACTGCCTCCAGTGGTGCCATTTTGGATCTGGATTTTGGTGTGCTTTTTTTCAGATGGCACACTGTACTTCTGTCAGCTGGTAGTGGCAGTTACCCCAAGGCATGAGCCTGGTCTCTAGTCCACTTTTGCAAGGATTTCATTTTCAACTGTCTACATAACCACAGCATGGCCATGGTTCTTGTTTAGGAAAGAGGATGATTTTGGTTTTGCTCTGTACAGAACCCTGCTCTTTTCCTGTTGAATTCAGTGATGAAATCACTGTGAATTCAGTGGAAGCAGGGCTGAACCAAAAGCTCCTAACAAAGACAACATTGTTTGATGTGGCAGGGGTCAGGATGTTGGTGATGCCTTTCCTCTTTGTGCTCACTTCCTCTCCTCATTAAGTCTGTGGCTTTTTTTTTCCAGCTCCAGGGTGTCTGTTTGCCATTGGGCATCAGTGGTGTTTTCTGGGCTGTGGTGTCTTCTGTGCTGTGATACAGATGTTAGAGGATCCTTCAAAACGTGGCATCTGTTGCAGGGTGATGGGATCTCTGCTCCTACTTTAATCATAGAATCATAGGACATCCCAACTTGGAAGGGAACTGTAAGGATCATCAAGTCCAACTCATGTTTTAGATACATAAAATCTAAGATTGGGCTTCTGTTGCCCTCCAGGTTACATTTGCACGATTTATTGATTATTTCTGCCTTTTGTGTGGGGGGTTGTGTTGTTTAGTGCAAGCACTAAAAGGTAGCTTAAACCCCACGAGGCTGTCTGAAGTACCTTTTGTCTTGTGTCCATCAGCAGTGTTTCCTACAGGCAGGAGGTCAGCAAGCTTGGTTTCCTGACCTGAAGTGGAAGCAAAACAGAATAAATGAAGGCTCAGAAATTGAGAATTATGGAATGTATCCATACCTCAAATCTGGCAAGAGGCCCCCTGAGAAGCTCTAAGCTGTTGCTGCAGAGAGCTGATGAAGGCACCAACACCTTATCAAGGAGATACAGGCACCCCGGGGACTACAGGGGACGGAGGGGCAGCCAGTGTTGAAAGGATAGTGGGTATTTTGTCAGGATCTGCCTTCAAAGTGTACATTTTTAAGTTGTGATACATAACGATACTGGTTTTGCAGGCTAAACTATTAAAATGAATTACTGTCTATTTTCATTCTTTATAATTACTGTAAAAGTTAGAGAGATATATTTGTTCCAAATTAAATTTTATTCTCATACTCAAGTACATGTTTAGATTAATTCTACCTGAAGTAGATAAACTGCTTTGGTTTTATGAAGCAATCTGGTCAAATTTCCCAACTGGGTATCTTAAAAAGAGAAATCTGAAACATCAAATGTTCTGGCTGCTGTCCGTTGATGAGGAGACCTTTCCCCTGCAGGGAAATCTGTATTTCATATTGTCCATTCCACATTCCAAAAGCACTCCAGCTATAAATTGCAAAGATATTGCTCAAATACATGTTTGATTACCTCTAGTATTTCTGAGGCTCTCAGAGTTGACAGACTCTGCAGCCGGCATTATGGAGCCCTTGTATTGTACTCTGCCTTGGGAGAGCTGAGGAAACTATGTGAAAACAGTGTGTGTAAAGGGGTGAGAGATATAAACTAACTCCCTTTCTGGTATCTGAAGATTTCTCTTGCTGTAGAATTCCTCCTGGGAAAGCTGCAAAAATTCAACCTTGGTTGCATTAGGAACCCATAAACCTCATTTATCTGAATATACATACAGAAAAAAAGTAGTATTATAAAAGAGAGTTTTAACTGTTCAGCCCCCTCTGCAAATATAAACACAGCTTTCCCTGTGTTTATGCAGAACTGCATACAAAGGCCCTGTGATGCAGAAGAGGGATACCCAAAGCCAGAGCCCAGCTCCGCCAGGGCTGAACACTTTGGCCAACTCCACTGCTCCAGTGTGCGCAGCAATGGGGAGCACTCTGCAGAGCAGCACATCTGTAGGCATGGAAGGCAAATCCAGGGCAGGGTTTTGAGTAGGAAGAGCTTTGGTCAGAGGCAGGGGATGAGCAGTCAGGGAGGATGATGCACAATCATTATGAACAAGAACGAAATGCTGCATGAGCAGCAAGGATGAGTAAATGGGATAATTACCAGGAATTTACGGAAGTATTAGTACAATCATGAGATGGTCTCTATTAGAGCAGAGAGAACACAGTGGAGGAGCCAGAAATAAGCTCCAGGTTATGACCTGTAATGATGGAGAATTTGCTGGATTTTTAATACCGGTGGAGAAAAACATGAATTTAGTCTTAAGATATTGGGAGATCTCACAGAACAGGGCAAGGAAAAGATGTGAGTCTGGCCACTTGTTCACAACTGCTAGTGCAGATGTGTTATTGTAACTGGTGAAAAGGATGTAGATAAGCAGATATAAAAGGAAAGCAGGATAGCACCTCCATCAAGTATAACCCTGAAAGAGAAGACAAACAAACGGGATAACAGGAAGAAAGTTTCAATGGGCAAGGATACACCTGGCTGTTGAAAGTAAGGGAAAGGTAGAGAAAAATGAGAGAATGGCTCTTGTTCTTAATAAAGAGATGGAGGGGCTTTTTTGAGTTTTTGAGAAGCCTGGGGGAGAGCAAGCAGCAGGCAGGTTGGAGGTGGAGTGGGGCAGGTAGCTGGAATGCCCTGGATTCTGAGGGAGAGGGAAAGAAACCCATCAACAAACTGGTTAGTGAGAAGCTTGAGGTGGGCAATGGGAGGGTGGGCACTTGAGCTGCAGAATTAAAGCTGGGGAAGGAGATTGCACTGGAAGCTGAGCAGAAGAGAAGGTGGTGATTGGTGCTCACACACAGGCTTTTCTCTTCACATCTGAATGTGCCTGTTTCTGTCAACTCAATTAAATTAAGAGATATCATTATCCAGATGATGGGTGGATGCTGATACATAGACCTCAGGAGCACAGTCTGTAGGAAGTGGGTCAGTGGCCAAAATTTTGTAAACAAACCCTAAAAAAAAAAGCAGTGTGGTCCTAAACAGAATTAATCTTCCTCTCCATCTTTTTGATGCTGTTGTGATGAAAGAACAAGAACAGAAACAATCTTCTCTGCATCCATCTCCATCTGTCACAAGTGCACATGGAGGAGTGGTGTTAAGGTCAGATCTCCCTCCCTGCTGGCTGCCAAAGCTGGTGCATAAAAGACATGGTGCATGGGACAGAAAGCAAGAAGAGAAGGAACAACTCTGTAGCATGAGCCTGATGTGATGTTTGAAGACTAGGGAACTAGTAGCATTTATTTCATATGGGCTCTCCCTTTGAAGGCAACATAATTGCTTGAGATGACCTAACATGATCAACCAAAGGTATCCCTGTCCATGGCGGAGGGTATTGCAGCAAGATCTGTAAAGGTCCCTTCAACCAAAACCACTCTGTGACACTGTGATTCTATATCCAGCCACCCAGCAAGCTGCGATCTGGATGGAGCAGGACAGTTAGTGTTGTATGGACAAGAAGTTCATAGGGTCACAGTGGTTCTGGAGGCTTAATGTCTCCCTCTGAGCAATAAGTAGTAGCAAGGACCACATGTTTGTTTGCTGAACTAATGATGTTTTGTGTCAGTGAATGTATTTTCAGTGTCTAAATGTGGTGCTCAATTGGGCAGGTTTCCATGGACTTGCCAAGCTTGTCACCACATGTGGGACATGCGTACCCAGCTGTGGCTCTTGCTGTTCCTCTCTGGGCTTGGCAAGGTGAATGTGCTCCATGGCAAAGCTTCCCTAGCTTCTCTGTAGGATCGTCCTCCTTGCAAACCCTGCATCTGTGAGTGAGGCTGAGCAGGTATCCTGAGCAGGTTCCACTTGGTGGTATGAGAGCTCTCTGCTTCTCCCATGCTCCATGCTCAACACAGCTCACTGCCACCTCCCTGCCTTGCCACTGCTGCCGCTGATGTGGAGACTGCCCACATCACTGCCTGCAGCAGGAATCAGCCGGTGCTCATGATGGTGAGATAAGATCTGCTTATCACTTGTCTGTGCTCAGTGTATAAATATTAAGAGGAATATGTAAAAGAATCTCCTGAGAGCCACTTTATACTGATATTGCTACAAATAAGTTATTGTCCTTTTATGGCTGAGGGAGAGATCTTGTAATTTACAGTGCATTGTATAACCTCTCTTATTTCTCTGGCACTGGGAGTAGCCAGCAAATATCTATTCATAACAAAGAGGACAGCGTTGGGATCACTGCGTAACAGGAGAAAGAAGGATGGTGGAAGGCTGATTTAGGGTTGGTCAAACAAAAGTTTTATCTGTTCTCTCAGAAGCAGACTGCCTTGTTAAGTAAAACATACTGCTAAGTAAACAGGTGATAAATAACCACTTTTATCGAGGCAATTTGAGCGGGTGGTATGAATTATTTCATTAAAAATACAAATAACTTTTACTGCTGATTTGACAACAAGCTCATTAATGGTTAGGTTCCATTTAATTCATCCTCAGATATCTATCTGCTTTGGACTTATCCGCTGCACATAGTATGGCAGTGCTTTATCTTGGGGGATGGTTTTTGTACAACTGAGACTTGAAAAGGCAGCCAACATTTAAAAGAACTGCAGCAGAAAAAGCCCTGGGGAATGTAGGCTAAATCCAGACATCCAAAGCAGTGTCAGATCCAAGGGAAGCTCTTGGCTCCATCTCTGCCTATCAGTTTGCCTGGTACCTTCAGGCTGTTAACTCTATGTGAGGAAACATCCATAAAAGCGGAGCCACGACTGGGCATCCTTATCTCTGCTGTATTGCAGTCCTTTCAGAGGAGCCCCAGAGATGGCTTTAGTTGTGTGGAGGACACAGAGGAAAAGCTGGGATTGAGCTGACAGCAGAAGGCACTGGCCCATGGTGGGTCTCATCTGTTCAGGGGAGGGGGGTTTAAAGCAACAGCTGCTTAGTTTCATTCTTTGTATTTACTGAAATCCCATTTTATGAACACCCCTGGCTGGAGAAAGCATACACAACTAAAAATAACATGGAATGAATTTAAGCCAGAATCAGCCCACCTGGCAGTTGCAAACACAGCTATCTCCTGTTCCTTCCTTCCTTCCTCCCCTTCTGTCTCTCTGGCTAAGTTTAACCAGTGTACAGGTGTCTTTCCTGTGCCGTGAAGATGAAGCAACCACTCTTTTCTCAAACCAGAGTGGTTTGATTGCTGGGGCTGATGTTCTTCTGAAGCATAGCAGGGTGATGCTAATGAGCTGCAAAGCTTCCCTTCCAAACCTCAGCAGTCCAGACAGAGCTGGTGAGATGGGGTGCACTATTTGGCTGCCTGGCTTGAACTGCAGCCATGTCATCATGGTGAGTGTGGACAGACCTGGTGGCCAACACCAAAATCACCATGAGTATTAAGCACATGTTGCGGGTAACAGAGTCCCATCCTGGGGCCTCTACCTTCCCTTTACTCCTTCCAGCTTCTCTTGGGATCTCAACAGTTGAGCTACAACTGCCTGAAAGGAGATTGAGGCGAGGTGGCAGTTGGCCTCTTCTCTAGGTAACAGTGATAGAATAAGAGGGAATGGTCTTAAGTTGCACCAGGGGAGGTTCAGTTTGAATATTCAGAAAAATGTGTTCTTAGAATGAGTGGTCAGGTGCTGAAACAGTCTTCCCATGGAGGTGGTAGAGTCACTGCCTATGGAGGTGTTCAAGAAATGTGGAGATGTGGCACTGCAGGACGTGGTTAGTAGGCATGGTGGGCACGGATTGGTGGCTGGACTATGTGATCTTAGTGGTCTTTTCCAACCTTCATGATTCTATGGTTCCTTCCATCACAGCTGAAGGGAAATAAGCGTGTGTAGACACTGGAATGGTGTTATTTAGCTAGACTCTTTTTTTTTTTTTCCCTGTAAAATTTCTACCATGTGTTCCTTTGAAAGAACATCTTCAACAAAGTTGAACCAAACATAGCCCTGAAAGAGAGATGCAGTAAGCTGCTCAGCCACTCTTGCCTCTGGAAGCAGAGGATCCAGTCACCAACTATGGGCATTTTCCAGAGATGGGACTGGGTGCAGGGAGTTGTCTCTCAGTTTTTTCACCAATTCTTATGTGGACCAGAGCACATCACCTAAACTACTACGCTCTGCAATTCCATTTGTGAAATAAGAGTAAAGATGCCCACTTTCCTGAATAGCTTCTGGATCTACAGAAGAAAGACCCCTGATATATGATGTCTGAATATGTATTCAGGACCAACAAGGCAGCCTGAAGGCCAGCTCTGAAGTCTTTGATGTGTTCATTCTATCATTCCTCTGAGGACATGCTGCTGCCCTTGTGCACAGGCTGGTGCTTGGACCTGTGAGCTTTGCGGGGTATGGGGGGGTCCCAAGCAGACACCACCCCACACTGCTCTGGAGGCTGTCTCACATTCTGTTTGGATTGAAAATGCAGTTACACAGTGTTAGCTCCAAGTTTCATCAGATGTTTCATTTTTTTGGCAAGGTGAATGTGCTCTGTGGCAAAGCATCCCTAGCTCCTCCGTAGGCTTCTCATTGCAAACCCTGTATCCACAGCTGAGGCTGAGCGTGTTCATGTCCAGAACATTTCTTCAAACAGCCTTCATTTTGAATGAAGTGAATTATGTCAGTGTTCTCTTTACTCCTTGTGTTCATAGTTCCATAAAATATGCAATTGATTTCCTACAGCATGAGGTGCTCATTTTAAGTCCATGGCTGCTGGCTATATGTAGAGACTGTTGCTTTAGAATTTTCTCTGTTGCTTTTCTCACAAGTGTGATTGGATTTGTCAAACACAGTAGTCATCAGCATCACTGTTATTGTATCTTTTGAAAGTTTATATTGCTCTCAACCTGCTTTGATGTGATTCTTGATAGCTCAATAATTTCTCATGACTACAGAGAAGAAATTATTACTATTTCCATTGGGGTTCGTTAATAAATTGAACTAGCCCTGGAGGAGGCCAATCACTGGGCAGGGTTCACATCTCCCATCCACACCAGTTCTTTACCACCTTTCCCTTATTCTTACTGTTATAAAATGCTCCTCTTTTTGTCAATGCACGTAATTTTCTTACTGAGCACAGACTGAAACAGAGGGTTTGATATTATTTAATAAGATTTTTTAACGGGACTGAGGCTTTCAGCTGGGATCTGAACACTATCCCTGTTAACATGAATGGCTAGGGTAAATGCTGAAGCCTAAATAGGCAAAGAATACATAGAAAAGGAAGTATTTTCAAATCTTCTGGGCTTGCAATTCATCCCAGATATAGTAGGAGCCAGCAGAAGCAGCTGCAGATCCATTAGTCATTGTCTTTGGGCACTCATGGGGGATGGTGGTGTTTCAGAGGATTGGAAAAAATATGCATATGCATACACAGAAACAGCTTATCCATAAAAATATCTTCAGAAAGAAGAGAAGGAAGGTTTTGGATAATTACAGAGCAGGCTGCCAAGCTTCAGTTCTAAGAAAAGTACTAGAAGAAATGAGAGTATAGGAAGAAAGGGAAAAAAAGATAAGCAATAGCCAGCACATACCTGTAAAGAACATACAAAGTCAGACCAATTTAATTTATTTCTGAGAAATAGACCTCATTGGTAGGAAAAAATCAGTTGACTTAACATTTCTTGTAACAATTGTCTACAGATTCATTCATACTCTGATGAACAGGCAACACATCTCATATCTATAGTCCTTTCTAGCCTAATCACATTGAGCGGGTATATGCCCTGCCTCTGCCCTGTCAAGCTATGTCTATATGTACCATATAATCTGGTCATTGCCCCTACACCCTCAGATGCTCTTGCACATCTAAATAGAGCTCTTTTTATGACTGAAGCTTTCTTTGATCTGCCCTTAGATCTTCATCTTGAATCTTAACTTGACACTGTTCATTCATTCTATTCTCTTTGGCAACTTTCTCCTTGAAAAATGAGAGACAGTTTGGTTTAATAAATGATATGCAGACCCCTGGAGCTGATGAGCCTCTAGTCTGCCCTGAGCCCTGATGCTGATAGACACAGTCCGTTTTTTGAAATTCTCTTTGAAATCCAGACGTAGCGACCACAACCAGTGCAAGAGGCTGTACAGGCATCCCTTGGGATCCGCATTTTAGTCATACAGCCCATATGCTGTAGGTAAACCTACAAAACTGCCAAGTTTAGCCTTGGGATTCAAAATCAGTATGTAGCAGAAAACTATGGAGAAGAAAGTCTGCAGAAATTTCTTCTCATGAAATTTTTTGTATGACATCTATCATGGAATTGTTGAATCACAGAATCATAAAATGGTTTGGGTTGGAAGGGACCTTAAAGCCCACCCAGTCCCAATCCCCTGCCATGGGCAGGAACACGTCTCACCAGCTTAGGCTGCCCAGTTCCCCATCCAACTTGACCTTGAGTGCCTCCAGGGATGGGACACCCACAGCTTCTCTGGGCAGCTGTGCCAGGGCCTCACCACCCTCTGAGTAAAGAATTTCCTCCTAACATCTAATCTGAATCTATACTAGTGAACATAACAGGGTTTTGGTACAGATCTGGGCACTTGCCTGCAACCATCCCAGCTATTTAGCTTCTGACATACTTCCTGGCATGATTCTGGTCTCTGCCAGCTGGCAGTCTATTCCCAGGCCCAGTTTGGAGACAGCAGTAAGCCTGAAACTCTTCTGCAATATGAATGGGGATAAAGGATTGTTACTAAATGGATGTGCTCTCTGCCATGCCATTTGTCCTTATGGCAAATGAACAAGCCCCAGCTCAATTTAATTTACCAGTATAAGCAAAGAGACTGCACAAATATTGTGCAAGGACTTGCCCATTGATCGAGAGGTAACTGGTTAAGAGGTCTTTACCTATAGCATAGTACAACACAGCTCCAGATTTTCTGGACCCAAAAGGCCACTAGTGAAGTTCATCATCAGTATTCTATCCCTCATTGACGCTCACAGTGACAAAAAAATTGGTTCAGCCTATAACGCTAAAGCTTAAGGACAAATAACCCAGAACAATGATAAAATATGGGGAAGCTGGAAAAGATAGATCCTAATGAGGATAATATTCCCTGTGTCCCTTGCCAAAATAGCTGCTTGAGTTCAGTGGGGTGGCATCCCTTTGTGGAAATTGTGGAAATCTTCAGCTCTACAAACAACTTGGAAAAAAGAAAGCTAAAGATTGAGTCTATTCGCTGGAATTCATGGGGCAAATGCGAATCTGATTCTGGTCACGTCTTGTCTTCCCTGAGCTGTCAGGGACAGACTGCAGCTCACCAGAGATACGGTTCAAGTATGGATTTGGTCTCCTGGTGGCACATATTACCATACTGTGGAAATAATACTGCACTATGCCATTTTCTAGGAAGACACTCCCTCCATATAACAGGATCTGCTCTTCTGTAGCAGAAAATTTATTGGCCTGCTATGTCAGTCTTCCTCACATTTCGCCCTATTCCAATTTATCCTTCCTTTTCTGTTGGAATGGAAGCTGTCATGCGGAAGACCTGTGAACCCACAGCATTTGGGTGCACTGTGGAAGGGCTGGACCACACATTTCAATAATTTAGACCCCAAGAAACTCATGATATTCTAAAAGCCACTGATGCTGGATCTCCTCTACAGTTCAGGGAAGACATTTATTTTGGGGTTCTGAATGAAGCCTCAGGTTTTCTTCCTAGTGAATGAAGCTGCATGATTTCCTCGTACTCCTGTAACAACAAGAGATATTGAATACATTACAAATTACCTCTGCGTATTCCTTCCGTTGTTTCAGATAGCTCTATTCAGTTTTCCAAGATACTCAAAGTTGATCCATTTCCTTGCACTTCTACAGAAAATTAGCCTAATTCATGCTTTTAGAATACTTTTCTCATGACAGCTATGAAATGCCTCCAGCATTCAGAGAGGTAGGTAAAGGCAGCTATAACTGTGGTCAGTGTAATATTGTGGATGCAGTTTAGACCCCAGCATGTAATGATGCTGTTGATGCAGGACCATCTTCTCTAGGGACAAGCAAAATATTTGTTTATAAATATCAAAAGGGAAGTGGAAGGTAAATGGATGAGGCCAGGCTCTTCTCAATAGTGTGTAGCAATAGGACAAGGAGTACTGGCCTAAAACTTGTACATAGGAAGCTCCATACTAACATGTGGAAGAACATCATTATGGTAAGGGTGACCGAGCAGTGGAAAAGGCTGTCAAGAGAGGTTGTGGAATCTCCTTCTATGGAGATATTCAAGACTTGTCTGGACACTTACCTATGCAAACTATTGTAAGGTACCTGCTTTATCAGGGGGGTGGACTCAGTGATCTCGAGGTCCCTTCCAACCCCTATGATTCTGTGATTCAAGCAAGATCTATTTTTTTATCTGTTAGTTTGAATAGATCTGATTTGCTTTGGTAGACATTTATTCTGCTGAGGTGTACTGCCAGAACTGAAGGACACAAGATTGCCCATTAGCTTGGCTAAGGCCAATTTTGGACACTTAGATCTTATTTCAGGCCTTCACAGAGCCCTGTGTGTCCTTTCAGAGCACTGAAAATTGACCCTTCCCTGTGCATGCTTGTGCTGATGTCCCTGTCCACTTGAAGCAACCTGAAAAAAACCACCAGGCAATTGTGAATATCAGGGGTATTGTCCACAGTCGCTAAGGAAGGGTTGATAAGTGGATGATATTCAGGACATGTTGATCCACGTATAAATTCACTTTCTTTTCTTCTTTCTTCTTTACAACAGTCTGGTGTTTTCATGGACTCAGGCTGAAACAGTCTGTGGGCTTATAAATGCACTAACATTGATCCCAACTGGTGTACTGTGGTATAAAATGCTAATCCTTACAAGGTCTCAAGTGCTTAAAAGGCACATCCATACAGAGATTGGGTATACATGCATGACATTTTTAGAGAAACACTGATGAGTCAGAGAATAGACCTACCAGTGACTTCAGCAAGGCTTTGGCATCATTCCACACAACAGTTTTGTAAGCAAGCTAAGAAAATATAGGTTAAATAAGTATAAATCTTTTGGAAAATTGTCTTCAAAGGACAGCTATCAGTGGGCCACAGTCAGACTTATAAGTCTTATTGAATAGATTTTCTATGAGCCGGTTCCAGGCCACACAGAAGCCAATGTATCCATTAATGGTCTTGACACAGAAATAGACAATACCCTCACTGATGTTGTGGATGATCAAAGCTAAGGGAGAAGAGAAATGCAAACACTTTAAAAGGCAGGATTAGAGTTGAAAAAGTTCCCAACCAGTTACAGCAAGAACCTAAAATAAATAGCCAATAATGCCATAAGGATAAGGGAAAAGTATCATGTATGGAGAGTAATAGGTGACTACACAAATACAAACTGGGCAGCTGCGTAAGCAGCAGCTCTGCAGAAATGGAGCTGGTGATTAAAGGTGAATATGAGTCATAGGTTTTGTGCTGCTATGACGGAAGACAGATGCCCATTCAGATATGTAAAGAGGAGTCATATGTGATTTGCAGTCAGTATTTCTTCCTTTATTTTATTCATACCTTCAGAACTACCAGTTTTGTCCATTTTGGGGCATCACACTTCACCAAGCCAGCTGGACAGTGCTCCAAGGAAGGCGAGGAGATTTTTTTTTGCCTGGAGATAAAGAAACTAGTCTGAAAGGAACAGAAATATTTGTATTGATTCATATAGAAAAAATAGGGCTGAAGGGGGGAAAAAGGTAATGCTCTTCAGATTATAATAACAGATTGCTACATAAGGAAGGGGGCCAAACTGCTTTTGTACCAAGTATAGAGCAGCAAGTCTTATGGAAAGACTTTGGGACAAACTTAAGTTCTGGCCTGGAGGACCTGCAGCATTTTTAGGAATAGACTGTAAACCAGTGCTGAGGTTAAGAAGTGAGATGAGATGGCCTCTCTGCTCCCTGCTATTCCTGTCAGAAATGATTCCACAATTTTGTGATCATTTTTTAAATTCAGTATGCTAGCAATGTCAGTCCTCGTTCTACCTGATTTGTTAGCTTATTTATCATTTCTCCAGTATTTTTCTCCTAGAATTATCCCTCCCTTGTGCTCTGATGGTCTTATCTGTCTTTGCTGTCCTTCTCTATTACCTCAAACACAACCTTTCATATAATTAATTTTTCTCACAACACCTATAAACAGCAACGTTCTTCAGTTGCACATTTAAAGTACACGTTTTTACCTTCTGATATTTAAGCCTGCAAAGGTGAATAATTTGTTTTTGCTCCTTCTTATTCTTTGCATTTTTGGAAGGGTGATGGGTTGTGTCCTGTGTGACAGGCATTTCTCTCATTCACATGGGCTGAAATCTGCACAGTAGGGACCTAAACAGAAACGTAGTTTGCAACATCACAAACAAAGGGTAAGAAAGAAAAAATATTACAAAACTGAGATTATTATAGAGATTTATGCCAGTTTGCACTGCAAGTTAGACATTTAAACAAGAGACTTGAGTGGCAAGCCTAGCTGGCTCCATGCAGTCATCCAAGACAGAGAAGCATTTCTGATGAATGATTCATCCTGACCAACACCCAAGTTGCCTGCTGGTGTTACCAACCTCAGAACACAAGGAAGAGGTGGCTGCTGGCCAGGGGCCACAGTATGTGGCTGGGTGGTGGGCAATACTCAGGTGCTACAGTCGTAGCAATCATGAGCAGGAGGCAGTTAAATTACCTAGCAAAAGGGACAGCAGGTTGTTAAGGAGAGTGGGAATGTCAATCAATTTTTTCTGAGATTATGGGAAGATATTTGCAGCAACTGCCTTTTTTTACAGTTCTATGCATGGCTGTAATATGTTCCAGGAATCTCATTTTGAGTACTCTGCTTTTGTTGACCTTAATTTGGTTAATGTTTAATTTTTACAGATTTTGGTCAGATAACAAATTCATTTTAACTGAAGAAAATAACTTGGTGAAGCTGTGTGCAAATCCTGCTTTTTTGGTGAGCAGTATCTCCTCTCCCTTGCTTGACCCTTAGATGTAATTCTTCCTACAGGTGATCCAGGTTGGTTGGAGAGCTCCTTCCTGCCTGGCTCAGAGGGCTGGATATTTCAGTTTTCCACTTGACAAGTAAGAAATTCCAACCACAAGTCCCAGTGATTCACCTCTCAACTTTGTGTCATGCCTGCTGCTTGATCCTTCCCAAAATAATGTGGGCTTTTTCGTTTGAGGAAAGGGCTGCATGCCCCGGTTGAACCTACAGAGCCCTCCAATCATCAGCCAGGACCAAAGGAATCATTTCCCTGTTCTCTAATCCATGTTTCTGGCACCTCCCTATTGACCTTTCCTCTCCTGTTGCATGAACCTTATCTTTGCTCACAAGTCCTTCCTCAGGACCAGTGCTTATAATCTCCTGTTCACCACCCACCATCCCGTTGTCACATTTTCCAGCAAACACTTTGAGTGTCAGCCGAAGGCCAGCACTACTGGGGGCAGCTCCCCAAAGTCACCTCCATGAATCCGTTGGTAAACCATCCTGGGACAACAGCCACACCAGGCTGAGCCCACTGCCTCAGATGTGCAGGATGGTTTGTCCTTGTACTACTCTATTAGTCAATGCTTGCCTGTTCTGGTGCTATATTTAAACGATGAACTACTTGGAGCACACCCTGTCCTTTCATTTTGTGATTGCACAGTGTCTCATATAATGGGGTATGGCTTCGTGACTTGTGCTGTTAGGAATGGACGCAAAGCAAATAAATAATATTAATGCTAATAAGAGCCTTTCCTTACTTCCTGCTTTTGTCTTCCTTTTCTTGTTTCTTTCTTCTTCACTGTTATATTTGTGTTTCTATTACTTAAATAAAAGAACTACTCAAATGCAGCTTGTTTTTTTAACTTCCCAAGAGAACATTCACTTCTTTGTCCAAAGTTACAAAACCTGAATATTGAATCAACCAACATGGAAGCTGGTTTTAATCAAATATTTTACCTTGATGGGCCTTGCTGCTGTTTAGGAAAATAATCCATTTCTGTCTCAGCAGAAGCCTGTGTTCGTTTTTGAATCCAATCCTTGATTCACTTGATTTTCTGCTTAGTTTGATCAGTACCTCAAAGAACAGCTCTTTTGTATTAAATAATAAAATAGCTTACACCTTTCTGTTTGATCACTTTAAGAACCACTCCTGAATAATTTACTGGAAAACATCCTCACTTTTCCACAGACACATCACTAGACTTGGCATTCAAAATATAGGATATTTACAGCTATGGCAGGCTAATTTTTGCATTTTTCCTGCGAACAGTAAATTTATTTTTGTGTTTTAGTCATCCCCTAGCTATTTCTATATCTGAGAAAAAATCCGCTAAGTAGTTTTGGCTAGACACTTGGATTCTGAAATGTGTCAGAGAGAAAATCTCTATATATTACATGACAGTCTGGTCAGTGATATTGATGCAGTAGAAGACTCACGTAATTACTCATTTTGGCATGCTGAACCTGATCCCTACTTCCCTGGAGAATGCTCTGAGCAGCAGCTCAGGGAAATGGCTGACCACAGTGTTCTTCTGAAGTCTTCCTCAGAAAGGGATATTGCAAAATCCTTGACTAATTTTACTGTTGTTTATTATAGCAGGATATAATATTTTAACAAAGCTCAACTTTTTTGGTGTTGTCTTATTTAGCAAAAACTGTCACTAAAAGCCTGGACTTAAGAAATCAAAAGAAAATACACACATTTTTAGTATAAAATACCAGGCTGTCATTAAATAATGGGGAATTTCAGCTTCTGGTGTGTCTGGGCAGCAGCCTGGTGGAAGGGATGGGATTGGATTTTTAGTGCAAGGAACACAGTCCCCATTTGTATGTTCGGTGCATTCCAGAGAATTAATGGCTCTGAAAATGAACTACTAAAATGGTAAGAGTTATCTACATATTCCATTTATTTTATAATAGCTGTTAATCTTACACAGCTCAATTTGATAAAGCAGATCATCAGATCTTGATTTTTCCGTGCTTAATTTAAACTGTAATTAACTGTGCATTATACATGTAAATTGTGATGCAGAAGTCTCTAAAAGTAAATGAGGATGGAAATACAGTCCAAAAACAAGTGTAAAAAAATTGAATTGCTAAATTCCTATCCAAGTGGGAAAAGAGCACCAGATTGTGTTAAAGAAACAGAATAGATAGAAAACATCACAAGCCAACCGTTCACAATGTGTTCCCAGGTACAACATGAGAAGGAAAGGGAGGTAGTAATGTAAGGAGCAATGCCATCCGAGTTTCCTGCCCCGTTGTGTCCCTTCTGGGCAAGGCTTATTTGATGAAGTCTGGCTGCTTGCATAGTTCAAAATGCAGAAAAACTGGAAGACGGGATGTAAATGTCAATGGGGAGGCCATGGCGCTGCACAGCCTGGTGAAAGGAATAGGTATGTACAGCTTGAATACTCACTTAGGCTGACTAAATATGTCATGTTGACCCTTGGTTCGACCCTCTCTTTAGCATAGTAGAACCAGACGTACAAATAATGGCTTTTTCTTATGCCAGCAGACACATTTGTGTAGCTGGGCAATACTCTGGCTTTGGGAACTCATCTGGTGTGAAACAAACCCTCTATTCCTACCATAGCACTCTTTCCACTAAAACCAGGATGAGCCAGTATTTATTTTTGAAAGTAGACCAATAAACAGCCTTGTTGAAGCTTGCAAAACTTCTTGGTGTGTAATTTTTACTGCCCTATGACTGCTGTATCCCTGTGCAATGGATGCTCATTGAACATAATTCAGTGCAATATTTAATGAGTTAAGAGAACACTTTCCTTTGTTAGAAAGACTTCTTATTGGATTCCAGTACTAAAAGTTCCTTTACATGTTTAAAGAATAAATCTCTTACATTGCTAAAAAACAAATCTAAAATGATTACTTGGTTTAGATGTCAAGGGTAATCAAACACAAGTCTCCTCGTTTTAAATGCATTCTAAATCACTGCATAGCTTGCAATAAAGTAATTTTATCTATTTTTGTGAGGGGAGATCATAAAAGATACTATCAAGTTTGGTGATACATGGCAAATTTTTTGGCACATCCAATGAAAAGCAAAAAACCATTTGATTGTATTACACCTGAAAATGTTTAGTAATAATCACACAGTTGTGTGAAAATAAGATGTCCAAAGCAACTCTTGGCAGATTTACAGGTTTGTCATGTGTAAAGTAAGGAAAACTGCTCATGAGAGCAAACTCCAGGTGCCTATAGCAGATAGCATGAACACAGCCATTGTCATGACAATCTGGAAAGACCCCTATATCTGTTCTGCACCTGATTTCTGTACAAAGAAAACTTCACAAAAAAAGGGGTGCTCTAACACAACTCAACTCTCACAGATGCTAGAATATAAGGCAGAGGTCATTTGCCCCTGACTAATCCTACTGAAGGTCAGTACTTCTAAGGTGATCCACCTGCTGATCTCTGAAGTAATTTCTTCAGTTCCTCATGTCCTGAAAAGTCATTCTTCAAGTCAACATCTTCATCAGAGACCTGGATGAAGGGATAAAGTCCACTCTCAGCAAATTTGCAGATACAGAGCTGGGAGGAGTGGCTGACACAGCAGAAGGCTGTGTTGCCATTAATTCAACAAGACCTGAACAGAATGGAGAGTTGGACAGAGAGGAACCTGATGAGGTTTAACAAGGCCAAGTGTAATCTTGCTCATGGGGAGGAATAACCTCATGCATCAGTACAGATTAGAGGATGACCTATTGGAAAGGACCTCTGCAGAGAAGGACCTAGGTGTCCTAGTGGTTAATAGGCTGGCCAAGAGCCTGCTGTGCGTGTCCTTGTGGCCAACAAGGCTGATGGTATCCTGGGGTGCATTCTGGGGTGCATTTAAAAGAGTGTGGTCAGTGAGTTGAAGGAGGTGATCCTCCCCCACTACTCTGCCCTGATGTGGCCAAATCTGAAGTACAGTGCCCAATTCTGGGCTCCCCATTTCAAAAAAGACAGCGATCTCTCAGAAAGAGTCTAGAGGCAAGCCACAAAGATGATGAAGGGCCTGGAGCATCGCCTGTATGAGGAAAGGCTTAGAGACCTGGGGCTGTTTAGCCTGGGGAAAAGAAGACTGAGAGGGGATATGATCAAAAATGATCAAATATGATCTAAAGGGAGGTGGGAGGCAAATGGATGAGGCCGGGCTTTTCTTTGTGCTATGCAGTGATAGGACAAGGAATAACGGCCAAAAACTGGAACATAGGAAGTTCCATACAAACATGCAGAACAACTTCTTTACGGTAAAGGTGAAGGAGCCCTGGCACGGATTGCCCAGAAAGGTTGTGGAGTTTCCTTCTTTGGAGATGTTTCAAGACCTGGCTGGATGCCTAATGATGCAATCTATTGCAGGGTACCTGCTTTAGTAGGGAGGTTGGACTTTATGATCTGGAGTTTCCTTCCAACCCCTGCAATTCTGTGATTCTGATTCTCTGGCTATTGGGCAACTTGAGTTGTTCTGTTTTGTTAGGGTGGGCCAATGAATTCTGTCTTCTTTTCTCTACTTTTGTTGAACTATTGGTAGCTGTGTATACCCCAAATTCATACATTCATAGAATGGTTTGAGTTGGAAGGGACTGTTAAAGGTCATCTAGTCTAACTCCCCTGCAATAAACAGGGACACCTACAGCTAGAGCAGGTGCTCAGAGCTCTCTCCATCCAGACCTTGAATGTCTCCAAGGATGGGGTACCTGCTCCTCTCTGGGGAACCTGTTCCACTGCCTCACCACCTTTACTGTAAGAAAAAATCAAAAAACTTAATCATTTTATCGAATCGAAATCTCCACTTTGTTTTTTTTGGAACTATTTCCCCTTGTCCTGTCACAACAGACCTTGCTGAAGAGTCTGTCCCCTTCCTTCTTACAGCCCCTCTCACACTATTGTCATAGGGGAAATGTTCCATTCCTGGGATCTCTTTTGTGGCCTCCTCTGGGCCAACAATTGTCATAGTTCTTTATCTCATCATTTTATAATGAGTATTTGGTACAGATCTCTAACTGAAAGTTGTTTATATGGTGTTTGATAAACCTATTGCTTCTCCACAGTCCACACTTTGTGAAGACATTATCTGCATTAAACCAAGCAGCCCTTCCCTTGCCTGCCTGAACCTTGCACCGCAGGCAGGGTCACAAGGGCTCTGAGACATACTGTCCACGTCAATAAACATGACAACAATGGTAGCAGTTACTTTTGCTAGAACAATGGTGCCACGTAAAGTCATATTTATTTTCACAGCCTTGTTTTGTGACCTGTTGATTATAAGACTTCACTGTTTTGCTCTTCTGACTAAACTGTTTGCCTTTTGTTGTATCTCATCTGCACATGAACAGATGAACAGATATTCCCAACAAACCCTGGGATTCCAGTCCCTGTGCCAGATATTTGTTACATAGCAGTACATAGCACTGCAGGGAGATGATGTCCCGTTGACTATGCCAACAGTGACATCAAAGCAATCATTTAATTTCCGGCATATTGAGAACACTTTGGAGAATATAAATGATTTTACGATGAAATCTAAATTTTCAGCGTCTTGCTATCAAATGCTTTCTTAAAGTCACTGAAGTGTGAGAGTTGTAATTAATTTCTTTGTTCGTTATTACTATGTAGTGTGAACGTGTGGTCAGTGAAGGAACTACTAGGAAGTAAACCAACACACCCTACTTAGTGTCATGGTAATTTCTCTTCAGAATAATTGTACAAGACCCTTTCTTGGACCATGATGCACTTCCAGTTGCTTCAATCACTTAAAAATCTCTTAAGCAATTATGTTGTAGTGTGTTTCCCCTTTTTCTTTGAGGTGTATTTTAGTCCTTGTGCTGTACTGTAGTTTCATTCTTTGTATCATTTGAGTAGATGTGCACTTGTTTTCCCATCTGAGTATTTATAGCTCTGCAATTTGCTCTTGGAAGTTTTCAGTTTGCATTAGATAGTCTTTGTGAATAACCAGATCTTTTCACTGGAGTTCTTACTTGAAGTACCACATTCAGCCCTCTTTCAGTTGTGGGACGATTTAGTACACGAGAGAAGTAGTCCGTGATGCACACTGACACAGCCTGCCCTTCCCTTTGTTTCTGTGCTTGTTGCAATTTGCTTCTCTTTCCTTCCTTTGGAAAGTCCCAACAAATTCCAAGCCATATCAGGGTATGTGCTTCTGACGTGTCTCCACGTCAGTCTACATGATTGGAAAGGCGTTCAAAGTCCTTCCAAATGGAAAACTCATTTGAAAGGGTAAAAGTTGGCAACCATCCCATGATGCTTCCTATTACATGACTAAACTGACTTTGGTGATCGCTTTTCATGAGCCTTTTAATCAGAAAAACAGTAATTTCAGTAGCCTTTTTGACCATAACATTGAATCCTTCATAATCAGATGCAGTTAAAAGTGAAAAGATTAATCTTTCTCTATGGATGAAATACTTGAAATGCGTAAAATATTTATTTTCCTTTGCTTCAAGAGAGCCACGTAGAAAAATCTTGATCAAAGATCTTTTTTTTTTTTTCTTTGTGGACTACTATCAGAAGTGCTGATTTGTTTTATATGTAAAACAGGAACTCATGCAATATAGCTTATGCGATTATACACTTTTGCAAATAAAAGAAGTGATATGATAAGATGACCATTTGTAAATCAGTGTGGAGTAGTCATCTCCAGTTTTATTAATATTAAAACAACACCAAAACCTGTCTGAGCTACTTTAATTGATGTTAAGCTACATGAGCGACAAAACCGATTGCTAATGCTGGAGAACAACTGCTTGTGGGGATGCTTTTGGAAGACTAGTAATGCCAAGCCACTAAAAGAGGCAGGAAAGTGCTCTACATAACCAATCTTTGCTTCATGTCGCAAGATAATGATGGCTTGCTTCTCTGTGCAATTAGTTTGTGTTTGTTTCATTAAAGCCAGAACCTTTCTGTGATTATTTGTCAGCTTCTGACACTGTGTGGTACCTGCACTTTGCTAAAAATCTCCACGCATGAACTGAGACTCTTGTCAGGGCACCATCAAGAAAGCTGCCAGGCTGACCCAGATTGAACTTGGCTTGAAAGCCTCTTGGAGAGCACAATGGAGTGCACTGCCCTTGTGACAGACACCTGGAAAACAGCTACCTCATGCCACCCAAGAACAAAGTGGTTTACAAATTGTACAAGACCACATCACACAGGGGTTTAACCCCTGTATAGCTAGAGATGTGAGACAATAGCAAGCACTGACTTTTCCACACTGAGAATGAGGAAACTCCTCCACTTGTTAAGTGCTGTGAACCAACAGGCCAATTGACTGCTCTGGTAAATCCAAGTACTGTCATAACAGCAGCATGTCATAACAGCAGCAAGTCAGGAACACAGAGGTATGGGTTAACAGGTTCCACCAAAGCCAAGCACATAAATAACTTCATTGAAATACAGCAATGTATCACATATCCCTTTGCTTTCAATACTAAAGATAAACAAAGGCCCCACTGTCACCAAATCACAACAGCTTGCTGGGCTTGATGCTATGTTTTGCTGAGTTCCTTAAGAATTAGAGGATAACTGGCAATTCTGTTTGCAAATACATGCACTCCTGTTGGGCTTTGCAAGTAAGGAAGACTGGAAAAGCTATGGCTGTTCTGCATGTGAACAGAAGACAGATGAGCTCTAAAACTACCAGACAGTATTTTTGCTGTCTCCTGTTTAGGAAATTTTCTGTTACAGTGACGTACAGAGCTGCAAACCTCTATTAAAATGAGTTTGGTGTCCAGTCCCATCTTCTGTGTCTAGTATCGTCCACCTAGAAACTGGCCTCCAGAAGGAAGCTGTGCAGATGGGCACTGCTCGATGCATTGAGAAGTTCTGTCCTCCTTGTTGTTCAAAAGCTCAGCAGCAGCAATGTGCGTGCTTTGCTTGGCAGCCGTCCCAGTAGCACAAGAACAGTCTGTGATAGACTCTCTAGTTTCTAGGCTTGTGTGACTACATTTTAGGCTTTATAACACCAATATTTCATGCTGTCTTCCATGGTTTATGGTTACAATGGCACTGTGGGTGAAATACTAGGCATAGTCTTTTCAAGAGACCAAGCAAACCTTCAGAGATGATCTTGGATTTTAAACTCTTCATCTATAAGATATATTAACTGTTCCAAAGAATAATGGGTTTTGAACCTTTGCTCTCAGATAGATCTTGTTTTCATATGTGGAAGCAATGACAGATTAGAAAGAAACTTGTGCCAAAGTTGCTGAACCATTTAATAGAGCCTGAGGAAGCCAGCGTCAATCGTTTCTCTGTCCAGGATTACTTTAACAGAAGTACACAACCTCCTCAAGCCCTCTGTATGGCTCACGTGAAATGAAATCTAATCTAAGTAAGGTAATCTGTCGGCATTAAATTACATTTAACCTAAATTGTTAACAGTTGTTTATTCTCCACGTTATAATTACATTGGCTACAAAGAGGATCAAGTCAACAGTGCCGAGGAGGCGTCAGTGGGGTGACTGGGACTGACAGACAGCTGCACCAATCCCCGCATTGCAGGCTGGGGGGGCTGCACACATATGTCCAGAAATTGCTGCAGAGGATGGCTTGGCTCAGCTCTCGCTGCTATTTAAAGGCACATGAGCTGCATGTTAAATTGGGCATTAGTATTGGCCTGGCTCACTGACTCACAGCTGGTTTGGCGGCACTGTACAGCAGTGTCGTTGGGGGGTTGAAGACAAAATGAAGGCAGTGCCTGTAAGTGAAGAAATTTTAGGTTATTAGAGGCTAACTGCTGCTTCTCCTCTTGAGATGACTCCCTAAACTTGAACAGCATTAGCAAATTAAGGGCACAGTTTGCCACTGTACTTTGAATTGCCAAAAAATGCCTGGTTCCTTCCTTGAAGAGCATTCCAGGTAAACCTCTGGAATTTTTGTGTAAAATAAGGAGTGTTTGCATTTTGAGGATTTGCCTGTTTCCAGCCTGAACACCCAGCTGGGTGCCCATTGTCAGCAGCTACCCTAGCACTGCAGGAGGTGGCTGAATTTTATAACAATTTTCCTACAGAGTATTATAGGGAAAATAATAATAATAATAATAATAATAATAATAATAATAATCTGTTAAATCCATACACTGCCATCTAAAACATCTATCAGCTCACTAGCAAACTATTACCAAAAAGGTTTTAAATGCAAATGAGTGGGAGAGGAACCATAGCATAAATAAGCAAATTACATGGGTCTGGTGCCATTCCCTGGCACTGGGGCCAGCTGGAAAGGAGCAGCCCACATCCATAGTGTTAACCTCTCCTGCTCTCCAGAACAGGATGGTTGCATGGAAACTGGTGCTGGGAGGCCACAGTGCTGTTGAACCCTTCCAGAAATGGCTTAGGACAGAGCTAGTTGGCACAGGCCAACGTGCTGAGAAGTATGCTGCAGATTTCACAGCAGGGAGGGTGGGGAGCACTCAGGGACATCCCAGTGCTCTCAAACCTTGGGGCATTGAGGTAGGCAGAGAATTGCAGCCTCTGCTAGGGACAAGAAGAAGAACCTCAGAGGCAAAGAAAGTACTCCACCCTTTTGTGGAGGTTGGGAGCACAAGAACATGTAAGAGGTGTCCTTTGCCCTGGAAGCCTTGCTGGCACAAGCTGAGCCCTTCTGCCATGGGTGGCTGTGCACCTCCTGATGTATGCATTTCTGCCAGACAGAAGTTATTTATTTATTTATTTATAAGTGTAGGTTTCCAATTACTTTTGTGGGGTTGTAGGGCTTTTCCCGTAACTGTAATGTTCCTTCATGTTATGCACTCTGAATTTCTAATACATACTTTCACCTCAGCCTTTTCTAATACAGTTTTGTGTCTCTGAATTTCATTTCATGACGAAAGATTTCAAGCATGAGCCCTAAATAAGACACCCGCAATACTTGTTGTGACTGGAAGATACCAGTACTCAGTTATTTAAACTGAAAGCTAGTAATAAGAAGAAAGACCCAGGCAAGAAGACTTACAGCTTCTGTGAGAGGATTCATCCCTAAATCGGTGCAATATAAAGTAGTCTGGCCAGGCTGGCCACCGAAATGGGGCTGTGGTTTTGTAATGCAACGTGCTCAGGGGTAGTGCTGGTTTAAATTATTTTCACTATCATTTGTTCCCATCACAGAGCTGACATTTCTTGGCAGGATTTTTTAAATAGGATCGGTTCCCTAATCAAGTTCAAAATGCAGTCCTACAGACAGTTGTGCTGTCACAAGTGAATGGGCTGGAGGCCAGCAGGCAGGAGACAAGAGATGGAGAATGGGAGCCAGGGAAGGTATCAGATACTGAGCCTGCGCTGAGCTTATAGCTGTTTTCTATTCCTAATGCCTGCTACTCTTTGCCTTCTTCTCCTCCTACGGATGAAAGCCAAATCCAAGGAGATATCTCAGGATTTCATGGCTCTCCATTGTGTATTTTCTACGTACCTTCCTTCTTCCTCAGCTCTCACTGAGTGCCTGTGTGGACAACCCCATGACACCTTACTGCTCTGGCAAAGCAGCACTGAGACTTCCTCTTCCCAAGTAAGAATCACTCATAAGGCAGGATGTGTTTTCACAGCAAGCACCAGCTTAATTTGCTTATATAAAGACTGGTAGATCTGGCCAATGAACCAATACAACCTTTTGAGAATTATCGAATTGTCTGAATTGGAAGGGATCCTTAAAAGCCATCTAGTCCAACTCCCCTGCAATAATCAGGGACATCTCCAGGTGATAGTACCCATTCCAGCAGGACTTCCATGATCATTCAATTTATGTAATACCTCAGTAAAAAATTAACTGCTCTCAGATGGTTAATGTAGTTAACAACAGTGACGAAAGGGGAAGAACTCGGAGTAGAACAGAAGGAACAGATTAGGGAGTACTCCTTCACTGAGATGTTTTCAGCTTGGTTGTGCCTAATGAAAATCACACGAGAGTACTTAAGGACAAGACTGAAGCAATCACAGAGGTGTCTGCAGGCGAAGCCAGCTCACAGGCATCTGTGGTTGAATTATCCTGTTTGGAGATTATCTGTGCCACATATGCAGAGATAGCTGGGTCTGACATGGCTCATTAGCACGAGCATCACATGAATGAAGCACTGCAGATTCCAGGTTCACATTGGGTCTGGATGTAATCCAACAACCTCCATTCAGGACAAGGCAAAGGCCTGCTCTCAGAAAGCCCATCTGGACATGAACAGACTCTGTGTACCTGTGCCTTTGTCATTCCCTACCGAGCTCCAGGAGATCACCAATGTGATGGAAGAGGGAGAGGTTGTTTCAATCCCACTGCTTGAGCCACCTAAGAAGCCCTGTCCAAAATGGGTCCAAAATAAGTCCAACTTATCTGAATAATTCCAAAAAAATATGATCTTGATGATCTCTGCACTGTATTGCCACAGCCCTGTGTGCCTCTCTGCATCCATTAGCCAGAGCATCTCTGCCCTCCTTGGGCCTCAGCAAGGAGCTGCCAGCATCCTGGAGGATTTGTGAAGCTACAGAAGAGCAGAAAAGGGAGAGGTTTAAAGAAAGGAAAGGAAGAGCTGGTATGGGTCAGATCAAACTGAACTCAAACGTCTAAGCTGCAGGCAGGTTGGCCTTGCTCACAGCCCTGCTGGCACAGCCCCTGGCCAGGAGCAGGATGAGGTCCAGAAGTGCCACCTCTGTGGCCACTCCTCACCAACTGCCCTGGAGCAGGAGCAAGCCCAGCGGTGCCATTTGGACTGTGCCTGGAAGAAAAAACCTCCAGTATTAAGCAGCAGCTCACAGGGGCTTGTGAAGTGTAAATCATATCAAAATCACTCTTTTATTTTTCTTTTTTTTTTTTCCTTTGTTTTGTCTCTATCTTGTTTGTGTCTGTGGTTCTTTTTTTCTGTTGTTTTCCAAGGACACAGGTGATAGCACCAATGCCAGAGCTAGGAGCTGCTCACTCCATCCCTGCTTGTGGGAAATGCGGCAGCCTGACGGTGCAGCTCCTGTCCAGTTCCATGCTTTGATGTAGCCACTTTCCAGGAGCTTTTCCCAACAAAAGGGCCATTTAGCTGCTGCTCCTTCTAGTCTGAAAACATCAGACTCCATAGCATCAATAAGATATTTCTTTAAGTATCAGAAGGGTTTTACCCAAATCACAACAATGTATGAAGGGATGGAAATTTGTAGATACGGTATCTAAACAACCCTTATTTCTCCACCAAATACACTAGAATAAGAAAGAAAATTAATCTCCTTTGAGCATCTTTAAGTAGTAATTTAATTCTGAACTGGTTTTATGTAGAAATTTGACTTTCTCCCTTCCAGCTGTACTTGCTCTTATACTATGGCAGCGCACTGTAGCTGGGAAGGGTTCGGCAGGTGTCCCAAATATGTGCTTCCAGACCCTGAGATATTTTGACATATCTTCAGAAGAAAATCTGCAACTCCAGACACTGTCTGAAAGAATCCACTTCAAAATAGCAGGGATCAAATAAGTGTTTCTCTCTCTGCAGAAAAGACTGTGAAAGATCAAGCATCAATATGCTGCCCCACATGCTTTTCAAACCACTTCTCCATATGCCATACAATGAAGGAACTTCACTGTGTGATTCACCTGTACTGAACAGTGATCACTTCGGTATTTTCCAGTCTTTTGGCTGCTTAACATCTTCTGCATCACATACCTGAAGGGAGGTTGCATTGCACCCATGACTCAGACATTTCTCTTGCAATAATTACACTCCTACAGCAGAATGGAGGTCTCATGACTTTGTCACCATGGCTAATGGATGTGTCTGTATGCTGACACTGACGTGAGTTATCCTTCCGTCTCCCAGGTATCAGGGAGCAATCAAAGTGACTCATCTCTGCGTGCCAACTCAGACCAGCAAAGAAACAGTGCCTTCTTGTTTCTTTCCTCTGAATTTTGCTCATGTAAATAGCAAAATCTGAACCAATCCATCCCATGACTGCATTTAAAGCAGATTAAGTGACTCAGTTGAAGGATCTCACCTTCCTGCTGATGCCAACAGCGCAGCTCTTTATGTCAGTGCTGATTGTTTCTGGCTTCATCTTAGTCAGTGAAGAGAAATAGGCACTTATAGGGCACAACTCATCTCGACTAGGTTAAACATCTGCCTTAGTGCAAGGCAGGTCACTTTCTAAAAGCACCTCTTCCCATGCTGACTGTGGGCACAGCCTGCACGAGGGGCAGCGCCGATGGCCGTGCTGCAGGTAACATGCAGTGATGGGTGACGAGTCGTGCCCTAGTAAGTCAGATACAAGTGCACACGCATCTGAAGTCCTGATCAAGTAACCTGCCCCACCACCCCCTGCTACCTCCTCCACCTGACTTCTTTTTGATTTTGCTGCACTGACAGTATTAGACTTACTGGATTAATTAGTACATGGCAAAAGATTTAGTTCTTCCTTGCCTGTAATACTTCTATCTGTAGAGACAGAATGTCCTAGTTAGCCTCCTCACCCTCACATCTGTACAGGTTTCTCATAATGGAAAACAAAATCTTGTCCTTGAGTCAGAATAATCTGGACATCCTTCAGCTCCGGTGCACTTCAGAAGGGCTCTCAGGAAGTGCTGGAATGGTGCAGCTGAGCCAGTGCTTCAGTGCAGGGGCTGTTCCCACTGCTCTCCAGTGGGAAAATGGAGGAGTGCCGTGGGTAGGAAGGTCTGGCTCCCCCTGGGAAATTGGGGCACCCATTCTTCAGGTGGCAGGAGCTGCTCTCCCACATGGCAGCAGAGGACAGTGTGGGGTGACGGTGGTGGGACAGGCTGGAGGCTGACCTGGACAGCTCTGCTGTGTTTTCCACTTGTGAGCAGGGAACTCACATGTTGGGTGGATGCCCACCTGCCCATCCAGATTCACTCTTTTCACAAAGTGACTGATTTGCCAACTGTGCAGTTCGCAGACCTAGTTTCAAAAGAGGTAGCACAATGTGTTGGGATTCTTTTGGGGATTTGCAGTGCTCTTTTGGATGGTTTCCCAGGGGGCTTTTCATTTTATTTGACTTCCAAATCCTGGAGAAAGGATCATATCAAATCCCAACTCTAATGGCATTGGCTATTTTTAAGTACAACGCTAGCATGAAACACTTCTACTAAACACTCCTTAGGGGTATGGAGAGAGGATAAAAGGAAGGGCCTCACAACAACAAAATCCATAACATTTAACAACACATTTTTAGGGAGTCACAGATAAATCTTTTCAGGGTTATAATGAATTTTAATGAAAATAGATTTAAAGAAGGATTGAGGCAATTTAGACACAGTTATGAAAAGTAAATAGGCAAAAAAAGAGAGAACAAAAGGGCTATATAGCTTACAGTAACTTTGTTGTGATGCCTTGGACCAAACACAATAGGTGTATTTACTGAGGGACATCTGAAAACCTCATCTGATGTGAGTTCTGGAGTGGGCTGCTCTGAGTGTGCTGAAACCTTTCCAACTCCAAACCTCCAGCTCCCCAGTGTCACACCACGCAGATGGCCCTGATGCAGGGCAAGGCCCCATCCCTGGCAGGAGGTAGCACACAGGGGTTTTCAGGATTATTTCTAGTTATTGTTAATGATCGGGCACAACTGCAGCACATTTTAAACCAAGAACATGGAAAGTTTTGACAAGCTTTATCAGAAGTTTTGCAGTTCATCTCAAGGACTGGCATTACAATTAATGTCCTTCTCTAGTTTATAGTTGTAATCCTGGACCAAGAGCTGATGCTTGTTAATTTTATGCTTTCTTTCTTTCCGGTTACCCATCATGTCAGCATATTTCATTTATGTTAGGCTTTCTGAAATCAATCTTCATTCTAATGTATAGTCCCCCATTGCCTTTTTTTTTCAGTAAGCCGCTGAAGATTTAGTGTTGGCTTCTAACACACTGAATCCATTTACGATAGTTTACATAATCAGATTTTCAGTGCACTGTAAATCTGTCTTGAAATACTCAGATTGCTCCAAGACTAAACTGGTTAACCTTCTGAACTGTTTTTCATCATTTGTGTACATTTCACCATTTTAAGGAACCGTTAAGATGCTATTTTGGTAGGGCTTTAGCACCTTCCATGTGTCATCAATTTCTTTCCCCCCAGTGGGGAATTTCTACAAATGAAGGCCGTATTTCAGAAGAAGAATTGATTCAGTCATAAATATCTTTTCAGCTACTAAATGTCATACTTTCTTGTGGCAGTGTTTTAATTCATCTCTTGAATATAGTGGTTGACTTTTGCAATTAAACAAAGTGATCAAGTTTCACTGGGAAGAATGATCAAAACTAGCCAACATGTTAACACGCAGAGGGGCACTGAACCTCAGAAGCAGCTTTGATGGGAAGTGAGAATGTGCTCCTGGAGGCTATGCACACTGTCCTACTTTTAGCATCAGGGTTACCAGAAGCAAGACACACACATGCTCAATGTAAAGCAACTGGGGCATTGAAGCTGTTTCTCTGCACCAACATGAGTTCCTATCTGCTTATATAATAAGTTGACTCAAACACTCCGAACTTGGTTTATAACTGCACACACTGGGGTGTTACTAAATCCTTTTAGAAGCTGAACTGGTGGGAGAGTGAAAAAGAATTGCATTCGGATGTAGTTTGCCAGTGTGGACTGACGTCAGATATGAAGTGTCTGAGTTCAAGGCTGGGAGATAAGAGCTCTGCAGAGCCTCAGCTGGCTTTGCTCTCTCCCTGTGATAACGTTGTTACCCTGCAATGTCATGGGGAAAGGAGCACAGAATGGCAAGGGGTTACCTGGAGCAAATCCAACCCAAATCAACCGCAGTTGGATAAGAAGCAATTTGTTTACTTCATACTGATGAGCAGGGTTCAGCCAACACAGTCAAATCGGTCTCTGATTTGAAACATTTGTTCCCACCCAAAGCCTGGGTGCTGGGAGGTGTATTTCTGACACACACAGCTGCCTGGGTGAGCAGCAAGCTGAGAAAAGGAGCATGTGGGACGGAAGGGACAAAGAGAGACAAGAGCTAAAAGGGGCTGTGTCTAGAGTGAAGGCATGGGAAAAATAAATTTTCCAGGGCAGGAAAATTGCCCATGAGGCATCTGGTGAATTTATGATACCTTCACACTGCACAGCCCTATGGCTGTCAAGTGCTGTATTGCCCTGTTAGATATAGGTGTACATTCCACCTGAATGCTCAAGTAGCTTCTTGTGCTGGCGTCCTGGACCTTGGGACCTTGCCCCTTGAACTAAAAAAAGCACATTGCTTAGTTGAGAGCATGTGATCCTTATCACCAGGGTGGAGTAGCAATGTCAGGCATGGCAGAGGGTCAGCGCCCAGCTGTGCCTGTGCTGCCTGGTGCACCCTGCTGTGTGGTGGCAGCTGCAGGTGGGCTCCAGGTGGAAGTGCCCATTGCTGCTCGCTCGGGTTCTCACCTGTCTTCTCTCACATGGAATTGGGATTATATGCAATGAGAAGAGCCATGAAGCATGGTATCAGCAGGACTATTCAGTATTTGGGTGTAGCAGCTAAAAAGGCCATCTGCCAACAGAATAATCCAGAGGGAGAGCAGAGGAGTGGTGTTCCTTTTCATTACCTGTTCATATCAAAAGTGTTTACAACCAGAGATTGATGTGAGCTAGATTCCCAAATTCACCTCTGCCCAAACTTCAAAGCAACCTTCAAAGGGACCTATTCCAAAATGCTAAATGTTCAATTTCTTGACTCAAGGAAGAGGCAAGATGGGCTGGGATTAAAGTACATGTGTGCAGTAGAGAAAGAATCATTGATGCAGGCAGAAGCAGAGTTGTGCAGCTCTGGGTTCCCATTTCCAGCTCCAGCATGTGTAGAAAAGCTGTTCCCAGCTTTCTGAATCAGGCAGACACAGCTGATGTATTTGTGGACCTGAATCAGGTCACTGTGTGCAGTGCTCCAGCCAAACCCCAGCAGTCAGGCTCCTTCTCGGAGTGCTTTGGTACAAACAAAGCAGGATCAGTAACTAGCTATGTGTACATGTAACATGTATCTTATAGGTGACATATATAACGCATATAAGGCTACTGGCTGCAGTCTAATGACCACAAATTTCTACTGGGGCTTTTGCATGAGTGATCATGGGATGTACATTTCTGCACATGTGCAGCTACTATGCAAAGTGAACCTTGGCAGTTGGATCTGGAGGGAAAGAATGTAGGAAGGGATTAGTGCTGACCAGAGAAGGGCGGACTTTGATAAGGGAAGCACCATTATTCATGCCTAATGAGTACCAAATGTATTCCTGGTGCTGTGAATACAAAAGGCTTCCTGGTACAACAGTCACAAAGCAATGGCACTCGCACCTTGGAGTTCAGACTGCAGCAGCATGGGATGCTGAGCCCTTAGGGCATCTGCCGTCTGGGAGGGGGTCCTCAAACCATGCACTTAAGTTAAGTAGCCTGCCTCCAGCACCCAGTGATGGCATCAGTGCTGAGCCAAGGATGGACCATGTGCCCCTCTGCAAGAGAGTCCATTCTGTTTGGAAATTAAAAAAAAAAAAAGAAGGAAGGAAAAAAATAGTGTAAACTGGACGTCCTCCACTTACATTCAGATTCTCAGATCAAATAACACAGTGGTTAACAATAGATTTTAAGATTTAGATTTTAGATTTAAATTTTAAGGCAGACTACTGAGGTAGAGGCAGGTTTGGCAAAGCAGCCCCTGCTGCTCAGCGGTCAAAAATACATCTAACAACAAACTCATAGTGTGGATTGCAAAACAATGAGACAAAACAGAGACCATGTGACAGTGTTTGCTCTTTTTTTCTGTTTCCTGAGCCTTCAGGGTTGATGTCTTCTCTCCAGCCAGCAGTCTGAAATTTAACTTTTTAAAGTGGAGGTGCTCTTGTAATTTCATGGCACTTTTAAATGCACATATAGATGTGGTTTCTTAATTAACTATGAGCTGCAGGCTGAAGATACATCAGTAGAAAGTTTTTCAAGTCATATTTATAAACAAATTGCTAATCTCTTCAAATTCATAATTGCCTATCACAGCTGATGAGCACGGCAGATATCTTCTAAGATACTGTAAACCTTATAGCTATTTAAACTGAGAGTTGTTATGTTTTTGTAACATGTGATGGGGAACTTCTGTATGAAGTTTGTACTCACCACTGACTCTGTGAACTGGGATTTAAGAGAAAGAGCAAATATTGCAAAACTGATAAAATCTGGAGAGCTAGCAAAGGCACACTGGCAGGGAGAACCAAGTGTGAGACACCCAGTACACTCCTGGAGGCTTGTTCTTTGACATGAACAGAATGCTGAAAGTGCATTTGGCTGCCTCAAATACCAGCCACACCCATGGTTATGTCTTTCAGCACTTCCCTTCCTACCTTGAAGATCTCCAAATTGTGCTGAATAGGCTGCGGGCATCACCACTTCTGCTGCTGGCAGGGAATACAAGTGGTGGGAAATGGCTGCACCAGACCCAGCTCCTCCGTACACAGACTGTGCATGGGGCAGCCCTGTGCAAGGCCCACAGCTCCCATCACCCAGAAGGAGCAGCAGGAAAGTCTGCTCGTGGGCAGACATCAGCCTTGTGTGTGAGAAACCTACAGCGCTGAGGACTCTCCTGGGCACAGCTTGGCGTTTCCAAGTCCAGATTTTCTGGAAGGTGCCATGGTCCAACTTCCAGGAAACCACCTGGTTTATGCTAGTAAAGGCAGTGATCAACCTTGAAATTAAAGGGTGAAAACATTTTCCTAACTAATTTGAATGTTTGACTTACACGAAGACTGTGAGAAGGGTGGGTGCGGCTATTCGATGGGCTGGTGTACATCTTTTATGAAAAAAAGGCTGTGAGTGTTGGGCTTGTTCAGTCTACAGAACAGAATGCTCTGGGGAGATCTCGCTGCTGCCATCCAGAACTTGAGGGAGATTATAAACAGAAGGGGGGCTGACTTTTTACATGGTCTGATAGTGACAGGACAGGGGGGAATGGATTTAAACTAAAAGATGTAAAATTGAGGTTAAGTGTTAGGAAGACATTCTTTACTGAGGGTGAGGCCCTCCTCTTTACTCCAGGTGAGGCCCTGGCACAGCTGCCCATAGAGCTGTGGTGCCCCATCCCTGCAGGCGCTCAGGGCTGGGTTGGATGCAGCCCTGGGCAGCCTGAGCTGGTGGGGGGCAGCCAGCCCACGGCAGGGGCAGGGGGTGGGGCTGGGTGGGCTTCAAATTTCCTCCCAGCCCAAACCATCCCATGATTCTATGATCCTGTTATTCCTGGTGTCCTGCACGATGCCCTGTCGCAGATACCACACTTGTCTCCTCTGGTTCAGGTTGGATATTTGGAAGATAACAATCTCTCCGTTTTGCCTAATCTGAGATCTGAGCATCTTTCCTGAAGAAACATTGTTTCAGGAGCTTCTATTTGCCCCACACTTGCTTGTGCAGTATGGGAAACTCCAATCTACCCATTTGCATGCACTTCAAAATAGTCTCTGAAGTGTACTGCAAATAGTCTCTGAAGTGTACTGCTGTTTATTTAAGAAGCCTGACCCAAAAGCTTTGGGAGTGGACTGGAAGAAACCAAAGACATCACTTAACAAGGATATTTCTGAATTATATTCCCTGATTTTCCAATCTGACATGTAAGAAAGTAAAAATGTCAGCACAGTCCACCTCCACTGTCTCATTCTTAAAACTTCTGAGAGTAAGATAATGGAGCATTTCCAGAGATTCCTGCCGCATCCACCAGCTAATCTTTGGCCTTGAGTGTGCTGTGAAGCACATTATAGTATGTCCAAATAATGAGAATTACTGCCGGCATTGCAGGAAGAACTCAGCGTCAAGGACAACACTGAGCTTTATCATGCTCACATGTAGCCTGCTGAAGATAAGAAAAAGAGATGTTCCAATCAAAAATTTTTGTGTATCTTTACTGTTAAAGTAATAGCCTCAAAAATGATCCTGAAGGCTCTTGGATGGCAAAAACCTTTGCATACAGTAAATATTTTTATAACTTCAAATTTGTTCCTGGCAGACAATGCTTACATTTTTTTCCAAAGTTTGTTTTGAACCCCATCGGTATTTATTTTGGGATGTGGAGAACTGCTTGATGCTTTTTCTCCATTCCTGAGCCAGTCTCTGGTGAATCTGATGAAACACGTCAACCATGGTAGCACTCTTTGCTCATCTTTTGGTTTGTCTCCTGCACTAGGCTGAGCAGAAAGCTGAGAGTAGATTTAGTCTGAAGCCTTCCTGGTGACAACCAGAGGAGTCCCTGATTTCTCAAGCTGAGCCTTTCCCAGGGATGTGGTGGCATCTCCAGCAACACACAACACAGTGCACAATGAATGGCAGCCAAAGAAAAAGCAAGATCACTGCAGTGCTGCAGCATAAGGCATTTCTTCCATGAGGAACATGTGGTTTTGTGGTTCAGAAAAATTTTCAGGACCTGGTTTTCTATTCCCTGGAGTTTTAAGTCGTAAAGATGAAAGTCAAACACGGAGCTGCTTGAAGAAAAGAAGCTGAAGCCCTAATTTTTGAGTGAAAAAATGTATTTTCAGTTAAAGTTTGTAGATATGTGTCTAATGCCATGGTGTGATCAGTACATCCAAACTGATGTCACAGCTTGCTTTGCAGAGGCAACACAGCAAGGCAGAAGTGAGCTGAAGCCAAAGCACTGCTTCTGTTAGCCTTAAGGGAGCTGGGATTTTCTCTAGGAGGGAATCAGGATTTTCTTTGGAAAGGAATTGGGATTTTCTTTAGGAGTGGAAGGAGATTAAGTCTTTGGTTGTGTTGCTACCACAGCTCTCATTCCCATGTTGTTTTCCTTGAGGCTGCCTCTCCAAAGGGAAAGCTACCCCTGAGTGCCTCCTCTTACAAAAAATGAGGGGGCATTTCTGAGCCAGATCATTGCTCCGAGCAGGTTTGCTGTCAGGCTGTGCTAATGGAACAGCAGCAATAGCTCAGGGGCAGATAGAGCAGGGGGAAGGGCAGGAGCCTGGCAGTGCTTGTGCAGAGCAAAGCCTGGTTGCCAAAGCTGCAGAGCAAAAGCTGTTGGTTGCTCTTTTTTTTTTTTTTCAGGAAATTAATGCTTCTCTCACACATCTGTGAAAGAAGTTTTGCAGAAGTTCAGCAGAAGACAGCAGAAGCTCAAATCTGACCACCAGAGACAATCTTAATTTTCTCAATTTTGTGAATGCTGATTCATAAACTCTCGTGATTGGCGGTGCTGCTGTTTGTATGCCTTTCACACATAACTTTCCATAGGTTTTGCATCCTTTAATCAAATGACAGTTCTTTCAAAGGGACAACATTTGCAAAGCTGAATAAGAGAGAGGGAAATTCACAGCAAAGCAACCATAAGTAAATGAAAGGTGGTGAATTCACCATAAGCAAATAGAATCAGGGCAACCCACTGCAGGGCAGACCTTGCTGTAGGAGTTGTGGGGTCCTTTCCCCCCCATCTCCATTGCAGTTTCCTCTGGTCTCAGTGCTGCCCAAGCCTGGAGCAGCAGGAAGAGCTCACTGCACACCAGCCTGTGGGGATTTCCCTGGCTCACGGGTGTTATCTGAAAGTTCAAGACTCAGGTTGAAGCTCTGTCTCCTTGTTTGCTTCTCTTTGCTTGTGTGTCCTCCACCGTTTTGTATCTCAGCCCACATTCCAGAACCTGCATCTGCAACTCAGCAATTCCAGGCAAGTTTCCCTGATCAGGATGCAGTGTTGGCTGACCATATGTTTTGAAACCTGAGGTAAGATCTTCCATTGTCAACTGATTTCCACGTCTGTAGGATTCTAAATGCTCCTCCTGTGTCTGCTGGTCCATCACTGTAAATGGGATCTGTGACCACATCCTGCGCCTAGTGCTGGCACACAGCCACTGGAAGGTTTTGGAAGGGTCTTTACCTTAAGGGATGGGGTTGAGCCTCAAAGCAGACTCTGTGCAGAGCCCACAGTCAGCTAGACTGCAAAACCCATCCTCTGTCTAAGCCATCAGCAGCCAGCAAACACAGTCCAGAGTTTTGTGTGTTGTGCAGGAATTGGCAAGCTTTGGAACTGCAGCTTCCCCACTCAGGTGGATGATGAGATAAGGATGACAACAGCACCAGAGGGATGGATTTAGGGCACCCTCCCAATGCCTCCCAGTGCTGCATTAGTCACAAAGGTCACAGCTATTAACGGACAGTGCCAAGCTGGTCATGTGTCACCAGCTTCTTGTTTCCACCCACTAATTTGTGCTAGAAGGGAAGTAATTTAGTGTCAGACATTTTCTCTGGAATCTGAAGGTCTCAAGGTTGAGCAGAATGCTGCTTCCACCCACTGATTAATGGGAGTGAGAAGCAGGGGGAACAAAAACTACATAAAAATTTACCTATATAAACTGTCTACTTAAATCCCCCAAAAGGGTCTCAAGAGCAAGAAATGAAGCAAGAAGAACACAGAGAAACACTTCTCCTCCTGCCCTTGCCACTAAAAGAGAGAGTGCTGGCACATCCCATGCAAGGATTCTGATCTGATGAGACCTTTTCATATGACAATTTGGCATTTACACACAAGCCAGAATGACCTGAGGTGTGGAAATCATTGAACAGAATCATTAGGGATGGGAAGACTACTAAGATCATCTAGTCCAGCCATTAACCCATAATTGTGATCACTTTAGACCATGTTCCTCAGTGTTCCTCATCAAGTTCCTCAGCTCCTCATCAACCCTTCAAGAACCTGGAAGTTCTTGAACACCTCCAGAGATGATGAATCCACCACATCCTTGGGCAGCCTGTGCCAGTGCCTCACCACTCTTGCAGAGAATTATTTTTTCCTAATATCCAACCTAAATCTTCCCTAGTGCAACTTGAAGCCATTACCTCTCCTCCTATCACTGTTACCTGGGAGAAGAGGCCAACCACCACCTCAACACAATCTTCTTTCAGACAGTTATAGAGAGATATAAGGTCTCCCCTGAGCCTTCTCTTCTCTAAACTGAGCAATCCCTGTTCCCTCAGCCTGCTATGGTGCACACCCACGAGGTGAAGCTTGGATTTCTGCTTGAGGAGTGCTTGGCAGAACTGGGACAGTTGTGGGAAGCAGTTACCTCCCTCGTGCAGTGATAGCTCTCAGTGCTGCCCTGTGTTAAATGACATCAGAGAGATAAGCTGGATGGAAAATATATGTATTTTTTCACTCGGCTGTGTTCATTTTTAGCCACATAGTTCTCCAGGACAGCTCATGGTGCAGATGCACATTCTTGTGATGATATGGCATGACTGGAACACAGAAACAGACTGAAGGCACAGGGAAGACTCTTTTCAAATGAAAATGCTCAAACTGCTACAGCCTGAATGTACTCTAAAGTTCCTTCTTCTGAACAAAAACCGTGTTTGGCAATGTCCACAGAGATCGTGAGGCTTTGTGCTGAGACAGGTTCTGCTCTTCTTCCAAACATCTGTCCTTGCATGCCAGCTTTCCACCCCCCACCAAACATGCAGGACAAGCAGATGTGATAAGGAAGACAAGTAGGAGAACAGATACCGAAGATCTGGGTGAAACCCACTTCCTGCTGTCAAAACATGTCTGTGAGTAGTGAGGATCAAGGCCTGGACCATGTGGAGAAGCTCAGCTTTGCAATGCACCCACTGTATCTGAGCAGGATGCAAAGGAGCAGACATGAAATGAATGTACACACAGAGAAGTCGATTTACAATTTAGTTTTGTTTTTTTCTTAATGATGAAAAAAACTAAGCACGGAGTTGTTAAGGACTGATGGCATTTGGCTGAATGACAGCCAGGCAGGCTGAATGGGGCAGAAGTCTGTAAACATCATCAGAAAGATGCAACGTGCTCATCTCTGCGTGCTGTCCTAAGCACACTGGAAGAAAACTGAGACATCTTAATAAATTCTGTGAGAAATGACATCACTCTTCCCTGTGTCTGAGAAGCTGACTTCATCCCAAATAACATGTTTTACAGGAATCTCTTCCATCCCTAAGCTGAAGGAGATTTTTCAGCAAGCCATTTCCTTTGTGCATTTCCCAGTGCACAGCTGACGTAAACAGACACGGCATGTCACGGCCTGGAACAATTTCCAGCCATGGTGTAGGTCAGAGACTATGCCATGTCTGCAGAGCAATTTGGCACATTTTGAGTTTAACCAGTAAATCAGATCAGCTTCTTAAAATGCTTTTGTTTTCTGCACTCCTACAAATGTGTGTACTTCAGCTGAATGAGATTCTCCTCTGAAAATACCGATTGTAGTGTGAGCGTTTATTGAGAAACTGCATATGTGAGTCATAAAACAAAGGAACACCAGTCCTAAAGAAAAACAGAAGTGCACAACAGGAAAGGATAATTTCAAGGTCATTACCCAAAATGATTGTTGTCTGGATGGAATGAATTGTGATATTTAGGAATGTCCACTGGAACGTGGAACATTCTTCCGTTCTGGAAAGAAAAATATTTATTTTGTTCATTAATACAACAGTCAGTGTTTTGGGTAACTAATAACTAGTGGCTCCTCCCACGTGGAAGGAACATTCTGTGGCCATATTTCTTAAACCTACATACCCATAAGGCCTTCTGGGGGCTTTGCACCTTGCCTTGAGGCCAAGACTGTAACTTCTCGCTACTGGATTGTATCACATTTGGAGTGAAGTAGAGGCAGCACTGCTTATTTCTAAGTACCCACTACAAAGATTTAAAAAATAACTGCTGTGGGCAATGCCTACAAAGTAGTTCTTATTTAGGATCTTGCAGACTCTGCAAAAGAGTATCTGTAAATCCCAATTTTACTTGGATCTTACCAGGAATGAAACCATTTGGATCTGGCAGATAGATAACACAGATAAATTGCAAATTCTGCCTGTACGGACTCAACTGTGCTGTGCCTCCTGATATTCTGGAAATATTCTTTGACCCTGAAACTCCTCATTTGTCTGCTTGCCTTTATGTCTTTAGGGCTTGATCTGCTGGAATCAGTGGAAGCTTTGCTCCTGATGATAGTGGGGCATGTCTGGGCTCAGCCTGAGCGTGGATGGAGCTGAAACTGCAATTTTTCTTCTGCCTCCTTATCTACACCTTTGGACTGCAGTCTAGCTATACCAGTTTCACTCAGCCTCATCTCCTGCTTTGTTTCATCTGCACCCTTGCTCTCTTTGGGATCTCTTTCTTTACCTGAGTCCTAACTTCCCTGTTCTTGCTCCAGGTAAGAACAGCTGTGTTGGATTAGACCATCTGTTCTGCTTCCTATACTGGCCTAGGAAAAATATACCTATATACCTAGGAAAAATTCAGAATAAATCTATCATTTCTTCCATAACACTACAGCAGCTTCTAGCTGTTTCCAGCTCAGAGGCTTTCCAGAACCTGCTGTGGTCTCTTTGTGTCAGGGATCCATCCAAACATCTGAGGGATTGCCCTCCTTGCAGTCAATCTCACTCTTCCTGGAGAAGGAGTTCCTTGGCTGGACTACTGCCTGCTGCATGCCAGGTTGCTTTTGTCCTTTTGGTTGGTTTGGATTTGGCTCCTACATGCATTAGCTGGTCCCTCATTCTTGTCCTGGAGATACAATGAACACTCAATCCCTATCTACTCTGTGTATTAATGATTTTATAATTTCTTTTTGCAGTATCCTCATCTCATCTCATCTCATCTCATCTCATCTCATCTCATCTCATCT
>JAPSGF010000006.1:19928788-20115160 GCA_035772895.1 Perdix hodgsoniae
TCATCTCATCTCATCTCATCTCATCTCATCTCATCTCATCTCATCTCTTCTTCAGCTTGAGAAGCCCCACGCTCCTGCACTACTCCTTGCACAGCAATTGGGCTACACCTATTAGTCTTCTCTGATCATTTTGAACTACTTTGCTAACCTTTCTGAGAGGCCAGAACTGCACAGAGTATTGAAGGTGCAGGTGAACAGTGGATTTATACAGTGGCACAGTAATGTTCACTATTCTGTTGACTACTCCTCTGCTGGAATTCCATAACATTTATTTGTTCTTTGGCTGTTACTGAACACTGATGATATTTTCAAAAAGTTACTATATCAGGTTGGCCGTGGCCTTCCTCCTGAGTAGCAGTAGCAAGCAGAGACTGTTTTACACATGAAGGTAGAGCTGCTTCTCCCTAAATGCTCTCATTGCTTTACATCCACCTAGATTGAATTTCATTTGACGTTATATGGGTTGCTCACACTGTCTTATAAGGTTCTTCTTGAGTTCTTCCCTGCAGGCCCTCATATTTGCTACCAGTTCCCTGTATTATAATTCTATTTTGTCACCTCCCTCCTAACCTGTTGAATCTTTCTGCTCTGGCTTCTCTCTGCTGATAATCTCTCTGCCCTTTCTTTGCTTTCCTCTCCGTGACAACTCATAGTATCTCTCATATTTATTCACTTGGATCTGTGATCCATCACGTTTTCCATCTGCGTCCTACACTGTTGAGAAAAAACATACTTTTTATTTGTACCTGTGGGCTCTACCAGCACTCCGCTTTGCCCAGTGGCTGTGACCGTATCCTGGACCCTGCAGAAATGCCCTGTGTGAAGCCTTCTGCAGAGAGAAGGGACAGGACAGGACAGGCTGCTCCTGCCAGGCAACTGAAGTAACAGGAATTTTCAGAATCATTCATGATGTCATTTTAGCTTTTTTTTTAAAGGCTTTAGTAAATAACATTGTGGGTTTTGTTATTTGGAAAATAAGGATTTATTAGCCTTTTTTGATCCTGGTATCTAGCCTAAGTTTAGATTGTTTCAGTTAATTCTTTAGTACCAGGACTGTTTCAAAAATTAGCTGCTTATTTACAAAAAAACAGACACTGCTTCTTTGCTTAACCCAAGGAAACGCTTTGGTAGCAGCTCCAAGCTCTTTCAGCCAAGGGCTCTTGCGGTTTGCATTACTAGGCAATACCTGGCAAGGCACTTTGCTGGCATTGCTCAGCTTCCTCAGAGGACTTGGGTCACGTGCCTACATTTTGGATGGTGGCTCTTATTGTTCCAGACAGCTGATTCCACAGAGAATGTTAACTGTTCCCTATTGCTTAATGGGAATTAAGAGAGCTAACACAGTCTGTGACAGAAGGAACTTCAGAAGGAACGAGTGGTCTTCTAGATGTAATCATTTCTCGACAAGGAGCATAGCCAGAAAACTTTTCTTAACTATTTTCTTTCACCTATAAAACACAATTCTGTCATGTAGTGTCCTCATCTCATGAACACATCAATTCTGTATGGTTCTGGCAAGGTCATTGCTTTCAATAGCAATAACAGAACTCGGGCTAGCAGTGGAAGCAATTTCTGCTGGGCTCAAGACTTTTAGAGAGTCACCTGCTGTTTAGTTTTCCATGTTGAAAGTAGAAAGTAGTACACGGCGTCTTGTCTTCAGGGATTTGCAGGTGGGCTGTCACTAATGAGAAGGGTAGGGAGAAAAAGAGTTGATTTAGAAACTCGAGTTGTCATCAGTGATATGCAGAAATTGACACATCCTTTCTGCGTGACATAGACAACGGTCAATACATTTGTGCAATTCCAAAAATGTATGTGGCAACCACTGAACTGCAGCTCCTGGCTCCAAAGCTTTGCTTCTCCTCCTTATGGGAACATCTCATGGTCTTCTCTTCTGATCTTTCTCATGAGGATGATGTAGTTTTTCCTCCCTCCCTTCAGACTACATACTTGAACATGTCTCTGAAATCTCAGGTAGCTGACACAGCTTTGTGTACTCCTGTAAGCCTGGCCCAAATCCAATTCTTTATTATATTGCCTAACTCTATTGTTCATGAACATGTCAAATGCAGCTAGGCCTTACCAGCCATCCAGGCACTATCATTGCTATCTGCTTGTAATTCCCTTAGCTATTTGTGGTGTAACAGTTCATTGCACTGATGCTACTCCACACAACAAAAGAAAAGACCCAAAGTGAAGACAGCATTGCTCAGAGGCCTTGCTAACTGCCACCTTCAACTGCCCATTCTCCATTGCAGAAGACTCAAACGCTTCTTGTCAAGGGACAGCACTGTTTTTTTCATCATGATTGTTTCTTGTCATGCTCTCCTTGATGAGAGGACAGATTTCCAGTTGAATGTGTACGTAAAGAGTAAAACCAAAGAAGCTTTCCAGCTACGTGAGTAATGTTACAGCATGTCACCTCCATGGGCTTGCTCCCTCTGATGCATGTCAGCACAAGTGTGAAACGCTCATGGGCAGCACGATGGGCTGATACAGGCACCCATGTGCCTTCCGTGGCTATAACTTCGTTTAGTATTCCTTCTCAGGTTTCTTTTTGCTTACAGCAGCTCAGAAATCTGTGTCCAGGGAGAATCCAGCCAAGCCTACCTAATGCAGATCTGATCTGAAAACATGAGGCATTTTCCACCCTTTTCCACCCTTTCCTCCAGCAGCAAGATCTGGGCAGTTTTCTACATGCATCTTGCATATACATTCATGGTTTACACTCTGAGACAGGATCTGATGTCAGAGAAGGTCTTCTGGGTAGGGGAGGTGAGCACACAAAACCTTGCTGAATCCCCAGAAGCTTCTGAGTTTGTCTCAATGACCCTGTCACTATGCCCAGGGAAATGGAAATAGAATGCTGCCTATAGAAAATGCCCTCATTTTGCAGAAGTGTCAGTGACAATGAGACACCCTGATCTAGGAACAAATGACTCTTTATCCAGGCACATGTGAGATGGCTCTGCAACAGAAAGAAGGACAAGAGCTGCTGTTGCAATGATTTCTACTGGTATCCATCAGCAGTTAATGCAGACTCACAGTTTCTGTAATAATCTGAGGCTTTCATGTATTTCCTTATTAGGCAAAAGTCCTTTCTTTGGCTGAAATTTGGCAGATAAAATAGGAATTCATGAGAAACACCATCGTACTTCACTTTTTTCACCCAGAGAAATATAGTGCTTTTCTATTTTTGTTTTGGGGACTCTTTCTGGCTACTATAAGCATAACAGCAACTCAGATCTAAGGGATGCCATTCAGAGGGACCTCAAGAGGATAGAAAGGTGGGCCCGGCTGAACCTGATGAGGTTCAACATGGCGAAGTGCAGAATTTTGCACTTGGGCTGGAGGAATCCCAAGCATCCATACAGACTGGAAGGAGCGGTCCTTGAGATCAGCCCTGCAGAGAAGGACCTGGGGGTCTTGATAGATGAAAAACTTAACATGAGCCAGCAATGTGCCCTTGCAGCTCGGAAGGCAAATGGTATCCTGGGCTCCATCAGAAGAGGGGTGGCCAGCAAGGACAGGGAGGTGATTGTCTCCATCTATTCTGCTCTTGTGAGGCCCCATGTGGAGTACTGTGTCCAGGTCTGTAGCCCCCAGTACAAGAAAGACAGGGAGCTGTTGGAGAGGGTCCAGAGGAGGGCCACGAAGATGATCAGGGGACTGGAACACCCCCCCCCAATGAAGACAGGCTGAGGAAGCTGGGCTTGTTCAGCCTGGAGAAAAGAAGGCTGTGGGGTGACCTCATTGCAGCATTTCAATACCTGAAGGGAGCCTACAAACAGGAGGGGAATCAACTCTTTGAAAGGGTTGAAAACTGCAGGACAGGGAGGAAATGGTTTTAAGTTAAGGGAGGGGAGATTTAGGTTGGATGTCAGGAGGAAGTTCTTTACAGAGAGAGTGGTGAGGTGCTGGAACAGGCTGCCCAGACAGGTTGTGGATGCCCTGTCCCTGGAGGTGTTCAAGGGCAGGTTGGATGGGGCCCTGAGCAGCCTGGTCTAGCATAAATGAGGAGGTTGGTGGCCCTGCATGTGGCAGGGGGGTTGGAGATTCATGATCCTTGAGGTCCCTTCCAACCCTGGCCATTCTGTGACTCTGTAATCATATTGGCATTTTCTTACATTTTGCCATCTCTGAGAGCATTTTTATGGAGTTAGAGAGCTTGTTAATCTATGTGTCATACAAAAAAAAAGAGATCAATCATTATATGTAGTCTAGTTTCTGTTTGCATTTCCTGCTGACTTATCTCCTCTTGAGCCTGGGCTTGCAACAGCTGCTGTAATAGGCTTGTTACCCATAGCCTACATCTACACTTGCCTGACAAACTGTAATGAAAGCAGTGGGTTACATATATCTTCCTGGATAACAGTGGACTTCATTCTTTGTTGCCTCTTAGTTGTGTGAAACAAGTAGAATGACATCGTGTGACAAGCAGGCCCCAGTCCTTTGGCTATTTGTGATCTACGATTCACTCAGATCTCAGAGCTGGTGGTATGATCTTTTCTTAAAAGCTTCATAATAATGACCAGAAACTACACTGAAGACATTGAAAAGCATTTTGAAGCTGACTTGAATTGATGAAGGCCAATGAGTTATGAAGGAAACATTCTTCTATTGGAGAATATTCACAATCCTTGCTGAAAATATGATAATTTTTAGCAGCACTGTTTGCTATATGTTTAGTATATGCACTATTTTGTTAGAAACTAGTGATCTCACCTCTCAGATGCAGTTAATAGAAACTTCCTATAGCATATGTTGTTTAAACAATAAATCAGTAATGCTCTATATTACTATATATATATACACACTATATATATAGATAGATATATATACTATATATATTATATATATACAGTATATATATACACTATACACAGTATATATATATATAGTATATATCTATATATATACTCTATATCAGTAATGCTACTATTATTCATTCTGCTGCTCGTTAGTCTTGTTTCCCTTGATCCAGTAACAGACCATAAGTTGTACAACTCTGAGAAAATCTTTTTGATAGAAAAAAAATTCATAGCATTTGTGAATGGGGCAGTAGCTTTGGATTGGTGAATTGAGACTCCATTAATGATCATCTTTTGGTGCAGTTACCTTTAGTTGTCCATACAGCAGTTTCTGCAGAGGTGTGTGCTTTTGTGTTTGCAATACTGTAAGTCATTTACACCATCTATAGTCCATCTAATATATGTATACATGTCTCTATTTTCCATAGGCTATATTTCAGCCAGATCTCTGAAGTAGCTGAGCAGCTGCTCGACCTGGAGGACAGCAGCTGGCAGTGAGAGGCGGGCAGAGAGGTGACCTAGAAGAGCATTTGGAGAGAAGAGGTAAACATGCTATAAATTAACACCCTTGCATACTTAATTGAAACCTTCCTGCCTTAACAACCTGCTAGACAGGGATGTGATTGATCCTGTTGCCCAGCACTGCTCCCTTCCATAGTGGAAATCTGTGCACACTGTGATGGAAGAGTGCAGATGAGTGAAATGGGAGACCTGGCAGTGGCATTCCTGGCAGCACTGGGACAGCTTGGTTCTGCACCATACTTCCAGCAAGGGCACAGCTGAGATTTGTTAAAACGAGCTGTGATTTAAGTGCATTGTAAAAAGCCTGAGCACAATGTGGTTCAACTGGAATTGGCTCCTTCTTTGACTCCTATTGCCAGGAACCTCTCAGCTGATGGCAGATGCAGACCCTTCCATGCCCTGCCAGGTTGTGTCACACAGGCACTGTGGAGAGCATGGGTATGCTCCTTCACCTACCTGTGCATCCTCCCTTGCACCTCTGTGGAAAACACCACTCTGTTATTTATTATGGGGAATTCTGAGCAGTGAATTACTAAACCACCCAGGACCTCATCCATATGGGGGAGGGCTATAAAAGCAATTGCTCTGTCAGCTTTCTTTCCCATTCCTCTTTCCTGGATGTGCATGCACCCAGGGCTCTGGACTAGCAGTTTGTGTTGTTATAATCAATGATAAATTTGCTAAAATCGAGTGTCTTCTTGTCATCTTAACATTTTTTATTTTTTTTTTTTGAGGGATATTTCCAGGAGGCTGGGGATAGGCAGTTAGGGAATGCCACATAGTAAGGTTAAAGCAGGAGGCACCAGGAGGCTTTCAGTGTCCTTTAACAATGATTTGAATCTGCCCTGGACGATGTTTTGTGGAGCTCTGATGGAGTAATGGGAGAAACAAGACAGATGAGCATGCAGGTGCGCTGTTTTTGGTGCTGCTTCTCTACATTAGAGAGGAATTTCTGGTAGAAGGGAGTTAATCATTAATCAAAGAAGATCGAACAGAAACTTCAGCACCAGAAATGCTACAGGTAATGGAGCAGGGTGCTCAAAGCAAGAAGGATTTTGGCAAATGCATAAAATGGAAGAAGCTACTACAGCATTTCCTCTCTTGAGCAAGAGGCAGCTCTGCTCTCCATGAAGTGTATGGGCCCTGGAGCCCAAACAAAGCATTGAGTGTCTGTGCGCTGGAAGAGCAGAGGCAGGAGAGGATGGTGTTGGTACAAGGATGGTGATGGCACGAGGAACATGGTGGGAACTGCTCACACCACCACACCCCTGCCTTCCTGTCTAGTTTATTTTTTTTTTTCCCAATGAAAGAAAAATACTGGTATTTGTAATTGGGTGAATATTTGTGAGTAGGGAAAATTTGTCCAATGAACATTGATTTAGCATAATTTTCCTGCTTTGCCAGTCAGGAGCTTGGGCCAGAACTATTTACCTTGACACTGTTAAATCTGAGGTCATGGTTTGCTGCTAGTAGGAGGTTTACCCTGCAGCACTACTTCCACTTTCGTGTCTCTTTTGCATGCACAATTCAGGATGAAATGCTCCCATTCTGTTTGTGGCTTGATTTACACGTTGGTTAAACAAGAAAAATAAATGTGCTGTCCTCACAGCTCCACCTCCTCATCTCAGCTTCACCTGTGCTTAAACCCCTCTCTATCTTCCTGCCTTCTGCTGGCGCTCCTTCACAGTAACCTCTCCCTTCTGGCTGGTTTGGGAACAAGCTGGTGAACAGCGCTCCTTGCGGCTTTCTGTGTTCCCACACAGGGGAACACAGGGGAACACAGCTGTCCAGGCTTCTAACAGCATCCCCATTATCCAAATTTCTCCCTTTCTCTACTGAAATGAGCAGCTCTTTCAGCATCAGATATCCATGCTCAAACCATGAGGATTTGGCCCTTGTAGATAGGAAGAATTGCAGTGATAGAAAGTCTTTTCTCAGTAACTATTAAAAAGAAGTTTGGCTATTTCAGTTCTGTACATTGTGCTGCACGTGCAACTCCTCCAAATACCTGTTGGTCTTTTAAGATTCTGCCTACTTTTCAGAGGGCAACAATCATGCACTGGGAGCTCACAAATCCTCCTCACACCCAACATGGCAAAATCTCCCTCTCCAAACCAGGCTGACACTGCCCATCATTTCTGCAAAAGCAAACCTCTCTGTCTCTCTCTCCATCCATGCCCATCTTTGCAGAGGGTATATCAAGCACAGTTCAAAATCCATCTCTATCCAGGGCAATGCTTTAGGAAACAAACGCTGCAGACTCATTTCTGAAAACTAGATAAAAGTCAAAATGTATTACCAACATGCATAAGGAAATGTAAAGTTGATGAGAAATCTTTTTTCTCCACAGTGTTGCGATTTATTTTCTGCTGGTGCGCAGCCCCAAGGACCTCTCTGAGCTTCTTCAGCAGCTGCACTCCTGGAGCTGCTCAGGATGTTTTTTCCACCTTTCTTGGCACGCAGTTTTACAGTACTTCTCTGACCTCTCATGCGTGAAACCCTTCTCCTGACACAATACCTGGCAAGCCCCCTGGCACACCCTGGCTGTTTGGGAACAGGAGAAGCACTTGTGATTTGCCGCAGGCTTGTTCCATCTGAGATCCTGGAATTATTTACAGTGATGTTAATTTTCAGGCACTACTTTTAGAATTATTTGGCCTCATCAGTAACTGTATTAACAGCAGGACGGCAGTGATACTACGCGGTGTCAACAATTTCCCACATGCTTAAATAAGGACGTTCCCACTGCAGAGGGCAGCACTGTGACAGCTGATTTTTTTCATTGGGTCTTTTAAGAACGGACAAAGAGAATCTGATAATGCAGCACTGTGTAAAGCCAGTGCTGCTGTGGCAGCAGAGCCCTGGTTAGGCAGATCACGGCAAAGGAGCCAGCCTGGTCCTGGACAGCAGCTCCAGCTGCGCTCACTGCCACTGACCAACTCTCAGTTCTTATGGCCACAAAAAACAATGGAACATTTTATGTGATAGAGGATTGCAATGAGACACATCTGTGAAGTGTTCCCACCATGGACGTGAGGCCTATGGCTGCTGTCAGCAGCAGGCCCTGCTGGCAGAAGCCAGGGCTACAAAGCAACGAGAAGGCTGTGTATCTGCTGTTCTGTTTTCTGTGTTTGGGTTGGTTTCCCGCCTTCCCCCATTATTAATATACAGAAGACTTCTCCGCTTTGCCCTGAGTGGTTTACAGCTTAGTAATTCCTGCTGAATGCTCTGAAAGTCTCTGCAACCACGACAAAACAGTTTACCAAGTTTTACAAGAAAATGAGCCTGCCCTCTAGCTGCAGATCACGCACATGGCTGTTTATTGCCTTCTCTGCAGGAGAAAGGAGTTCACACCCGTTCGGCTTCCTCACGTGTTTCCCGGGCACTCTTCCCTGAGCCTGGGGCTTGTTGGGCACCTTGGTGGGACTGAGATGGCTGCCTAGGAGCCCCTGAGATTACTTGCCAGGATCCCCTGACATGGCCACCCAGGAGGCCCTGATGTGGTCACCCAGGAGCTCCTGACATGGCCGCCCAGGAGCCTGGTTGCTGATCCAGTGCAGCTGCAGGGCTTTGGTGCCATAATGCCGGTTCTCCGAACTTCAGGGCAGCTGTTCATGGCATCCATTCATCTTCATTGTCTTCATCAGTGGTGACAAACCAGTTCCTGAAGGGCAGGGACATTTCTTGCAGCCCACAGCTTTGCTGCTAATTGTAGCTTTTCCATGTAGTCTTGAGATGTAATACTGGTGGTACATACACCTACGGTCAGCACCTGAATTTAAACCAGGAGTAGGATCAGAACCACAGCAAACATGAATTCAAGTGCAATTTTGTGTGCATATACATATTCTGTGGCTAAAACTATCTTGAAAAATGCTGAAGAAAACAACAGCCTTCAAGTTTGCCAGGAGACTGGTACTCTAAAATCATAATTCCTCTGAAACACTGGAAAAGTTTGGTTTTTTTGAGTTCTATATAGCGAGAAGACAAACTGATGCAGACATGTGCTTTATATCCTGGCACAGAGACATGTAGTACCATACAAGCAAACCAGTGAATAAACAGAGGCAGTGCTCTGGGTTAAAGAAGTCAGTGGCGTTAGGCATGTATTACTTCAAGAAGTAAACAAACTTCTCCAAGTACCCTCAAATGGAGCACCATTTCAGAAATACTGAAATTTCTGCCAAAGGAAACTTTGCTGGCACTTTCAGAATGGATTATCCTGTTACTAATAATTTGCAGTGAAAGGCAAGAAATTGCTGGTTAGGGAAAGCAGCATCTTCTTTACTACTGTCATTGCCTACTGCGGGTGCTAGATATAACGTGGATCAGGTCTGGAGCCTCTTTGCCCCAGCTGACTTGGAAATCTATTTCCCAAATGTGAGGATGACCAAGATCTTCCATTAGTAACAGCAAACACATGCTCTGTGACTGTGACCAGATGTCCTGGCTGGAGCTGGGCTCACCCTAGTGACCACAGTGCTGGCTGTCTTCCAAGGGGTTTCTGCCAGCTTCTTCTCAGGCACTGTCTCACTTAGGGGCTGGCTGAGATGCAGAGGTATTTATTAGCACAGCAATTAGGCTGCCACACTCAGAAGAAAAAGTTATGAAATTAATTGTTTTGGAAACAAAACATAGTTCCTAGCCAAAACTTTTTTTTTCTTCCAACCACAAGGCTATGGTATTGTAACTTGAATGTGGGGCACACTAAGTTTAACTGCTGAACTGAACAGTAAAATCCTCCCTGGCCCATGTAATAAGTCAGTAAGAAGAAAAGAAGAACACTTTTAGCATTTCTGATTTAAATTTTTCTTGGAAATCTTGGATTTTAACCAACCTGTCAATTCTGTAGCAAGTGCCTGCCATTACTGACTGCTTTCAAGTAAAAAGTCCAGTGAACTCTTCGCCAGGTATTTGGTTACAGTGGTGGGATAAGAGGGGTGTGGTGATCAGCTCAGGCCCTGGGACAGCTTTGAGCATGGTGGGCAAATGGGAGAGCCATTAGCAAAGCCCAAAGGGGAGGAAATTTCTTGTGAGAGACTCTGAGAGTACAGTGAAGAGCAAGATATTGCTGTGGCTGGTCTAATACTTGGGATGGCCATTTTGGGGGCATTTGCAGCAGTGCTGGCACACGTTGTGATATCTGACTGCACTCAGCCACCTCCACATCAGTAGGTTCATACACCGTGTATGACAGCTCTGTGCCTCAACTTGCTTCTTCATCAGCAATGTTGAGAAATACCTAATAACTGGCAGACGCGGGGAGTCTAAAATCATGTTCAGTAAGGATTTTCCCACTTCAGAAGCCACTAGGTGGCATATGAGGTGTAGCAGAAAATGAAGCACAGTAGCTGCAGGCAGAACAAGCTCTCCAGCGGTTGGGTATGGCTGGAGGGTCCATCACCTGTCCAGAGCAAAATTGCACAAAAGTCACCTTGTTACAGTAATTCAATATCCTGTCACAAAAGTATGGGTGTTGTGTTGTTCAGGTGAACAAGATGATATTAGCTGTTTGTAGGACACTGTATATTAATAGGCAAGATCCAGCCCATAATTCTCCACAGAGACCTCCTAGCACATCGCTGCCATCCTCAGTCTGCAGATCAGGGGATGTAGCTACCACCCCCTGGGCAGGCCAAGCAACAGTTATTGGAGCAGTTACCAGTTACCTCTTGCTTTGTTCTGCCTTACAATTCATATAGAATCCTATTTTACAAAATTAACCTTGATCAGTTAGAAGATTATATCTAGCCCAATATACCTCATAAAGGTCACTGAACAGTCAACACTATCTTAGCTTGCTATTGCAAATTTTGAAGCAGTTTTCCAGCTCTGTCACCTCCGTCTTGTATTGAATAAACTGCAACAAATATCCAGGGCAAACCCATGTGCCTACTCAGGGCTAGCTATTTCTGGCACTGGGTCACAAATACATCTTTGTTCCAGTAGTTGATATACACTGTGCTTTTCCTCTAGTGGAATTTGCAAGTTATGCCACAGAAGGCTCCTCAACTCCCCCAGTACAGTGTTGGCATACACAGCTTGGAAACAACCTTCTGAATCCTGGCCCTCTGAATCAGAGGGTGATAGCGCAGCATTTTCTCCCAGCTACTCAGCTTGCAGGCATATTGTCATTTGGAACCAAGTTTTCTTAGTTAATCAACTGCATGAACAACTTGTGGAACTGTGTGAAAAGTAAGGGGTGCTTCCATGAAAATGGGCAGAAATAGCCCTCAGTATGTATGGGAAGAAATGTAGAACCTATCTCTGTCTCTGAGAAGGAAGGGCAAAGGGTATTTAGAAGGGCAAAGATGGTAATTAGGTATGTTAATTCTACACTGGACATCATTTGTACAAGTGCCCCATGCCATGGGAAAGTTGTGGTCTAGAATAGTGGAAGGTGAGGGTAGGGACAAGTTCCCACACTAATGCTTGCAATGGTAAGTGTAATGGTAATGGTGCAATTGTCCCTGCGCTTTGGCCACAACAACCCCAGGCAACGCTACAGGCTTGGGGCAGAGTGGCTGGAAGACTGCGTAGAGGAAATGGACCTGGAGATTAATTGATGCTCGGCTGAACATGAACCAGCAATGTGCCCAGGTGGCCAAGAAGGCCAATGGCATCCTGGTTTGCATCAGAAATGGTGTTACCAGCAGGAACAGGGAAGTGATTGTCCCCCTGTATTCAGCTCTAGTGAGGCCGCACCTCGAGTACTGTGTCCAGTTTTGGGCCCCTCACTGCAAGAAAGACATTGAGGCCCTGAAGCGGGTTCAAAGAAGGGCAACAAAGCTGGTGGGGGTCTGGAGCACAGGTCTTATGAGGAGTGGCTGAAGGAGCTGGAATTGTTCAGTCTGGAGAAGAGGAGGCTCAGAGGAGACCTTATTGCTCTCTGTAACTACCTGAAGGGAGGTTGTAGTGAGCTGGGGGTTAGCCTCTTCTCTCATGTAACTGGTGATAGGACTGGAGGGAATGGCTTCAAGCAGCGCCAGGGGAGATTTACGCCAGATGTTAGGAAATGCTACTTTTCTGAAAGAGCGGTCAGGCACTGGAATGGGCTGCCCAGAGAGATGGTGGAGTCACAGACGCTGGAGGTGTTCAAGGAACGTTTGGATTTTGTGTTGAGGGACGTGGTTTAGTGAGAACTATTGGTGACAGGTGGGTGGTTGGACTGGATGATCTTGTAGGTCTTTTCCAACCTTGGTGTTTCTGTGATTTGTGATTTCTGTGATTCTGTAACCCAGGCCCTAATTTGATTATAAACTGTGGGGCCTGGTATTAGCCTTGTAGGTGGCTTCTTGCTTTGTCTCTGTGCTCTGGCCAGTCTGTAGGTAGTGTTGGCTGAATTGTCCTACACAGTCATCAAGGACCATCAGGACTTGTGTGCTTTCTGCCACTTGAAATCTTGAGAGGATTTGTAAATAAAATGACAATTTAGAAGTTCAGGAAAGATTTGCTGAATTGATCACACATGTTCTTTCAGTAGAAACACCACTTTCAAAGCAAAACAAACTTGTTGCTGTTGTGACTTCAGTATTAGGTGACAAAACATGCTTTTGGTGGCTCTCCTTGTGATATGTAGGCCTATGAGAGTGGCTTTGGACTCTTCAGTTCAGAAGAATCTGCAGAACTGATAAAAATATGAAGAGAATCTAGCCACTTAAAAAAAAAAAAAAAAAGAAAGAAAAAAAGTAACAACACAAATGAAACAAGCTTTTTAATAATTTCTAGAGAACATTTTCCTTTTGTGTAAGGACTCAGGCAGTAACAACTGGAACAAGGGAGCACTGTATGTTTTTACTAGCCCGAAACTCTGTTGTGTGGGAGGAGTGATAGACCTATACATTGCTATTACATTAGCAATAAGTAAACATGCTTAAAAATGTTGAAAGAGCATGGAATTTACTGGGAAGAGAGGAGGTACTAAAGGAGCCCAGCATACTAGTCTCTGTTGTTGTCTCCTGACTACCTGCTTCTGGCACAGTACCCTCTTCCTTGCTTTTGTGGAGTGCTTCAGCTTATTTCCAGCTCTGAAAACAAATGCTTTCCCAGCTGAGGTCCCAGGTGATGAGCAGGCCTGGGATGGGCATCACCATGGGCTTTTAAGTCCATGTAAATTAAAGGACAGCTCACTCACCAACTGCTGTCCTAGACCATGCAGTAAGAAGTAGGTTAACTCTTTATTGCCTAAAGTAAAAGAGGATTTACTTTTAAATGCACTTACTTATGAAATGAGGATGCTGTGTGTTGTATCCGCACAGGCTGAAAGGCTTTCTTGTTGAAGGGACAGGTCTTGGAGCAGAAACCCCATGAGAAACATCCAGATAGGGATGGGTTTGCTATCCCACAGATGTCTAAGAAATCAGAAATGTCCATTATTACACTTTAAAATGAACACAGTCACCTGGGGCTTTGCTGTTTAATAGAAAGATCACAAATATTTCTCATCTCCATAATAACCTAGAGGTCATAAAAAATGCATTTATGTCCAATGACACATCAAGCATCAATCCCTGCCATGGCATGGTTCCAGCCCAGATCTCTGCACTTGGCAGGATGGGATAGGGCATGCAGGGGGCTGCTTTTCCCCCAAGGAGAGCAGACAACCTCCCTTCAGGAAGTTATAGAGAGCTATAAGGTCTCCCCTGAGCCTCCTCTTCTCCAGGCTGTTATTTGGGCTCAGGCCATATTAGAAATGAGCCAGCAGCACTCCTCTGTCAGTAGAGCTGGTTTTTCTACAATAGCCTACTGTGTTGACTTGAGAGAACTGTATTGCCCTACAGTCTTAACCAGAGTAGTTAATCTAGTAAAACTTGGCAAAGTAGATGCTGATCCAGGTTTTGTACTTTGATATTGAAGTAGAAATGTTTGTTAAGACTGTGGAGAAAGAATGTGGTTCCTTAGGCAGTAAGAAGTTTGGGTGGCATTGCAGGGACAGACCTCATGATTGCATATATTTAATTTTCAGCTTTAAGCTTTTAATGCATGTTCCTAGCTGAAGTGTCATCTTCGGTTTTCCAGGCACTGTGTAGAGTCATTTAAACAATCAGAATGACATCACAATTAAAAAAAAAAAAAAAAAAGATTTTGATGCATTCAAACTTAGTGCATTGAATACTGAAATGTTTTGAATGTGAATGCTTTGAATGTTGAAATATTTTTATTAGACTATGAAATACAAATTTTCTCTCCTGCAGGTGCCAAAGTACAACTTTCAGTGTCACTGTAAAATGTTTACATCTTTTCTCATGAAATGCTGCTGGAATCATCCTGTTTCATGGAGATTCTGAGTTTCAACACAGTTTTCCCATGCACAGCTCTCTGTTAGAAGATTTTCAGCTCTTTCTGGCCACATTACTGGCTAACACATACTCAGTACATCTACATGCAGTATAGTTGTGTAAGAAATTCCATCAACTGAAGCATTTTGATAAAAGCTGCACCACTGCGTATATGCTTGAAATCTGCCTAGAAACATCTTACCTCCAGTGTGACATATTCTGAAAGAGTATTATCATTACAATAAAGCCTCTCTTCTCTTTCATCTATGACCTACTTTACAGTAATTACTATCAAAAAGAACAAATGCCTACTGAATAAAACTCTTTACATTTAATTCTTCATTCCAGGATCTGAAAATCTTTTATTAACCTTCCAAAATTAACCTCTCAGTGGCACCCGAGGTGATGCTCGTGACACGTTTTGGGAAATTGAGGAACTGGAAGCAAAGACTGGTGTGCTGAGCTGCCGTGTAAGCCTGCAGTGAGCCCATGAGGCTGCCAAGGCTATCTGAGTTCCCAGAAGCTCAGTTCTACTACCTCAGTATCTTCTCCTGAACTTAGTCATAAAATAACGGGAAGTGGGGAGAGCTCTTCTGGCACACAAGCTGTGGAAATCCTTAAACTATTTTGCTCTTATTCAGTTCCCACATGATCTATTAGCACATGTGATGCAATGTTTTATTATAAAATTTAGGGAGTTTGACTGTGCCAGGAAGTAAACCAGCGAAAAGGAAGGAAGTAGTTCCAGACCCTATGCTTGTCCTTGAGATCCCCTGCCAGTAAGTGGTGCTTGTCCTGCCCTGTATTTTTAGTTTTCTTTATCATGAGACTGAAGAGCTGGACAGATACCAGGAAAATTAATGGACTGACTGACTATGCAGAGACAGAAAGTGGGAATAGCCATTATGTCCTGACAGCTGCACCAAATAAACAAGGAGAAAGAGGGAAGGAATCTTCTGAGCTATTGTTTTGGAGCCACACGTGCAAGAAGTGAGAGAAGACAAAACATTTTACACCTGGAAATGTTTTTTTAGAGGACCATATTCCCCTCCTGCAAGGCTGTGGCAAAAACCTATTACAATCAGCACCACGAATCATATGTCTTCACTACAGCTTGAGGAAGAGACTTCTTTAAGCCACAGAACAAAAATGCATTTTTTTGAATGCCTTTATGCCGTCTTAACACAGTGCTCACATTTGCTGACAAAAACTCATAATGAGTTTTCATGCAGTTTTCTTATTTTATTTTGTTTTGTTTTATTTTATTGTACATTCTATCAGTTGTAGTTGATAGCAGTGGCAACAGTCATACAGGGTAATTAGCACTGTTGCTCTTCTGGCTTTGGTTTCAGCTATATGAAGGCAGGACTTTTATGGACTGCAAATCAAGGGCACTTTGTGAGTACTTTCTTGGCTTCTAGAAAGTGATCAGTAGTGACAGCTAAACATCCCATCAATTATTTATCAACTTTATCATAGTTCTGAGTTTTGCTCTTTATATCATGCAGGAAATGGAGCAGAGAAATAGAACACCTCTGCCTGAGAAATCTCTTAACATTGCATGAATTGATCAAAAAGCAAACCAGACCAGCAGCCAGGTACAAGGAATATGGACACTAGAAGGAAAAAGCAGGTTGCCAAATGCTGGAGCTCCTACATTGACAGCTCCTCACGATATCTTTCATTTCTAAAAACTGCAGCATTCATCCATGCTGAAAGTCAGAAAAGGCAGTTCCATTGTCCATGTCTGCAGAGGGCATGGGCAAGCATTATGCTGGTTTGTGGAAATCTGCATAAAAATGGCACTCAAACTCTGTAAAGTATCATTTAAAATACTATATTTTACAGGTAATGCTATAAAGAAAGAAAGAATAGCATATGTAACTGTACATCCCTTCTGATGCCAGGATGCTAGAGAAGTTTGTCCTGTGGACAAGGGATGCACATGGCACAGCACAGTGTGGGGACAGCAGTTCATGTGTGAGGTGGCTGCTTTGTGGGTAAGCACAGACAGAGGAGCTCAGCTCAGACCAGGCACTCAGCTCCACTGAGGCTTCCTTACCCCTGATCCCTTACAGAAGCAGGTCATGCCAAGCCCAGCAGCATGTGGCCTCCACCCACCCAGCAGCACCATGCACATGGCAGGGGTTTGAGGGGAACATTGGCTCTGCAGTCCCACCCTGCCCCAGGATGTTATGTGCCAACTATTGGTATCTGTGCACCAGGCTGCCTCTGGTAGTAATTATAGCTCAGGTGTATGGGCTGATCTGTTGCTTCTTGCTGTGAGATCACTGTCCTTGTAGGAGCACATCTTTCAACAAGCCTTCCCTAGATAGGCTTTAAATCCCTCTGAAAAAACCCTTAGCAAGCAAAAAATCATTAGTTCAGTGTTGCCCAACTCCTGCATGTCACTAAGCAGATGTTCTGAAGCTGGTGTAGGTTTAAGCTTAACTAACCCAAATGAAAACAAACCTCCTTGCCATGAATGTGTTTGTCTTTCTGCACTGGCTGACTCACCCAGGTTTGGGTTCTACAGCTATTGTTGAAAAATAAGGCTTGGAACCCCACTCACCCACCGTGCTGTAATTTCTCAGGCTTTGCCAAGGGAGTGGAAAATGCCACTGAACTAGAAGAGCAGCCCTGATGCTCCATGGGACTTGGGTTGTACCAGTGCAAGCAGCACAGAACCAAGCCCTACTGCCAGTTATGAATATTTAAGCAATGCCTACAGGGCTGTGGTGCAGGTGAAGCAAGGCTGGGCTGAGAGCTGCCCACCTCCATCCTCATCCAACCCTGTGTCCCCCTGGCCTGTCTGCAGGTTACCCAACGAGCTTATTCCATGGCAGCAGGCATATGAGTTACTCTATCTGTGGGGTGCCTGGAGCTGGTGGGAGTGGAGACCTTGGATTCCAGTACTGCAGGGTGCATGGTGGCTGGCTGGAAAACTGCTCCAGGTCACTGCATTTGATGGATTGATGCTTGGAAAGCACTGGTCTTTCAGCTCACAGTGATGTGCAGTGGCTCACCACAAGGAAAACTGGTTTGGCATTCCTTGTTCAGTGCTGTGCCTTCTCTTTGGCCAGGATAAGTCTGTTTTTCTCTCTCTGAAAATAATATTTTTAAACAGAATTACCTTAACCTCCACAGAGGGCTTTTACAAGTTATTTGGATACATCTACAGTGTACTGTGCAGCTGTTCAGGCTTCAAAAATCAGATTACCCTTTCCTTTTAAAACCTAGAGGAATGTGATCTTGAGCTGTGAGTCACCTTATTGTGACGTACTCCTTTGGACTGTTTCTGCTTAGAGAAGGAGCTGTGAGCATTAAGCAGCAGTGCAGGGCACTGAGGGATGAAGGAAAAGACTCCAGGCATGTCATCCCAGGGGGGAACCCAACAGGGATCGGGCGAGGGGCTGTGTCCCATTGCCAGCAGGAAGTGGGATGCTGGATGCTGGAGGCAGGGTGCAAGATGCAGGATGTGGGCACAAGTGGATGGACTCACCCTGAAGCTAGGCGTGCTCCTGCCCTGTGGCACATGGTGCAGCATGGAAGGAATTGTGAAAGCATGCTGAAAATGGTGCTGACCTGAACAAGGGAAAGGCATTCTCCCTCCCAGCTGTCCAATAGACCCCTAGGCTACAGTGCTCAAGGCCTGAGCAGGGACGATCCTGCCCTCTACTCCCATCTGCAGCCCTATCAGCACAGCCACTCTTGTCCCCTTGCCCTGCTGTGGGGCTCTGTGCCATGGCCGCATGCCCTGTGTACAGTGGGATGGTGAGGGCTGCACTGTGGTCTGGACTTCTCCCAGACCCTAACATGACTGACAGTGGGGAGCACAGCATAGACTTGGGCTAGAGAGCAGCCTCTTGGTAGCACTTACATTAGTCAATGAGCAATAAGGCAATAAGCTGGTGAATGTCCTCTCATTCCTGGTGGTGCCCCTGGTCTTCCAAGTCCGCTTTGTGACTTCAGCAGTGCATTTTTGCACGTGTGCAGCACGGCTGTGCTGTTACACAACCAACTCTGTCTGGAAGCGTTCTGGTTTCACTTGTGATTCATATCACACAGGGGCTGAAGCATGTTCACTGGCTCCAGCAGAACAAAAGTCACAAAGCTTTGTAGGCTAAGGTTCATAGCACTTGGCCTCTGGAGCACCACAGGCATTTCAATCACATTGATAGTGGTTAATATTTACAGGACCAAAGATCACAGAAAATCAACAATGTCCATGAGGTGACCGCGAGCCGAGACTTTGAAACCAGAGCTGGGAATGCTGAGGTAAAACTTTTCAGATAAAAAGGACATCAAAAATAACCATCAATGTGCAGCAGTGGGGTTTGCTTCTTTCCCTCCTACATCTCTCTGTGCAACCCTGCGCGCGCAGCTTAGCCTGAAAGCATCTGACCCTAAAATCAGGCTTTATATCACATGCTTCGAATAAAACAATTTGTGATAGGCAAAAGGAGCACCGGGCTAATCCCAGAAGTATCTAGTTCATGTCATGCTTTCCTGGAATTGTGTAGCAACCCAGTATTACAGGCTGGGGCTCTCTGAGCTGCATCATGGTCCACAGGGCACATCCAGCTGACGGTGTTTTTTCTAGATAAATCTCTCACTTGCAGACCAGTTACATTGTGCAGTCCCAAATGCTCACATGCAATTTGGGAATCTGGGAAATACATCATGCAAGAAGGCTGCAGGATGGAATGAGATAAGACAGAGAGAAGGGCAGGGAGAAGAGGCAGCCCCAGTATAAAGCCAACAGGAGAACAGGGCAATATTCTCATGTGTGAGAGTGAGGCCTCCGTGTGATTTAGCTCCATTTCGGAAAGCATTCTCATGTTCATGGCCAATCCTTGGCTAGGTGTCCAACCTCAGTCACAGCACAAAGCAAGAGCACACAGAAGCTTTGAGGCTGGGTTGAGGTGCACAGCACGCTACATTTTCTGTCCTAAACAATGTGCTAACTGCGGGGTTATTTGTGGAGTGGGGCTTCAGCTGGGGCTGGATGCAGATCGGGGTTCAGTCTCCTGGCACTGGGCTTGGGAGGGGGCCCCCAGGAGTAAAGGAGACAAAGGTGGCATCTGAGGAGGCAATGAGTGCAGAGCTGGCCAGTCCTTGCCACCATGATACTGGTCCAAAGGAGAGCGGGGAATTGTGCTTGTGACCACAGAGCTGTGGAGTAATCCCAGGAGGGAGGAGTTTTTGGCACTGGGTTGTTCTTAGGAATACTTAATGCAGTTCCCAATGGATTCTTTTCCCCACATCCCAAAATATCCCTGAAACAAGAAATCATGGGAAGGAGTCTCCCATAAGCACCCCACAGCCACCAAGGTTCAGCCTTTCACCTCAATTTGCCCCCAACCCAGGCAGCTGACATCTTCCTCCTGTGGCTCATAAACACATTGAGACCCTTCTGCACAGCTGAGCTGTTTGATACTTAAATTGACAGTTTTCAACCTGCAGCCCATGGAATCCTGAGGGCAGGTGTTAAATAACCCACAAATGAGAAGCTCATTGTCAGGAGTTTAAATTTCCCACAGGGGGAATCCCACATCTGTTGGGGAAAATATCTGTGCTCATAAACATAAAATATCCGCAGCTTCCCAGATGTGTGCTCGCCCATAAAACATTTGGTATTCTTGTGGAATGGCATTCCTATGGAGTTAGAGTTTGGCCACATGATAGCAATAGCCAGGGCTAACATTTGGAGGAGTTGTCTATGCTATGCAAATTTGTGAAAAGCCGTTACGCACAACCAGTTGTGTTATGCCATTAACAAGGCCAGGATTTAAATCTCGGCTCGCCCGACTGGCCAGGCCTGTTCCTCTATAATCCTGAGAAAAAAATGCAAAGTCATGTGTATTCTGTGCAGGGCTCTATTTTTATTTCTTGTATGCTTCTAGCACTTTCTCCTTTGCTAAACTGCTTGCATAATGCATTGCAATTGTAATTCAGGGAGAAAAGCATTGTGGCTGCTGGTGGCTGAGGCAGTAGGAAATGTTTTACTAGCAGAATTGGCAGGTCATTTTATTGTGGCTGAGGAAGAGGAGGAGGTTAAAACATGTGAAGCTGGCAGTGTTTCTGTATTCTAGCATTTATTAACAAAATGAGGCAGGGACCATATTTGCTCTCAGAGGGGTTGGTGTTCCATGCTGCAGTACAATTTCATGCTGCACAAGGGAAGTTCAGCTTAAATCCTCTGAAGAGTGAGAGTGAGTTTAGCAGATGATCATTTCACTCGGTCCCATTAAACAGGGCATTCAGCATATAAAAATGCTTTGGAGCTCTGAGCTCATCTTGCCACATATGTATTTATTGAAGATAACACAGGGTTAGGCAGCGGTAATTTGAGTGTACTATGTGTATGCATGCATATGGTATGTACGATCAGTTCAATGTCTATAAGGAGTTCAATTCCCAATGTCACATTACCTAAATACCTGCTTAGGGAGGGAAATACTATTATCTCTTGTTTACAAATAGCAGACTGAGGCATGGAGAGCGTAGCATCCAGGCAGGGATTGCCAAAGTCCTCCCTATCTATCACTGGAAGTCCAATGGGAGTTATGTTAGAAAGTGCTTTTAGTGTTGTGCAGCTTAATTACTTGTCTGGGGTCACAGAGAGCAGCTACAAAGAACTGAACAGAGATTTTAAACTAGCACCTTATATACTAGACCATCCCTCTTTCCTCCTCCACAGGGGTAGAATTGTGATATTCAAATAAGACAGAAAAAATGTTGTGTCCTTGGCAAGTATTTATATACTTGATTGAGTAGATTCTTTGGTTTCATGGTTTAATCCAAAGCTAAGTATGAATCCAATTATTTCACAGCGTCTTAGGAGTATGATTTTTTCTATGACTGCAACTTTTGAATTGTTACTGCTTTGAAACCTTTCAAGTAAGGATTCTTAGGAATTACATACATACATACCTGTCACATTGCGTTCTCATGCTTACTATGAAAAGACTGAATCATTAATGTGTTTTTATTCTCATGGGAAAATATATTTCCTCTTTCTAGAAATGAAGAATGAAAATCGAGCCTTCATGCTCTTTTTCAGCTAATTGGCTACTGTACACTATTTGTCTCTCAATAATGTGTTGACTTATTTAACGCATGTCATTGTCATTTCCAGAGTTTCCATTTTGCAGTGAATTTAGATGCATTTCCTGAGTACTTTGAATGTAACACTCTGTATTTTTACAAACCTGTTTTCTTTCTCTTAATTTCTTTGTTCTTTGGTGGCATCTTTCTCTGCACTTGAGATGGATTCCAGCTTAAAATTAAGTTCCCTCCCAATACCAGATGGCTTATTCAGTTCCCTTTGAAATGTGAACCTGTATGCAAGGGTATGAGTGGCATGTGACAGGTAAGATCCTTCTCCTCGGTGCCAACTCTTATTAAGAATTTGACTGCCTACAAGCCATGCATTTGCCTTTTGAAAGTGAAATGCAGAACTCTGCACTCTGTTGGGTGCCCCAGAACCACTTTCCAATGCACACGAGAGACCACAGTCTCAGGATGAGACCCAAAATAGCCAGTAAATAGGCAAGCCTTAGAGAGCTGCTACACCAAGGGCAAGGCAAGCCCCAAACACCCATCTCCAGGCAGCTCAGCCAGCACTGTGGGCAGGCATCCCCACAGGATGCTCAAGGACTTTTCTCCCAGGAAACCAAGCAGGTCTCACTCCTTTATAACAGGACTGGAAGAAAAGTCTGCCCCTATGCCCCCCTTGGGATGATGGCTTGAGTTTCCTAAATAGTCCAATTGCAAATGTCTCATGGTACTGTTGGGCAAATTTGATGGCACTAACCATTTGGTAACACAAAAGTTTGGTTGAAAGCAAGTACTTAAAGATATGCTGCCATGTCTTCTAGGCATTTAGCAAATGGGTTCCTCATTCCTAGTCAAGAATAGAGAGATGTGCCAACTGGTATATTTCTGTGACTTACTGCTACAGTGCTTCATTTTTCCTGTCAGATGGAGTCATTCAGGAGCTGTGTGTGATTCAGAGAGTAGCCTGTACTTCAGTAGTAAACATTTATTTTCTTGGTTGGGCTTTTTATTTGGTTGTTTGTCCTTAGACAGGTAAGTGGGTAAGTCCTTAGACTTTCTATGTAAGGTATGGAGGTAATGACCCAATCCACTTTTCAGCGCAAATCTGCAAAGTCAACACATACGCAGGATGACTGCAGCAATTTTAGGCCCATCTGCCTGACTGTGGGAATGTATCTGGAAAAGATCCCTGCCTAGGTACACTTCCAAAGCGAGGCTGGGGTATTCATATCCAGGATTGCAACACTTCTCCCCACACTTTCTTTTGGATGTACCTTGGACACCACTGTCCCTGACCTGCAGGCTCTATCCAATGTCGGGCAGCAGATGCAGCTCCCTGTCTTGGTGCCTTGATGTTGTGTCTGCTTGGGTCTGACCATATCCAGTAGGAATTTTGGAGGCTAAACCCTTTCCACCTTGGTCCTCCTTGTTATGCTTCACTTATCTCCATGAGATTGCTGGGAGCAATCAGCAGGTACATTCGCTGGATCCCTCTTCCCTGCGCACGATGAAGAGAGTAGAATGAACGAGGAGAGCAAGAAAATTGATGTGCTAAGGTAAAGGCAGTTCAACAGGTGAAGGAAAGGGGAGAAACACAAGTGATGCAAAAGCAGTCACTCCCCACCTCCCACAAGCAGACCCATGCCTAGCCAGATTCCAAACAACAGCCATCTTAGAAGTCTCAGACCTCCCCTTCTTCTTTCCCAGGTGTTGAGCATGATGCCATATGGTATGGAATATCGTTTTGGCCACTGGGGGTCAGCTCTGCTATCCATTACAGCTATATTCTGGGCAATGGGGAGACAAGAGGGAGGTCTGAAGCCTCAGGTATTTCAATGGCTACCAAATGGCAAGATGGAGCTAGATCCACTCACATAAATATTTATACAAGAAAGACAAAGCTGCAGCACAGCATCACAGAATCACAGAATGGCCAGGGTTGGAAGGGACCTCAAGGATCATGAATCTCCAAGCCCCTTGCCACATGCAGGGCCACCAACCTCCCCTTTAATGCTAGACCAGGCTGCCCAGGGCCCCATCCAGTCCTTTATCACCTCCAGGGATGGGGCATCCACAACCTCTCTGGGCAGCCTGTTCCAGAACCTCACCACTCTCTCTATAAAGAACTGTAAAGAATTCCTGGCTGATGTGAAGAGTCTTCAGCTGATGCGTGTCTTCAAGGCTTGTTCTTTCCAGCAGGACAGTGGCAATTCACATCAGCAGAGGAGCTGCTACTCTAATTAGTCAAACCCTTAGAACAAGGATGGCTGTCACCTTTCTATCCACCCTGCTCTCTGCATATGGCTGCTACTTGTTTATACATATTAATAAATGTTAGTTTTGCTCATTGTCTTTTATGTATGTATGTCTATAGAGTGAGAGGCAGGCAGCAAAACTGGTGGGCTTTGACTTTTACCAGCCCTGTCCTTGCAGAGAGCTGTGTCCTTGCTCCCCCACAGCATCATCCATGCCTGTGTGCAGTGTGCTGCATGTGCACTTCTGCTTGCTGCTTGGGATGCAGATGTTGCAGCATCCTCAGCCTCCTCTGCATGCTTTTGGACAGCCTGCCTCACCCAGTTCAACCTACCTAGTGCTGTCCTCTGCCAGGTGACACACAAGCTCAGGAGGCTGTAGATGTGGGACTTCGCTCACTCCTGTACTCTCTGCATATAGGATGGGAGGGAATATTCCTGTGTCTGCCATCCACACCCCAGGGATGTACCAGTCTGTTGTCTGGATCAGCTTTGATAACCTGGCTGAAGGACCCCACTGCACACCGTGAAGGCATCAACTATTGTTTTCCCTGCTCCTTGTGAATACAACCGAACAGATATGGGGCACTGTCCTGCTGTTGCCCATGCTGGTCCCACCCTGGGTGTGGCAACAGCAGCCAGCCCCTGCTCTATGGGCATCTTTCTGTGACCCTGCCCCAATCCTTCTGTGGAAGCGAGGTCTTCACAGACTGGAGAGGCCACCAGGACACGGCTGGAGAGGGGTGTGTGCTTGCCAGGGGCACATGGGAAGCTGGGAGCCCATTCTGTGATAAAGTGTGGGCATAGCTTGAGCAGAGACTGGTGTGCAGAGGGATGTTGGAGGGAAGGGAACATGGCCTTGATGACCATGGGCAACTGCACCACCAGGTTGATCAGCGGTCTGGCCAGAATGGCTGTCCCTGAAAATGCCCTAGGACTGCAGGATGCAACCAGGGGCCTTGGCAACACTGGGAAGTGAGATCCCAGGTGTGGGGACCACAGGTAATGTGAGTTGTGTTGCTCCTCACCTCTCAGCAGTGCCTTGATTCAGCTTTGAATGGGAGCTTAGTTCATGGATGCTCTGTGCTTCAGGTGCCTGCAATCACTGACCTGTTGATCTCCAGATATTGGAAGAACTGGTACAGCCTTTCATTAATAAATAAAGGAAGGTAATAAGCTTAGTCTTGCATAACCAAGGTTTATGAAAGTACTATATTCTTATTTTAAAAGTAATATTAATTTAGTTTGAGAAATTTGGCTGATAAACATGTGTAGCAATATGCTTAGACTTGTACAAGGAAGCTTGTTTCAGCATGAATTGTACTCTGAGATAAAAGATAAGACAAAATTGATACTGGAACTTTCTCTTTTTCAGGAACAATCCAGAATAAGGTCATCATTATTGACTACATAAGAAGGATTGGTTAAAAAAGCAAAAAAAAAATAATAATAATACAAGCAAATAATGCATATTTTGGTTGGTAAAACAGAGCATAATCTATGTAGGCACAAAAGATGCAGGTGACATTTACTCAGTAATTCTCTGTCTTGCACAGCAGTAATTTTGGAAGAGGTTGGGACTTACTGATAATCAGTTGTACTGAAATTGCATGTGATGTTGAGACCTTCAGGGTAAACACTTGTTTATGAGCAGAAGTAGAGAGGTTTGTGGCCTCCATGTTTGGTGCTGGTACAGGTGGAATACAGTGTCCAGTTGTGAAGTTCACACTCCAAGAGGGATATATAAAAATCTGAGAAGGTTCAGCAAAGATCAATGCTGTCAGATGGCCCAAAGAACCTCCCCCAGGTTTGTCTGCTTATGTTCTCTGAGCAGTGTATAACAACCTGCAGGGAAAACAGACCTGCTAAAGTGTATTGATGTTACCAGTGATGATACAGACTTCTGTATCTACAGTTGACAGACAAGTTTAAGTGGGAAATGCTATTTAATTATTTTCACTAATGAGGATGATGATTGTCACAGATTTGCCATCCCTGGAGAAGTTTTCAGTCTCTTTCTCTGAAAGATATCCTCAAATTCAGCTGTAGTTACCTTGCTTGATGGTTAGCAGCAAACACAGCTTAGCCCTGTGCAGATCTTAAAATGGAAGTTCTGAGTTCAGTATCTTCTCATGCCCTGATGTACAATGTTTAATACCTTGGTGAATGTCAGGAAGCATCAATATTTGTGTGGGTGACTGCATGGCAACCAACACACTCCTCCTTTCCTTTGTGGAGAGCCTGTGCAGCCTGCAGCTGGGGGGTGGTATTGGATGGGCTTTAAGGTCCCTTCCAACCAAAGCCATTCTGGGATTATTTGATATGACTCTATGGTACTGCAAATCTGCTTTCACACAGCCCCAGTCCTCCAGCTCCTCACGCTGGCATTGGAGGCATCTCCACTTGCTCAGGGAAACTCTGACTGCTGCAGGTCTCTGGAGGAGAGCTGGATAACGACAGCAAGTGACAGTGCCCAGTCTGCCCAGCTCAACACTGCCAGCAGTGCTGAGAGCTGCCTTATCCCATCCTGCTGATGCACAGCAATTTAGCACGGATGGACCCATTAAGATAAGCTGCTGAGGCTGGCTGAGGTTCTGGAGCGCCTGGCTGCATTTCCACAAGCAATTTACACACAGAGTATTCTCCTCTACAAGGACTGTCTGCAAGCACCATTTTCTCCCTTAATTCTTTTGAGTAAATCATGGAATCGCTCAGGTTGGAAAAGACCTTAACGATCGTTGAGTCCAACCACAGTCTAACCATACTACCCTAACTAACATCCCTCTGCTAAATCATGTCCCTGAGCACCACATCCAAGTGGTTTTTAAACACATTCAAGGATGGTGACTCAACCATCTCCCTGGGGAGCCTATTTCAGTGCTTAACAACCCTTTCTGTAAAGTTCTTCCTGACATCCAACTTAAACTTACCCTGGTGCAACTTCAGGCCATTTCCCTCGTCCTGTCACCAATGAGAAGAGACCAACCCTGCTCTCGCTGTAAGCACCTTTCAGATATTGGAAGAAAGCAATAAGGTCTTCCCTCAACTTCTCTTTCCCCAGACTAAACAGCCCCAGTTCCTTCAGTCACTCCTTGTAGGGCACACTCTCCAAGCCCTTCATCAGCCTTGTTGCCCTTCTTTGGACCTGCTCCAGCACCTTGATGTCTTTTCTGTACTGAGGTGCCCAAAACTGAACACAGTACATGAGGTGAAGCCTCACCAATGCTGAGTACAGGGGCAGGATTACTTCCCTAGTCCTGTTCACCAGACTACTCCTGATATAAGCTAAAGACTTTGAAGAAATTGTAGAATGAGGAGTAAAAGTAAAACTCAGCCTCTCTGCATGTTGTATTTAACAAAATCCTCTGTTTGGACTTGGAGTGCTAACTTCAAGCAGCCAAGAGCACAAGGTGTTTGATTGCTCTGTGCTGTTATAGGCAAGGAGGTTCAGGAATGAGAATAATGAACCAGACATAATCACAATTACTTGAAGCTCTTTCAAAGATATCAGATGCTGAGAGTCTGAATTGGTGAGAAGTACTGTCTGCTTCTGCTGCCTTCTTATGTCTTGCTTCTTTTACTAGGACCATACATTCAAATACAGAAGTTGATCTCCTTCCCCCGCTCAGACTATTAAAACTTCGAGAATATATATTACCATTTCTGGTTTTGGGTTCAATCGCTGCTTTGAGTAATGTGCAAAAGTTACTTTTGCAGTGTCAGCCTACGAAATCCAAGAATTATTCTTCCAATGCTGCTTATTCCTTGTTTGAAAAAAGCAGCTACAAAATATGAACCACTTCATAACACTGTGTCATAGCAATGTTTGCAAAGCCTCACCTGACAAACTGTTAAAAATTTCCACCCTGTCTTTCTCCACATTGCAGTAAATACTAGACCTCATCTTTGAAGTGGAATTAAAAACCAGGTCTTTGGGACATTTGCTACTTCACTTTGCATCTTATGCTGCATTACAAATTATGTCTTCACATCACTTTTTGACATATATAAGCAAGGAATGCACAGCTGCATTTGTAAAAAAACGGTCTTGTAGGAGCTCCTTGACTGATTTTAAGAGATTTCTGCAGTATGAGCTATTTTTCACTGTCTCTTTTTGTGCAAGGATGAACACTCCAAGCATGGATAAGTGACTTTTCCACCAGAGCAGTGCCTGCTGCGCAGGTGCACCTGCTGGGGCTGTCCCTTTGTCAGCAGGCACAAGGCATGCAGAGATATTTTTAGCCTTTATACATATAGATATTTTTCTTCTAACCCATGAAGGACAGTGCTCTGGGACAAGAACTACGTCACCCAGTGAGTCAGGAACATTGGCTGTAGGGCAGGTTCTTGTTTCCAGCCAACATGTGGCTCACCAGAAACATATTTTTCTCCCCATCAGTTCTCAGCAGCTCACAGAGAACACTCTCTCCTTGGTATTTCAGCAGAAACAAAATCGTGGAATCACTGAGGTTGGAAAGACCACTAAGATCATTTAGTCCAACCGTCAGCCCATGCCCCTCAGTACCACATCTCCAAGTTTCTTGAACACTTCCAGGGACAGTGACTCCACCACGTTCCTGGGCAGCCTGTTAGTAGTCCTCAGCCATGCTTTTTTTCCACTGTCATTTTATAGGAATATCTTCATGTGCCAGGGATCTAACCTTCCTGTTAAAGGTATCACCAAAGTGATATTTCTGTGATAGTCCACTTTCCCTCTGCTAGCTTAGAGCAGGAGTCAGACAGAGTTATAGCAGATATCCAGCATGAAACTCTCTGCATGTGTATGATCTGAATGCATTTTCCAGCATACATACCAGCTTTTCTTATTTATACTTTGGTGCCTTCCTCTCAGGGCTTTCTCTCTGCTTTGCTTTCTTTCCGCTTGCTCCTTTTGGTGGTTAAGTTACACTCAGACCTTATCTCTCCTCTCCTCTCCTCTCCTCTCCTCAACTGTCTGCAAGAGCACCTTCTCTGCTTCTAACTTTGCTAGCAAAGAGGACGCCAAGTGAGACTTCTGTGCAACTTACGTTAGAATGTGATTTAAGTAATGCCTGCCTTTCCTTGGCACCAGGTGATGCTCCATCGGACTGAGCTTCGAGTACAGAGCTTGGAAGGATGAAATATAGTACTAACCTTTAAGGCATCTCCAGAAACTCAAAGTGTGTCAGTGATCAAATGTCAAGAGCAGTGCTCTCAGATATTTTATCTAGTTTGTATGAATTGGAAATCCAAGTGCTTTGCAACATGTGTTAATCATTATGTATCACCAAATCAAATCATTATGTAATACATATGCCTTATTCTCTCAATTCTCCATACACATAGTTTTAGGTGTTATCATTTTAAAATGTGTGACATTTATTTGAAAATAGGATGAGAGATATGTGCATGACTGTACTATATGGTTTTAGACTCAGTCATTTCAGTGTGCACAAGAAGAAAAATGCCGAAGCACAATTTTAAAGTACCTTGAAGCATTTCACATGTGAGAAAGCCCAAACAAATCGGTCACAGCAGTGTAAGGGATCAGGAGCCACATTCAGGGTCTGCTTCGAGAGCCCCCTGTGAGGCTGAGCAGAGAGCAGGGTCGAGAGCCAGAGCTCCTCTGGCACTGATGTGTGCAGGACTTGGAAAGGTCAGGGAAGGGATCGCATGACATGCTGCCACTCCCAGAAAAATAAACTCGATGGTCAGGAGGTGTTCGTGTTCCTGAATGGCATACAAGTGTATAATCAGACTATCTGACCTTATATGATCCTAAACAAGCAGACTGGGAGTGTGCGCGCTGATCTCCAGCATGGGCAATCTGAGCGGCTACCTAGGTGCAAGAGTTTAAGCAAAGCGTTGCAGCCTTCACACCACGATCTTGGTAGGCCCTCATTCCAAAACTGAGTTAATGCACTTGAGTCCTTGAGCCCGCACAGAAACGACGTCTTTAACTGCTTCTACATGTTCACACTTCTGTCATACAGCTCACGCTGCTGGAGAGGTGAGAGCACCGCTCACACAAGCAGAGTAATGGCAGGATTTCTCCTGGGAGAGCAAAAGAAATAGAAACGTGTTTATCACAATAATACCACCTTCAAATCAGCAGCAGTTCAAGATGAAACATTTTCTGAAAGCGTTGGTTGTTGATTTTTTTATTTTTTTTTTATATATTTGCAAAACTGTGTTTGAATCAAAGACCACGTCCAGTGGTCAACTCTGGTTGCTGTGTGGTAGGCTGCTGTAAATTTCACTTCTTTTGGTCTTCTCCTTCCTGGATTGGTACATCCATTACATGTACTAGAGCTTAAACTACAGTTAGCACTGACAAACCTTTCAGGATGTAGCACTGAGGCTCTTAAGGATCTCCCTAGGACCAAAATATGGCTTTATACAGCTCGTACAAAATGTCAGTTCCCCAAGACAATTTACAAAATACAGTGCACACGCTTTCTAGACATCCTGATAGTTCCTTAAAGCTCACCAGTGACGAGGGCACGTGGCTTGTATTGGAGAACTGCACAGTGCTGCATTTGAGGCAAGGCATCTGGTTGAGAGGTCAGTGGAGAACAGGCAGTTTTAAAAAAGTTCACTACCACCTTAACATCAACAGAAATTCATGTATTCAGCATGTAACAACATCAGCTCCTCAGATTGGCCTCATTTCCCATGAGTGCAGACAGCAAAAATAAATGGCTGCATTACATGGAAGAAATGTGATAGGTAACAGTGTGTGTGTGCAGTTACATATATGTGTTAATGCAGTGTGTATATAACAAATCTATATGCTGCATGCATAAACAACAGCTTTGGAACACTTAAATGCAGCAAGCATTCTAGTAGAGAGTTATCATGTGTCATTCATACATGTGTTAGGCTTCTGTATGCACCTAGACTGCTTACTGAATTGATTACTGGTTGCCCAGCCTGTTTGTTCAGCTCCTCAGAGCATGGCTGAAACCCTGCCTTGTTCCTTTGCAGTGAGATACCTCTGACTCTGCAATTCTTGAAGCAGAATTTGAAAGTGATCCTCCTAAAATATTTATCTGAACATTTTACTGAGAACACCAGGAAATTGGGCAGGATTTTAAAAACAAAATCAGAACAAAATTCCCACAGAAACTTGTGTCGATTTCTGTTGTCCTTTAAGATTGCTTTTTCCTCCTAGATACAGAAAGAAAACATCGGGAAATGTTTCTAAACACCAAGTTTAAGCCCCTCACACAGTCCAGTTTTCTGCTTCCTTGTGGATGAATGTAGACTACAGCATGTCTTTTGAAAAACCATTCTTGAGATTTGTCTTGAACACTGATGTCTGCTTCTGTGTTTTCCATTCATCAGACTTTAATCTGAATGCAATGGAAGCATCTTCTTTAAATAGATTTTAGAGTAGGTTTTGAACAAAGTTCTTCTGAGTTCATCTTTTCTCCATCCTTTCTTTTCACTGTACGAGCAGGGCACATTTTTGCAACAACTGTACAGAATGTTCACTGATGGCAGTTTCACACTAGATACCAATGAAACATTTTGCTCTTTCCTCAGCCCCTCCCCTAGCAAAATCTGCTGCCAGGGCACAGCATTTTCCAGAGATTCGTGTTTTATCTTGTTTTCTTTGAAGCACTCAAAAGTTCTCCCAACAGAAGAGTTATCACCGATGCCAACTCTCAGATTTCTGCTCCCCGTTTTATCAGCTATAGAGCTATTCTAAAACACATCTCAGCAATTATTTCATAATGGAAAAGATACTGCTTTTTTTTCCTTCTTCACATCTTGCTAGAAATGGATTTATTTTTTTTCAGACTCAAGCTGACTTCAAGGCAGTTTCAGCATCACTACTGAAGCTCCCTGAAGCACCCTGCAGATGCCTGATCTTTAATTTGCTGCACCCTTAGCACATAATGTGGTTTCATTTCAGACTTCAGTTCCATGTTGTTCCTCATTGTTGTTTCAAGAAATATTTGTCACAACAGCTGGGGAGTGCCAGCAGATCTTCGGCCCTGCAAAAGAGATCTGCCATGACTAGAAAAGCAATGGCAGAAACAAGGAAGGCTCTCTGTGTTCTATCTGTCAAGCCAGTTGAGCAGTCTCCCTTTCCAGCAGGCCCACCCTTCACTCTGCACATCACATAACTCAAAGGCTGTCATGGTTTAATATTTTTGTAATTTTGCTATCAGTATTCCACATCATAACATCATGTAAATGTTCAGCTCACAGAAGAAGACTACGTATCCCAGAGGACATCATGGTCAGGGATAAGTCACGAGACAAGGACAGTATATAATCTCACTCCCGGGCTGGAATCTCTCTCTTGGATCCTCGGAGCATGGGGTGCATTCCAGCCGTTTCGCCTAGAGCTTACAGTAGGCCTTTCGGTTTTTGGGACTCACTCTCTCTCTCTCCTATTTTGCTTAATTACAATTATATTGTATTATATTGTACTATCCTGTATTCTGATATAGCATTTAGTAAATAAGTGTGCCTCCTTAGATCGCTGCCGCTGTTTTCTTTTCCCATTCCCTTTTCCCTTTCCCTTTTTTGGGCCAGCGGCCCTGCGGGCCAGCTGCCCCCCTGTCACGGGCACAGGTAGATCTTGCTTAACCCGCGACAGATTTTGGTGGAGGATGCGGGCATTTTGAGTTGCCGTTTTTCTGTTTTCTTCATCTGTTGCTCTTTTAGTTTTTAACAGAGCTATGTTTTTTTTTTTCTGTTAAGGAGCTATCTTAGGTTTGTGATTCTGCACCTGCGAGCTTGACCTTGAAAGTCCAGGCGGACTGCCAATACTCTGGGATATTTTATAAACTTTAAAATTCCTGAAAATCTGGGTGGACAGCCAATATCCTGGATTATTAGTAAACACTTTTGAGCTTTGCCTTTTTACTTTTTTCCCTCTCTATTAGGAAAAAAAAAAAAAAAAAAAAAAGTTCCCTCTAGTAAATTTGTTATACAAGGGACTGCGTTTCATTAGTTCCTTTTTTGAGATGCTCCAAACATATTGGACCATGTTTAAGATAGCCACTTTTTCCTTTGGAGCTGTACAAATGTATAATTGATTGAAAGCATGGATAGCAATGCTTACTTCGTATCTGTATGCAGCTCCGGAGGGAGCAGCTAATGCAACTAATAGTACAGAAATGGTGGTTTTTGAGAGTGTTCCTCCTTTTTCTTTTGCATCCTTTAATGACCAGTCAGCCCAGTGGACTACACTGGAAATTGTGTTAATCTCCCTGAACTTACTGTTCATCATTTTGTTAGTCTCACTCAGCACCAGGAGGAACTCCTAGAACCAGAGAATACTGAGTGGCAGGGGCTGTGGAGAGATTTTGGAGAGACTTTTAAAAGACAGGCATCTTTAGTGTCATGGAGTTTTACTCCTGAACACTTAGAGAATCCTGAGAGTTTGATCGCATATTTGAGATGGGAATGTAGGGGCTTAGGCAGATCTCAGGAGGCACAAATGACTTGGGGCCTAGCTAATGCTTATCGGGCCTTATTTAATACCATTCCTGAGAGGGAAGTTTTTGAGACTGAGAGAGAGAGTCTCAAAGCTGAAAAGGAGAGTCTCAGGGAGACAGTACGAAATGAGCGAGAGAGCTTCCAGGCTGAGCGAAATGGTCTCCTACATCAACGAGATGCACTTTGGTATGAGAAAGAGACACTCCTAGCTAAACTTGACACTCTCCAGTCCAAGTACGACGCCTTCCAATCCAAGTACAACGCCCTCCAGTCCAAGTACGATGCCTTCCAATCCAAGTACAACGCCCTCCAGTCCAAGTACAACGCCCTCCAGTCCAAGTACGACGCCCTCCAGTCCAAGTGCGACGCCCTCCAGTCTGAGCACAATGCCCTCCAGTCTGAGCACGACACTCTCCAGTCCAAGTACGACGCCCTCCAGTCTGAGCACAATGCCCTCCAGTCTGAGCACAATGCCCTCCAGTCTGAGCACGACACTCTCCAGTCCAAGTACGACGCCCTCCAGTCTGAGCACGATACCCTCCAGCCCAAGCACGATGCCTTCCAATCCGAGCGTGACACCTTCCAGCCCAAGTACGACGCCCTCCAGTCCAAGTGCGACGCCCTCCAGTCTGAGCACAATGCTCTCCAGTCCGAGCACGACACTCTTCAGTCCAAGTGCGACGCCCTCCAGTCAGAGCACAACACCCTCCAGACCGAGCACAACACTCTCTGGTCCGAGCTATGCGTCCTCCGGGGTGAACTGAATGTACTACAATTTGACCAATTACCGAGGGCACCAGATACAACGTTGGTTGCCCCTGTAAGAGGGCGAAAGACAAAACGAGTTTCAACTCAGTTGGAGAAAATGCAGAAGGAGTTAGAAGAGCGAAGGGAGTTAGAAGAGCAGGGGGAGTCAGAAGACCAGAGAGAGTTAGAGGAGCAGAGGAAGTTAGAGGAGCAGAGGAAGTTAGAGGAGCAGAGGAAGTTGGAGTAAATAATAGAAAAGTCAGAGTCAGAAGAAGAAGAGGAGCCAAAAGCTAGACTTTCTTTACGAGAATTTCTAGATGGGGTGGCCTCATCAATACAGTTGCCACCATCAACACCTGGGATCCTTGATAGAGCAAAAGGCGAGCCAAGTATTACAACCATTATTGATCAATCTTTAAAACTGAGTGAAATTCGGGATCTAAGAAAGGATTTCACACGCCAACCAAGAGAACATATGGTCACTTGGTTGCTACGATGTTGGGACAATGGAGCCAGCAGTGTGTGGCTCGATGGCAATGAAGCTCGCCAACTGGGTGGCATTTCCAGAGACTCATGTGTGGACAGAGGTATTGGCACATGCCAAAATCAGTCCTTCACCCTCTGGAAACGGATGTTGATAGCGGTAAAAGATAGATTCCCCTTTAAACAGGACTTGGAGCCTGAGAGAAAGAAATGTACTAATATAGAAAAAGGTATCCAATTTTTGAGAGAAAGTTCCCTGGTGAGAATGCTATACAGCTCCCACTTCAACCGTAATGACCCAAACCAATTACATGATCCTGAGATAGTCCGTGTTCCACGACAAATGTGGCTTGATTTTACAAGGGCTGCTCCAGAAAAGCATGCCAGTGCACTTGCATTAGTATATGGCAAAGGGGAAAGGAAACCCCTTGTGAGTGAACTAATTGATAGACTTCAGGAACTTGAATTATTTATAAGCGCTACAGAAGTTAAGCTGGATAATTCAGCCATTGACAAAATAGTGGAAAGGTTAGATAAAATGGAGGATAAATTGGTTAACGTGCCTGATGAAGATGATCGCCTATCGAGAAAGCTAAACATCGTAAGTTCCTCCCGACCCATATCATCGAAAATCTCAACCATAAAAAAGAGACGTCCTCGTATTCAAGCAAATGGCAACAATAAGACCATGCGTTTTCTTTTGTTGCACTTCCTGAGTAATCATGGGGAAGATATGAAGAAGTGGCATAATTCACCCATTTCTGCACTTCAGGCACTAATGAAAGAATTACAACGCAAAACAACCACCAAGGTGAACTCTTCCAAAAGGGGGAAAGTTCCAGTTGCTGCAAGCCACCAAGGTAACCAATAGAGGGGCCCTGCCCCCAGCCAGGGGGGGGAAAGGGACAATAGAGTATACTGGACTGTGTGGATTAGGTGGCCTGGCACATCTCAACCGCAGAAATATAAAGCCTTGGTGGACACTGGTGCACAATGCACCCTAATGCCCTCAAGCCATCAAGGGACACAACCAATACATATCCATGGAGTGACTGGGGGTTCCCAGGAATTGACTATGTTGGAGGCTGAAATAAGCCTCACTGGTAAAAACTGGCAAAGACACCCTATTGTGACTGGTCCAGAGGCTCCATGTATATTGGGTATTGATTACCTTAGGATGGGATATTTTAAAGATCCCAAGGGATATCGATGGGCCTTTGGGATAGCTGCTGTTAACACAAATGGTGTTAAGCAGCTGTCAGCTTTACCTGGTCTGTCAGATGATCCTTCTGCTGTGGGGTTGCTCCAGGTAAAAGACCAAGAGGTACCAATTGCCACCAAAGTGGTCCACAGACGGCAGTACTGCACCAATAGGGACTCATTGCTTCCCATTCACAAGCTAATTCGCCAATTAGAGAATCAGGGAGTGATTAGCAAAACTCACTCACCTTTTAACAGCCCTATATGGCCAGTTCGTAAAAGCAGTGAAGAATGGAGGCTGATGGTGGATTACCGTGGTCTAAATGAAGTCACACCTCCATTGAGTGCTGCTGTACCAGACATGCTAGAACTCCAGTATGAACTGGAGTCAAAAGAAGCTAGGTGGTATGCCACCACTGACATTGCTAATGCCTTCTTTTCCATCCCATTGGCTGCAAAATGTAGGCCACAGTTTGCTTTTACCTGGAGAGGTGTTCAGTATACCTGGAACCGTCTACCCCAAGGGTGGAAGCACAGCCCAACCATTTGCCATGGGTTGATCCAAGCTGTCTTGGAACAGAATAATGCTCCTGAGCACTTGCAATATATTGATGATATTGTGGTGTGGGGCCATACAGCAGCAGAGGTTTTCAAGAAGGGAAAACAGATAATCCAAATTCTTTTGAAAGCTGGTTTTGCCATTAAGCGCAGCAAGGTGAAGGGGCCTGCCCAAGAAATCCAGTTCTTAGGTATAAAATGGCAAGATGGGCGTCATCACATCCCAGCAGATGTGATTGACAAAATCACTGCTATGTCTCCGCCCACCAATAAGACAGAGACCCAATCTTTTTTGGGAGTAGTGGACTTTTGGAGAATGCATGTCCCAAACTACAGCCACATAGTGAGCCCCCTCTATCAGGTAACACGGAAGAAGAATGATTTCTCATGGGGTCCTGAGCAGCAGCAGGCTTTTGAGCAGATAAAACAAGAGATAGCTCGGGCCGTGGCCTTGGGGCCAGTATGGACAGGACAGGATGTGAAAAACATCCTCTACACTGCTGCTGGAGAGAAAGGTCCCAACTGGAGTTTGTGGCAAAGAGCCTCAGGAGAGACCCGAGGCCGACCCCTGGGATTTTGGAGTCGAGCATATAAAGGGTCTGAGGAGCACTACACTCCAACTGAGAAGGAGATCTTAGCCGTGTATGAGAGGGTTCGGGCTGCTTCTGAAGTAGTTGGGACAGAGGTTCAGCTTCTTCTAGCACCTCGCTTGCCAGTAATAAACTGGATGTTTAAAGGACAGGTTCCCTCCACCCATCATGCTACTGATGCCACTTGGAGTAAGTGGATTTCATTAATTACACAACGAGCTCGAATGGGAAAACTTAGCCGTCCTGGAATCCTAGAAGTGATCATGGACTGGCCTGAGGGTAAAAAAATTGAAACATCACCTACAGAAGAGGTATCACGTGCTAAAGAGGCACCACCATACAATGAGCTACCAGAAAATGAAAAGAAATTTGCCCTATTCACAGACGGATCATGTCGTATTGTGGGGAAGCATCGCAGATGGAAAGCTGCTGTATGGAGCCCCACACGACAAGTTGCAGAGGCCACTGAAGGCAAAGGAGAATCAAGTCAATTCGCAGAGGTAAAGGCTGTTCAGCTGGCTTTAGATGTGGCTGAACGGGAGAGGTGGCCAATGCTTCATCTTTATACTGATTCATGGATGGTGGCAAATGCCTTATGGTGGTTGCAGCAGTGGAAAGATAATAACTGGCAACAAAGGGGTAAACCTATTTGGGCTGCTGAACTGTGGAAAGACATTGCTGCCCGAATAAGGAACATTGTTGTAAAAGTGCGCCATGTAGATGCACATGTGCCTAAAAGTAAAGCTACTGAAGATCATAAAAATAACCATCAGGTTGATCGAGCTTCCAAAATTGAGGTGGCTCAAATAGACTTGGACTGGCAGAACAAAGGTGAATTATTCCTAGCTCGGTGGGCCCATGAGACTTCAGGTCATCAAGGAAGAGATGCAACATATAAGTGGGCCAGAGACCGAGGGGTGGACTTAACCATGGACGCTATTGCTCAGGTTATTCATGACTGTGAAACATGTGCCATAATTAAACAAGCCAAGAGGATGAAACCTTTTTGGGGGGAAGGGCAATGGCAAAAGTATAAATATGGAGAGGCGTGGCAGGTTGATTATATCACCTTGCCACAATCTCGCAATGGTAAGCATTATGTACTTACCATGGTGGAAGCAACCACTGGGTGGCTCGAAACATACGCAGTACCCCATGCTACCGCCCGAAACACCATATTAGGTTTGGAGAAGCAAATCCTGTGGCGGCATGGCACTCCGGAGAGAATTGAATCAGATAATGGGACTCATTTCAAAAATTCTCTTGTAACCACCTGGGCCAAAAATCATGGCATTGAGTGGATTTACCATATTCCCTATCATGCACCAGCTTCTGGTAAGATTGAACGATTCAATGGGTTGTTGAAAACTATGTTGAAAGCAATGGGTGGCGGAACATACAAAAATTGGGAGAACCATTTAGCAGAAGCCACCTGGTTGGTCAACACCCGAGGATCTAGTAATCGTGATGGTCCTAACCAATCCAGCTCCCTACGTACCATGGAGGGAGATAAGGTTCCTGTACTACACATAAAGAGTGTGTTGGGAAAAGCAGTTTGGGTCCTTCCAGCATCTGGAAAGGGCAAACCTCTCCGGGGTACTGTTTTTGCCCAGGGACCTGGGTGCACTCGGTGGGTGATGGACAAAAATGGGAATGTCCAATGTGTACCACAAGGAAATTTGATGTTGGGGGAGTGCAGCCATTGATTGCTTGTATATATATAGGTAGAGTCTCAGAATTTTTTTTTTTTTTTTTTGACGAATGTCCAATTAGGTACAAGACTTAAGATAGAGTGGATTAATGTTTAGGAAACACTTTCTATATACCTTAATTAGGCATTCTGTAAGCAAGTTCTCCATCTGGGCTCTATATCGTGCACTGGCCATGCATGTGTAGAGCACACACGGAAAGAAGTATAAGTCAAAAGGAGATCTGCTGTGGTGGTTGAGAAGGGATGAGTGCACCTTGATGTGGGGGACGCCCTACAAGCGCTGCCTTTCTCCTCCACCACTGATATGTTTTCCTTTTTTCTGGCACTTTTTTTTGCCATTTTCCTCAAAATTAATAAATAATAGTAAGTTAGGTTATAGAGTTTTGTTCTCAACCTAGGTATTTGTATGGAATAAACATAAATTGTTAAGAAAATAAGGTTGCTGATTACTCACAACCATACATATGAATGTGTATGTGTGTATAAGCATAATGTAATGATGTAGAATAAGGGGTGGAATGTCATGGCTTAATATTTTTGTAATTTTGCTATCAGTATTCCACATCATAACATCATGTAAAGTATGGATAATTCACCGAATGTTCAGCTCACAGAAGAAGACTAGGTATCCCAGAGGACATCACGGTCAGGGATAAGTCACGAGACAAGGACAGTATATAATCTCACTCCCGGGCTGGAATCTCTCTCTTGGATCCTCGGAGCGTGGGGTGCCTTCCAGCCGTTTCGCCTAGAGCTTACAGTAGGCCTTTCGGTTTTTGGGACTCACTCTCTCTCTCTCCTATTTTGCTTAATTACAATTATATTATATTATATTGTACTATCCTGTATTCTGATATAGCATTTAGTAAATAAGTGTGCCTCCTTATATCGCTGCCGCTGTTTTCTTTTCCCATTCCCTTTTCCCCTTCCCTTTTTTGGGCCAGCGGCCCTGCGGGCCAGCTGCCCCCCTGTCACGGGCACAGGTAGATCTTGCTTAACCCGCAACAAAGGCTCAGGTTGCCAACATCCCCCTTCTATCAGTTTGCCCTACCTGACTTCCAAGTGAAGCAAGAAATAAGGTAGGCAACCTGACAGCAGTCATTCATGCCTGCATAGCACAAGTTTCTTACCATGAATGCAAGGCAGTCTGAAATAACACTGGCTTTTGTGGACATGTTCTGCCAGGAGATCAGGGCCAGCAGGAGATGGAACCATGGCAAGAGCTGTGGACTATGCTGCAGTTTCCTCCCACCCACATGTCTCCTGAATCTGTGGCTCTGTGGCTGGGAGATGACATGGAAGAAGAACATTTCTCACTGATCTTAAGGAGACTGTGATCCTTGAAAGCAAATCTTACCAGTAAAGACCAAGGCAAAGTGGATGTTGTGTATCTTGACTTTGGTAAAGCTTAGTACACAGTTTCCTAAAATATTCTTACAGAAAAAAGCTTGAAATAAGGGCTAGACAAATGTCCAGTGAGGTGTGCTGCATTGAGCAGAACTCTGCCAGCAGGGTGAGGGAGGTGATCCTTCTCCTGTGCTTGGCAGTGGGCTGTTGTGTCTCATTCTGGGCTCCCCAGTGTGTGCCATTCTTCTCAGTGGTGCACTGTGACAGGAAAAGAAGAAATGGGCACAAACTGAAATATGGGAAATTACACAAAAGAAAACACTTTTTTACCATGTAGATAGAACAATATAACAAGTTGTCCAGAGAGAGCGGGAAGACCAGACTGGGAGTAGCCCTGAGCATCCACTGCAGCTGATCCTGTTCTGGACAGGGGAGCTGAACTAGATATCTCCAGAGGTGCCCACAAACCCACTACTTACATGAATACACAAATATTATGGTTGTGATGCTCAGGGTACAGTTTCATCTGCTGTCCCTGTTCAGGAGGCTCCACGGTGCCAGAGCAGTAATGCACCAAATGTTCAGGTATGTCAGAGCATTTTTATTTGCTTTGGACTGATGCAAGGATATTGGTATATTCAAATGATTTCATATATCAATAGAAACAAAACAAAACAAAACAAAAAAGTTCTTTATACTTTTATCAAGCTATCTTTCAATAGTTGAGATAAGGTGGACTACATCCAGAGAAACTGTGAGTTTTCTTTTATTAGTGATAAAATCTAAGTTGCTGTTGGAAATGTCAGGGGGATTTAAGAGGCTTAACAAGGAGGCTCCTGAATTCCTCAGGAGATCTGTGAATGTGGAATACAGATCTGTCAGAGCTAGGGAGCACCTGGCACATTACCAGCAGTCAGCTTACTAGCCTTTGGAGAATGAAAATCATTTTTTAGTTCAACTTCCCTTGGTAGCCTGCCAACCTCCTGCTTGCTCACAAAATCAACTGCTTTTAGAAAATATACTCTGAGGTCTAAGCCATGAGATTCAAAACACAGCTTAATAAGTAAGCAGCAAGTACATGGCAAATTATATTGTATTGTAGCATCTCTTCCAGTGGCAGAGGTGGTTCATCTCCACGATGGAGCAATGCCCTAAGTTCTGTTTAGTGGTGCTACTACCCTGCAGGCATAAAGTCCTCATTAAGCAGTCTGACTTCTTCCCTTCTGAAAAGCAAAAGGCAGGCAGAGACGCAAAGGGGTGATGTGGAGCAAGGGACTGAGGGGAGAAAGCCAAATTAGGGGCAGCAGGTGGATAAGAAGTTGGCAAACAGGCCTGGAGCTGTGCAGTCCCACCTGTTTTCCAGGAGCCACTGCCCAGGGGGATTCCTGGAAATTGCTGGTGCCTCCGTGAAAGAAGAGGAGGATTTCCCCAGTCTGACAGAGGGCCATATGCTGCTGGATTTCGTGTTTGTGCCCAAAAGCAGTGGGGAAACGGAGTGCACACCTTTCCTCATCATTTCCCTAAAAATACTCCGAGTGATTAAATCATACAGTGAGATTAACTTCACTGTGACCGTAGCCATTTCTATTCATATGGCTGAAGACTGTCAAAGATATTTTAATAAATATGCTATTTTAAAGATATAAAGATGTATTAATAAAGTCTCCACGTTAGCAGCAATTAGTACAATCTAAAGAGAAGCAGGATAAAATGTAACTAAGAATACTGAACTATAATCACAGTGACCATGAAGCTCCCTCCTTCCCCTTCAAAAACCCACAAATTTACATTTATTCTGTTGGTGTCCGTGCATGCTACTGGAGAAGCACTACCATGCTCACAGCTGCCAAAGCCATGCCCAAAGCCAGCCAGAGACCCTACAGCACTCACCCCAGGGGATGGAAGAAGACAGGGATGGAAAGGCAGAAGGGAGTATATTTCCATACACGTTGTTTGCTCTGAAGCATTAAATATTTTGCCATTGCCTTGACCATTTTCAGAGTGTTCTCTATTAAATATTCATCATTTGCTATTCCATTAATCACAGTAAGTGAATCAGTAAATAGCTGTGATGAATGTAAGTGTCAGCAAACACTGATAATTTCTTTCTAAACAAAATTCTGTCTCCAGAGAAAACTCTCTCTCAAAAAAAAAAAAAAAAAAAAAAGTCTGTGTGCTCACAGATCTCAGCACGATGTGTGCAAGAGCCCAGGACTTGGCTGGTTCTCCCACATTTGGGAATTCTGGTGATTTGTGATGTTTCACTTTTTTAATTTCAAGTAGCAATGTGAGTTTGCTGGTTCTGCAGTGCTGAGTGTATTGGCAGTGTCATTTCTCTTGAATAGCCCTTTTGCCCGAAATGCAGCTTGTGTTCCCATCAGGATGACAGATAATGCACTTCATATCCCCCCAGAGCTTGGAAAATCTGAGATGAGATTGGCAGTGCAATATAAAAAGAAATACTCTTGAAACGGGAGGTAGCAGAGGCAAAAACACTTGGCCTGAGTGGAAATAAATACTAGCACTTCCAGCCGCAAAGTCCTCTGATTTCAAGCAGTATTTCAGTGTGAAATGGCTTTCCCTCATCACATTCGTACAGCACCTAGAACAATTGCATCCTCATCTTGAGTGTGGCTTTCTGGCATTGCAGTAAGGCAGACATTGAGCTTTTAAAGAAATACACAACCACATGTATTCTTGTATGAGACATCCACTGCTGTCAACAGCGCATGCCCTCGGCCAAAATTAAATCCAGGTGTAGACCTTTGTACAGCAATGACTTCAGGCATCAAAAAATAACGCTGTGTCCAGGAAGAAAAAAAAAACAACAAAAAACCCCACAACACAGAAAACTTAGTTTCATTTAAAAAGATAAAACATGCAGGTGGTCTGCCATTTGCTGTGGGTACATAAAAGGAGTATTACACAGATACTGAAGGAGAAATGGACAGATCTGGCAGATGGCATCATGCTCAGGGTTAGCCAAATCCCCTCTCACGCACAAGAGCCCATATGGCCAAGCAGAAACGCTATCCGCCACAAACCCTGTGCATGCTTCTGTGGCATTTCTGTGCTGGGAGTGTCATGTCACCTTACAGTCTTGCTGTGATAAAACAAAACAATGTATTTTGGCAAAGTGTGTTCATTCTCAGGACCTTATCAGCTCTCAAACTCTCCCCCCCCACCCCCTGAGGAGCTTCTGCCTCATATGAGTGCTAATCATGGCTCCCACGCATGATAGAAGGTGGTTTTGAAAACCATGTTTGTAACAAGAAGAAAAACCCCTCCAGACAGATTTCTGTCCATGCAGAAAATCAGCAACGTGTCTCTAAGAAGCTAGGAGAGACAACTCTAACTGGGCACAGCTGCCAAAGGGACCCAGAAAGCATGAGCGGTGCCGACAGCTCAACACTTCTCCTTGGTCCTGACACCAGTGATGGCTCTGGTGGTTATTAGCTTGTGGGATGTCAAAAAAGAAATCCACTCGAAGGCTGAAGCACATCTAGTGCATTCTCACCACTTGTTTCACAAATGATATCACAGGACATACAAAGCGTCCTGTTGTCATACTTGTCTCCTACCTTCTGATTTTTGCACTCAGCCTGGGTTGCCACATTCTCTGCAAACTTGCAGGTAGGCAGGGAATTGCTAACTGGGGGCACTGCTCAGGTATGGTGATCTTCCAGTGTCATGTCCCATGCTAGTACATGCTCTGGCCACAATTAGCCCAATAGTGAGATAAGGCTCAGAGGAGTTTTAGTGATGGGCCTCACACTGTCTGTTTGGGAACTAAGGCTCATTTGATGATCCTTATGGGTCCCTTCCAGTTTGAGATGTTCTATGATTTTATAAAACATGCCAAGGCAACAGGCCCAGAGAATATATTTTTATTTCTTAACGTAAATGTATCCTCAACATTAGGAAAATCTACCCTCATCAAGTTTGCTGATGATACTAAGCTGGAAGGAGTGGCAGACACAGCACAAGGCTGTGCTGCCATTCAGCAAGACCTGAACAGGCTGGAGAGTTGGGCAGAGAAGAAGCTCATGAGGCTTGACAAGAGAAAGTGTAGAGTCTTGCACCTGAGGAGGAATAACTGCATACATCAGTACAGGTTAGGAGGTGACCTAGTTGAGAGGACCTCTGCAGAGAAAAACCCAGTGGACAACAGATTGTCCATGACCCTGAAGTATGCCCTTGAGGCCAAGAAGGCCCATGGTATTCTGGGGTGCATTAAAATGCACATGGGCAGCAGGCTGAGGGAGGTGATCTTCCTCTTCTGCTCTGCCCTGATGAGGCCACATATAGAGTACTGTGTGCATCCCTGACAAAAAAAAAAAAAAAAGAATAAAACAACAACAACAGGGATATCCCAGAAAGAGTCCAAAGGAAGGCAACACAGATAATTAAGGGCCTGGAGCATCTCCCATGCACAGAAGGGCTGAGAGACCTGGAGCTGTTCAGCTTGGGGTAGGATGGTGGAGAGAGGATTTCTTCACTGTTTATATACAGTGAAGTTACACTGTTTATATGAAGTGAAGGAGTCAAGCTGATGAAGGCACTCTTTTCAGTGGTAAGCAACAGTAAAAGAAGGGGCAGTGAGCAGAAACTGGAACATGGAAAGTTCCATATTAACACAATGAAGAACTTCTTCACGGTCAGAGTGATAGAGTGCTGGAACAGGTTGTGGAGTATCTCTCTATGGAGATATTCAAGAGCCCTCTAGACGCCTACCTGTGTGATCTGCTGCAGGGAAACTGCTTTAGCAAGGGGGTAGTACCTAATGATCTCTAGAGGTCCCTTCAAACCCCTACAATTCTGTGATTCTGTGCCTCTGTGAAAGCCTTCGGTATGGCCATGCTTTCTTTGCTTTGGTGCAGGAAACGCACAACAGTCCCTTCAGTGAATTACAGTGGATGTAGTGTGACATTAATTTGTAGATTAGGAATAACAATATTATTAAGTCAAGGGAGTCAAATACATTTCCCCAAACCATTCTAGTAACTGTTCCATCTCCAGGTTCCACATTCAGGATATTTTTGCTTTGGAATAAGCATCTTCCATGCCCAGGAGGAGAATGGTGCATCTCTGTAATTCTAAGTAATGACTTTGGCTCACATAATCAGAGGAGATTTAGATTAGATGTCAGGGGGAACATTTTCATTGAGAAAGTGGTGAGGTGCTGGAATAGGCTGCCCAGAGGAGCCGTGGATGCCTGATTCCTGGAGGCGTTCAAAGCTGTGGGCAACCTGATCTAGTGCCTGAGTTAGTGGTTGGCAACACTGCCCATGGTGGGGGGTTGGAACTAGATGATCTTTGAGGTCCCTTTCAACCCAAGCCATTCTATGATTCCACAATTCTGTGATCAGTCAAACTATCAACACTGCTCACCTCGGGTTTTGCATCTGTTACCTCCTTGCGCTCAGTCCCAGGGATCAGCCTGCCAGGTTCTGGCAGATCCCAACAGATCTTGACTGCCAGCCTTGTCAGGGTTAAGTCTGACTTTAGGGTATAGGTCATTGAAACAGGAAAATGCTGAATGGAAAGTTCATGAAGTCTCTGAGACAGCAGGTTGTAAAAGGGCACCTCCAAGGAGGTGGAATGGAAACCAACGCAGTTCCTGCTGGCCTGCTGAGCTCATCACAGGGTGTCTGGAATAGCAGGAGGCACTCAGAACCCCACTGTGGCTACGCTGTATGCTGGGCTTTAAGAGCAATCCCAACGCGAAAATGGGATTCAATTAGATAGAGTTGACTTTTATTTTTCCCCCACATTTCACCTGGGGGCAAATGCTAATTCTCACTTAAAAGTTGTCTGTCTATGTGTAAATAGTACTGGAAATCTAATATTGGAGCACAGATGGCAAAATCCCTGTTTACATAATATTTGTTCAGCAACAATAAGTTTATCTTTGCCTCTCTGAGCATGCATAGCCTGCTCTGTCTGAACAGCACTGCAAAGCTGGGAATACATTTCCCTCCCCCAACGATGCCTTTCTCCATGCTCCGTTGGGAACACGCAGTGGCCTCACCCTCTCAGCACTTCTTTACAGATGATGCTGTGAGAGGTGAGGAGGCCCATGGCCATGGGGTTCGATCAGCACTGCCAGACAGAAGAGAATGTGGGGAAGGAGGATATCAGCTCACAGCCTTGCTGATGGCAGGAGCTGCCTTAGCTGGCAGATGGCATGTTGGGGAGAGTCAGGAAGCAAGCCTGGGGCCTGCTCTTGTGCAAGGCAGTGTATTGAAAAGAGATGCCTCCATTTGACAGCTGGCAACACACACTGGCACCTGATAAAAAGCCATGGAACACCACAGAGCCAGCACAGTACCTGGCAGCCCCCTCCCAGCCCTCCATGTGCTCCTGCCATCAGGGCAGGCCAGCCCACGCTGAGCCCCGTGTTCCTTGAGGCTGCTGACCACAAGCTCAAGTATCAGCAGAACACTGCCACCACCACTTCTGGTCAACTCTGTCAGCCTGAGAAAGGGAGAGGATACTGCTGTATTTGAAAACATTTAGGAATTGGTTTCTTCCATGCCATTCCATTGTTCCAGCTCTAGTTTTATGCCAGGAGCTTGTCATCTCTCAGCACAGACAACTCTGTAACAGAAAACAAAGTCCTTTGTTTGCTTGGGTCTCTGGGCCCCACTGGGCTGCCTGAAATGCTTTTTCCTGCAGTAAGCTCTGAGGTTGTTCCATTTCATCCCATTTCCTCAGGGAGTTTTTCCTGCAAAGAAATGCTGTAGCTCTTCTCCGTGTCAGGTCCTTAAGATATATTGTAGTTGTATTTCATGGGGATGTAGAGGCTGGCAGCACTACACTCAGATGGAGCCATTCATCACAAGAGGGTAGCAAGGACGAATATAATTTAGTAGCATGACAAAATTTGTGTTCTGTTTTTGCAGGAACCCCAAAGCTGTGGGCAAGACCACTTGAGGCCTGGGATCCAGGCCTTGTCACTCTTGTGTCACAGTGGGCACAGTCCTGGGGGCACAGAGAAGGACTGACACACAACGTGAATCTGACAGTTCTGGGGGTTGACGTTGCTTTATGAAACTTCTGCATCTATTTTATTTTCTCTTGGTCAAGAAAGCTCTGAGTGGAGACCAGATGGTACTAATTTGCTCAGGGTTATTGCCGGTCAAAATTAAACAGTGCTGTGCTCCATTCCCACAGACAGACATTAAACTGGAGATCATGATCATTTATTCATTGGTATTTCAGGGTTGCCCAGCTGCAAGGGCAGCCTCCATCAGCTGGGTGGTATTTGGAATACACACAGGCAGAGTTACAGTTCTTCCTCCCAAGAAACCTAAACCTGAAGTGAAATCCCCAGATGCAGCATGCTGTGACCTCAGGCTGTTATCAAATAACTTCCCTCTTACTATTTCAAAACGCATTTCTCAGCAGTACGGCTTCCCCCTTTTCCTCCTCAACTTGAGAACCAGTCTCAATGTCATATTATAGCAACTACTAATTGGAATGACTGAGAAGACACACTTCAAGGAAATGCTTGGGCTGCTTCAGCTTTCTTGCAAGGGTTGCTGACAGTGATTGCTTTTCTTTTCCAAATCAAAACACAACCAAAACACCTGCGGATAGTGTCTTGGAGATTTAGCCCTGGGGCAGTTTTTTCTTCTTATTGAGAAAAAGAGAGATTGTGTGACTGCAGTGTTTGTAACAGAAACATTTCCCTGGAGCAATTCTTGACAAATTTACTAGCTTTCTCCAAGTCTACACTTAAACAGTGGTGCTGAACACTGCAACCTAGCAGATCTCAGAGGATCACAGCAGCTGTGTGTCCCACATGGCAGGTCCAGGACAGGTGGCGCAATTCTTGGGGATGGGGGAAAACAGCACTTCAGAAAGACTAAGCGTCTCTGAGGACCTGGAGAGCAGAGGAAACAGAGCCACAATTCCATGTGCCTTTACAGAAGAAATCAGCCCAATATAATCCCAAGAGGCTCAGTAGAGGCCACTGTGTTTCCTCTGTTAGCCTGAATTGCTTTGATAACACACCTGCTGTGCTCCAGTACATGATAATATGCAGACAGTGAGACCCATTGATAGCAAATACCAAAATGAAGAAAAGTTTAAAGGTAATGATATGGATGCCATAGCAGTTTACACCCAATTAACTCATTACAAGCTGGTATTTGGACAAATGTGTGAGGCCGGTGATCCTCTTAAAATGGTTGAGAAGTCATAGGTTTGAATCAATAAAGGATTCTTCAGGACAGTATCACATTTTTTCCTGGGAAGTTTAAAATCCAGAATTGATTTGAGTAAAGGCTTTCAGTCACTAATCCAAAAACAGAGACACTAAAATTCTGAAGGCTAGAACAGTATTTTGGTGTTGGTAGGAGCTGTCAGACTTCTAAGTACGAATCTCAAGTCTGTCCCATAGTATAACTGTGGTGTAGCTGGGTATCAGGACTGTGCCTCTGCACACACACCACACCTATCATCAGTTCCCTTGTCCTTCAGGAATTCCCCAGTTTGTCATCAGAAGAGATTAGGGCTGGTCTGAGGCAACAGTTTGCTCTGAAAGCAGGTCTGAACTCCTTCCCATCATAGTAATTAAGTGCTTGGTACACAGGAGCTCTCTGCATGGGAATTTTGGTCTGTTCTAGAGATTATCCCAGGTAGCTCCTCTGTTTCGTATCTCCCCTGAATGCCTGAATGTGTGTGTGTTGATTGATGAATATCCGGGGCAGAGCGTCCTTGAGCTTTTCACTCCATTCTGCTGCAGAAGAGATCAAACAGTACATAGATATCAGATTTGCAAATAGTTGGTACAAACTGTTCCTGCAGAAGCAGAAATAGTCATGTAGGACAGTGTTTTGTATGCAGTTGAGATAATTAAAACACACTTTGTATATAGCTGTCACGGACAAAACAGTTTGGAGTCAGGAAATTGCCAGGCCATACAAATTTCTGATCACTGAGGGAAAGAAGAACACAATTAGATAAACACACAAACCTCTATCCTCCTCCCTTCCCTGTCTCATCTTCCCTTATTTTGCTACAGACAGAACTCCTCTCTCCAGGTGCAGGTGACACAGGCAATTGGAGCAGTGTGTGTAATACTGTTCTGCTGCCTCGTGCATAGTGGTCTGTGACTCCTGACGCTTAGCATCCTGGTTCCTACCACACTATACTGGCTTCAGCTGCCCTGTCCCTGAATGTCCTTGCTCAGAAGCAAGTCCCTTACAGGACACAGACCTTCAGGGGTGTCCCTGCTGCACAGTGGGTCACCCATGGGCTGCAGTCCCTCCTGGACGTGCCATTGGGTGAAGTTCCCCCTCTCCCTGGACCCAGTGGCTGCCAGTTTCATTCTCACATCTGTTTAAATAGAGAGATCCAGTGCTTCACGGGATGGGATTTTGATACATGATGGCACGTTTTGGTGCACAGGGTGTTTTCTCAGCGTAATGTTTTCATTTCCTTCAGGGCCAGCTGGAAGCATTTTCTGCATGGGGCAAGTCATGACCTCACGCCACGCAGCCATCACTGCACACTGCTGCTATGACAGCTTGCAGTGTCTGCCCACTGCAGATAACAGCGGCGGAGCGCACACTATCACACAGCACGTGGGGTGTGCTGCAACCAGCAGTTCATAGGAGCCTTGCACTGGGGAGTCTTGCTGACACTGGGCAGTGGCCAACAGTTCTGAGAGAAATGGTCCCCTGTCTGGGAGAGTACCTTATGGTAAGATCAAGGAAAAGAGATTTTCTTTTAAACAAACACTCCACCACTGAGTGTCTCTGCATGGGAAATGGGTATTAAAATACCATCATTCTAAAGATGCACAGATCAGTATCTCCCCAACAGCGTGAGCAACAGGGTTAACTCTACTTATCAGCAGTTGGTTCACATATATTAGAACCTGTAGTAATCATTGCAGAAGTAGAGCCAAACATTATCAGAGCTGATTTTTTTTTTTTTTTGGTTTTGCTGCCAAGCGAAGGCAGACTGCAAAGTGCCTCTGTCCGTCCCTCAGAAAGCACTGGGAAGGGGGAAACCTGGCAGCTGGGTGTTGTTGAGTAGTGTTACTACATTAGGATGAGCTCCAGCCCTAAAACTGTGCTCTGTGAGTGTGTGTGTAAGAGGGAATCTGCTGAGATTGCAGAGAAGTCAGAGCCGTGCCCACAGCCAGCCTGCACACAGCTCCATCCTCTGTGTGCTTTAAATAGAAATCTGGGACCACTGAGGCTTGCATAAAGTGTCTCAGACAATTACTCTGCACTCATAATCTGAGTCGGGAAAAAAGGCTCCAGAGTATCACGTATGAGCTGTGCAAGCCAGCTCCAGCTGTGCCCATTTTGGGAAGGGATTAAGAGAGGTTTAAGGGTGTGGGGAGAGCCTGCAAAACTGCTGCATTTGGGTGAACAGCATCCGCCTTGCTGCTGAGGACTTTGTCTGTGTTTTCATTCCGGCTTGCTTTTTGCACCAATGCTGCGATACCTAAAGATGCAATGATTGCTATATAATTTCAAAAACCTCTGTGATCTAAATAATGTCTGACAGATGTATTTATACTTATCTAAATTTATAAAGAACAATGTCGACTCTGGTAGTGGTTATAAATCTCTCCATGCCCTCTGATTTTACAGTCTATGATTAGTGCACCGTGAAATCTAAAGATTCATTTCAGAATATGCTTTTAAATGCAGAAAGCCATGGCAGCCTCTCAGAGAATGCTATTTGCAGTGTCCAGGCTCTTAATTTTAATGCTCATCCCTAATCCTACTTCCAGTAAACCAGAAGTGGAAATAAAATTGTACTGTTACACAAGTACAAAGGCAGTTAATTCTGCCGTCAGCAGATGTGGTGGTGAAGATCCCCTTAACCACAGACGTGATGTCTGAGTGACAGACCTCTGGATGGGAGAATAAATACCAATGTGAAAGTGAAACATTAGCAAAGATTTCATAAAAAATTGAAGTAATGTAGTGTGTGAGGGCGTCTGAGTCACAGATGCATTATATTGCAATATTAGATGTTGCAAACTGTGAACACGACCCAGTTAGCAGAAGGAATTCTTTCTGCTTCCCACCAGGCAGATAAAACACACCCAACCTCTTGCTGACCTGCAACAAGCTGCATGTGTTGACTATTACAGCAATAGTTTCTCCACTGAATTCCTACATATAATTTCTCTCAGAAACAGATAGGCCAATATATGGCTTTGTATATGAATGTCACTATTTTGGGACAGTTGCAAACTTCTACAGTCAAACCCCAAGATTTCTCAGAGGGACTCACAAGTGACTGATGTTTACCCTGGGGTAATTACACATGTACCTTTCATCTGTCAGATACAGTAAACTGAGACACAGTCCGCCAAACTATAAAATCCTGTTTTCTCAGAATCCTTTAAAGATGCTCAAACTCGAACAGTTCTTCTCAGACACCAGATATTTTTCCATGTCCAGGAGAATGGAGATTCCTTGGGGACATGTGAAAGTTCTCTGTTCTCTGTTGATCTCTGGTGACACATTTTCATCTTGCAGGTTCTTTAGCACATAATAAAAGCTGGAATAAATTCAGCTGTTTTGGGGGGATTGTATAAAGGCTAATCTGATTCAGAATTCCTATGCAAATGCTAACAGGTAAAATGCCTAAGGGCATTTTAAAAACAGGACATCTTCCTCACTTCATCTGCACTCCTTTCATGTTTTTCTCTAAACTTCTTTCTGTCTTTAAAGTCCCCAGTCACATTTTCATTGCACACTATATGTGGAAAAATCTGGAAACTGGGGGGTTGTTTGATTTCAGTGTACACATATGGGCTATGCTGAAGTCACCGTGAGTGACTGTATCCTTCCTGAAGGCCATAAAAACAGCAAAGGGCAGTATGTTTCTTCAACTTATGAAAGGCTACAGCTGTCTATTTAATTAGACTGAGATGGTTTTTTTTTTGGAGTCAGCTGAGGTAAGAAGCTGTGAGCTGCCTGCCATGCCATGGCTTCAAGGTACTGGAGCCTCCACACCCACAGGACAGGCTAAGAACTTTAAAGGCTGCATATGTTAGAAAGGAACATTGAAAACTGTGCAGTGGAGACCTTATACTTAATGCCAGCAAAGCACAATTTTATTTAAGAATTGGAATGTCTAATTTATGTAGATATTTCTCTGTTCACTACCTGCTGAGTATCGCATACAGCTTGGTTGTACCTCTGTTAGCAGGTGTTTGCTGGAAAAGACCTGGCTTAGATTTTGCTTGTTGCATAACGTCACTACTACAGTAATGTGGAGTTCAAAGCAGGTTTCAGCCAATGTCAGATGTCTCAGTTTTACAGAAAACATTTCTCTCTTGGTATGTCTGCGGAATATGTTTACTCTATGTTCTGGAGTGAGCTTTTGGACCAGAACTGCTGCTGTCAAATTGCTGTGTGTCACTTGGCAGCTTGTATGGGACTGGGGACTGGCATTTTGGTCAGGAGCACTTTCCAGATGAGACATGTCTCCATTGCACAGGGGCTTAAGAGCCCTCCTATAAGCATCACGCCAAAATGGCTTGCACCCCTCTAATACAAACCATAAAATTCATCCACCTGCTGCACATGAGTCTTATCATAGTCTCTAGTGGCATAGGGTCTAGAAGTTAAGATGAAGTCTCTATGGAAGAAGTAACACAGAATCATAGAATTGCTCAGATTGGAAAAGACCTTAAAGATCATTGAGTGCAACCACAACCTAACCATACTACCCTAATAACCCTCTGCTAAATCATGTCCCTGAGCACCATATCCAAATGGTTTTTAAGCACATTCAGGGATGGTGACTCAACCACCTCCCTGGGGAGCCTATTCCAGTGCTTAACAACCCTTTCTGTAAAGGAAACATATTCAGAACAAAAAGTGAGACTGTAACATTTCACATGATCAAGGTGAGAAGGTGGATGAAACTTTCTGCTAACAAATCCTGAAAAAAAAGAAGAAAGAACTACTTGTGATGAGATTATGTGATCATCTGTGGCACTACTTGACTGTAGTGACAATGAAAATACCAGGGTTAGAGATCCTAAGGGGAGTAAGGAAGGCAAATAGGACAGAGTACCCCTTGGGTTTTAGCAGAGCAAACTTTAGCTTTATCAACTATCAAGTGGGATCCCATGAGAAATAGTTCAGAACTAGCTCAGGAAGCCAAGGCCTTAAGTACAGCATCCTCCAAATAGAAGTGCAATACACAGTATGTCAAGTAGTTCTACCAGGAGACTGGATAGTGTAAACAAGAAACTCGTGACTGAGCCCTAGAACAATAAAACAGCATATAGGAGGGGGAAGCAGGAATAGACAACAAATGAGGAATTTAAAAATATTGCCTAGGCACAAAGGGATGGGGTTAATAAAGCCATACTTCAAGTAGAGCTGAGACTTGCCGGGGATGTGAAGCACAACAAGAAGAGCTTCTACTGTTTCGCTGGTTCTGGAAAACTGAACAAGGAAAACATGGAACTGTTGCTGAATATTCAGCGAGAGTGGGCACAGATTAAGCTGGGGTATGTAGTGCCTCATTTGTCTCAGCCTTCACATACAAGGTCTTTCGGGCATCTTGACTGAAAGGCAGAGTTCAGGAAGAAGCACTGCCAGCAATAGATGAGGGTCAAGTCCATGGGAGCAGACAGGCTGCATTCAGTAGGGAGGAAAGAACTTGACAACAGAGCAGTGCAGCCACTGTCATTTTTGAAATGTTGGGTAGACTGAGGAAGATCTCAAATAAGTAAGGAGGTAAATGTTTCACCCAGCTTCAAAAAAAGTCATGACCAGCTTTGCTACAAGTCATGGAGCAAGGCCTCTTGAGGCACATTTCTGGCACATTTTCTTAAGGAGACAGTGATTTGAAACAGTCAGCATGCATTTTATAAAGGGAAAATCATGCCTAATCAGTCTTCTACGATAAAATGACTGGATTTGTGGTGAGGGGAGAGTAGTGGATGCAACTCACTTTCACTGTAGCAAGATTTTTGGTATGCTGTCAATTTCATACCAAACTGACAGGTAAGCAGAGGGAAACAGTCAGTATACTCATGGGCATGGCAGCCATTCAGAGGGACCTGAGAAGCCTGGGGGGATGGACCAGTGGGAATCTTCTAGAATTCCACAAGGACACATGCAAAGACTTGTATCTGCAACAGAAGAACCCCCTGCAACTATACAGATGGACACAGATTAGATGGAGAGCAACTTTGCTGAAAAAAGCCTGGAGGTCTTGACAGACATCAAGCTGAACATAAGCCAAGAGTGTGGCCTGGCAGCAAAGGCTGATAGCCTCCTGGGGTGTATGAATAGGAGCAGTGCAAGTAGATTGAGCCAAGTGATCATCTCCCTTGGCATTCATTAGATTACATCTGAAAGATTGCATTTGCCTTCAGACACAAGATTGACGTTGATCAACTGGAGTAAGATCAGTGGAGCTTCAGAAAGGAGCTGTAGCAGATGCCCCACAAAGCGGTGCTGTGCTTCTGTAGCTTGGATAAAAGAAAACCAAGTGATTCATGACAGGAGACCAAAAGATCATTGACTTAAACAGCAACAAGAGAACTTAATACTGTATATTTAACCATGAAAATAGTCAAGCAACAGAATAGCGTCCAAAGAAATTGTAGAGTTCCCATCTTAGGATGATTTCAACATTCAACTGGATGAACAACATGGTCTGATCTCAAAGGTCATTCTGAGACCTCCTAATGTCCCTTCCAACCTGAATTATTGTAGAATTTTACACACTTCATGGAGTTCTCATTGCTATCAGAGCTTGTTTTTGTGCCCCATTCTCAGTGGGCCTGGATGTGACACGCCTTGGACTCCATGTTCAAGTTGGGACTGGGAGAGGAAGTTCTAATGGCTTTTAATGGGAGACATTTCTAACATATACCAGCTTCAGGTTGTCTTACAGTTGTATATGTATCCCGGAGCTGGTATGTGTGAAGAAGTAAGAAGCCCCGTTATTACCAGAAAGTAACTCTTTCTTCCAACCTCTCCTCCTTCTTCTACTGTACCAATGGAATGCTTCTGCTGATGACTGCTTGTAGTGAGAACACTAGCAGGTCCTGACCATGGGTAGACATTTTCTAAAGTAAGTGAAAGATGGAGAAGGGAACACTGTTGTCCAGGAAGTTCTGGGAAAGGAAAGGGGAGGGGGTCAAAAAGCTGCACTGATCTTTCCCATGTAAGGTGAATAAATGTAGCTGAAAAAATGCTTTGACAGTAATGTCTTGACATCAGATCAGCGTCAGGAAATGAAAGTGGATGTTGTTCAGGGAATCTTTATCTCTCAATATTGCAATCACAGTGTACATAACCAACACAATTCTTGCAACATGCTTTAAACCAGAGTAACTAATGTGATGTAACTGACTTCTGTGCAGAAGTCCTCTCCAGCTGATGTCAAACAGGGGAAACTCCCACTTAACAAACCCAGGACATTCTACTGTCCGTAGGTGGTCTACAGCAGCAAAATGACTGGGACAGCTTTAAAAAAATGCTTGCATTCACAGTCTGTTCCCTTCATGCCCCCTTCTCCCTTCTCTTAAGATTACAGCAAGATCACAAAGCAAAGCAATGTCAGGTTTCTGGTTATTCAAGAACCATAGCACGAAGACTGAAGATGATGGTGAGAGAGGAAGGGAAAAGTTTCCCAATTCCACTGACAGACTTCACATAGATCACTGTTCTGGATGTTAGATGGGAATGAAAAGCCAGTGCTCCAGGTTTTCTTTACCATAACAGACATTATATGAAGGCCAAACCACAAGAAGCATCGTGATGAACTCTCAGTCAAAGCTTTCATCTTGATCATCTTAAGCAACATAGACTTACTGTCCAAAATCTTGACCCAGTGTACTGCTAGTAAGCATCCACTTCTATCACTACTTCTGGACAATTGTCTTGGCAGTAAAATCTCATCCCCTATTCCAGCCAACTTCTCACAAAGAGTATAATTTCTAGACTTCATATCTTCCTTCACTAGGAGGATAAAGTCTTTGACATCTCCCTTTGCTTGGGAAAAGTGAAGAAAATCCTAAATTTAAAATGGATAAAGAAAAGGAATAGCCAAGATGGATGTATAGAAAAACAAACAGCAAACAAAAGCAGAAGGAATAACAGCAAATAGAAACAAAATGTAGTGTCTTTCACCATGGATCCAGGCAGCAAGCTGTTGAGTGGAGTGCTTTCATGAGCTACATTAAAGGTCACGAAGCAGCACAATCAAAGTGAAGTCAGGGTGAGGTACACAGTGACAAAAGCACAATAAAAAATGTTTACTCTACTACATGACTACATGGAATAGAAAATGTGGGCTACACAATTAAATGCAAGAACCTGTTCTGAACCTAGAGCCTGGGATCAAATCTTCGCCCCTCAAAATCTCAATGAACATTTAAAAATACTTAGAAAACTATTCTTTAGCTTTCCAAATTGTTAAATTAAAATAATGTTATGTACTTGGTATATTTTATGGGCTTCATTTCATCTGTGTTCAGGGACTGTAAGATCTTAAAAGGGTAGGCTGATACTGAAGTACAAAATGCATTCTTTTTTACTGCCATCTTATTGATCAAAATCTCTCATACATTTGAAAGTACTCTCTCCCTGAATTACAGTGGCTTTTCAAAAATACATAGCAGTGCCTCTAACTTGTGAATAATAACCTGAAGACCCATATTCCAATTAATATATAGAGGCAGGAAATTTATTCAGAACACTGAATTAATATTCTTATTTTTAAAAAATCTGTAAGATTCTGTAAGATAATAAACACACAAATAATTCAAAGTATATTTTTTTCCAAAATCTCTTTGGAATTCTGATCTGGCTGCATCAAGAGACAGAAAGAATGTTAAGCTTCAGTTCTTGCAGATGTAACCTATTAAAGAAATTTGTGTGTTGTAAGTAAAAAGGTGTTCACCAAGGAATGGGAGTGCAATCAAATTTCCATTAAAAATGTTGTCCAATACCTCACTGCATTGATGATGTTAACTAAACCTTACAACAATTTCTACATGGCTATATAGTGATGTGGACTCTTAATTTCATTTTATTATGAAAGGCTACATGATAATTGCACAATCAGTGCGTGACACTCGCAAAGTAAAAATGCAGACCTTTGAACGTAGAACAATAGTCCATAGAACAACCTACTTTTGCCATTTTTTGAATCAGAGTTCACATCCAATAGTCCATTTTACTTAAACCATAAGAGGGGAAAATTTAAACTTAAATTTGCCCAATTCTGTAATCATCACACCAGTTTCACATAGCAGTACTGACTTCAGTATGTTTATACCTCATTTATATCAGTGTAATAGAGAAACGAAACAGGCTGCAAGTATTTTAGTTTTATTTTTCTTAGCCTTCCCTATTCACTAAGTTGAATGTAATTAATATGTATGGAAAGGGTAGAAGTTTACGTTCCAGCAGTGCCTTTAAAAAACAGAGTAGCTGTACTTGCTCGATTGCCAGTTAGTACCAGGTAGAGCTGTAGAAGATTAAAGCACTTCCATCCTGCTGCTTCTGCGACAACAGCTAGGAGTTGCTCAGAAAATGTTGAGTGAACTTCATGTTCCCTAGTTGTCTGTAATCAAGAGCATTAAAGCTATGCAGGAATTCACTATGATTTTCTAGATAGACCAGATGAACATCAGAAATTTTATAGAAGATAAAATACAACATAATCTTTTATTCATTAATAATTCACAGTAGTATTCAAAGAAATATTGGAATTCCTGGCTCCTTATGAAGAATTTAGAGACTTTAAAATCTTTCTCAAGAAGTATACAGAAATATCGATCAGGAGAAAGATCAGTATGTTGCTTGTATAGACTGACTCATCCATCTTGAGCCCTTCTCCTGAATCAGAATCATTCTTACTTACTTTAACATAAAATATAACAATCAGAGGAAACAGTGACTACAGTGAGTGGTTGAAGATATTTATGTTGTTTGTTGTGTTCTTCTAGAGAACTCTGCACTTGCACACTACACGCACTGCTCTGATGGGTGTTCCAGTCAGCTCATTTGGCTCATCAAGACAATAATCAATTACTTTCATGAAAGTTACTGCCTACGCACAGTAAAAGGGGAATGGCTGATTCAAGTCTCACGTGGTAACCATTTTCCTCCCTTGTCAGCATAACATTTAATGCTTTCACAATCTCTGCTTTTGTGATGACAGAAACCACCATTTATTGTGTTCCCAGCAGCTTCTACTGTAACCTGTGCAAGGGGGCTCGGGGCAGGTTCTATGAGCTAACCTGCTCATAGAGTTCAACAGAGAGCTCTCAGAATGCCTCCAGCTGCCAACCAGCCTGGGCCTGCTCACCAGCTGTATGGTCAAACTGTCCCTCCGCACTATATTAGCAGAGCAACTGGTTAGGAGTTTTCTGATTGAACAGACAAGAGTTTCTTATTAAAAAAGAAGTTCAAATAAGGCTTTTTCTTGATTACTAGCAACCAGTTTGTGAGAAAAGGGCATGCTTGGACACCCAGCAATCCCAAAGGTATGGATGACCCAACTGCTATGTACAGATTTTTCATTGCACAGAATATTCCCACAAGGCAGACACGTTTTTTCCACCAGCTCTGCTCACTTTTTTCATGTATCTACAATTATGTTATGCTTATACAATAGAAAACTACAACCATCCTCATGTTACATGGAAGAAATAGACAGCAGGCTTGCCAGCTGGTAAAGAGGACTTTAAACAATACACCAGGGAACAGTGATAATAGTTTGCAATTAAGTAAGGGAGGTCAGGTTGGTAAGTAATGGGACAAGGTAATAGGAGAAAGAGAGCCCTTGGGAAGGATGAAATAGATATAAAGAAGCAGTCTCAAATGCCCATACACAAATATGCAGCCAGACAAACAAACTGAAGCAACAAGACTCCACATCTATGACATCACTTGAATCACTGAAACATTATGATATCAGTCATACCAGCAGAATGGCTGGATGGATGGACAGACAAAGGCTGTCAAAAGAAATATTAAACCATTGTCCAGGAACTCAGGGATGATTTCAGGAAAGTCAAAGTTGAAACTTGGTGGCGGGCATCAGTGACAACAAGATCTTCTAGTGCTACATTAGCATTAACAGAATACACAAATTTGGGCCTGCTGCTGAATGGGACAAGTAGACACAGATAAGGCTAAAATACTCAAGGCTTCCTTTGTCTCAGTCATCACCAGAAAGGTTTCTCAGGCCACTATGTTATGCCTACAGGCAGGAGCGAAGGAGAAGAGCCTTTCCCATGGGAGAGGATTGAGGCAAGTATTTCTTGAGAAACCTTGTCTCATCCGATGTGATCAGATCCCACACACTCTGTGAGGTGAGGCTGAGATTGCTTAGCCTGGAGAAGGCTTCAGGGAACACCCAACAGCAGCTTTCCAGTGCATACAAGGACATTGAAACAAGGATAAAAATCATTAGAAGGATGATGAAACATTGGAATGCTGGTTGAGATTAGGGAGCCTTGGTCCTTGGAAATTTTCAAGATTTGATGTAACAAAGCCCTGGAAACCTAGTCCAAATTCCACATCAACCCACTTTGAGCAGAAGACCAGAATAGAGATCTTCCAAGGCCCCTTCTAGCCTGGACAGTTTTATGAATTATCACAGGGAGTTTAAAGTGAGTTGCCTGACACCCATCAGAGCGCGGAGGGAAAAGTAATGGCCTCAGTTACTTGCCAAGACTTCAGTTTACCTTTTCCCTTTGTGATGCGTGTCCTCTACCAGCAGATCAAAATCATACAACGTTTTTACAAAATACATGTGCACTATTGCATCCAGGAACACTCTCTAATTCCCAGGTCTGAATCCAGAACCATACCACACCCTGACTGTATCTGGAGCTCTCATGTCACCCTTGTGAGACTGGAAATTTGCAGCAGTTCTCCTTGCCCTGACCTCACATCACAAAAAACAATCCCAGGTACGCCTCTTGGAAAGCCGATCTGATACAATAGATGCTAAACTGACAGTCAGCAGCTTAAACACCCATATACCTACCATGGTGTGAGTTTAAATCAAGATACAATTCCTGTATTGCTGTCCTGACTTAATGGAACTCCTGAGAACTTCCCCACAGCTATGACTCATAGGACTCATATGACTATGGGGAAGATTACTGCAGCAATGTTCACATAAACAAGGACCAATGACCATCTCTTCTACATATATATTTTCACTGTTGTCTTCTGGATCATTTATTTTCTATCTTTAATTTCACTCCCACTTTTTTGCATTGCTCCAGGCTGGACAATTTACCCTTACTATCTTCTAAATGTTTCCCCTTGGGAGGAATATTTTTGACTCTTTAGTATTTCAGCATCAAGAAGAACATCATTTCTTGAGCTACACACTCAGGTATTTCCTTATTCCCTCTAATTCCTAGGGTATTTTCATTCTCCCTGTAAAAGAGACCTTTGGGATTAACAACTGTATAATATCTTTCAGTTAATTGTAGTATATATCTTAAAAGTCTTGTAAATTTAAACCTTTTAATTGGAATCAACTTATTCTTATCAAATGGAAGATCCTTGTGACAGTATCAGGTTTTTTTAATGGGTATAATAAATAAGCACTAATAAATATAGGGTGAGTGATACAGAAATAAATCCTCTTAATAGGAATATGGATTAATTCCCACTACTATGATCAGATTATAAAAGAGAGAAAACAGTACTATGTAGACCATAGAAGGAGTAATCTGCAGAGAAAAAAATGATCAGATACAATCCGCCTCCCTAGCAAGAAGAAAGAAACTGCTTCCAGAATCGGGAAAATGCAGATCTGAGATAGAGAAAATGAATGAGAAAATGAAAACATACAGAAGGGACTGATTCAGCGTAGCAAAATTAGCAGTGGCTATGGAAAGGTCCATGTTTCATCTGAAACTGAAGTTTGTCATAAAGCCAAGTATTTACCTCACTAAGTAAGGAATTACTTAAACACACACTAGGAATTACTCAAAACATTTGCAGAATGATTACTGCTTACTGCCCAATCAGCTAAAGGACTGGCTTTTTAATTTTGTGCTAAAGATTATCACATTTCATGTGTAAGAAGTAATGTTGCCAGAGAGCTGATTATTGCTTCATCTCAGGCAATACCTTCATTGCTGATTTGACACACAAATCCTACCTCTAAAATCAGCAATCTAAAATCTCCCTCCAGTTTCCACTTACTTTGGGATCTCAGGATCTAATCTATAGAGAAATAAATATAAAATACACCTTGCTCATGATCCCAGAGGAAGGACTAGCTATAAACAAGTGAGGATTTCAGGGGTGTGTTTTAATTATTTGGTTCATTTCTTAAGAGTACCAAGGAAGAAATGAGACCATTGGCAGGAAATGAGACTGGGGAGCCTGGCAAACTGGGATGGGAAGAGATGCTGGCAAGAAAATGCTGTGTGCAGGGGGCTGTGCTGTGATTCAGTTCAGTTCAGCAGTTGATCAGATTGACAAACTCCCCAGATGTTGCCAAAGTGAAAGAGAAAAGCCAGACCCTACAGGCTCTTGTTGGGTAGGTGCAATCCCAATAAAACAGCTCAAACTGGGATCTCATGTTCACTCCGAATGCAGTACAAGCTGTCACATAGCATGGCTGCCACCTCTTCCTACTGGTCTCAAGCAGCTTTTCCTCCTGTTCCACTGTTCAGCACTTCTTGTAGCTCCTCATAATTCTAGGTAATGGGTTTTTTATTATATATGCATCAATCTGATCTGTATTGATCAGAAATGGGTGCACAACCTTCATATCTGTCTCCTCCTGCCAGACGGTGGGCTCTGATCTCCAGTTTTCATTTCATATTTCATTACAAAGTACTAAATTGAAATTACAACGAAGATGAATCAAGTAGAATTTTATTTATAAAAAGGCAAAAACCAAATGTAGCATTCATAGAAAGCACTATGCAGCTGTATATAACATAGCAGGTGAGTATCTGTTCGACCCAAAGGCTTTCTTAGTGCCCATCACTTTGCTTCTGTGCGTGCTCGCAGCTGCCCCAGTACCTCCGCCCATCAGCATCCGCACACAACATCCCTCAGCTTTCATCCTCAGAGGATTTCTAGGCCACGCTTCACACACACTAATGGGATTAAGCTCTTCACAAAGCACTGCTGCTATCTATTCCTGCATGGAGAGCTTTCTGCTCTCACTGCCCACTGTGTAACTGGCAGCCTTGCAGAATGAGGCAGCTCCAGCATGTGCCCTCCAGCACGGCCCCGACCAGTTGGCTCAGACAGCACAGGCTGCCTGCCCACCTGCCCCAGGTCGTCCGCTGGATAGAGAATTTACGATGGATTGGGGTTGAAAGAGAGCAGGAAAACCTGTGTCTAATCTATACTGTAAAGACAGTGGGCAGAATGCAGGGAGCCCTGATCCTGCACCAGTGACGGCATTTTCCATAAACCAGCCAGTGCAGAACTTGCGAAGCTCAGTGCCCTGTGCCAATGTAAATATTGTGCAAGACCACTGTTAGAAAAATAACTTTTTTGGCAGAGATCATTCCTGTCTGGGACAGCAAAAAGAAAGATTTCCAACTCCACACAGGAGTGCACACATTTGCACGCTGCTTCATCACCTCTGCAATTATTCACCACACATGCTGATATTAATCCTGCTCAAGTCAATAAAACTGCTGGCACTCTAAATTTAAGTACACAAAGTAGTTTTTGCTGGATTTCAGCTAATATTCTAAATTCATCTCTTTTCATTCATTGCTATCTTAAGAATCAACAAAATGCAAACCCAAACATCAGTTTCCATGAGAAATTCCCTGGCTTTGAAGGTGCTGCCCTTGCCAATTCTTATCTCTTTATTTTTTTCCACCTCTGCACAGGAGAAGCACAACCCATGGCACAGCCCAGCAGCAGTTTGAATGCACCAGCACTGAGTGAGCAGAAATGATGCTGCATCTGTCTGCAGGGTTTTCTCACCTCGAGCTAGGATGACTTAGCAGAACAGCCCTGCATCCGTATGCAGCACCTCAGCTCCAGCCACAAACATCCTTGCTGACTGCCTGAAAGAGCCTTGATTTGTCCCACGGTCAAACCCCTAAGCCTGTGGTGAGCTGTTAGAGAAATGGGCATCACCTGGGGCTCAGTCCTGATCCCTCTGCAATCTAAGCATTCACACTCCTTGGGAGCAGCAGGAGCAAAATCTTTCCCTGATAAATCCCCTAGATCTCACTGAGAAAGTGTGCAAAGGAAAAAATAACACATTTTTTAAAAACCTGTAGTGCACCAAATGTGATATTTTTTTTGACAGAAAGCTGTCTGTTCAGTACTGCTTGCCCTCCATACCACTCTTCCAGAGAGCAGCAATTAATTATTCATTATTTTCTCCCTTTAAAGAAACAGTAGGCAAGATGCTGAGCTTATCGAAGTCAGCGGCAGCTCAGGGTTCTCATGGGAGAAGCAGTGCTTGCTGCGGATCACGCCTAACAGAGCACGCCTGAGCGTGTTAGCACAGCACCAGCTCAGGGCTGAAGTTCATGCGAGGAGACTGGTTGAGGTCATCAGCTGAGGAGCCACGAGTGTAACGGCGGGGCTGCAGCACATGGCTTAGTGGCAGGGCTGGCTGCTGTCTTTTACAAATGCACTGATTTTTCTTGTTTTGCTTCCGGAGTTTTCCTGCAAAGCTAGCGCGAATGCTACAGAAACTAGGCGGTCACTAAATATGTCTAATCTTCCATGTTGCCAACACAGCAACAATGGAAACTGGGGGGAATCCGTGTCTTTAGGGGACTCCTGGTTTTTCCTTTTCTCCCTAAGTGTGTAGAAAGAAAACAAAGGTAGGCATAGCCTTCACCTTTCTAGAGTGAGCATGAAGACCCAGGCCATTAGCAAGGCTCTCCAAGCCTGACAGCTGGCACCTGGTCCTCAGACATAAGTGTGGTGGCATGGCTGAATCTCACAAATTTTGCTAATGCGGTGGTGCTGTGGATATTGTTAACCATGTGTTTTTACCAGGACACACAACTGTACATCTAACTCCCTTTGAAAATCATCCTTTCAAACATACAATAGAAAAGCAATCCATTTTGTTTGAGGTCTCTTATTCCTCTACCCACGCTCAATCTCGCCCTATGGACACTGCAGTCACTGTTATTATGGCAGTGCAGAGGTTCTGGATTGAATCAGTCCTCGGCACCTTAGGGGATAAACAAACACAGAACTGAAATGGTCTCAGCTCCAGAGGACTCACTTTCTATTGTTTTACTCCAGAGCAATGAGAAGTGATTAAATTACAAACTTCATTCTAGAAAAACGGCTGTAAAATTTTCATGCTATGCCATTAACATCAAAAATTCTCAGCCAAACACTGCCGGAGAAACTATTTAGAAGTACTTCTGAATCCTGGAATATATTTACTGGAAATAGTTCACTCTTCTTCCTGTAAAAGCCAGATGCATTAATTAACATGAACTCTATTTGCCCAAGCTGAGCCTCAGGGCACAGTAATGAAGCAGAGGAAATTTGGTTTGAGAGGCAAAGAAAACACTCTCTACTTACTCAACTTAAAAGAAAAGGAAATCCGGCTGCTCAGATGTCTGTGGACCTTGATGTGTGGGCATGGGTGATCCAGTTTAATGTTCACATCAGCTACTCACTTCCACTGCATGCCACAGTCCACAGCCACCCCTTAATCGGCCGTGGAGGGTTATTTCAGTTGCACATTGTGCCATGGACCCAGCCTGTGTGCGCCACGGACTCAGCTCAGAGGTTACTCATACGAAGTTTATTGGCTCAGGTGCTGCACTGCGCAAACAAAGTTAAGCAGTGTCAGTTCAGATCTAGAAGCAGTTTATCCATTTTTATGCTATCTGGAACATAATAATATTAAATAAACTCTACTGACCCAAGCTAGCTCTGTTCACTGTATATCTGGACCTCAGGAAGACTCAGATGTATGGCACAGGCACCTTTACTCATGGAGCCCCGTTAAACCCAGCAAGCTTCCACTCAGGAAAGTCTGTCCTGATCCAAGCTGGTTCTAGGGAGATGCACTCAAATATCCATTTACAACACTTAATTCATGAAAAATATTGAGCAATGGTGAAACAAAGGGCAGAGAAACCTGAGTGGCTCTTGATGGAGAGAGCCTCAGGACTCAGCCAAAGCAGAGGAATTGTCATGGATCCACAGCAACTATGCAGAAGCAGTCAAGTATCTCAGTACTTTAGAAGCTTCAAAGGATCCCGTGGCATTTGTCCACCTGTGTGACAGCATCTTCAAGTTAACACAGCTTCATGTTATTCTGAACAGGGAAGTGACTGATTGAACTTCTTTTACTCTTTGAAGAGCAAGCAAAAAAGCCTCAGCACTGCTTGTTTTTTATTTCTTGTCATACACTGTATGAGCTAAATAAAGCCATAATCATAACCTGAAGTGAGGTTAGCCTCACGAAACTGAAATAAACTGCTTCCAAAAACCAAGGCAAGAGGTCTTGCAGCATATCTGGAAGGCTGGAATCTACCCTCAGGAGAAATACGTGCATCTCCTTCCAGAGGTAAGACCCAATGATGAGACAGAGCTCTTAGGAAAGTATAAATTAAAACTGGCTTGCTGTAATACACACTTTGAACCACAAAATCTGATAAGTTCTTGAAGGACAGCCATCCTGAGATGAAATTTGTGCTGACCCAGGTCTTGCAGACACACAAACATCTCTTGCTAAGCTGGAATTTAGGAAAGAGCTGCTACACCATGAACTGAACATCAACTTCAGTAGACAGACCACCAAGCAGCATTTTAATAGAATATTAGTTTGCATATATATACATAAATATATCTTTACATATATATATAATTATATATGTATATATTGTATGTACACAGAGATCCAAAAATCTGAGTATCAAACTACCTACAATCTAGTGTGGCTGCCCACCAAAACACTCTATCATTTCCCATAAGTAGAATCTTGCACTAGATTTAACCTTATCCTATAGCACATCATATTTTCTTACACAGTATGGTACAGTTATTTATACAGCCTGCATAACACAGAAAGTTTAAAGATTATTTTGAGTTACAAATTAATTAGGCTTCTGCACAAGCCTTTGGATAAATTACAGGGGAGAAATACTAGTGCTTGCTTCATTCGCTGAATATGATTTAAAGTGATGTGTCAGGATTTTCTTTTATTTGCTTTATGCAAAATAATCCACTACTCCGTGATTCCTTGTGATAGAGACACTGTTTTACAAGATTATTGATGGATGCCATTTAGCAATGAGAATAAAATTTTCAAGCCTGCTAAAATCTCCTTAGATGATACTAACACCTGAGCCAGTTGTGCACTGATCATCTCTGGAGCTTCATCCACGGTGCAAGAATGCCATTAACTATACAGAGAAAGCACTGAGGTGCTGCAGAAAGGTGTAGAGTAGGAAGTTTTAGGAAGGACAAGAGAAAATTTAGGAGACTTAGTCCTGATGAAAAGTCTCCAGGTTCCGCTCTGTTTTCTTCATAGTTTCACAACAAAGGGTGCACTGATCTGGAGGAAGACATTTGCTACCAATTGTTAAAAGCTTCAACACCACCACGAGCACTGGCTGCACCAACCTGTGCCAAACCTAAAGCACAAAGGAGCTCAGCTATACCTACATATTTAAACAGAAATTATCAGTTTTAAAATATAATGCTGACATCTAATTCATAGAATCACAGAATTCCAAGGTTGGGAAAGACCTCTAGTCCAACTATCCACCTACCACCACATAAGCCCACAAAACAGTGTCTTAATACATCTAAATGTTCCTCCAGGGAGAGTGACTCCACCACCTCCCTGGGTAGCCTCTGCCATTCCAAGAGAGCATTTGACTCTCTTTCTGAGAATAAATTCTTCCTAATATCCAACCTGATGCAACCTGAGGCCATTACCTCTCATCCTATTGCTGTTACCTGGGAGAAGAGGCCAAGACCCCCCCCCGGCCACAACCTCCTCTCAGGTGGTTGTGGAGAGTGATAAGGTTTCCCCTGAGCCTCCTCTTCTCTAGACTGAACAATCCCAGATTCACCAATATGCTTTGGAATTACCACCAAGATAAACAGAGTATGATGGATTGGTGCGGGCTGAGAACTAATTATCAAAAGAATTATGCTGACCAGCATAAATAAATATGAGCCAGCAATGTGCCCTTGCAGCTTAGAATTGAAGAAGACCTTTAAAGGCCACCTAGTCCAACCCCCCTGCAATGATCACGGACATGCACAGCCAGATCAGGTTGACCAGGGCCTTATCCAGCCTTGCCTTGAAAGTCTCCAGGGACAGAGCATCCATCACATCTCTGAGCAACCGGTTCCAATGCCTCACCGCCTTCACTGTAAATGACATTTTCCTTATACGCAATCTAAATCTACCCTCTTTAAGCCTGAAGCCATTTCCCCTTGTTCTGTCGCCACAGACTCTGCTAAAAAGTCTATCCCTTTCTTTCCTGCAGCTCCTCTTTAGATACTGAAAGGCCACTTTCAGGTCACCTTGCAGCCTTGCCTTCTCCAGGCTGAACAGCCCCAGCTCTCTCAGCCTGTCCTCATAGGAGAGGTGTTCCATTCCTGGGATCATTTTCGTGTCCCTCCTCTGGATGTGATCCAACAGGTCCATGTCTCTCCTGTACTGAGGACTCCACATCTGGACACAGTACTCCAGGTGAGGTCTCACAGAGCAAAGGGTCTGGATCACCACCCTCACCCTGCTGGCCGTGCTACTTTTGATACAGCCCAAGATATGTTTGGCTTTCTAGGCTGCAAGGGCACATTGCTGGCTCATGGTCAGCTTCCCATCTACCGGTACCCCCCAGATCTTTTTCAGCAGGGCTGAACTCAATCATTTCACCCCCAGATTGTATCGGTAGTGAGGGTTGCCTTGACCCAGGTGCAAGACCTTGCATTTGGATTTGCTGAACCTTATGAAGCTCACCTGGGCCCACTGCTCAAGCCTGTCTAGGTCCCTCTGAAAGACATCCCAGGAAAAAAAAAAAAAAAAAAACAAGAAAAAAAAACAAAGAAAAAAAAAAAACTCTTCAGGTGAGATGAAAAATTCAGTCTGTGTGCAGAAATTTCAGTCACATGGATTTTCTGTGTAGCTGCGACACAACTGTCACAGCTAGATGAAATAAATATCCAGTTTTGCAACGTTATCAAAGTGATACAATCTAATCTCTATCTTAATTTTGCTGATCTTGTATACAATACGCCAACCTGAGAACAGGTTTTTTGCGGGACAGAATTCCTCTAAGTCTGCAGCAGCAGACTACATTACAGACTTTATATACATATAAATATATATATATTTAAAAATATAAACTGCTAATGGATACTTCTACTACTCAATATAATTTCTTATCAGAAATCCCTGAGAACAAAAACATGTCCCTGTATTAATATGACTTTATAAAACCTACCATTACTCTTTTGTTTATTAAAAACATGTAAAATGAGTACCTCTATAAGTGTCTTATATATCAAAGGGCAGTAATAGAAATCATTTGTGAAGATCTCACTCACTGAAGATGCTCACCAACAGAGCATTTAGCTCTATCATCAGGCTAAATGCTGTCAGAAACAATTCAACTGAAATTTCACTTAAATTGAAGTACACCATTTCTTAATGTGGTTCCATCTGAAAAGAGAAGTTATGCCTATTTAAATTACAAATCCTGGTTTCAGTAAACTAGATGAAGAGACCAAAGTCGCTTACAAAGATAACAGAAATAAAGCACAGGCATCCAGTGTTTGAGGTCCCCAGGATCACCTCTCTTCCCCCATTGTAATACACTGCACTGCTACAACAGCTGGAGTATTTCCTTTTTATCCAAATTTAAAATATGTTCTCTTAACCAGCAAAGTGTGATTTAATATAGTTCTGTTCAGCATAATACTATTTTCTATTAATACGTTGAAGTGTCCTAACTTTACAATACTTCATTACAGATACAGCTTTAGATTTGCTTACACGAGCTAAATTAAACCATTCTTCAAGTTCAGGCACATTGTAAGATCCAAAGAAGAGCCAGCAGGAGGAGGGGGAAGATGCTGACAATTAACAATTCTGTCTGAGCAAATCATCATTAATTATGCTATCAAAGGCTTGAAGATTTATCAGCGGAACTCTGTAGCGAGAAATGTCAGTTTTTAAAAAACAACAAGCCCTGTGGTTTGTCTCTGATTTTCTAATTTCTTGGAACACTTAAGATAAAAGATGGATCTGATCAAATTAATCTGTTTTTCTTTTCAGTGATCTGACTTACATTAAAATAGACTTTCCAAACAAAAATGGAGGTTTGTCCTTTGCCGCAATGTCACCAGGAAAGAATACATGGAGGAAGGACAGGGGGAAAAATCAGGTGTAAATGAGATCCCAGCGCAAAGTTTGGGAACAGAGCACGGCAGAGTTGTGCATAAAGACAATTTCACACTGCCCCACAATCGTGGTCCTGCACTGACGGGACACTGCATGCAGGGAGAAGGAATTAAGTCACGAGAACTTCAGCAGAAGCACTTCTATTCAAGGCAGATATGGATAAAGGCAGAGAATCTTCCCAGGCTGGCATTTGGTAAAGTCATTTAAAAGTCATTTTAAGATGAGTTTCGCTAATGGAAGAGGGGAGTTGGCTCTCCTCAAGCAAATTGTGAGACACAGAAAGCCCCTAGGGAGGAACTGCGGTTGGGGAGTGCAGTATTTTCACTGTGATGGCGAAACAACGGCAGGGAGATAAGCTCGCAAGCAGCAACAGAGCAAGTGGAAGGAAGGGCTGTGCTGAGGAGAGGGGCTGGTAAAGTGAGTGGGCAACAGCTCCTGACTGAAACCTTCCAGTGCTCTGCCTACAGCACAGGCTGCAGCCATCTCTGCTGTCAGGCCAAGTGCAGCAGGGCCCAGGGCAGGGCCTGGGGCAGCACCAGGGCAGGGCAGGGCCTGGGGCAGCACACAGGGAGCTGGCAGGCGCCCGTGCCTCCCAGCAGCCCGCACAGACGCACACAGCCCCACAGGGCCTCTGTCCCCATCGCGCGCCTGAGATGCTGGGGATGCTTGTGCTCCTGTGGCAACTTGACCAGCGCAGTCCAGCCGTCCTAATCCTTACGCTGAAAATGGCGACGCCTTACAACAGGAAAACAAAATAGGAAAACAACGACAGAACGCTGCAGCTCTATCCGTCAGGAACCTCGAAGCACAGGCAATCACTGGGATCTCCGTACACACCGGGAGCTCGGATCCACACAGCGCCACACTCCCAGGTGTTTCGGCAGGGGCTAGTTAAGGAGTTTCCTAGCGCAGAGCCGATGAGCAGCAGGCACGCGCTGCACACACCTGTCAGACGGGCCCCTCCCACGCCCGCATTCCTGCAAGGCCCCGGGTCACGCCCCGCCCCTTCCCAGAATCGCGCCCACAGGCGGCGCTCCCAGGAATCGAAACTGGAGCCCCTGGGCGCGTACCCGCGAACCGCGCGACCCCGCCGCAGCCGAGCGCCGCACTCGCCCCGCCCCCGATGCCTCGGCCAATCGGGAGAGAGCGCGCACCGGCCGCGCGGTGACGTCACGGGCCCGGCCCCTCCCCTCCGCCCTCCGCCCGGACTCCGATGAAAGAGAACGTGCGGCTCGGGGCTCTCCCCCGCACTCGCGGTGTCACACCGTCCCCCCCCTCCCCCCGGCGCCGCCTGCCCAATCAGAGGCCGCTCCTGCCCTGGCCCCGCCCACGCGCGCGCTGACCTCACGGCACAGCCTCCGGCGGCTCGGCGGCGCGGCCAATCGGCGTCCAGAACCCGAGCGAGGTCCCTCCCGCCCGGCCGTCACCCGCCCGGCCCCGCCTCCCGCCGTCCCCCCTTTCTCCTCTCTGCCCCCTCCCCGCACCGAGCGCCTGGCGGCGGCGGGCAGCGCAGCCCAGTCCTGTCCGTGCCGGCGGCGGCGCCTGCTCGGGGGTCGGCGGCATGGAGTGCGCGGCGGCGGGCGCCGAGTTCAACATCCTCCTCGCCACCGACTCCTACAAGGTGGGCGCGGCGGGAGGGACGGGGCCGGAGCCGGAGCCGGAGCCGGAGGGGGGTCACCTCTGCGGGCACCGTTCCGGACCCGCGAGCCCGCCGCCGGCTGAGGCTCCGAGCCGGGCCGCCGCCGGCCGCTGTTCTCCGCCGGCCGGGTCGAGGCCGGAAGGGCTCCGCGGCGGGAGGGAGGGAGAGAGCGCGCCCGGCCTCGGGGCGGCGCGGGAGGACCGTCGATGGGGCTCCGCGGGGCCCCGCGGCCCTGGTGCCAGCGGGGCGAGAGAGAAAGTGAAAGCGGCGCGGCCGGGCGGCAGCGGCCATGGCGGCAGCGGGCAGCCCCCGGCCGCGGCGGGGACGGCGGCGGCGCACGTGCGGCCCTGGGGCGGCGCTGTCCCTCCCGCGCCGTAGCGGGGCGGCATCGGCCCCGAGCGGCCGCCGGCTGGAGACGCGCGCGCGGGGCGGCCGCTCGCTGCGGCGGCGGCTCCGTGCGTCGGGTCTCCGTTCGGAGGCGGCGGTTCGAGCGATGGCGCTGCCTGGCAGGGGGATCTCGCCGCGCGGGCTGCCCGCTGCCGTGCCGCGGGCTGCGACCCAGAAGCCCTCTAGGCGTATCGGATCGTGAGCGCGCCCGGGCGCGAGCCCCGTGGCCGCTTACCGCGAGCGCGGGGCTCTGGGCTCAGCGCGGGGTTCCGGGCGCAGCCGTGGCGGTCAGCCCCCGGCCCGGCCCGCAGGCGCGGGCCACGGCTCCCGGAGTGATACGTGAACTTTTTCCCCTTCGGGAGCCGAATTGCGGTGTCAGGGAGGCGGTCGGTGCCCTGAACGCCGCCGCGGTCGCACCGCCGATTGCGTTGAAAGCGTTTGTTAACGCTGTCGTCCCTTAAAGCTCTGACCGCTCGTATGGGGTTGGGCGTGGGCTGATACCTACGGAGCTGAGATGTCATACAGCACCAGGTCCCATCACTGACGAACTCCTGGAGCAGGAGTCTCCGTGTGCTGCCTTGTGTTGCTATCTCTACCAGCTCAGCTCTGAGGGTATGCTGCTACTATTATAATTTGATGTTATATGAAGGAACTCTTTTTCTGAAGGAGTTGGCAGTGCATACCGCCATAGTCTGCAAACAGGTGAGTTGGAACACGAGGAGGTACCAACAGAACCTCCGAGCGGCTCTTTCAAAGCATCCTAAGGCTTCCACGAGGCTTCAGAAACCACTTTCATTAAGGGCTTGACATTCCTTAAGAACTACATTTTGGTCTTCTGTGTTAAGAGGGCAGGAGTGTCTTCTCCTCTGAAGACAGGCTGGGGGAGCAGGACTTGTTCAGAATGGAGAAGAGAAGGCTTTGGCAAAACTTGATAGTTTTTCAGTACTTGCTTATGAGCAGGAGGGGATCAGCCTAATAGTGATAGGACAAGGGGGAATGGCTTTACACTAAAAGAGGGGAGATTTGGGTTCGATGTTAGGGTGAAGCTCATTACTCAGGTGGCAGTGAGGCCCTGGCACAGCTGCCCGTAGAGCTGTGGGTGCCCCATCCCTGCAGGCCCTGGGCAGCCTGAGCTGGTGGGGGGCAGCCCGCCCACGGCAGGGGGTGGGGATGGGTGGGCTTTAAGGCCCCTTCCAACCCAAACCATTCTATGATTAAATTTAATGCAAACGTGAAAGATCCACTTTTCTTCCTTGCTTGAGTCTAATCTCGTTAAGTACTGTAGGCTAGCATTTAAGCAGTGTCCATTTTCCATCTCATTTGCACACAACTTCTCTTAAATTCACCAGATCTGATCTGGGTTCAGTAGAAGTGAGGGGCACTGGAATGGCAGCTGACCGCGCTGTTCTTTCTGCTTGCTGCTGTGTAGGAAGGCTGATGTAGTGACGTTCTGTCAGTGGTAAGAACCTTACAGGAGTCAAGTAAAGACTGAGTTCTTTCTTGTTCAGGCTGAATTGGGGTTAAGTTCTCCGTGACAGTTTGGAGTGTTTTATGTTATACCAAAAGAAGTTGGAGTTGCCTGCTTGGTTCTGTTAGGACCTTTCAGATTGCCTCCCCGTGCTTTGTTCCAATTCTTAAGAACTCTTAGATCTTTGAGCAACACCGAAGTAGTTGCTTTTATCCTGTTAGGTAACAGGGGCACACATCACTTATCTGCTCCCTGGGTGATACTGTCATTTCCTAATCAATGAAGCTCACTTACTGAAAGCACTTTCAGTACGACTGCACTAAAAGATCTGGTAGTCCACAACATCAGGCTTTTTGCAGGAGTTACCAAACCCTCTGATGCGCTATTAGAACAAATTGATCTCGTTTTTTTTCTTTTCTCCTCCCTCAGTATTTCTGCTGTACCCATCGTTGCGGTGTTGGTTTGTATGCAATATGTGACAATCAAGCTACGCGGGAAAACATCCACCTGTGTTCAGAAGTTTACTTCACAATTCCGTTGCAGTAGGCACAGATCCATACAAACTAATGGTGGTGACAGAAGTCACGTGCAGATAAACAGCTCTGCTGGGGAAAAATGTGCAGTGTGTCGAACAGTGCAGCCCCATCTGAGACAGCTGTCTGAGGGTAACAACTTCTGGTGTCTGAGCTGTGATCTGGCACTGCTCGTTTGTTGTGTTTGGGTGCTGTTGGCTCCAGTGCCCCAGTTCTGTGCTGAGGTAGGAAACCTGGGGTGGAGAGAAAACTGGTGACTGGTTTAAGAGTCTATTAGGAGTCAGAAACAAGTGGTGTATGGCAAAGTGATTTGGTAGAGCTTTCTTTTAAGAGCTGATCCAATATCCTTCCCCCTAAACAATTTTCCTGTTTGTGTGCCCATCATAACATGCTTCCTCTTAAGTCACAGTTTATTGAACTCCCACTTTCAGTACCATGCTTATTTCTAGTACGCTCCTCTTTTTCTGGGCAGGCGTCGTTCCCAGAGGTTGATTTCAGAGACGTGCTATGCTCCAGACCCAGTGCTGAGCTTCCTTTTTTGAGCTGAGGTTTGCAGATCTGTACCAGTGCCTCATGATTTTGGGGCAGGGCTTCAAATTGCCCAGTGTCCCTCTACCCCCCAATAACAATACAGATGTTTTTACATCAGTTAGATGGAAAAAAAATTCTGAGTACTTTGTTGCAGATTCTTAAGCTTTCCCAAGTTCTCCAGCAGTGATTTTCCTATTATGTGCCTCTGCTGCCAGGCCTGTGGTGGTTACACAGAGTGGTGTTTGTATCTCACTGGTGAGTGAAAGCAGTTGTTAATTCTTTGGATCATAAGACTTGCAAGAAATTAATCCGTGCGGTGGTGCCTGGGGAACTGCTCTGTGACAATGTCCAGCAGAGACACTGTACTCTTAGTGGTGAAATTTCTTGCTGGTAACACGATATTTGCTGGAAGAGGGAAGTATTTAAAGTCCAAATTCTGGCTGCCAGTTGGAAAGCTGCAGCTGAGGGGATGAATACTGGTAGAGTCCTTGAAATTCACTGTTCTTCAACTGAACATACGGCAGCAGCCAGTAATGATCTGTTGATACTAAGAAGTCTCCATAATCTGATATCTTTGGGGGGTTTTAGTTGTTTTCTATTCATCAAGGGTCAGTTTATCCCACTCTTGCCCTTCCTCCCATCAGGGCCATGTGTCGTCCTGCCCTTCATGTGCCCCTTGTGACTTGCTTCCCAGTGAAGTCTTCCACCTTCTTCATCTCTGATGCTGCTGACACACTCTCTCCCTGTTTTCTCTTTGCTTCCCAGCTCTCTGTTTATCCCAGGTTTGTTTGTGCACAGGCTGCAAACCTTCCAGACAATACATCACCTGAGAGCTGGGGGAGGGCTGGCTGGGCAGGGTGTTTTCGGGGGCAGATGTCAGGGATGGACCCACAGCTGGGCAGGCTGCAGTGTGAGCTGTGAGTGGGGAAGTGCTGTCAGGAGGACTGAACCTCATTTGCTAAACCAGTAATAGCTTATGTTGTTACCAGCAATGGGCCCTATTACTGCTGGTTGGAGTGTTTTGTAATTAAGCTGATAGCTATAATAAGCTGCCGTGCAATTACCCCATAGGAAGAACTGACTTGATATCTAGACTGCAAATGAGATTTGTGTCAGAATTCAGTTCTTTCTAGATGCTTCAAGGAAGCTTGAAGATATTTTCTTCTTTCTTTTCTTTTTTCTTCAAAAAAAAACACCAAAACAACAAAAAAGAAACTGTGCATCTTTTGTGTTGAATTTTAAGTATGTCATGCCAATGACTTCTTTTACTCCATGTGGATGCAGAAGAGCACTTCAGAAGTGTTTCATGTGAGTGTGTTTATTCTCAGGTTCTGACAGCCTCTACGTTCTTTATTTATAAGGCTGCAGGTATGCAAGGAAGTGTCATGAGTATTCTTTATTGGTTTTGATTAGTACTTAATGATGGCAGACTACTCTTAGCAGCACATATATGTCTGTTAATTTTAATTAAAATCTTTTGGTAGGGATGTGGATGTGTTCTGTTACCTCCTGTAATGCTGGCAGTGGAAGGGTCAGAAGCTTCTGGCCTGGTGTATGAAGCAGTCTTTGCTATGTCAGGGTCTGTTGTCTTTCACCTTTTAGCTCGGTCACAGAGTCCTGTTCCAAACCTGAAATCATCATTGCTGTATGGGAATGCTGCCACTGTGTGGGATTTGGACAGTTTTTAAATTAATTAATTTAATTAACTTTCATTGTTGAAAAGCTAAATACTTTTTCACTTTTAATTAAGGAACGTGAAGCTTGTCGCAGTACGTTAAACTCCACCACTACTCAAAAATGTGTAAACAGTAATCATAAGGCATTTCTGTCATCTTTGTTATGATAATCTTGCCTGTAAAACATGAGAATTTTTGGTGACAAATCTGCTGCCAAGTGCTACTTTTAAAACATCATATTTTTTCTGAGCATTTCAGAATACCTTTGGTTACAGTGCTTATGTTTGACCTTGTTTTGTAGGTGAATGTGAACATCATCCTTTAGAGCATCTCTTGTTGCTGTGTGCAGATTCCATATAAACGTGTTTGTGTGCACGTACGTTCATTATTTATCATAGTACTGACCAATCCCTTAGGTTTTTTTGCTCACTCTCTTATTTTTCAGCCTTTAAGAGATGATGGGTATGCTAAAATACAGAGGCATTAGATGTGGTACAAAGTCAGCCTTCAGTCTCAGTCATAGCCTGTGTTTATCCTAAGTACTGCTTCATTTCCTCTGCTGTTTGTTAACTGCACCTTCCCTGTAAGTTATTGGCAATCTCTGCTTTGAACCACTCTATCAGTTAAACCCAGTATTGTTAGGTGAGGTGGTCTTCCAGATCATGGCCTCTGTCTTTTCCTGTGAGTTTTCAAATGGTAGGTAGTGCCAGAACCAGAGAGTCTTAGAAATGCTTCCTACAAGTCTCTCCAGGATAAATGCTTGAGGGACCGCTGCAGGGAAGTTATCTAACTCAGCATACTGTATATGGGGGTGAGGATCCCCCAGATAAATATTTTCCAGTACCAGTTCATTCAACAGCTGTTCTGATAGCACATCCCACAGCGTGGCTCTCCTTTTTGTTTGTCACTTATTAAGGAGTGTGGGTCAATTTTCACCTATGCTGTCATGGATCTAGCCCATTTTGGCACGTGAACAAGGCCGGCAGGATGCTGACTAGCCCATAATTCGTGCTGTGTGTGATGTGCTGCAGATCCTGAAGTGCCCCAGCTGAGTGGCCCACAAGGACCGTGCTCCTTTGAGCTTGGCTATAGTATCTGTCGTTCAAGAACAGAACTAGACTCTTTTATACCCATTTTGCAATAAAGAGTTTTCAAACTAACTATGAAAAGGTCAAGTACCTTCTTAGTTGTGCTGGTATTATCTCTTGTACAGATACAGTACAGACCAGCCCCTGCTGGCTAGATACGCAGGGTATTGTTTTCTTTGCTACAGACAGAGCTTAGCAGCATCTTTCTGATGGCTCACGATAGCAGCCAGCTGAGCAGCAGGAATGTGAGCACACCAGATTTTGCTGCTGAGGTCGGAGCTGGGTTTCTCATATTCTCAAACGGCTGGCATGTATGGCCTTAAGTAACATATTTAAAGAATTTCTTTGCAAACTCTTGTACAGTAAAGTTTGTAAACAGACTCTTATTCCAGAGGATTTGCTACCTAGCCTATTCTAAAAAACAAAGCAAAACAAAAAAAACACCTTTGTTTCCATTCTTACTGTTTTGTCACAAGTACCTCTTAATTCATTTCTCTTAATACACCAACTATAAGAAGTTTAATTTTTTCTTGGATGGCTGGTCTAAATCCGTTTTGTGCTTCATATTATTTTTCTACTACATCTAGTTGAATAGAGGTATTCTTTGCCAGCATACACCTTTATTTGGATTAAACTTAATGAGGAGCTGTCACAACTGCAGAATAAAAGTGCTCTATTTCAGACGTAATTCATAACCTTGCTGTAGATGGTTGTTCCAGGGCTGTCTGTTGAAATTTGTGGAAACAAAACCTAAGCCCAGTCTTTGAACTAAGTACCAAACGACCACTGAATGTGTTTTGGAGTTCTGTTTTCTTGTAAGGGTCTCTTAATCTCAGTCGGAACTTCTGCTGGGTCTTTATTTGTTTCTGTAGAAATGGGGGTTTCCTATAGAGCGTAGAGTCACTGCTGCTTATCAAGAGCCTGTCTGTGCAGGTCCAACTTCTGTCACCCGCTACCTTAAAGCATAGATTTATCAGCACTGTCTCAATCTGTAAGTCGCATGAAATACATTTCAAATGCCATCTGTTGTCATCAGTTGTTCTTTCTACACTCTGTAGCACACAGGGAGGTGCAGAATATTATCTGACAACAAGGAAAGCTCAGGCGTTTTTGAAAGCATAGCTTTTATTTTCCAGGTGCCTTGTAGCCTTTTTTGTGTCATTGATTGTGTTGTGTTGGGTTTGGTTTTTTGTTTTGTTTTGTGGTGGTTTTTTTTTTTGTTTTCCTCAGAGGTGTTCTGTCTCTTCTGTGAGATGTTCCTGTTTCCTAGGGCTTGATCCTTTTTTTTGGATATATATATTTTTTTAATACTTATTTTTTACCACCAGACATTTTATAGAATCTCAGCATGGATTGGGTTGGAAGGGACCTGAAAGCCCATTCAGTTCCCCCCTGTTGAGGGCACGGTTATCATCCACCAAGTAAAACTGCCGTTTGACTTCCCTGCACAACCTCCTGACTATCATTGTGGTGAATGTGTGTTAATTCCCATGCCCTAGATATCCAAAAATCCCCAGTAATGAACACGGCCATCGTCATGCGCTGTAGACAGATGTGCCATTTAGGTTCAGCGCCCTGCCTGGTAGTTTACAAGCACAGCAGAGACTGTGAGTCCGTGAGGTGTGGAATGGTGATGTGGCTTAGCATGGTGGATCTGGAGCCTTCCTCTTATGGTTAAACACAGCAAGAGTGGGGGGAGAATGGGTCTTGTGGTTTCTTCTCACCTACCTGTACTGCGTGCCTGGAGGAAGCAGTGGTTGGAAGGGGTGGTGCTGTAAGATTGCGGTTGTGTCTGAGCACATAAGTCCATGGGGGGCTTGTGGGCACCCAGTGGGTGCTCTGGTTTTATAGAGGAAACCCGTGGTTTCATGGAATATTAAAGGCAGCACAAATTATACAAAATCACAAAGACTGGTTAGGTGTGAAGTAACGTAATTGTGAGGGAGGTGGTTTGTTTTGTTTTTTTTCTGTTTAAATGGATTCTAATATGTGAAGAATAGAACTACATCTTACATATGATTTACTTTTCAAGTTATATCTCTGTCAAATACTTGATAAAGTTTAATATATATGTATCAATTTCTTTCAAACATTTAAATTTGCATCCTTAGAAATAACGCTTCTGTGGACAGTAGTAGTTTCCAGTTTGAGGTCTAATCTAAAGTTAGAAAAAATAGCAGAACCTGATATTTAATATTTGATGGATGTGCATTTGGGGTTTTCTTTTTGGTTTTTGTTTTTCTTGGTTTGTTTTGTCTCTGTTTTGTTTTTTTCTTTGGCTGAAACTGCTGCAAGGCAGTCTGGAGGAGCAGTCTCCCCAGGCATGCTGCATAAAGGATACTTCTGGCTGTTGGCTTTCCAGCTGGCTTTTGGCCCTCAGGTTCTGCTTGTGTACTGCTGGAGCACCCTGTTCTGCAGTTATGCTTCAAAGCAGAGCCAGAATGGGAAGACTCTATGAAAAAGTGTTTAAATGAATCAGGGGAAGGTGGCACCAACTCAGTGTGTGCGCTGTGCTGCATGAGTTAATCTGGGACCTGTAACTCATGTGATAGACAAAAATGTCTGGCTGGAGGAGATGTCTTTAAATGACTGAAGCCAGAGATTATTTCAAAGACAGCGAGATCACGCAAGCTCTCATTATAAGGCAAATGTTAACTGCAAATACCTGTCTGTCTTAGTAACTTGGATCGTTATACTCAAATCTCTAATAAAGTTTACGTTCTCACGTGGATGTAGTGTTTTGCCTTGCTTGAATTGTTGTGGATAAAACAACAGCGTTACATTGTTTTGTTCCAGAGCACATTCCAGGAATTCAGTGCTCTTTTGGGAATTGTTCTTGCAGTGTCTGCTGTATACATCTTCATTTGTCAGCTCTGTGTTGAGTGCTCACTCTGGAATCACAAAGCTGTAGCATCCCAGCAGGATGAAGAATGAAAACAAAGTCAGGCAGTGTTCTGAAGCAATATGATAAAATGAAGTTCCAGCTTAAAGTCCAGTCCCTTGCATGGTCACAAAAAAAACCCCACCAGAACTTCTCATACAGTAACCTGTGTGGTGACAGCGCGAAGCAAGAAGTTCTGCTCTCTGTTGAAGTAAATGATCCTTCTGATCTGTTACATTTTCCTCTGATACCATTTAATAACTTTTTTTTGTAAGGGAGTTGTGTGTTCACACTCCCATTAGTCAGAAGAATGTTATTATCATTATTTTTTTTCAGAACACTCCATAGTAGGCTTTGTGGTAGTGGGCTTTGTGTTTGTGTGTGAACAGAACTGTCTCAGCTGGCATTGTTAGCTTTTTGGAAGTTCTGCCTAGAGCTGGGAACAGACATGTCACAGTTTGTGGAGTGAGATGTTTCCAAATAGCTAGAACTAAGTCTAAGAACTAGTTGGTAATTCTCCCTTTGGAGTGGCCGTGGAATTGGAGCAGAATAGGTTGTGCTCCATTGATGTCTGCTCAGCAGAGCTTTGTTTGAAGTGAAGGCAGATAGCTTGCAATTACAAGCTTGGATTTTATTTGATTGGCCTTGGAAACTTCATACAAGTAAAGATAATGGAAAGATCTATAAATTGACCTTTTCGTTTATTTGACTGTTCCTTGCAGTATTGGAAACCCAAACACAACTGTTGCAATAGAAGAATGAGAAAATGCAATTGCACAGCCTAGTTGATTATCCAAGCTGAGCGAAATACTAAATAGAAATGACATTTGAGAGGAAAAGAACTCACTGTTTTTAAAATTCTTAATGTACAGTTTTAGCAATACAGGTAATGGGAGCTCAGATGTTTTGTTTTGGATGTGTCAAAGGTGCAGTTTAGAAAGATAAGAAAGAAGAGATGTTCAGTTATTCCTTTTCTGGGTTCTTGTGGTATTGGAAATGACTTTTTAAGATTATGTGGGGTAAGAAGTAGCAGCAATTAAGTTACACTGATCTTGTGGTGAAATCTGGGCCTTTCAGAAAAAAATGGATGTGCGTTTAGCACCTTTTCAGATTTTTTTTGTGTGGTGGTGCTTGACTCTGCCAAAGGATGAGAGGTTGTGAGCAGGTACAAACCTCAGGTAACTCTTCTAATTGCATTCCCAACAATAACCTTTTTGTGAGCTGTCATTAATATAATCTGGGTTTGGGGAATCCTCTCTGGCCATGGTGAATGAGACATTGGGGTACATGCCACTGTCGGTGGTTTATTGAGCCTGGATGGCTTTTGCTTGAACTACGTGGCGATAGCCTTAATCCTTCAATTAAATACAAGCAGATACCTCTGGGTTGGAAGTGGCAGACAACTCTGTGGCCAAGCCCGATAGCTGCAGGAAGCAAAGTGTGGTGGAGAGAAAACTGGCTGGGCAGGTGAGTGCTCAGTGCTGCTCCGAAAACCCGAACAATGGCAACTTCCCCAGGTGATCAAAGCAGAGCTGTGGAGGCAGTGGAAGAGCTGACCATGAATGGTACTGGGGGAGCAAAAGTCTTGTTGCAGAAACAAAGTAAGATAAGGGATACAGACTTCTGAACTGGAAATCTAAGAAAGCTACAGGAGGGGGCATCCCCTAAGTGCTTACTGTGTAGGGTGTTAACGGAGGAATAGGTCAAAAGAATTGGAGTGCCTGTGAGCTCCAACATACAAAGCCCTGCCCAATGACTTTTGATTTCTCTTGTGCTTTATAGTGTTGTTTCAAGCACTTACTGATGTTTTTTCTTAATGTAGGTTACACACTACAAGCAATATCCGCCTAATACAAGCAAAGTATATTCCTACTTTGAATGTCGTGAGAAGAAGACTGAAAATTCCAAGTTAAGGAAAGTGAAGTATGAAGAAACTGTTTTTTATGGTTTGCAGTACATTCTGAATAAATACTTAAAAGGTAACTATCTCAAATTCCAATAAAAATATACCTATAAATATAAACAGTTTTTCCCAAACCTTACTGCAGTCATATGGTTGAAACAATTGCAGATTATCTTGGTTGGTACTTATTTATGTGATTCTGAAATTGAAGTGACCACCCCAATAGAATGATATTAACTTCTAACTTCAGGCACCATCCTACTACCTTTCTTTATGACAATGAATTATTAGAAATGAACAGGTGTTCCTTTCCCACCTTGAAATTGAAATGAATGGGAACTAAACAAACTTCACAAAATCACAAGAAGATGCATTTCACTTTTTTGAATGCATGTTTTAATCCGTATTTGCTACGTAAGGTAGTAACTTTAGTATCCCTTAGTTTCCCTTGTCACTCAGGTTATTTAATAGGGCAGCTGCCTGTGAACTTGTTTTCAGTACTGGCTGTTTTCAAGGGTAACATTTGAAAATTCTGTGGTGGTTTTTAATATTTTTTTTTTTTTTTTTTTTTTTTTTTTTTCATTGTGCAAATATCACCTTTTCTGACCCGAATGCAAATTGCATTTGCCAAGCTTTAGGAGGAGAACTGTAGCCATACAGCTTGCATGCTTTTGTCTTATCCAGAATCCATAAATATCTCTGCCACGTGCTGGAATTAAACTAAAATCAAAGGACTTAATAATCTTACCTCTTTCCTATAGCAATCTGAGGATTGGTCTCTAATATTGCATATAGACAATTAGCCTTAAAGCAGTAGCAGTGCTTACTCAAATAATCAGTCTGTCTGTTTCTATCACAGAAGTAATTAATCAGAGACTGATTTTTTTAAGGCGTCTCCACAGGGATTCTTCTGGAGCAGTAGGGCTGGAGACTTGTGCTAGGCAGGCTATGTCTTGTTGATTGTGTTGTGTTTCGTAATTGCTATACTATTCCAGGAAGATCAGTGATAAACAAAACTCATGATGACTTTTTAGCTATCATAAAAGACAGAAGTTCTGAAATTGTCCTTGAGCCACCTGCAGACCAGAAGTCTGTTTTATGCTGTTGGCTTTATGAGCATCATAATCTACATGATTTGGTTTAAACAAGTTACTGTACTGCATTTGATGTGTTCTCATGGTTTTTTTGTTTGTTTGTTTTTAAGCAAAGTAAGTCTTCTGTATCTAAACCTCTTGTTACTTATTTTCTAAGCTTTCATTTGTTTCTGAAACCACAGGTAAAGTGGTGACCAAAGAAAAAATCAAGGAAGCCAAAGAAGTGTATAGGGAGCACTTTCAAGACGATGTCTTCAATGAAAAGGGATGGAACTATATTCTGGAGGTAAAACTTAATGAAAATAATACAGGATAACAAAGGATTTCTGAATCATTTATAAAATAGATATGGCAGTCTCTTCTTTAAACCAAGATATTTTAGCCATAATAGCAAAGAGTGGGTAAGTGTAGCTATTTATGTACAGTGTACAGGGATTGGTAGCTGTCAAAGAATGATGTTATAATCGTAAGAGAAAAGCAATGGCCGTACTTTTGGATGACAGGTATGGCTTTGCAGGAGATAAAGACTTATGGCTGCTTTCAGCCAGGTTAGAGTAAGTGGGAGCTTGTTGACCAGTTTCTGTTTGTAATTTGGTGCCTAGGGGTTGGTTGCATCATCTGTACTGCTGTCTGTAACTAATCATAACTGTTGTAATTCTAATGCAGGAAGCATTACAATTTTTTTGCATGTAGGTAGTTCCAGAAAATGTGTAAATGTGTTTTATTCAATTGTTTCCCAAGTTTTTTCAGAGATGCTTCAGTTCAACTCTATTATGAAATACAAGACTTGACACAGAAATCCCTCCAAGTCTTTCCACATTTTATCCTCTTTCTCTTTTGTTTGTAAATACGTCCTTCTTCAAGTAATTGCAAACATCTCTGTGTAAAACCAGCATATTCAGACAAATAGCATTCTTCAGAGCAGTTCTAATCACTGTGGATGAGTTAAGTACTAAGCCTCGCTATGAATTCTAATGAATGACATTTGACACTTGGAAACAATTTTTAGCCCCTTGAGTTTATTTTCCTATTGATGCCCTGACTGAATGCGTTTTATGGTAGCATCTGTTGATAATCTGGAGATATATATATACGGGTGTCATCTAGCAGCAAGGCTGAGCCACAAGGCGTGCGGAAGAACCACTGTTCATGAGGAGATACTTAATGCAGATTGATTCATAGAAGCCTTATCTACTTTTGAAATAACTACAGATGTGAATTCGATCTGTATTCTTATTTAAGCTGCATTATACCTTGTGGACTGCTCTCCACATGTATTTAAAGTCATCTTGATCCCTCTTTCACTAAACTGAATTGATAACTTGTTAGCTGCATGTCTGTCCACACTGATTTTTAACTCTGTTTAACTAATCCCATTCCAATGCGTGTTTTTGCCTTAGTCAAAACAGCCATTCTGCATGCCCCTTGTGAACATTGTTTGTCATTGCTCAGGTTTTCATGCCAAAGCAGTTCATAGAAAAACAAATATGATTTTCCCTTTTTGATCTTAGGTGCAAATGTCTGTCAAACTGGAAGAGTTTGTTCCCTTTGCATGCTTTATGCCTTTATGTGCACGCTGAGATCCTTCTGCTTTTTGTACCTCTATAGACCTACCACTGCTTGCTTTCTGGCTCCGTTATCTAATTTCTTTGCTAGGTAAAGTATAGAGGAAAAACATGCATTTTCCCTAAAATATGTACCAGGTGTACTCAGTGTTTGCTGGGAAGACACCTTATTACAAAGGAGAAGCTCACTACCTAAAACATCTGAAAACAGTGGTACTACACTGTTGTGATACGACCTTATTGCTTTTCATGGATAAAATCAACACTTAAGGGACTTCCAAATCTTTTGGACTTTTTTTTTTCCACTTAATTATTTTTTTATCTTTATAGAATCATTAGTAAATACTTCTGAACCTTTTGGAAGGTCTTACTGTCCTTTATTTATTAAACTAGCACAATCATCTCCAAGTCTAAAGAACCCAAAGCCTGTGTGGTATATGAATGCAATTAGCTTCAGCGTATTGCACTTCAGAAGAAGCCTTAACTGTAGCATATAGGGGATTTTTGTAAATGTGTCTGGGGCACTGGAGAATGTGTTGATAGCTGTTAATCTCTGTAATTTCTCTGAAGTTATGTGAGTTTTGTTGCCTTTAAAGAAGGAATATCTCATATGAAGCTCTTTGTCAGAAAATATTTATGTTCAAAATGTTTTAAGCATTGTTGGTTTATCTGGCAGTGTTGTTTCAGAAAGCTATCATTACTGTTTTAGAGCTACTGAGCACAACTTTTTGTGAAAGGGATATTCCATAGAATATTTAGTTTTTCAGGGATGAAAGACTGAATTTGACAGAAGAATGATACTTCAAAACCGGATTTTGTGTTTAGTGAATAGCTGAGGTGATAAAATATTCTTTCAAAGAGATTCTAGTAGATCCTGCTCTAATTTATTAACAAATCACACATCTGTACCAAGTGAAACTACTATGGCTTTTCGAAGGCTTAGATAGCAGCTAAACTTTTCTTTCTTCTTCAGGTTAAAAACACTGAAGAAAAATGAATACCTAGTATTTCTTACTTCTGTGAATAGGGTCTATGTATTTTTAGGTAATATTTGAACCCTTTTGCCTCAATTTGCACAAGGAATGCAACTGCAAACCTTCATTTGATTTGATGAAGAGGATGTGTCAGAAAACTCAGTCTGATTATTATCTACTGCAATCAAGTAAGAAAAGTAATATGTAGCCTTCCTGTTGCATAATGACATTGTTCTTTCTCACACAGAAATATGATGGCCATCTTCCTATAGAAATAAAGGCTGTTCCCGAGGGCTCTGTCATTCCCAGAGGAAATGTTCTCTTCACAGTAGAAAACACAGATCCGGAATGCTACTGGCTCACAAATTGGATTGAGGTCAGTCTTGGAAAGTTAGCATGTTTTTTTTCTAGATAAAAATGAATGCTCTTAAATTAAGGGTTGAATCCCATATTACCTTAAGGGAAATCTGTGAGAGCTTTCATTTTCTGCTTTAAATAAGCCTCGATTCTTTCTTTAGTAGTCATACGTAGACCTTTCCTCCCTACCTGGCAAGTGGTTGTAATAATTTTATTGCAGTAGTTCCTTTGTAAGGGAAAGAGGAGGAAGGGAGTCGTGTGTGTCTGTAGCTTGGGAGCAGTAACTCTTGAGATGGCTGGTATTACCTTGCCTTATAGAGGTATTATAAAGACTACTTTAGGTTAAAGTAAACTGTTGGCGGCTTTCTGAACAGGTGATGAAAATAAGTAGCCCTTTTGTATCTGAGCAAATGTTTACTTAAGATTCAAAAATTCTCACTCAGTGTGTGCCTAATAATGGTTTGGGTTTTTGCTTTAGACTATTCTTGTCCAGTCGTGGTATCCAATCACAGTGGCTACAAATTCTAGAGAGCAGAAAAAGATTTTGGCCAAATATTTGCTGGAGACTTCTGGCAGCTTGGAGGGACTGGAGTATAAACTGCATGACTTCGGTTATAGGGGAGTTTCTTCACAAGAGGTAATACAGCTTTACTAATAATTTGGGAAGTCTGATCTCACCATAATGGACAGCAGTGTGTATTTGTTAACAGTTGTAATTGTGTGCGACAGTGAAATGGTGAATTCATAGAGTGCTGTCTTTGGACTTACGTGGAGGGAGTGGACTGTGTGTGTGTGTGTGTGTGTGTGTGTGTGCGCGCCTGAACTCTATCTGAGAATTAGGCTGGGAGAGCTTCCTTCGCCTAGGAAATTGCCTTTCCTGTAAATGCATGAAGAGTGCATTGGTGAAAGAGGAACCGAGTCAGAGTTCTGCTGTTTCAAATTGGTGCTAGCCAGTAACTGATTTTAGGCTTCTATATTTGGCCTGGCAACTGAAAGCTGCATCTTTTTTCAGACTGCAGGAATAGGAGCTTCAGCTCATTTGGTGAACTTCAAAGGAACAGACACTGTAGCTGGAATTGCATTAATTAAGAAGTACTATGGAACAAAAGATCCAGTTCCAGGATATTCTGTTCCAGCTGCTGAACACAGGTAGGATTTTTGGCAGTTAAAACTTTTTTAATAGGAAAAAGTACATTTTGTTAAACTTACTCATCTTTATATCTAGGTATGTGGGTTGTTTTTTTCCACTTTAAAGGAGAAGTGAAAGCTTCACTTCATCTTAAGCTGTTTCATTTATTCTATACTGTATTTGACTGATGCAGATGATGAGGCTAAAGTTCTGTACTGACACCTTTACATTCTAGGGGCTCAACAGTGGTGTGGCTGTTTTTAACTGTAGATGTTTTTGAACTATAAACTTTCTAACAGTGAAGTAGCTGATGATCCTGGTGGTGCGTCCCTTCTAATTCACAATATTATATGATTCTAAATGTGCATGATTATTTCTAAAATGGAACCTGAAAGCTTACAGGTAAAAGATATTGAGGATGCGTGTTATGAACTTCACATTTACAATATTGTTTAAAATAAAATGAAAAACCATATGAGGTACAACTTTCCCACTGTGTTTTCCTCATTCTGAAGTTTACTATCACCATAACAGATTCAGCCAATACTATAGTCCTCTATTTGTTGTGAATTAAGTTGAGAGTAAGGAGTTCATCTTGAATGCTTGTTTGAGTTTCAGATCTCTGCTTTGATATTGGAATCTTCTACAGGGTCAAGAGTGAATGCAAATCTTTGGTTATTACTTGAGCATCTGCATACTGACTTGAGCACAAAGGAAGGAAAGGCCTCTTGGTTTTTGTTTTTTTTCTTAGTAGTACAAAATATAGTTCTTTTCAGTAGAAGCTTTCAGAATTGCAAGAAAGATAACAGAAAAGCTTACAGGGATAGTTCCAATAGGGTAGTGATCAGCTTTAAAGGTACTTTGTTTCATTTCACTTTCTGGATCCTTGCTGTAATGCTGTTCTAGAACTGCTACTTGATGTAGAAGTAACAAAATCTGCCTGATGCATCTCTTGGCTTAACCCCACAATTGATTAAAAAATATATAAAAAAATAGAACAAGTGACTGTAATATTTTCTGTAATGAAAGAAGACACATGGAAGCATCTTTTGCACCATGTGCAAAAGTGGGTAGTGTGAGAGCACACTTTGTCTTAAACTGTCTTTTGTTTGAGTGTGTGCTGCCTAATGCAGACCAGTCTGTTTTCATGCTGGTGCACAAAGTGGCTCTTTGCAAAAGACATGGATTTCTCCAGAATTGTTCTGCTGTTCCCCGGCTTCCAGTCTGAGGTGGTGCTGTGTGTGGTGCTTCCTTCCAGCACATCACCACCACCAGGTGTTGTTCCTGTGACTGCCCCAGCCTCTTGGAAAGTAATTTTGTTTTCTCTCTTTGGTCCTCTGAGCCAGGGCTCATCCACTTAAAAGTTAATGCTAGCATTCTGGGGGGAAAAATCGCAATGCAAGTTATTTCTTACTGCACACCTATGTTTTATACAAGTGTTTTATCTATTCACATACAAGTTACTGATGTAAGTTGTGCCAGCCACATACAGACGGCCGCTGCTGATCAGCTGGCGTTCAGTAACTTACTGCCTCTTTTAGCAACTCTGTTTCATGTGCTTGCCTGTACCCTTGTACCAAGGGTAAAGCTCTGAGGTTCCTTTGGAAGAAGCTTTGTGATAGGGACCTTAGTGGTTTTAAATTGTTATCCAAAATAAAATTTAAAAAAAAGTGTTAAGATTCTTCTAAATTATGCTGCTAATTCTCTACTTCCCATTTGACAGTCTGAAGTTGCCAGAGCAGATGGTCTGTTCTTGCATTTGTAATTTCTTAATTGTCTGAATTTCAGATCTAAGAGAAACTCTTCACAAATACAGAAAGTAAATAAATAAAACTAAGTTACATGTGAAAGAAGCTTCACGTATTCAGTATTTGTCTAAGGTGCCAGAGATGAATCCACGCTGCTTTAGTATATTTGCTATCCACACAGGACAGAGCTCATAAGAACATAATTTGTGCTGTCCTGTAATCACATTGCCTATTCTTACCTTGATTTATTTCTGTTAGGAATTGCAGAATGTGCGATTTAACACAAATGCTGCTCTAATGTGTTTTCTTTTTTTGATTGACTTCACAGTACCATAACAGCTTGGGGGAAAGATCATGAAAAAGATGCTTTTGAACACATAGTGACACAGTTTTCTTCAGTGCCTGTATCTGTGGTTAGTGACAGCTACGACATTTACAATGCTTGTGAAAAAATATGGGGCGACGACTTAAGGCATATAATTGAAGGCCGAAGTCCAGAGGCACCACTTATTATCAGACCAGATTCTGGGAATCCCCTTGACACTGTTTTAAAGGTAACACTTTAAGTTCTTTATATGTGAGATTAGGAAGGACAATTGTTTATTTTGTAATGACTGGCTGGCCAGTAAACATTAATGTTCTAGCTTAGTACGCTTTGAAAAGCATACCTATGAAAAATCTGGACTTGTGTCTCATTTAAATATAGATATGGCAACTCCTTTGCAGTCTAAATTTCTTTGTTGTTTTCATTAAATGCATTCTTGCATACCGTTTCTTGAAGCTTTTATAACAGTTACCAGTTTTGCTCTTCTAATCATGCTGGAAAGTTTTATCACTTAGTAAAAATATTATTAATTATTTCCCTCTTTTTATTTGTATTAATACAAATGCCAAGCAGGTAAGGCTTCTTTCCTCCCAGAGCAGGTATCTTGGAGTCCTGTATTTAGTATAATCTACCATTTTAAGGTGTAATATGACTTAAACACCCTTCTTCCTTCTGTTAGACTTGTATGTAAGTCAATGACAAGTGAACTTTAAGTTAAAAACTACTGGCTGTCTGGTTGTATGCAGAGTATAATGACGGTTGAAGTTTTAAAATAATAAAAGCTGTTGGTACCTCTGAGTTTGAGTAGCTATCCATAGTTTTACTGAATTTGAAAGATTCTGGTGATACTGGTATTCTCTCACATCCATGCAGCTTTAATGCTTTTTTTTTTCTTTTGGGGCAAGTGACATATCACAAATAGGAACTATGAATATCTTTGTCATAGCAAGTAAGAAAAATCCCATCTAAAGAGTTGCATTTAAGTTAGTGTTGGCTAAGAAAATTGTGGAAAAGTGAAAGCCTCCTTTGCTATCTTAAAGGTGATTTAAAAAACAAAAGCGGAATTGTCAAATGACATCTGGATAGCAATAAATGACAGCAACCAAAGAGAGAAAGAAGGGAAGCATAGATTCGATTAGCTTTTGGGTACATGTTTATAAGAGCTTTATGGTCTATAACTGCTTTGATCTCATGGCTTCTGCCACAACGGCTGGTGTGAGGTTTTGTTTCTGTGCCTATGTTAGATATATTTGTTTCTTTACTGGAAGGGCAGTTTTTTACTTTTTTACTTCTTTACTTTTATTTTGAACTTCTTTTCCATAGGTCTTGGAGATCTTAGGAAAGAAGTTTCCCATCACAGAGAACTCTAAAGGCTACAAATTGCTGCCACCCTATCTCAGAGTTATTCAAGGGGATGGTGTGGATATCAACACTTTGCAAGAGGTGAGAGATCCTGTTTGCATGTCAGGGTGGTACTGGCAATGTTGCTATTTAATCTGGAATCTGTTATGACTAGTTAGATGTTGCAGCTTCACTACTGACCCCTCCCTTCCCTTTGTCCCAGACACTGGCTGTGATATCCTCCTGTGTAAAACATGTTCCTTAAAACCTCACAGAGAATAATTAAGATGCATAAATAACTAAAAGGCATATCCTAATCTTAGTGTTGTAACCCTTCTGCTCACACTGTCTCATGCATTTTTGTTCGCTTTTGTCCTGCTGGTCAAATCTTATTCAGATAAAAATCTGGCAGTGTTTGGTCCTCTCATTGACGCCTGAAGCATGCTGCATGATTGCTGTGCTAAAGCAAGAGTAGTAATTAACTGGTTGGGTTCATTAGTTATGTATGTTCTGATAAGTGTTTGTACTTGAAATTTTGAAGGTGTGGATTTTAAAGGTGACTTGTTAAAAACAAAGGTGAGGGAGGTTAAGGAGTCCATTGGTTTGGTGACTAATGGAGTAAGGATTGTTGAAAGCCCAAATGAACAAGAGTTTAGGCTGTGGTCTGAGTCAAAGTGACTGTGTTGGACCATTGATGCCTGAATCTGGTAAATATTACATAATCTTTGAGTAATGATACTAAAGTGCCCTTTCAGCAAGACAAAATCTAGTTATTTAGTGGTTGCTGCATTCTAGAAGCTAGTTAAAACTCCATTGCTGTTTTCTAGAAGGAGATTCTAGCTAACATAATGCAGATACGGGGGATAAGTAAAAGGAGGAGGACTTGGCTTTATGAGGTTTGTTCTGTATTTTTCATCTTTAACTGTAACAGAGTTCAAAGCCAGAAATGTGTTGGACAAACTTAAATCCAATAAAATTAATTTTGATGCTTATCTTAGCTTCTTAGGTTGATGCATCTTTAGATTCTTATTAACAAAGTTGACGTTTCAAGCCAGCTAGAAAACATCTGCATATTTAACATGAATGCATCCTATCAATCTCAACCGTGGAGCTCTGGGATGTTTGTCACTCAAATCCATAGAGTTCACAGTGAGGTTGTTTGCTGATACGCCAGCTGTAGTGCGATCACACACCACAGTTTTGTTCCTGCTCCCTATAGCCTTGAAAGCAAATTTTATTCCTGTAGCTTTGTGAGAATAATCCGTGCTAATGTTCTTAAGGAAACAAAGCAAAATAAGTCTTATGGTTAGATTCTAAAGGAAGAGACTTGATAAATAAACTTACTATTCTCAGTGACTTTAAAACAGAACTTAACTACAACTTGGTGCAGTTGTTAGGCAACATATGTACTTGTTCACAGACTCATGAAAATCTGAATGAAAAAGAAGTTGGACCATTAATTCTTGTAGGAACTCAGAGTTGTCATTTTGTCAGTTATACTTGACAGAGTTCTAAGAGGTAATAAGCTCATAGAGCATTGGTTGTATTCAGATAAAAGGTGATTGGGGACATGAGCACCTCTCATATGAGGAGGGACAGAGGTGTGGATCTGTTCAGCTTGGAGAAGAGGAAGCTCGGGGGGGATCTCATCGATTTGTATCAATACCTGAAGGGAGAGTTCAAAAAAGGCAGGCCATAGTGTTCAGTGGTGCCCAGTGACGGGACGAGAGGCAGTGGGCACTATGTGGAACACAGGAAGTTATGTCTGAACATCAGGAAGCATTTCTTTACTGTGCAGTGATGGAACACTGGCACAGGTTACCCAGAGGCTGTGGAGTCCCCTTGGAGGTCTTCCAAAGCCGCCTGGCTGTGGCCCTGGGCACCCTGCTCTAAGTCTCCCTGCTTGGACAGGGGCTGGGCCAGATGGAATCAGAATTCCCTGCCAACCTCAGCCAGTCTCTGGGAATACCAGAATCATTATTTAAGGTTATTTATGTTGAAGGATAAAACGCACTGCTCTCAGAGTTCTATAATAGAGCAGAAGAATAATTCCAGTAGCTAATGGGAGAGGATAAAAGGCAGAAGGAGCAATTCTTCCCTGATATTTTCCTCAAACTGTTGCTGACTGTGAGGAAAGTCTTACCTGTAATGTGTACAAGTGGATAGAGGGCCCAATTCCGTGGGGCTCACAGAGTAGATATAACTCACTGCTGCTTAGTGGCCACCTTCTCATCTTGCCTGACTGTAATCTTGCTGTGCACCTCACATTGGCTTTGATTTTTGAACTGCTGACTACTAAACTAACTTATGCCACAAATGTAGTAGCAAACTAACTTGGCTGAAAGGAATCAATTTTTCTGTTGCTTTAGTGAATGAAATTGTGCCAGTGATTATTGTCCTGTTTTATGGCACAGTACAAGAGAAATAAAAACTGTTGTCTTGAGCTGGGGGAAGCAGAAAAGGAGGAAAGCAATGCTTCTAATCTGGCAGCAGTGACTTCTGTTGGAGCAAAAAGACCACAAGCTTGCAGCCTATTTTAGTCATGTTTAAAATTTCATGGATTTTTCTTTCCTTCAATGTCAGCAAAACCAAGGTTACTTGTTGACTTGGGAAGCTATTATCCATTCTTTCACATTTAAAGAAAAAAAAATCTTGAAGTATAATTCATACTTTTTAAGAAGGAGTTTACATAAACAAATGCACTGTTGTGGCTCTTTCCCCTCTAAACCCCTATGGAAGTGATCATTCTAATTATATCAGATCAGCCTTAGATTCTAGGCATGACCAGTTATGGATCTGGTGAGAGGTAATGGGTATAACAGGAAAGCTAGAATGAGTAATTGCAAATCAGAACTTTTTAATTAGCTGAAAGAAAAATATAGAAAACAACTCAGTATAAACTGGATTTTAAAATTCTTTGTTTTAATAGGGAATGCTGGTAGAACAGGTAAGGAACCTTTTCTGACTTTCTTCACTTTAAAAATCATTCCAATCTGCTAACTCCACAATATACTACACTCTCAAAGGACTTCCTTTTGAACATTCAATTTCCAGATGTCTTTAAATGGTTGTAAAGAAAGAAAATCCTCTAACCTGGAGTCATAATTGTTAATTATGCTCATAATGGTCAGCAGGAGGTGGTCAAAACCTTAACACCAGAACTGTTATTTATATAGGTTTGAAAATGTGAGACAGTAAGTTGCTCTCTATTGGTTTTTCCTTGGGGAGGCTTCAGAACAGAAGGGTAGAACTGGATCAGAGTCCAGGTGGGGCTTACCAACACTTGCCTTATCAAAAGACAGCAGTAAATAAGCAGAGTCCATATCTGAGTGTCAAGGCTAGTTTCTTTCTGTCTTACTGGGTATTATGCATGATGAGAGGATATTGAAAGTGCTCTTTATTATCCTTTCCTTGTCATGTACGTAGCTTCTGAAATGCATCAGGAAGAATTGTATTTGCGCTGTAATGATCTTAAACCTTTTGTCCTCTATGGATACTCCTTTTAAAGCTGCTTCCAGGAGAACCTAATCACATGAAAATATACGTTCCTTTTGTACAGGGTTGCAGTTAAGAATGATGAGGTAACTACTATTAAATTGCACAGGATTTTCACATACGGAGGCACTATTTACTCAAGATACAGAGTTTCCGAAGGGTTCCTTCCTTAGGCAAAGGTCATGGGAGTGGGGCCTGAGAGTCCTTCTACTTGCTTTCTTGGATGAGGCTGAGTAAGCAGCTACCATTAGACTGGGGAAAGCCTATTGTAAGATCTCTATGGAATAAATCTCTGTTAAATATCTTGAGGAAGATTATTCAAGATATTCTCTCATGTTTAGGTCTCTGAAAACAAGTGCAAATGCTCATAGGTGGGTTTCTGTTGGTTTGGTTTTCTTGTGGTTTTTCTTTTTTACTTGTAGTTAGCCCCTCTTGTAGTTAGGATCTGGGGGTTCTGACTGATGGCAAGTTAAACACGAGCCAGCAGTGTGCCATGGCAGCCCAATGGGCCAACCATACCTTGGGTAAGATTGATTATCCATTGAGACAGCCCACGTGCAACTAAATGGATAAATAAAATACTCATACTCTGTTTACATTAGCTATCCATTTACTACTATCTGGAAGTTGTCAATTCTTTCCACCCCCACTCCCTTCCTTTGGAAAGCTTCACTTTACCTTAGCTGTCTCTAAAAATAAATAAATAAAAATAAAAAAGATTTAACATCAATATCTCCTGGAACAATTGTATTATCTGTTACTGTGGCATTTCTTTTTAGTGCACAAAAAATTACCTGATTTCTCATGATATTGGTTTCTGAAACTGCACTGTTACCCATGGGTTATATCCTTCCGTTCTGCTCCTCAGCTTTCGTTTATCTGGATGGATGGGACTTTGCTATTTCACCATTTTCCATTTCCATGCTATTTCCATTTTGATGGAAAAATAGCATGGCCTAAGATCATATTCTGTCATAATTTTCTTATTCTATTAGTCTGTGGAGGGAATGAAGAAGAATAAATGGAGTATTGAAAATATTGCCTTTGGATCTGGAGCTTTCACTTCTACTTTTATTAATGAAATATTTAGGAGATATGAGTTCAAGCATTCTTAGTGGGGCTGTCACTACCTCTTTAGCCTTATGTAGAAGTAACAAGTCATGGAAACAAATCTTGGCCGTTTATGAGTGTGACTGAATTAGCACCCATGACTCTGGGCTAGGGGATGTCATGTTTGTGTAGGCAGAATGGGATGAGGGGAATGCTGTAGTAAGCTTTAAACTGGCTTATTGATACCAGTACTGTTCACATTGATCTGTATCTGCCTGAGAAAGTGCCAAAACATGTTCTAAGCAGCTCAATGTATTTCCGTTTCTAGATTGCTACTTTTAATTCTAGACAATGCGATTTTTAAATTTAATTTTTAAGTGAACTGCTGCATGCCAAGTATTGACAGGATTGTTACATACATCCCCTGGAAACTGAATGTTAGTTGGTTCAATTGTTTGTAAAAAGCATCTTGTTTAAGTAGTATGTTATTTTGATGGGAAAATACCATGGCCTAAGAGCATTTTCTAACATAATTTTATTTTTCTATTAGATTGTGGAGGGAATGAAAAAGAATAAATGGAGTATTGAAAATATCGCCTTTGGATCTGGTGGAGCTTTGTTGCAGAAGCTAACTAGAGATCTCTTAAACTGTTCCTTCAAATGTAGCTACGTGGTAACCAACGGTCTTGGGGTATGTCTTATACTACTTCTACCATCATGTTTTCAGCCAGGGCTTCCCCACTTGACAGACTTTTTCATACCTCCTGTTAGATTACTGCCATCTACATAAGGTATGCAACTCCAACAAAGCCCAATGTACTTTTGATTTTAGGTAAACGTTTTCAAGGATCCGGTAGCTGATCCAAACAAAAGGTCAAAGAAAGGCCGACTGTCTTTGCATAGGACACCTGCTGGAGATTTTGTGACACTTGAAGAAGGAAAGGGAGATCTTGAAGAGTATGGGCAGGTAAGAATTGTTAAGGCTTATTCCATTGTTTCATGTAGAAGTAGACTGGAAAAAAAGTTAATTGAAAACAAATTGTGAAATTGTATTTTTGCTTGACTTCTGTCTCACTACTTCAGAAATATCTTCAGTGCAAAATTCAGTAACAGTAAAACATTAGGATATTGTTAGAATGTCCAGATTGTACAACTATCCATCTTTTGTCTCAGTTCAGAAACAAGAAATATTGCTTTTTTCCCCAAAACTAGTTTATCTTAACGTAATAAAATATTAGAAGGATATAAAGCTATTGGAGAATCTTCAAAAGGGGGCAACGAAGATGGTGAAAGGTTTAGAGGGCAAGACACTGATCCTTCTGGATCCTTTCCCACTTGAGATATTCTGTGAGAATATTATGCTAGCCAAGTACTTCTGTATGAGCCATGCTCTGCAATTCAAGTAACATCCTGAGGTGAAGGGGAGAAAAGGGCAGATTTTATTGAACTTGTGTTTGCTTTCCAATTTGAGATTTGTAAAGCAGTTCCTTCAGGTGTTAATGTTCTGTGCCTGGAATTTCCCAGTTTTCAAAGATGTAAATTAATCCACAAATTCAGTTTCCTTGTTAATTTTTTGCAATCACAAAATTAAGTGCTATTTCAGTAAAATAAACACACTCTTTAGGCCAGTCTCCAGGCTTTCAGCTGGAAATCTCTTTAATTTTTCATTGGATGAGCAATAAACTGCTTAACTGCATGTCTCTTCCTCAATTAAGAGGTTTGAAAACAAGCAAGCTATCAAATTGTACTTCATTAAAAGCTGGAAGATTCTTGAGTTTTCTGGTACTTGGAGACACATTTCTGTGCTACAAGTCAGAGGAATACTATTAGGCACAAAGTTTTTATGCAATAATAATCATAAAACTGACATCTCTGAGAAATGTAAACACAGAAAGCAAACAATCTCCACAGATAAGAAGCTCTGGATGCAAAGACCTAAGAAACAGACTCTGTCTGGAAGTATGATGATAAGACAAATGATAATAGTTTTAAACTAAAAGGGGGAGGTCTAGATTAGATAATAGTAAGAATCCCTGTTATGAGAGTTGAGAAATCTCTTCAACTCAGTCATGAGAGTTAGGGCCTGAAGTAAGGCAGTGTATGGTTCCTTCATTTCTGACAGGGGAAATGATTCTTCAAGGTGTTTTCTGTAATGGGATGTTGGAAAGGGCTGTATGTGTGGTGCAGGTTCTATGGCTGCCTGGGAAATGACGGGGAGATGCACTCTTTTGTAGGCCCTGTTTCCCTAAAGCCGTGGGTCTGTGTGATAGGTCTGCAGGCATAGCAGCTGCCTGACATTGCTTTATGTGCCTTTCTGCACAAAGCTCTGCTTATTGCTCTTTCAGTGAGCTGTTTGTGAGCACTTCTCGATGTGCTGTATTACAGAATTTTTATGCAAAGGAGACTAACTGTCAAGAAAGATATCTTTCATAGTTGGTGTATAGAAAACAAAGACTTCATCTAAATTTCTGTAGTTGAATTGTACATAAGATTTGGTTGGTGTCTCCTCTCCTAGCTAATCTAGCAGAGTCTATTTAGCTTATGTTGTTCTGTCTTTAGCCATATGTGGACAGCTTACTTCAGGGACTACTTAGCATTAAACTCCTGTCTGTGTGTGGGGTAACTTAAATCATTTCTTCTGTGTGACAATGAGAGATAGAAGGTGAAAAGATAAGGTATCATGGCAGGCACGAGCTCTAGTCTCACCAGTTTTGATTTAGGTCCTTGCATTTGAGTTTATATGTAATTTGTGTAACCTCTATTGTTTGTTCACTGACCATATCAGCATTGCTAAATCAGTGGTGTTTCTTGCAGGATCTCCTTCATACGGTATTTAAGAACGGGAAAGTAACGAAGTCATATTCATTTGATGAAGTAAGACAAAATGCCAGGCTGAAGAACAGTGAACTAGAAACAGCGTCTCACTAAGTTTCATTCCACGTCTGTGTATGTGTGTAACAAGTATGTACTGCATAGCTACTGGATTTACTGTACAGATTTGTGTGTTTGTGTTTTATGACATTGTAGCCAAATTATTTGTTGGTTTATGGACATACTGCCCTATCTTTTGCCAGCCTTTAGAGAAGATAAAAATCAGGAAATGGTACTTACATTGTAAAACATATTTAATGCTAAAGTGTGCTTTTTAGGGCCCTTTGCCAGTAGTGATTCAATCTGGTATTGATCTTTTCACAAATGAGACAGAGCTGAACTTTTTTATATATAACAGAATATCACAAAATGGATTTACATAAAATTATCATGATTGCTTTATGTTTATATTTAACTTGTATTTTTGTACAAACAAGATTGTGTAAAATATATTTAAAGTTTCAATAAGTAAGTCTTTCCAACTTTTCATGATTTTTATGAGCACAGACTTTCAAGAAAATATTTGGTGGGGGGGAAAATCCATTGCCTTTTGTCCATTAATCAGCAAATAAAACACGGCCTTAAAGTTTGTTGTGACATTGTACCATTTGACGACTAAATCAGGACTTGTATCTCCTTAAGATCCTTTAGAATTGCTGACCTCACCGTTTCTTGTAGCTGTCTGTATTAGTTAATCTGCATCGAAGAAAGTTACTGTTCTTTTTAGAAGGTTTAGGTACTTACAGGCCTTGCTGGCATAGCAAGGTGTGTAAATGGAATGCCAAATTTGAAAGGATTCTCTACTGCAACTTAACTTGCCAAGTCTATCCCACTTGGCATATGCACCTCAATATTTTAATAGTAAAGTTTTTAAGAGATCTCCTCTTCCACTATAGAATATATGTGTAAAATATTGAAATATGGAAGCGGTGTATTTTAAAGTAATTACACTTCTGGGTTTATTTTTCATATACTGTAAGTGACATGACTTTAAAGCAGAATACTGGACTCGGTAGTGCACTTTTTTACTTTTTTGTATTTTTTTCATTGATTTGCCTTTTGTCAGACTGGATGTTAAATTGTAAAAAAATGTTTAACTATTTTTGTTAACAACTTTAATAAAACTATGCTAGCCAAACTCCTACACGAATGGCAGAGCTGTTTCCCCTTCTCCCCCATCTCACTGGGGTGAGGAGGGGCTCTCATTTTGCAGAGGGTAACTGTAAGCAGTGTTTGAGAGACTTCTGAACTGTCTGCACTTGATTGTACGAGCTCTCTGCATATGCTTGATTTAAATATCTGCTGGAAAACAAAACTGTTGAGGATTTAATTTGAGAAGCTATGTAGTAACCTCTGAAATGTTCGTACTGTAGGCTGGCTCTCACTACAGAAGGAATGCCTCCCTTACTTTAAAAGAACAAAAACAAAAAAATAACAACAAAGAAAAAACAGCAAAAGCAAACGAATGCTGTATTTTAATGATCAGCTATCGATGACTTCATATACTGATACAATTAATGCTTCTAATTAGGAAATGATGTTAAAGGAAAATGTTAGAGGTCCTCTGAAATCACTGAAGCCTACAAAAGTTATACAAAACATGCATTTTTAGAGGAAGATTGAAAAGCCATACTTCATTGTTTTTATTCTCTCACCCAAAAGGGCCACATCACAGCATTCAGAATCTCTTTAGGGTTTGTGGTTAAGATATTTATGCCCGCTCTCAATAGTTCTTGTTCATGAAAAATTATTTTTCACTCTTAGTGTATGTAATTTACATTTAAGTGATGTATTGTTTCAAAGATAGCGCTTTAGTAAAATTTTAAATGCTGACCTTTCACACTGAGGAACTACCTTCCCTTTGCTATTAGTGATACTGTTTGTATTTGGCCAAGAAGGGATTTAAATCTGAACTTAGTACCAATAGCAGGTAAATAGTACAGAGCCTATTTTACTCCTCCACACGTGTACTAGGGAATTTTATGATGTACAGTTTAAAAAAAAAAAAAGAAATTAAATGCTGCTTTCATTCTGTACCAATAAAAATTTTGATAACTATTAACTACCCATAACTGATATTTTTGTATTTGGGAACTGAGGATATGCTGTGGAAGCACTGTTTTCTTTTGTATCACAATGTGCATCAGTATTTGTTCAGTGTTGTCTAAAATGTAGCTTGCTAGTTGGAGTCTTAAATCAAATTGTGTGTGTGCACGTCACTCTCGGAAGTTGTCATGTCACTCATCTTGGTAACTGCTGATATATTTCAAAAGAGGGGACTTGGGGAGAAAAACACCTGGTGCTATTCAGACCCAAATACGTGTGTTTCTCTGTTTGTCGTTTTGGGCATCAAGGAGTTGACAGAAGTTACTGCAGTGCTTAAACCATACAGTATCCTAATTCTTCCACGTAAAAGCAAACAGCATGTTTGAGCTTGCTTTAAATTAATAGATTTGTAGTCATCAATATATTTTAATTATCCCCATTTCATAATATAACACAGTATTTGTATTTAAAAGTAGGAACTGGGAGTTTTGTGTTAATACCTTATTTGTAACCATATTTAGCATAAGAAATTGATTTTATAAAACTATTTTTCTTGAGCTGCATGATTATGAAAAGATGTTTTTTTTTTCCTACTTTGAAGGATGGGAGGAGAGAATAGAAGAGTACTTAACTGTTTGGATTGCCAAAATCAAAACTAAGTTGAAACATTTTTTTCCTGTAGGTTTTTACATTCCTTCTTAACCTGTTTAGTGAGAATAAATATTCCTCACTTAAATCCTCTGTTAAAGTAATTCTAATGTACTTGGCATCAAATACCAGTATGTAATACACATGGAAATAAAGTTTAGTTCTGGCAGTGAAAATAAGAGCCATTTGCCTGTGTCTTAAAGTTGTGATGTTGGGCATCAGACTTCATTCATGTGCTCTTTGTTGCCAAACAGATGGGAGCATAGCTGTGCTGTCACAGTCCGCTGTAGAAGAACCGATCTGACAGCTGCTGTGCAGTCTGTGGTCAACTTTGATCTAAAGAAGAGAAGGAAAAATGAACTCTCCTTCCTTTTCAGTATTTTTCTTGCAGAGTGTGAGCATATCTGTGGCTCAGTATTGTGTGTGTTCTGCTTAAAGATCATAGAATCATAGAATGGCCTGAGCTGAAAAGGACCACAATGATCATCTAGTTTCAACCCCCCTGCTATGTGCAGGGTTGCCAACCACCAGACCAGGCTGCCCAGAGCCACATCCAGCCTGGCCTTGAATGCCTGCAGGGATGGGGAAGATGGAGAACTTGCGATTGGATTTGCTGTAAGGTCTTATCCACTGTCTACATTTCACGTAATCCTTTCTCAAATAAAGATTATTTAATTTTCACATGCCCATGCGAAAATGCTTTGGTATCTATTGAAAATATTGTCTCTTAGTGGAGAGAATAGTTCCAGTCCCTTTGAACAGGATTTTCATAATTGGAAATAAATGCACTTCTAGTTCCTATAAAACTTCAAATGACAGAATGTCCCTTAAATGCAATCTGTAATATGAGTGTGAAGATATTTCTTTTTATTTGTTGCTTTTCCCTTCCCGTCACACTGGAATACAAGAAAGGGCACCTGTAGCAAGGGCCTTGCTGATATTTAATTAATGGTAGCTGTATCTCTGTGCAACGCTGCATGCTTCTGCTTGTCTGTGGGACTCCTAACAGCATCCTGTAGGCACACACCTGTGAGCAGCTTAGTGTGAGGTGATCCCCTTTGCTTAAATGTGACAGACAAAGGCAAGTTATGGGGGGAACACCATAGTGCCTCCTGAAGAACCTAGCCATCAGAAGTATAGAAACTCTGACATTAAAGATGCTCTGTAAAGTCATGCTTAGTGAAAGCACAACTGTTCCACTGATATCATGTTCATTTTACCCTCTTTTTACTGATAGCGCAGCCAGCCTTGTTAATGATTTAGGAACACCTGTTGCATTTATCTAAAATACTTCTTTTTCTGGGAAGAGACGAAAAACGTGCAGCCATAGAGCTCCAAAAGTTCTTTTCCTGTAGTGTTATTTTTGCTAGTTTCTGCTGTAAGACAGTGCAGAGCAATTCAAAGGATTTGGGGCTGAAGGCCGTAGGATTCTTCTCAAGTAGCTTACTTCGTAGCGTTTCCTTACAGCTCTTTATCTGAGTACTCATAACTGCCTTTTAAATACAGTTTTTAAGCTTTTCAATTTATGGTGAGGTTTCCTAAATTCAGGACTGAAGTTCTTTATCCCACTTGTGGCTGGAGCAGGAGGGAAGAGCCCATCACATCTCCAGCAATGTTTGTATTTCCCTCTCCTGCAATTTTTCTGAGGAGGAGGGCAATAGCAGAACTCATTGCTGGTTTACATCTGAGGAAAAAAAATGGAGAACATTTGGGCTGTACAACTTTAGCAATTGGGATTGTATCTGAAACAACGTGATTTCTGGATCTCTATATGCAATTATACAAACATACTTTAATTGGTCTGTATACTTAACTGTGTGCATTTTCTTATGTTTCACTGATGAATACTGTGAGTTCTGTGATCCAATTCTTGGTAGTTTGCTCGTGGTGTCCCGTTCGTTGCAGGGGAGTTGGACTACAAGATCCTTAAAGGTCCCTTCCAACTCTACCGATTCTATGATTCTGTGACAAGGAAACTTATGATGACTGAGTATTCCTATCACCAAAGGATTAATAAAAATATTACTCTCTTGTCAGGTGAATTGTGAGAATTCTAAGCCTTGTAAGGCTTCCTTTCATTCTAAGAAAAAGTGAAGAATATCAGTCTTGAACATCCTTCCCTTTTCCCCAAAAGGGAAAAGAGGAAAGCTGTATTCCAAGGGTCACTGTGATGCAATTTCCTCAGCTGACTGAAGTGACAGCAGCGGGCACACTTCCCTTTCAGGGAGTTTTCCATGATTCAAAGGATGCTACTCTGGTTTATGCATAAGGAATTGCAGCTTGGTTTTTGGTGCCAAAAGGATGGCCTTTCCTGCAATTTAAGAGGATAAACTGTGGGTTAAATGGCTTTGGATAGGGATATGTCTGTAAATCACAGAAGGGTCAGAGCTTGACAGCTAATCTCCCTCTGGTGAGGGTGCCCCCCTGTGATTTCTGTCTCAGCTGAGCTGGTTCAAGTCTATCCTATAATCTGCTGGAAAGCATTGAGGCTGTTCAACTGAAGCGGAGTGTGGCCCGTGTCCCTGTGATAACAAAGCAGTGGTCTGTTAATGTGCACCAGTCTAACCTTAATCCATTTTTCAAGGCTTATAGCAACTTGTTAAGCTAAATGCCAATGACAAACTTCATTAAAGCTGCCATTCATCCCATGCTGTCTTTTTTTGCAGCTTCACCTGCAGCACTGTTGCTTGAAGATCACTACTTGTTTTTATTGCATCAATAAATCTGCACAAGATAAAAGGAAGATTTCACCTCCGTACAAAGTTTTGCAATCTCTACACCACACCTTCAGACCAAACCAAATAGATTAACACGGTGAAACCACAAAGGAAAGCTGTCCCTATGCAGCCTTTCATGTCCTGACTTCGGGTCATGAACATGCTAATGAAGACCTGGGTCTGGCAAAGCTGAGAGTATTTGTTCTCCTGAAAACTATACATGCAATGATGCCATATGTCAAAACATACAGTTAAAATCTTTCTAGGGACTACTAAAATGTAGCTGAATGCTCACTTAGCTTGATTTCTGCAGCTGCTTCTTAACTCACCCATCTCAGCCAGACTCCAGAGGCTTTGCACCCATGGCAGAACCCATCAGACAATGAGGCTGCACTGCATGCAGAATAGCAAGGCAAAGTCCTCAAGTGTTCAGAGACTGCAGTACTGACTCTTGTATCCACTGTGGAAGCACAGCATGATATGAAATGCTTGTCCTGCTGCCATCCTGATCCCTGGAGCAAAACATAATTGCATTTTTGGTGGTCCTCTGCTTCTACCTGTGGAAGAAATTGTGTTCATGTTCCATCCCTGATCAATACAGTCTGTATGGAACTGGAGATGTGGAAAGAGTTTAGTTAGTTTCTCCCATGCTACAAGGGGATCGAGCCCAAAGGCATTTTGACACATACAGTCACTGTATACAGTATATGGTGTGCTGTAAACCAGCATGAGAAGAGCATAGAAGTGACTTTGCAGGTCGTGATATGATTGTAAATAATAATTCCCTCCCCAGTCAATAAATTATGCACAGTGATGATCATTCAGGTGATTGTTATACTTCAGGAAAGGCAGATGATGTGTGGAGGCTAAGGCTGCCTCTAATTCACTTCCCCCTAGCTCCTTAAAACACCTGGAATTAGGAAAGAGAATGAAATGCACTTCCACCAAGCAGTCATGTGCCATTTCCTAAAACACTTTCTTTGATAAATCTTCCATCTAAATAAGAAAGGCTGACACTAGATATTCTGCCTTGCCATCTGAAGCTGTGCTTATTAGAGATTGCTGTAGCTCATGTGGCTACCTCTGTGGTGAGCTCAGTGTGCTGCAGGCCTCAGGCAGCTGAAGTGGTGTGAGCCACAGCCAGCAAACCAAAAGAGCCAGGATGGTGCTCATGCTGATACCACCAGTGAAACATGAAGTGCCATTTTCCATTTCTCCACTGCCCCTTGTTTGTAGATCACTTATTTTCCAAGCCAGAGGAAACACTGTGTTTAGTAACTTATCAATGATCTATTGTGGATTTGAATTTCTCTCCTTAAACCCATGCGTTTCAGCACCTGAAACAACCCATAATTACACAACTGAACACCGTGTTAAGAGCTGGTACTTTTGATTGTTCTGAATCTGCCAACTGCTACTTTCTTGTGCCATCTAATTCTTCCCTTTGGAAAAGGCAAGGACGTTTCACCCATCCACCATCCAGGTGTGTACAGATCTGTGCTGTAGTTCCACTCCAGGCCAAAGCGTCCCAACCCACATAGTTATTCTTTGTACAGAAGCTCTTCACTACTCCGTATTTTTCTTTTGCTTATCTCTCTCTAAATGTTTTCTAACAGAAATCCAAGTGGCTTTAATTTCAGTGTTATGATCTGCTTTTTCGTAGCACTTGAATTGCTCAGGTATTTTTGTTTGCTTGTTTTTAGTGCTCGTTAGCTTTGTACTGACATTTTAACATTGTTTTTTTAACTCCAGGATTTTGTGTTTAACTGGTAGTAGATGACTCATAATGTATCATTTCATATGTAAAATAGGATTACGTCTTATGCCCATCAGTTTATGTTTATCTACACTGGATTTCATTTCCAAATTTAATTTGTAGTCACAATATTTCATAAGATCCTTTTGTAATTCTTCCCAACTGGTACACATCTTTATGACCTCAAATAACTCAGAAACTCCAGCATCTCCTACTTACTCATCCTTCTCCAGACTGTTTCATAACATGTAGAGCACCATGAGTTACAGCACAGATCACTAAGAAACTCCACTCCTGCCTGTGAAAGCTGAGTACTTTTTCTACTCTATTTCCTATCTTTGGATCCACAGACTTCCCCTCATTTTGCAAAACTTCTAAGCTTCTTAGTTTTGGGCCCCTCAGTACATGGAAGCCATGGAAACGCGTTCAGACACGGGCAAAAAAGCTGGTGAGGGGTCTGGAGCACAGATCTGAGGGGCTGAGGGAACTGGGATTATTTAGTCTGGAGGGTGCTCAGGGGAGACCTTATTGCTCTCTACAATTACCTGAAAGAAGGATTTGGTGGGTGGGGGGGGAGGGGGGGGAGGGGGGAGGGCAGGTCAGCCTCTTCTCCTGTGTAACTATTGACAGGACAAGAGGGAATGGCCTCAAGTTGCACCAGGGGAGTTCAGGATGAACATTAGGAAAAACTTCTCAGAAGGATTGTTGATGCACTGGCACAGGCTGCCCAGGGAGTTGGAGGAGTCACTGTTCCTGGAGGTGTTCAAGAAACCTTTAGATATTCTATTGAGGAACGTGATTTCGTGGGGAAATATTGGTAATAGGTGGACAGTTGGATGATCTTAGAGGTCTTTTCCAACCTTGGTGATTCTATGATCCTTTAAAGACTTCTGGTAAGAAATCCTGTGGAATGCCTTTTTGGAATTAAAGTATATATATATGTATATATATATATATATATATATATAAAGTTATATTATAGGATCTCCATTACCACACACCTGCTGATTCTTTCAGAGAACGGACCTCCTCTTGAAATATTGTGTGGAGTCATCCCAGTAACTTCTTTCCTACCATTACAGTTTCAAAGTTGAGTTTGTCCAACTTCAAACCACTTGACCTTTCTATGCCTTTGATAGCAATATCACAAGTCCCTTGAAGTCCCTTGGATATTCGGAAAATCAAGCTTCAGAAAGTTCAGGGAATTAGTGAAACTGATCCTTGTTCTTCTGCTATCTTTGCTATATTAGAATAAACTTCTCAGTAGGAAATGGCAACATCCTGGTAAAATTCTGTGCTTTTATTTATATGGCATCAGTCACCTATTTCAGCAGAGTCCTTTGGGACAAGTGAATCTTTCTTTCTTTTATGCATACAGACTATATGGAGATCACTGACGTATAATTGTATATATGTATATATCACACACAGATATGCAAATCTCTCTATTTGAAGAGATGGGCACATACAGATTCATAAATATAAATGGAAGGAAATGTCTGTAAAGACTAAAGACATTCTAACAGTGGTCTTTCATGTGCTGTGTTCTTTCACAATCATGAAAAGGGATCCATCCTTGCCCCATTTCTTCCTGGTAGCTTCATTTTGTACACGAAGAGTTGTGTAATCAGCCTTTTTGGCTGCCACCTGACCAGCAGCTTATGCTGAAGTGATCATCTATGATTACACTTAAATCTGTCTCTGAATTCTTGCTTGCCAAGACAGTCTGCATGTCTGCCTCTGGTGTTGCATAAATTGGAATTTAGCTACCTGCCAGTGGGTGCCATGGGACTGCAGCCAGGCAAAGCTTTGCGTAACAGTAACCCATCTTTCTCCCTCTCCACTACCTCCCAGTTTCCATTTCTTCCACAGCTTTTGCCAGCAGAAGTTTTATGTCATTGTCTAGTTCACTGATACGCCGGACTGTAGCAAAAAGATGCCAACCTTCTGGCATTTCTGATGAAGTGGTCACGCTTGTTGATGGTCTTCAGTGATTGATATGTGAATCAGTTATGAGATATCAGTGAAAGAACCTTTATTTAACCTGTTATAGTTAACTCCCTGGTAACTCCATACTGCGTAAGTTTTTAAAACCAAACACAATACTTTATTAAGGCGCTGGAGCAATTAACATTATACCATAATGGTTTTTATTATTACACAGATATGCAATCCCAATATTAAAAAGACAACAGCTTTCAGACCCACGCTCTATTAATTCCCTTTGTTACTACTGGCTGTTAAAGTGCTCTGAACTGGAAGGCTACAGATGATATTCCCCATTTAGGATCTCCCTCTCCATTTACCTTTGAGAAGGAAGTGCTGCTGGCCAAATCCTCGTTTCTGCTGCAATTCCTAATTATGAAAGGAAATACCTTTAGATAAAGAATGTGCTGAAAATATTTGGCAGTCTGAGTTCGCTCGATAATGTCACATGGGAGAGGAGACCACAACCATGGGGCTGTCCTGCCCAGCGTAGCTCTGACATGGCAGCTTGTCTCACCCTGGGCAAATGCCTGCATTGGATCAACCTTGCCAGAAGACTGGGGCCCCAAGTAGGTTGGAGTGGAGTCCTGGAACATGGGCTGCTCAATTACCAGGAATTTTATTCTTCTGCAGAAGGGTTCGAACATCCACTACAGCCCCACTGTGCATCTCCCTGGAGGCTGTGAAATCCCTTACAGGCTCTTGCTTGGAGCAGTTTCCAACTGTGCAGGCCCTGCCATACTGTCCTGCCAGGCCCTGAGCTCCAGGAGCATACAGGCAGCAATGGGCGGATCTGGGGCCAGAGTGCCACAGTACCACTGTGACACTGGCACTGCCAGAGTGAGCGTACGGCTGACACCAGGGTGGAATTCAAGGCGGTGAGTTAGATCCATCCCAGGTGTGGAAGCCTCCTGCTCATTAGGTGTGAGCAGGGAAGGGAAATCATCCAGCATAACATGTCCCACCATGCCACGCTGCCTTGGCAGGGTGCATTTCTGTTTGTAGCCCAGCTCCGTCTGCTTGTACCTAGAAAAGCCAGAGGAGTCCTGCACAGCGAGCTTTTGCCACTGACCTTTCAGATTCCAAGCTGGGGACCAGCATAAGTAAGGAGCTACCCCCACAGTGACTCCTCTCCCACCACCAGCCATGCAAAAAGTTCATGGGGACCTTAAACAGCATCAGGCTGCTGGCCAACACTATTGCCCCCAGGGGTGTTTTATAGGGATTATGTCCTCTGGAGAGACACTGGCCATCTCAGAACTGTGTGTGAGGTTTCTCTGTGCTGTTGGAGCAGGATTGCAACAAAGGTACCTCTGGGTGAAAGTGGTGGCCTACGTGAGATGTGCCCACCTCACTCCCCACGCTGCCTTCTGCATAATGGTCTCTGTAGTAAGCTCAGTGTGAGCTCAGTGCTGCTTGGGAGAGGAAGAGGCAACACCAGAAAGAAAAGATTATTCCAGAAGTGTCAGAATCCAGGATTCTGTGATGCTTTCTTCTGTCACTTGAATAATAAACCAGCAGACCACAGTGTTTGTAACTAGAGTCTTCTCTATATTTTTAGCAACTGATCTATGAGATCATTTTGCTATTTTCAGTTGTTTGTGACTTGGAACTTTCTGCTGGGAACATGCTGAGTGGGGAGGAGTGCACACATACCCTGCGCTGCCAGCGAGGGTCCGGAGAGTGCCTGAAAAACGGGGCTCCTTGATGAGCCTCAGCAAGCACAGCACCACCAGCTGCTTTGGAAATACCCTCAAGGTTGCTCCTCCATGACAGAGAAGAATAAGCATGGAGCTAGGGGAAGTCCAGTCTTTGTTAGACTGAACTGATCTCTCCCTCTGTCTGTCTGTCCATCTGGAAGACAATTCCCATGCTTCATTTGCAAGCAAGAAGCTTCTTGCTTCAAAGAATGTAATTCCCCTACACATCATTAGGTGATGCATGGGTTTTGGTGTGAAGCGTCCCACAGCAGATCACACTCTGTGCATTTTACATGAGCCCAGGTGTAAACAAAGCACTTGAAAGCACTGCACACTCCTGTGGCTGCCCAAGTGCAGAGCCCTGGGCAAAGCTCCAGGTGTCCCAGCCCAGACACGGACACCTTAGACTACTTAAATACTTTTTCAACAGTGCTTCAAATGTATGAAGGGTCTAAATGTGCAATTTTTGCTACCAAAATGTGCTTTCCTGGTTTTACTTCCTTTCTCATTAGAGAAGATTAGAAGAAAATATGAACTTTCTTTCTCCGAAAAAACAAACTGACCTTTTGACTGTTATGAAAGCCTTTATACAGTGATTTGGGCAAAAAGAGCTGGAATTTCTCCTATGAAGCATATTTTTCCTTAAAAAATGCCAGTTTGTTACAGAACTGCTGGCAGAAAGGCTTGGTTTCAATGAATCTGCCCATTTGGTGCAGTATTAGATAAGTTCTGAGACTGCAGAACTGCTGAGTTCATCAGCACAACTTTTCAGATAGAAACTTCATTCACAGCTACAGTTAAAAAAAAAAGTAAAAGTGGTAAAGGGATCTGAAATAAAAATGAGGTATTTTTTCATGATTTAAAACAAAAATGTTTAAACTGACAGAAGCCAAATGTTTTATTATTTTTGCTTTTGGGGAGCAGAAAAAAGGTTTGTAAGCAGCTCAAGGAGGAGAGTGGGGACCAGAAGGGAGGCTGCATCCTGAGGTGTGCAGAAAGCTGCCAAAACTGAACAGCAGCAGTACTTTCCAGTACATTGAAGCAAAAATAAAAGATATCAGGCAGTCCTGCTTTAGTATTTCCTCTGCAGCTGGAAGGTGGGACATAGCCACCGGATAGTTTGCTGAGCCTACGTGGCATGGGGAGGATGGGTGAGATGTTGGCTTGCTCTTGTCCCTGTTACACCGATCTGCTGCTGTTCGATGGTTTTCTTTTGTTTCCTCTGAACAGCGCAGCTTCAAAGCAACAGGTGAGGCATTTCTGGCTCTCTCCCCTTCCTCAAAAGACAAATAAAAAAAAAAAAAAAGAAAAGAAAATGCTTTACCCTGAAGATGTCTTGTTCCGCTAAAAAGTTAGAAGGCTTAGTACAGTTTTCCTACTGATTCTTATCCCTCGAAAGGATATGTGCTGGGCTAAAACTAGTGCGAGGTTCAGTTAAAATCCTGCCCTCTGCTAAAAGTATTCTCTTCCAGGAAATACGGTGGGGATGACTGACAGGTAGAGGAAACCAAAGGAAGTCATTAATGATATGTGAGTAAACTGTCTTTCCTTTCTTTCCACCCTCCACTTTCCACACCAGAGAAAGATTTGAGAAAACAAACAAAGCCAATTACATTCATTCCAATTTTGGACCAAAAAGCTGTTTTTTAAAAGGGAAAAAAAATAAAATAAATAAAGGCTTCACCCTGGAATAACACCTTCCAGAGAGGTGCTAAATGCACTTCCCATCTGTGTGAAATGACGCTGCCCTTGGACTTCTGCCCCATGACACACCAAAAGCATGACATAAAAGCTCGTTGCTGATACCTTCTACCATGAACTTGAACTCACCCTGCAGGAGCCACAAAGCTCCCAGGACAATCCATCTGCTATAAAAACACTAGACCCAACCCAGCAGCTCTGCGGCTCACCTGACTGGTTCCCTCAGCTTTAGAATGCTCGGCTGTGACAGGTACTCTGTCTCACACTTGGCTTTGCCTTTTGGTTGGAATCCCTTGGATTTTGTCTGGTTGGTTGTTGTCGTTACTGGTGGTTTTGCAAGCCTTCTCTTATTAGGTCTACAAATGTGAAATATTTTGTAATTCTGCAAAAGTCATCCTTTAACTCATCCTGATAATATAGGAAGATGAAGACCACTGGATGGATAAGGAATTGGCTCGATGGTAACACCCAAAGAGTTGCAGTCAGTGGCTTGATGTCCCAGTGGAGACCAGTGACAAGTGGTGCTCTTTGGGGTCAGTACTAAACCAACACTGCTTAACATCTTTGTTGGTAACACAGACAGTGAGCTGAGCACACTCTCAGCAAGATTGCTGGATGGCACCCAGGTGTGCGGTGCAGTCAACATGCTGGCATTTGGCAGCAGTTGGTTTGAGCTGGGTGGATATGTGCTTCTCCTGCAGGAGACATACTTCTCCCAAGCCACAGAGTCACTGGCTATGACCTGCCTTGTCCACAGGGGATGCAGGCAGGTTTACCAGAGCTGGGCTGAGCACTGAGATGCCTGAGCCAGCCCAGCTCTATTGCATGAGCTGCATTTGCCATAAACCTGAGACACAGTGAAAATATCATCTTTCATTAAAAAAAAAAAAGTGTACCCCTCATGGTTAAAAATGAGTTTCTGATTGTTCTAGAAAGAAGAAATAAAAAATAAAAGTTTTTCACTTAAACTACATTGATTTTAAATTACTCCTATTTTGAGTTGGTACAGATTCACACTGGGGAACCCTGCACAAGAGAGAATACAATCACTGAATGGCTGGGACTGGACAACTGCTTTGGAGCTTCTGCTCCAGGAAGGTCCATGGGAGATCAGGACAGGGTGCCCAGCCCACTGTTCTCCTGGGCCTTAAAACCTCCAGGGTGGCTGTTCCCAGCTCGGGTCTCATACAGATCTCTGTACAACAGACATAGACTCCTTTGAGTCAGTAGATGCACACTGGTGCAGTCCCCTGTATGCTATTTCACAAAATCCCCTGCTCTTTGGTCTGCTCTTCCACACGTTTTCAAGAAGGTGTTTTGACCTGAGACTGCAAATACACCAACCAGGCTGAATTGTTTGCAGGTGAAACACAGAACTCAGGTTCGTGATGACACCTGGAAGTGTTACCAGGACAAAGCATAGCATCTGGAAAGAAAACCTCTGTGGGTGCACATGAGGCTATTGAGCTGTTTTGATGGGGAGTATTGATTTTCCTCTGCCATCAACTGCTGCCACACAACCTCGCAAATACTCCCTGCTGCCACTTCGTTGGAAAGTTCAAATTTGCCTGTGGTGCTGGAAAAAAGGCTGATGAAACAATAGTTCTTTTTTACTTGCCTTTCTTAGGCAACACAGTGAGAGAAAATTGCAAGGGAAGAAGATTCAAGAGAGGTTGGTCCTTTTTGCCAATGGGCTGAGCAAAGAGCACACAGCATTTTCTCAGAGGAAGCACAGAGGCAACAGTGAAAGCTACAGCAGAGCGCACTCCGGTGCCAGGAAATCCTAAGTGTTCCCTCATGAAATGACATGAGAAGATTTTTTGGTCATTAAAAACTGTTGTCCTCTTTCCCAAGGTGCCACGGAAGTTAAGAGTGCAAGCAGCTGCCATCAAGTGACAAGACAATAAATCTCTGTCTCAAGGGCAATGGGAATGAAACCACCTCAAGTATTATTGGAAAATCCCTTGTTGTTCCTTACTGTGTTCAACCAAACGATTAAATCACAATTTTTCCCCACTCAGAGCTGTGCATCTTGTAGATAAAGGATGACAAATGTACTACCATCCACCTCTGACAGTTTGCACGGCTGATGCTCTGTGCCCAAGGGCTGCAGAAAACTACCTTGCGGAGGAGGCAATGGCTCATCCTTACAGGAATCGGGCCCTATTTTGGTTGAACTTGCTTTTTATTTTTCACCTAGGGAAGATCCAACATCAACATTGCTGTCATAGCAGCAGCACAAGGAAATAAGTGATTTCCTGTCTGAGCTTGCTCCACTGCTCTGCATTTTATTTTTGTGCAAAACCACAGCTGTGCGTATCATCCCACCTTGCACTGCGACACTTCACCCCATCTTCTGTCAAGGAAAAGGCAGGGGGAAAACATCACAGAAGCAAAATTGCATTCCAAATGCCTTCTTTTTGGCTGTTCCAAATGCCTTTCCCAGAAACACGTTGTCATAGCAGTCTTCTGGTGCCCTGGATTAGCTGAGGGTCCTTCTTGCAGCATATGCCCCTTCCTCCTGGAGCAGTCAGTGGAAATGGGAACAAGAAATCCAACCTTCAGCTTATTCTTCAACCAGATTGCTACAGAACCTAGAGCATGATGAGGCCCTCTAGTGGTGGTGCAAATAGTGCAAATCCACTGACATTCCTCTCCTTCCTTCTTTTTCCTTAATAATGACATTAATAATTTCAATAAGATAAAAGAACTAACATATCCCAAGAGAGATATGATCTCTTTGTGTGTGTTTTGTCACTGATGTCTACGAGAGGGTTATTGGAAAGGGCGTTTGAGTGTCCCAATCTCAGACAGAAGTACAGAAAATGTACTGCCAGCTGATTGCAAAACTCGCAGTCACCACCTGTTCCCTCACAAGCCTTTGCACAAGCTCTGGCCCCAAGCCATGTGCCCTGGCACTCACTAAAGCAGGAAGCAGTGCCTAAATGCAATGTAACCTCCCCAGCCCACCAAAGCTCTCGCGGTGACAAAATCATGAATGGCTCTGCAGCTCTGGGGGCTCTGCTGTCTCCATCTGCCTCAAGCTCCTGGACAGTACTCTGCGTTGTTAGAGTGCTGAAGATGATTCCCACACAGAAGACTGATTTTCTTAATAGGGCAGTTGAAATAAGGCATTTTTTATTTACACACCGCTGAAATATTCTGTTAGATCCAAAATATCACATTTTGTGTCTAATGGCCTTTTAATTAAAAAAATGGCTTTTTCTCATTATCAACTTAGGAAAATTTCTGATAAAATCTGCTTTGAAAATGAAAAACTACAACATTTTCTTTGAAAACATGCAAAAATGATTTTTTTATTTCTATACATGTATGTAACATATATGTAACATCTTCATCAAAAGCTTTCACCTCATCTCTTTCTCTCTGTGTATGTATTGTACTGTTACCTTCATCCAAAAGTTACTTTCTGAATTAGGTATGATTTCTGATCCATGGAAGAGGGAGTTGGAGAGAATGCCACCTAACTAAACAAAAAGGAGAAAAAAAAAGGAGAAAAAAGGCACAAACCTTTTCTAGTTCTGAGATTCTACTTCCACTCATTTCAGCAGTCACTAGCAGAGATGTTGGGTCTTCTGAATGCACCCTGAATGAAATTCAATCCAGTCTTGAGGTCAATGCGAATGTCAGCCCAGCCTATGCGTACAGGTCCTACTTGAGAGGTATGTGATCTATTGGCCTGTGCTTGTTCATCACACAGGGCTGAATGTGACCTTTAGATCACTCCTCCAGCTCATTTGCTACCTTGTACATTATCTTTGGGACATTAATCACAGCAGGACAAGCTCTTCAGGGAAATGTTGCGGTGCAGCCAACAGTCTGATTGCTAGTCCCATGGCATGCAATGTGATCCTTAGTCCCCATCTTCTGGAGTCATATGATTATATGAGGATCTCAGCTTCCACTACAATGAAAAGAAAGTTTCTCGCCACTGAGACTGCAAAGAAAAGCTAGTGAATGCCACCTCCTAAAGGTAAAGGATCAGAAGACAAATAGAAAGGAAGCTCAGCTGTATCTGATTTTTAAGTCAACTGCATGGCTTGAAAGCTGGATGGCTTTGAGGACTAACAATTGAAGTTTTAGTACTTTAAAAGAGAAATAATGCCATGAAATTCTTGCAGAGAATTGCTTTTTACTTCTTCTCTCCCTGCCCTTATTCCTTCTAAGGCTCAAGACAGTTGCTCACTCTATTTGATGCTTCTCAGCCTGAAGATGCCATTGGAGAAGGATGCTCTTAGCAGTCAGATGGAGTGTGAGTACTGGGGATTTTCCAGGGTTACAAAATGTTTTCCTTGCATCTGCCAAAACTAACGGCAGCCGTTGCTGAACACGTGTCACTGGAAAATCACAAGCAGGCTGGCTGCCAACTGCGCAGAGCTCTTTGGACAGAGGCTTGTCAGGGTCTTGTGAGTGTGAAAGGACACAGCCGTGTGTGAGCTGGGCAGGCAGCGCCCCAGGCTGGCCGTGGGCACAGGCGGCTCATGGCTGCACTCTCAGCAGCCAGCATGCCTGGGGCCGAGCCAGCACTGCCATCAGAACCCTGCTGCCAGTCCTTGGGCTCTGTGCTGAAGTGAGCCTTGTGTGATGATGCTACGCTTGCCGTCAGATGAGCACATTCGTTTTTTAATGGAGAGGTCTAAGTGGAAGCAAAGTGGCCAGACAGAAACAAGCAGTGAGCAGCTAATGGCTCGCTGACATGCCATCACAGTTCAGCTGTGGCGTCTCCCACACACCTTGAGTCCTGTGCCAAGCCATCAAACCTTTCTCACTCGGCAATTAGCATGTGCCAAAACTCAGATTTAAAGGAAAGCTGATGAGGAATTTATCTACTGTGCACAGGTGAAGCTGAGTGTCACCAATGTGGAGAACTTTAGATTTATACTTTCCATGTAAGACATGAGCAAAAATTAATCAGAGACATCGAAGTGCTGGTCAGTCCTGGGGTCTGTTCTCCCACAGAGACAGTGGGACTGTTCTCCCTCCTGAGACAGTGGGAAGCCTCCATACGCCATGAAAGGGTTTCTCCCAGCCTCGACTGTGTTGTGACACAGGAGATGCTGTGTGCGGTTTTGGTCACCACCATATAAGAAGGACATAAAACTATTAGAGAGCATCCTAAGGACGGCACCAAAGATGGGGAAGTGTCTGGAGGGCAAGGTGTGAGGAGCGGCTGAGGTCCCTGTGTTCGCTCAGCCCAGAGCAGAGGAGCTGAGGGGAGGCCTGATGGCGGCTGCAGCTCCTCACAGGGAGCGGAGGGCAGCGCTGAGCTCTGCTCTGTGTGACAGCAACAGGGCCCAAGGGAATGGCATGGAGCTATGCCAAGGGAGTCTGTGTGGGGTGTCAAGAGTTGGACTCAGTGATCCTTCTGAGTCCCTTCCAGCTTAGAATGTTCTTTGATTCAAAGGATCTGGTGAGGGGCTGTATTCAAAACATGTACAACCATACAGTGAACGAGCACGTCATGATGTATAATGCAGAGAAAAGCCAGCAAAAAAGGATGAATCCATATAATAGAGATCATAGTATTTGTACAGGAATGCACACCTCTGAATACATCTGCTCATACTGGGTTGATTCTACCTTCATGCTTTTACACTGAAGCCAAATTCTTCAGCTGAAGAAGATGGGACATGCTCAACAGCACCCATTTTTTAGTGCATGACTTCCAGAAAGTTATTCTTGATTTATACTAGCTTAATGAAAGCACCAGTGAAGCTCCACGGAATGTTCTGTCCAAATGCTTAGGTCCTAAATTCTGCCTTCCCTTAACAACATTATTTTTAATGAAGTGCTTGAAATTTACAACTTAATGTAAACTACATCTGAATACGTTATGTGCCAAGCCTAAATATACACTCTTGAAGGAGCTCCAAAAAAAAAGCTGTCTTGGATGCTAACATGAAAGCATGGAGAAGGTAAAATCGTTAGGCACTGCGTATGGCCAAGAATTTGTTGTGTGCTCAGTGCAGAAGGGATGAAGAGAGGAAGTAACAGTGGATTTATGCCTCTGCAGCAGCAGCCAAGCTGGGTTAGCCTCGCAGCATGCAGCCCATGGCCCTCCAAGGTTGCTCCAGCTTTATGTTGGAGTAACATGCAGTGCCAAAACAATGCCTGGAGCTGACAGGCTACCAGCAGGACTGATTAAACCAGCTACTGGAAAAATCCCCAGGAAGCTAGGCAAAACATAGCATTTTCCAACGCTGAAACACCAGCTGTATCAATTCCTAGAACTGACTCTGGGATTTGGTTGTTTTAAATTTTAGGTACACACACACACTTGCACAGCATATCGTGACAGTGAGGTGACAGCATAACCACAGCATGCCACAGTCAGGGGTTTCAAAGTGCCATACACCGGTAAAGTAGCACCGTCTGTGCTGTACTGACATGCAGATATTTGCTGGAAGGCATACTGCAGTGGCAGTGGCATCGGGATATATGTAAGAGATCCCAGAGCCACCATGCAATTAGGCAGCCTAGACTTCCCTTCCAGGCCTTGTATTCTTCTTCAAAATATTCTCAGAGCAAAGGGCTCATTTGTGAATATGATGAATGGCTAATGAAAGAGCTCGTCCAGCAGGATGCTTACAGTGCCACGGGCTGAGAGCAGACACAGCAGCATTATCACTGCCTGGCTTCTTGCCAGCCTCCTGCTTGCCTTCCACCTCCCGTCTCCTGGAAAATCCACCCAGGTTTGATTAGTATGAGAGGGCCTCCAGAAAAAAATGAAGGCAAAAAGAAAGAGAGTTGATGTCAGAAGGGAAAAATCAATCCTACAAGGACCAACACAAGCAGCTAAATGCCTCGAGAAGGTGGGAGAGCAAGGCGAGTTCCTGGAGCAGGGGGAAAGAATTAAACCCCAAGCAACTTCTCGCTCTGTGCCATGACTGTACCCCAGCGCTCCCACAAAAATGCTGTTTCTGGACAGAAAGATTGAAGAGTGGTAAGGAGAGCCATCTGCCCCGGAGCACTGTCAGTGATCCTAACAAACTGGTAAAGCACTGGAATTTGGCTTGGGCACACACACTCACTCCCACATAATTCCTAGGCCCAGTTCAGGAGTGAGGAAGGCCCGGCCCACCCCACCAGGTCACACAGCCACCTCCATTTGGAAGGCCCCTGGCCACACTTAGTTTACTGGAGTTAAAGCATTTCTGGAAACTTTTCTTACGTGTTTTACATGGCATTTTTGCCAGTCACCATGATACAGATACGTCTCTTAGAAGGCTTTTTAAAGATTACACTGGAAAGATTCCCAAAGGAAATCTGAAACCTGACTTTTAAGATCTTACTGTGAGGGACAGGGTTTTTTTTTATAGCCCAAGTAGGTCTAGGTAGCCTATAGGAAGTTCTTTTCTTGTGATTTCTCCACAGTATAGTTTTCCTAGGATAACTGGGCAACACTGCATCATCCTTCTCAACTGGTATCCCCGTTTGCTCAATGCTTTGCCAAAATGGCACTTCTGCTGCAGACAAGCAGGTAGTGGCAGTGCCTGAGCGCATTCCCTGGCTCTGAAGGCAGCAGGAGAAGGGCAGGGGTCACCAAGTGCCTTCTCGGTTTGTTTCTGCTAAATGTCAAGTGCTGAAGCAAGAGGGATGATGTTAAACATGCAGCTACCAACCCGCAGCGCCAAGAGTGCAGTTTGTTGTTCTACGTGAAGCTGGACTCAGCCAAACCCTTGGCTTGCATGAACAACACGGCTCACTCTTTCATTTTGCAGGCTGTGAACGTTTGCACTAAGGATTTATGAACTATTTTTACTGAGCAGCATTTGCATTTAATGGCATTGAGAAGGGCTTTTATATTTACATGGGCTGCCTGAGACTTGTTTTGTGTTTTCATTTCTAGAAAATATAATCCGGTCAAATGATAACAGAATTAACTGCATAGCAACACTTAATTTTATTATGCTCTCTGTTTCAGTTTTTCCTCAATTTCTCACAGCTGTTTGCATTTTATTTCATCTGTATGTATTTTTACAATCTGTGATCAAAAACACGCAGTCTACCCAGTGCATTTCATTGCTTCCAAATTTTTAACACACTCTTTGCGAGTATCTATTGTGTCCCACTTGGCAAGCAAATAATACCTGCTGAACCATCTGTATTTGTGTACAGCCATTCCACCCAAGCACGTAAGACTTCCTTTCTCACAATTTAGAATGAGAAATATTTGTACTGTTGAATAGATTAGTTTTTGTTTTGTGGCTTCACGTCCACGACCCAGATTTGAGTAATAAACCTGTCATGTGTCAGGGCTCATTATCCACTGATTGCATAAGCTATTGTTACCAGGATACATTTAGAATTAATCCAAAATTCACAATTAATAATTTGAGCAGCTCTACAAATAAGGCCAGCCATTATCTACTGTCTTTTAGTTCATATATCTTTAAGTTCAATGCCAGAATATCTTCTGAGTCTTTGCTTTCTGATCCGAAATATCTCATCCCCGATACATATTATTTCATGTAGTTATCTCACTAACTTTTGTGTCAGTGGGTCTTTCAAAGAGCAGCATATACTAAATTTGTGCACAGATAATAAAATAGTAAAATCTGAAATAAATATTGTTTATATCCTTTCTTTGGCTTTGTTTTCCTTTCAAAAATATTATTTTATAAGTAGATATTGACTGAAGACGATTAAGCTAAGACCTAAAATGTTTGTCCAAAAACATTTTTGTTTTCTCGAGTCCAGTAATGCTTCAGGACTACTTCCATCTGGTAGTAACAGTCCTGTTTATTATGGAACATCTTGGGTTATATTGTGCGTCTGTGCCACAAAATCCATTGAAATCATGCAAAACACCAATGTCTCTGCCAAAGTCAATAAAATTACTGCTTGCTGAAGAAAATAGTAAACAACAGAACTTCATAATGATGACATTAACACATCCTTTGTCAACAGTTGGAAAATGTGGAACCTTAAAAAAATACAGCAAAGCAATGCATTCTGCTTGCTTGTATGATTAATTATACAAAAACTTCTATTGAGATTGGTTGGATAGGCAAAATATTAGGGTAGCAGCATTAGCTGTGCAGCAGCACAGCAGCGTTCGCTCAGGATGCAGAGTGGACGCTACATTTATTCATCTATCAAATAAACAGGAAACTTCTAAAGCTGCTTTGTTTCTCAGCCTCAGTGTGCTGCAAGTCCTTGGAAACTTGAAACCGCTGTCTAGATCTGAGCTGAACTCCAGTCCTGCTCAGAAAAACACAGTGCGTTTGGAAGCTCCTGAGGAATCCTGTTCTACCCTGCCCAATTTTCCTGCTCTTTGTGTTCTCAATACAGAGTCCTGAAAAGGAATCATCATCTTCTTTTTTGCAGAGGACATCTGATGGGTCAGGTTGCTTCTGGGGGGTCAGAAATCACTTTGGCTAAGGAGAAATTTCCAAGACAAGGTAGCTGAAAAAAAGGCAATTCCTGCTTCCAGCTGCTCCTTTTTTTTTTAATTGCAAACTACATCTCGCTTTGTAACAGCACAGGGTTTTGTGCATCTATTTGGTATAAATAAATAAGTAAAATAAAATAAATTACAAAATGAAATAATTAATGGGTTTCTTTTTCATCCCAATCAAATGTGTGACAGTGCAAACTTCTGTGGATGGCAGTGCAGCCAGCAGTGAAAAACCATTTTTAACCAGCATGCTAGGTTAGTTCTCAGAGACAGTTATCAGAAAATGAAAGTAGGAGAAAGCGGAAGGGTTACCTTATTTCATCAAAAAGTAAATTATAAAAAGCACTACAGAGATGTGTTTTGCCATAATATACAGATCACATGTAGTAATTTTAGGCTTTAATGATTCTAATGCAGAGAAGCTTCTGATGCTTCACAACGTTTGTCTAGCTGACCGTACTGGTTTGGCTGAAGCAGAGAATAGGTTCTACCTCCTTTCTCCCATGCTTTCCACTTAAATCACCCATAACATTGTTAATATCTTCCCTTCATCCAAGAAATTCATTGTAAATGCATTTCTGTTGGGTTCCACAAGTGACAAACATAAATTAAGAGTAATTTATGGTATGAATAATAACTGCCTTCTCCTGAAGCTGGGTAACTTCCAAAGCATGCTGTATCCCAGCAGGCCACTAGATGGTATGACAGGATACTGTCTGCACAACTGCAACCGCTCAGCACAGCTTCATTCTGCCTGAAGATTCAACAGTATAAGCTAGAATTTTAAATACAATAGCACACATCATAATTATTGTCTGTTATATTCCAGAGCTCCATTTTCAGCAATGACCTTTTGAGGTATACTTACAGAACAATTCACAGCTCAGCACAGTGCACAGGCTGCCTCACAGCTGACTTGTTAACACCTACAAATGTTGTGCTGTGAAAATTAAGGCACAAGGTTCACTTGTAGATTTCCATGAGGAAATCAAACTGCCCAGGAGAAAACTGGAGCTCCAAAAACCTTCTGTGGTGGTAATGCATTAGAAGAGGCTGCCCAGGGAGGTGGCGGAGTGGTAGGCAGACAGTGATTCAAGCAGAGAGGGTTTCTAATGTTTCAGCAGTAAAGCTACTGAACAGCCTGGTGGACAGGGCAGCCCCACGTAATGGTGTCTCCCAGACAGATCAGTTCTAAATTAATCATCCTCTCTTGCTTTTTCTGTAAACACAGACCCTATGACTTCCCCTGAATTAATCCCTGTTTGAACTGTGTAGGCGATTATCATGGGAAAGGACATCAAGAATCATCAAGTTCTTTTCCACCGTTATCACAAGTCACAATACCACAAATATTCCGAACTCTCTCTGAAAACAGCATCTACAGTGAGCCTGCTGCTGGGAGACACCTCCAGAACCCCACACTTACACTTTATACTAAACATAAATTACATTCTTTGATTACATGCAGTCATCTCTGTGGCAAAATTGTCTTTTAGTATCAGCCTCTTCATTCCCTGAATCTGTTCTCTGGTGTGCTTCAAGCCAGCAGTAATATCTTCAGTTACTGTTCACTTCTTTCAGTCTTAGAAAAGGAGCTCTCCATCTCCCATGAGAGTCAGTCAGTGAGGCTGCAGTGCTCAGAGGACGCTCCTTGCAGAGCAGCACTGGCACCTTGCTGTCCCCATTGCATCTTGCTGTCCCCATTAGAGATGTGTTTCTGGGCAGCAGGCAGACCCACAGGTTTCCCCCATACCAGACACCCTGACAGCAGCTATATAGTCCCCACAGCTCCGTCTTCTCTTTTCCAAAGAATGAAACTCAGTATCTTGAGAAATTATTTTTACTTCCTCACTACTTTATGAATTCTCAGTTTAAGATAATCAGTTAGTTTCTAATTAAAATCAGCGTTTCACATCAGTTAGGTAGCTTCTAATTACATCAGTGTTTCACATCAGTCGTATATTCTTCTGCATTCATCAAGTCCCAGGTCAAATATATGTCACAGTGACAACTATTAACTGCATCAGCTCAGTATTTTGATCTTACTACTTAAGCACAGGCTAAGGCATAGGCCAGTCAGCAAAAAATAACTCCCAAATGACCATATATCTTGAGATAAGCTATGTTTATTTAATTCTCTATTAAGAGGGTTATATTTTTTTCCTTCGGAATAGTGATAAATGGACAGGATTGGCCTTGCCGTGACATCAGACATCTGGATCCTGAGCAGTGTTTCAAAGATGACTGGCACTGAGTAGTAGTATTACAAGAGCCCTCTTTTATCAACCTCATCCAAACTGGGCTTGCTGGGTATGGACAGCTGACAGAAAAGCTTTAGCAGATGTAACAAAACACTCTCCCGAGCCCTGCTGGAGTGGCAAGGATTTGTTATACTATTAGGACATTAATACTTCTCTGCTTTTTCCCAAATACAGAACATAATATTGATTGTCCCTGCATTTTTTTTTCCTTTGAGTTGATTCCCTCCATTTCTATCTATTCATTTTGGTATAATCTCTTTCTTCTACATTTTAAAAATGCATAGCTGTTGTCTGCAAGTCTGCAGATCATATACTGGTCCCTTGGTTCATTTGCTCCCTTATCACTTTTCTGCAAGAGGCTACTTTCTAATTTATATTCATTATTAACAGCTTCTCCCACTTGGTGTATAATTTCTATACTTCTTTCACTTTCTCTCTAAGCCAAACCAATTTTCTAAGCAAAATAACTCTCTTTTTCTGTAGTGCACTTTTTCATTGCTTTTAAACAGTTTCATGGTTTACCTGCTTAAATTTTTCCTTGCAGAGATTCGATTTAGAATTGGGTTCAGCTTATGAAATTGGCACTGTGGAAGCATCATCTACATTTAATATGTTAGATATCACTTTAGAATGCAACCTATTAGCAAAAATGTTCCAAAATGCTTTTAACCCCAGTGAAGAGATAAGTTATATGAAGTGAGAAATTAAGAACCTGTTACAGTTTTGAATTAATGAGCCCACAGCTAGAATACGGCATGAAGTTGAGAGTACTTCCATATCAGGTATCTGATACCTGGAGAGACTTTGGAAAAAAAATCAATTAGGGACTGAGAGCCTTTTTGAAGAATGCTTTAAATAAGGAAATACTTTTAACCAACTAATGAGTGGAAAATGAGAGGGATCAGACAAACGCCTGTGTGTACGTTTATAGAGATGTTCTGCTTCTGAGGTTTAAGTAGAAGATGGGGAAGAAGGAAGATAGAGAAAAAAAGAAAAATACTGAGATATATTGGATGTAGGGGGATTGCTTGGGGTATTTAGACTGAAACAAATGCCAGTTACATACAGAATGGTTTTTCCTGCACATACAGCATGTGGTGGAGAAAATAACCAAATAGATCTTCCGTCTTTTCTCTTGACCTGTCCCTTTTTTTTTTATAAGCTTACTTAACTCCTTAAAAGAACCGGCTGCTAAAGGCAGCTAGGCTAACGAGTGTGGCTCAGACACTCACTGTTTGTTGTTTTTTTCTTGGTATGTTGTGGTGAGATTCATGTACTACACTTTCAGTAGGGCTCATAGATTGTCTCCCACAGGGTACATTTTCCTGGTTCAGTCGCTACTCATTTAACTCAGGGGAAATAGCACTGAACTGTGACAGATCCTTACAAGAGGCAATTTCACCAGCCACATTAGAAATACTCCTATTAACACAGAAAAAGGAGGGGAAGAAAAGAAAAAAAAAAACATCAGCTCCACAGAGACTTCACCACCACTGCTCAATCCCACAAGATCTTCACAGCCTGAAGTAAAGAACACTTCAGCTGTGCCACTGCAGTATGCCTGTGAGAGAGCTCTGCCGTGGTCTTGTCCCCTAATCTGTACCCACCATTTGACTCTATTAAGTTTAACAGAGATTACTTTCAGCACCAAAATAACAAATTCCTTTGCAACATAAGTCAATGAAGTCAAATTTGTCATAACCAATGAAATAACAAATTCTGTCATCTTAGACCTTCTCTTGGTCAGGTAGCCTGTGCTGAGTATATCTAGAATAGCCCCATTACAGGAAGCATTCAAAGCCAGGCTGGATGGGGCTCTGAGCAACCTGGTCAACTGGGAGGTGTCCCTGCCTATAGCGGGGGGTTAGAACTAGATGATCTTAAAGGCCCCTTCCAACCCAAACTATTTTATGATTCTATGACCATCACTGGCCTTGTTACTTTCATTTTGAAATGCAATTCTGTGGACTGGTGACTTAGGTCCCTGCTGTCCTGAGGTTCCTACTTGTGTGATACCCTGCTGTCATTTCTAACCACACAGTGTTTTAGTAGCTTACTCCAAGGACTGACTGATCATTTTTGTGCTCTGAAGGCATATGCAGACAGAAATAAGATGATACCAAGTTTCAAAAATCAATTCTAGCATATGCTTAATGATGCCTATACACTCTGCTGGAGTGCTGAGAGGTCTGGCGCCCTGTCCTAGCTCCCTGAGTGCCTGCAGAACAGCCTCACACCTCCAAGGAAAGCTACACAACTAGTCTTAGCTCTGCAGGTGCTCTCACCCTTCAGTGCCCTCTGCACAATTTGCGTTTTGTAACCACAGATGCACATTCTTGGAGAGTTCCAATATACAAGCCAACTAATTACCATTTGTAACTAATTAATTATTAATTTGTAAGTTGATCTTAATAACAAGATGACACTTTAATAACTGGTTTAATACTAATGCTGGTGAGCCTGAAGTGACATCAGATTTAAAAGTAGTTTACAGATTTTGGTATAAATAGAATCAGTGACACTAATTCATTGTATTGTGAGGCACCAACATCATTTTCATGTAATAAATGAGCCCACTCTACTCATTTTAATAGTTTATATAATCCTCACAGACAGGCACATCAAAATGAGACAGCTGAGGATTGACAGTATTTCATCTGTGCAGTTTGTGTTACACTCACAAGCACACACAAGAACAAAGCAGAAGTCACCAGCCAGGGAAGAGGCTGCCAGGCTGCGCAACTACATGTATAACACAGCAGTGAAAGGAAAGAAACCTTCCTTTTCACAGCTTTACATTGGGCTGCCTCCAGGAGTCCATGCAGCTGGCAGATCTCAGCACCTCTTGGTCTCCACACAGTAAGCTCCTTCTTGCACGAAGGAGCAGACTGTGTGATAATGTCACACCCTGCTGCAGTGTCAACTGTATGAGCTTCAACAAGACCAAGTGCTGAGTCCTGCACTCCTGGGTATTTCACAAAACATCCAAAGCTGTTCCTACCCCTGACTGCCCTGCTTCCCCAAGCAAGATCCCAACTCACGTCCTCCTTGGCAGCAGCAGCCATCTTACACAGCTGGATCCTTGCACAGGGTCCCAGTGTGATGGAACAGGGAGCAGGGCCATCAGCAGTGCAAGGTACTGGGGGGCAAGGCCATCCCCGTATGAGGTAATGGGGGCGGGGCTGCCTACAGTGTGATGTGAGTGGGTGGGGTGGAGCCTGGCAATGGCTCTAAAGGGGCTGCCTGGGGGCCTGGGGCATACTAGGGGTTTCTCTGGGGCCTACAGGCTGCTCTGCGGTCTTCCAGGATGTTTGGCTTGCAGGTGGACTGTGGCTTGCTGCTGGAGCCCCTGGGCTTCATCAAGGTCCTCGAGTGGGTGAGTGGGGCAGGGAAGGCCCTGGGGTTGGCAGTTTGTCCTCCTGCTCAGAGCTTGACTGTCGTGGCTGTGCAGCCCTCAGCGGGAAGCGTGTTGGTTGGCTGCCTGTTGGTGTTGTGCAGCTAGGAGGGGCTGCTCTGCAAAGAGCTGCTCCTCAGGCCCTCTCTAGGAGGGAAGGTGCAGTTCTGCAGATAAATAATATGATGTAGTAATCACTGCTGCTACAGCATCTTGGGCTGCTGGATGGTACTATATTACATCCTGCTTGTAGGAGTTGTGGAATTTCCCTACTTAACAGAGGGCAAGCAGGAGCTACTTAGAGATACAGCTTCTTGTTATGTCAGCATATAGTTGTGGATGTCTGAGACTCCTAGAAGTGCTTATTAATTACAGGAGATGCTGTGCCAGCTTTCCCTGACAGCATTCAAATCAAAGTGGTACTTCCCTAGTAGAGCTGAGTGGAGTGTAAACAAGAGTCTTTGAAACTGACTTGTTTGCTTTTTTCCAATTATTTCTATAGAAACACACTGCATTGATTCTTCTTGCTTTTGCTTTAATGGTTTTTCATTAATAACTTATTTGTTTGCTTAGTTCTTGTTTTTTATTGTTTCTGCTAAAAGGCTAGGATGGTTTCCTTTGAGCTCTGGTGATGTGTGCTAATGTCTTTGTTTCTATCTCTAGATTTTTTCCATCTTTGTCTTATCAACATGTGGAAGCTTTCATGGTGAAACTACCCTTCTGGTTTCCTGCAAGGGTGTGGTGAACAAAACAGTTACAGCTGTGTTTGCCTATCCATTCAGGTGAGTTTAATCTGTTCAGTTGTTACTCACATACACTGATTTTTTTTTTCTTCACTTTCTCTTTGTGAACAGCTCACATATACAAACCAATGTTATGAACCTCCTGATTTGATCTGTGGTAGTTGAAGGGAAAGAAGAGATTATTAAGTTATAATAGTCATAATAGAAAGCACCGTGATCACTGGTGTGCTGTGGAGGCAGGGAGGTAGTGGACAATTGGCTGTTACTGTTTTGTATTACTTTACCCTAAGCTATATTCTGTCCATGTGGGAAACCAATGTAACGTGATTAGTTGGCAGAGCAGTCCAAGTAATCATAGAATCATTAAGGCTGGGAAGGACCTCTAAGATTATCTACAGTCTTAGCAACCTCTTTCTTTCAACATAGTTGATCTGGGGACTCAGGTAAGATTTCTTGTTTGTTTTTGATGTGCTGTTGTCATGATATCTTCATACAAAGGCAGAATGGAGAAAATTAACTTTGCAGTTTATTCCACTATAGTGTTGTGCAGCACATGACTAAATACTCTTCTGCAATTATAATGTAAATGCAAGCTGCTTTTTTTAAAGCATGAGGAAGAAGACTTATTCTTTCTTTCAACTTTGGCACAATCATAAGTGCATGTGTTATTTGCATGTTCAGTAAGCATATGTGTAATGATAGAAATGGATTTCGATGCTAGCATGTAAAGACCACTACAGAAGTACAGAGCTTAGTCACAAACCTCTCAGCATTGTAGCAGCACTTGGAGGAGGAGATAAAAATCTGAAATGCTTCTGTGCTCGTCATGGAGTTGTTGCTCCTGATGGCAATCTTCACTGAGCTTCCTTTGTTTAAAGATTCAGTGCTTGCATTTCTGTGTAGATATACAGTTGCTTCTTTTTAGTCTTGCCCCTAACCATCCCTCCACCTTTAAGTGCTAGCCTCTGAAATATAATATGTCTACTTTCAAACTGGGGCTACTTTATTCAGTTAGTCTAAATGTAAGATCAGCATTTTTCTCTTTTAGCTACTGTTGCCTATCTCAGTGTAAGATAGGGAACAATCTTCAGAGGTCTCCATGTACCTTTGTATTTTGTGACTGATAATGTTATTCAAACAATTTCTCTTACAATCTTAAATAACATGCTGAAGGAAGCAGTGATGTTGTGAAGCATGACTGTATAGTAGACTATAACTATGTAATATTTTATCTTTTCCAGGTTGAATACTGTTCGATTTAGTGCACCAGACTCTAATTGCTGTGGTGGTACTTGGACTGACATTTACCTTGTGGGCAACTTCTCCTCTTCTGCACAGTTCTTTGTTACGCTTGCAGTGTTGGTTTTCCTCTACTGCATTGTTGCCCTGGTAGTATATATTGGATATAAGCACGTGTATCAGCACAATAGCAAGCTTCCACTAACTGTAAGTAATAAATGTTTCCATGTCTTGTCTTTTTTTTTTGTACTTTTACTTTTTTTTGTACTTTATTTTTTTTTGTACAGTGTCTTTCCCACAACTTTATTATGTATTTGAGTATACAGTTACTCCATGGGGAGAGGTCTCTCCTGTTAGTCACTGGGAACTACCCGCTCTGTGGAGCATCTGCTGTGCAGATGTGATAGATGGAGGGAAACTGCTACCCTGTGGGTTAATAATCACCTTAAATACCAAAGCCCTGATCCTTAGAGTGTTTTGGGGTATGATCTGGAATATTTCTCAGTGCTGGTGACCTTTCCAGCCAAACTGAGATATCAGCAGTCCAGACTGAAATCACCCTGCTACCCCAATTTTGTGAGATTTAAATTTTTAGTAAGTGCCAGCCTTAGAAACAAATTTCTTCCCAAGGATAAAATTGCTTATTGCTTGATAGATACAAAAGACATACATGATTTGATAGCTGATACACAACTTTATAACCCATGTTGACTTGTAATTACAGTACTATTAATGTCTGATGTGTTTGTGTTCATTAGTACTGATATGGTTATTCTAATGTAGTTGACCCAGTATCTGCCTTATTCTCTTGTGTACTTACAATTTCTGTTAAACCTTCTCTTTTGTAGGACTTGGCTGTAACTATTATAACAACCTTTCTGTGGTTGGTTAGTACTTCTGCTTGGGCGAAGGCACTTGCTGATATAAAAATATCAACAGGGGCTGGCATTATTTCACTGATTGACTCTTGCAAAGCTCCAGAAACAACTTGTCATTTTGGCTCTGTGACCAGCATGAGAGCTCTGAATGTATCTGTGGTATGTATGTCTTATGCCATGCAGTGTTCAGTGAGTGTTATAAAGTGCAGATGGTAGTTGAGAAGCACATTGTCATTACATGTGTTAAGATTGTTTTGTGGGGATACTTGTTATACTATGATACAATGCTGATACCTTTTTAAAAAAAAAAAAAGGAAACTCCTCTCTTCCTAGAAAGGAATAGAAACAACTTAAAGGGTTTATCTTTAGAGTTGTTAAATGTGTCTAGGAACTATTATATCTAAGTCTCCTTGCTATTTCTGTCTCTAGCCTATAGCACCTTAAAATGTTTCTCAGCCACCCAAATGGCTCACTGACTGTTGTGAGGAGGAAAAACTGTGCTTCCTGTTCTGTCCTCTGGTACTGAACTTTGCTTTTTAAAATCAGCTGTGTAAATTTTTTACACATCAGAGGTTCTTTATAAGATGGCTGGCATAGTGTTACACCAGGGGACTTTCAGGTTGGATTTAGGAAGTACTTTTCTGAAAGAGTGTTCAGGCACTGGAATGGGCTGCTCAGGGAGTTGGTGGAGTTGCCAAACCTGGAGGTGTTCAAGGAACATTGTGATGAGGGACATAGCTTAGTGAGAACTATTGGTGGTAGGCAGATAGTTGGACTGGATGATCTTGTAGGTCTTTTCCATGCTTGGTGATTCTAGAGTGCTCATGTGCGCTCCTTGCAGCAAGGTAGATCTGTCTCACTGTAAGATCTTCCTAATGAAACTTGCTTTTCAGAACTCCATCTGTTATTTTTCATTGTCCCAGTATAATGATCAGTTGTGTGCTCTGATGTGCTGAGGGATATAAGGGAACCTGTATTTCTGTACAAAAGACAATGTCAACTATCTGATTTCCAGAGAAGTCTGTTTAAAATATTCATAATATTCTAGAGCATATGCAGGTGTCTTCTGTTATCTCTTTGGTTTGGAGAGCTGTTTCTGTCTTGTTTATAAGCCATTCTGCATTGTTGGGGTGTTTTGCTTTTTGTTTAACTTAAACTCACTTTTTTCTTAATCTACAGGTATTTGGTTTACTTAATATGATTTTGTGGGGAGGAAATATCTGGTTTGTGTACAAGGACACCAACTTGCACAGCCAATTAATCAGAGGTTCTCAAGTTCCAGGGACATATTCAGCTCAAAGAATATAAGAACAAGATTATACTTTGAAGTGCTTCTACTTTTACATCAGACTGCCAAGAACATGGAGTCAATAGGATTTATTACAGTAATAACTGATGGTACAGACTTCTGTTTCTTACGAAGTATTACTTCAATGTAGTTTTCAATATTTCAACTGAATTGTTACCTTGAAATATATTATGCCTTAACAAAAAGGCTGTACAACTTTGTGCAATATTTTTAAGAGAAAATGTTGAGGTCACCTGAATACAGGCACCATGGGGGGGGGGGGTTCTTATGTTAACCTCATAGGAGGGGTGGGGAAGGAGCACCTATGTTTGAGTTATAACTGCAGCCCATATTGTTCTAACAAGCCTTTACTGGGGGAAAAAAAAAAAGCAAATACAACTGGAGCATGTGAAATCCAATGAAAATGTAGTTGATGTTCTTGGTAAGATGGATATCATGCAAAAGCCATCTGTATAAAGCCTGGAGCTCTGTCAGGACATCCCACCTAGACTTGCAGATACTCCCTTCAGATTACAGCATCAAATCTGTCAACATGTCTTTTTTGGAGGACATTAATTTCTGTTTAATATATTGTTACTATTTAGTATCTTAGGACAATCTTCAGACAAGGGAACTGTAGTATTTCAGTGGAAGTTCACTTATCACAGGTGTGTGTGTGCAGGAGGTGACTTAAAGTCTCAGAACTTGTTCACATATTATGGACTCTAAAGCTAATGTATTCTAATGGCTAATATCAGAGTCTCTGTTCCTTCCTCTGAAGGATATGTACAGTCTTTGCATATGGAAGGGTTGGACTAGAGCTGTCTGGATATAAGTCTTCATTGACACTGCTCACCTCACTTGTATTTACTGAGAGCAATACTTGATGGTATTCACATCTATGTGAAGATACTTGACTCTGAATTGCCTAGATAGTGTTTTGTCTAATAAATTCTTGTTTAGTCTTTGATATCTTTAAACTATGTCATGAAAATAAGCAAAGGTGTGCCACTGTATATGATGCAAACTTCAACTGTTGAATGTACAAGAGCTGTATTTCTGATAGTAAGCTTCTAAGTACAATAAAGTTAGTGTGGCTGCTGCAAAAAGAGTGTGCCTTATGTCCTTACTGCTGTAATAGATGCAGACATGTTGGGATGCAGCTCTAGCTACCTCTGACCTTGCTAGCTGAATGAGGTAACTGTGCTGTGGAAGAGCAGTTACACTGATGCCTTGAATTGGATTTTAGTGGGTGATTTTTTTGTTTCTTTGGCTTGGTGTGTTTTTTATTTTTCTCCTTTTTTGGGGGTGAAAGTTTTTTCCTCTTTGAGAGGAGCATCTCTTGAGCAGATTAGTTACCTGGTGTTGTGCAGCACTTCTGTCAGCCTGTTGTATGGGGCCTTTTATTACTTTTAACTGTCCAAAGTTTGAGGTTTTTTTTCAGAAGCATTAAGAAATGCAGTTCACATGGCCTTTTTAAAGGATGTTCTGTTTCTTCCCAGCTCAAGGACAAGGGTTCTGAAAGCTATGGGTATCTCACTATTTCCTGTTTAACAATATCAGCTCTTACTGATAAATAGGCAAGCCGGTTTTATTTTATAATCACTCATGAACCAGGTACTATATCACCTTACAAAGGCTTATTTTGAGGGAATGTGGGAGAAAAATAGTACTCAACTCCAATCCACACATCAGGGGTATGACAAATCAGAATGTGATCTCCTTGAGACCTTCTCCTCAGTACAAAAGGGACAGTGCTGAAGCAGGTCCAAAGAAGGGCAACAAGGCTGGTGAAGGACTTGGAGGATGTGCCCTATGAGGAGTGACTGAAGGAACTGGGGCTGTTTAGTCTGGGGAAAGAGAAGTTGAGGGAAGACCTTATTGCTCTCTTCAACTACCTGAAAGGTGCTTACAGCAGCGAGAGTGGGGTTGGTCTCTTCTCACTGGTGACAGGATGAGGGGAAATGGCCTTAAGTTGCACGAGGGTAAGTTTAGGTTGGATATCAGGAAACACTTCTTTACAGAAAGGGTTGTTAAAAACTGGAATAGGCTGCCCAGGGAGGTGGTTGAGTCACCATCCCTGAATGTGTTTAAAAAACATTTGGATGTGGTGCTCAGGAATGTGATTCAGTGGAAGGTTAAGGGTAGTATGGTTAGGTTGTGGTTGGATCAATGATCTTAAGGCCTTTTCCAATTTGACTGATTCTATGATTCCCTGCATCTTGCTTTCACTAGCTCAGGGATGCTATTTGCACACATTTGTGTGATTCTTATTCTAAAAAGGCTACAGGGTGGGAGCAATGAGATGTTGAAAAGCCTACACCTTTTACAGGTTTGTTCAGGGTTTGGTGTGGTTGTTTGTTTTCTTTTTTGTGACTTTGTGGATTATTTATTGTTTTTTGGTAGCAACAGTGACTTGTATGTTAATCTGCTCTGTTTATGTAACTGGTGTTAACTGAACACCTGGCTCAATGCCAGCTCTAGGGCTATTCTTTAGGACCACCTGATATAAATTGCTCTACAGATGCTTTCTTCTGAAGGACTGATAAACTGTCAACATGTTTTGCTTTTGGCAGTGCTGTTCTTCATATTCAAGAATCCTCAGGACTCAGGCAGTCAGTGGTTGGTGTTAATGTAGCGCTTTACTGAGCTGTCTCCACAGCCTTGCTTGGGTATCTCTTCTGTGTGAACTGCCAGGATGTGTATGCTATTAGTAGTCTTATGCTCTTGGCGCTTTCTTTGCATCAAGCCTTCAGAAAATGATTCCTGGCTGGGTTAGGTTTCTGTCATTTCAGTTGTCTTAATTAGGTCTTGAAGCTTCACTGGCATTACTGATGTCAAGTGCTGAGCCTCATCTTGCCTTTCATCTCTGCTACCAGCTGGGTTGTGCCCAGCAGAATTGCACTGGGCTATAAATAGTGTGAATCTTGTTGAAAGGCTGCAATTACAATGCTTAGGTATTAGCTAATGCAGGGCATGAAGCTTTTATCAAGATTTAAAGCACTGAGCCAGATAATTGATGATGAATATAAGGAGGCATTATTTTTAATAGTGGTCTTGCACTAACTGCTCTGTCTTCCAAGAACATGTGCCAAAAACAACCTCTGTGGCATCCTTTCTAATCTCTTGTATCAATTCCCTGCCCCAAGTAACTTGAAACCTTAAATTCTCACTTCTCCTTGAAGAGATTTCTTTAATTAAGGACTGCCCTGACAGTTATCACCAATGGCTGCTTTTGTAACAGTATGTTTATATCATGTGTACAGATGGGAAGAGGAAAAAGTGTTGGTTAAAAAAGGGGGGGAAAAAGCAAAACTAATTTTGCTGCTTATAAGGTTTTTTCACTTTTTTGGGGGGGGAGGGAGTATGTCAGAACTATTGGTTCTTCTCAGGGTTCCTGGTAGAACTATAGACACTTGAGACTAAGATTAAAAAATAATAATAATAAGCTGTAGGATCACTACTACAGGCTTACCACAAAGACAATATTTCGGTGTTAAGGTAATTCCATTGCTATATTTTTTTTAATTTTGGAGCAAACTGGTATTTGTGACTTGATCAAAGCTTGCACTGCTTTGAGCAAGGTCAAGCCAAGTGTTTTTTATTTGAGTTCTCTACTGCATATTTCTTATCACCTGGTGGATGACTGTTTCCCTTTGTACCTTGTTTTTCTCTTTTAGCCAGAGGCTCCCTGTTTGCGTGATGCTTGCTTCGAGTGCACATTGAATCCTAAGGTCTATAACTTCTGCTTATTGCTTAAGGAGATAAATAGCTAATTGTAGACTAATTAGGCTCTTCAATCTCATAATTCTTTAGGACTTAAGGTTATATACAATGTGTATTACTAATTTTCCCTTTAATAGTGTTTTTAAAATAAAATTAACCAAATCTTGCTCCTGTCTATTTACCACCTGAAGCTTTAGTTCTACAATGAACTGACTGTCACAGACAATGCAGTTGGAGTCAGTGGTGTATTTTTTGTTATAAAATGGTAGCTGTGTGTATTCTTCTTCATGAGAGAAGGAAGGCATTAGATCAGTGTATTCTTTATTGGCCGAGGTCTAGCCTGCAAGTGAAGCTGAAACAAAGCTGGGGTTTAACATGCTCTCCTTCTGTAAGGTCTATATGAAGAGGTATTCCTCTTCCCCATAGTCTGAAGCTCTCTTACACATGTAGATGAAATGTGTTCCATCCCTGGGATGCTTCCCTTAGAAGACAGACAAGACATGGCAAATGAGACTAAAATTGGTAAAATGTACATAAATAGATGTAATTTCAGAAGAAATTCAAATTGAGCATGCCATGTTTGCAGTCATCAATCAGGTAAATGTTAATGGTGTCCTGGCTCTGCAGGCTGAGGTAAATGTGATGCACAGTCCACAGCAGGCAAGATATCAGAAAAAATAATCATGTGTCCCTTTTTTGTTCATTAGGATAAGGCTTGTTTTGCTTCAAAAAGAGGGGATTGCTGTAGGATACTGCTAGCTTTGATGTCTGTTGGAGTCTTGCAGCTGAGATGAGATGGGACTTGGTGCAGCAGGAGCAAGCAGCTGCTCTCATTTACACTGGACACCCACAAAGGGCTGAGGAGTCTTTACTTTGAATTGATATCACATCCATGCTGGCAGCACTGAGATGCTTAGTACCTTACTTACTGACAAAAGTAGGGGGGGTGGGGGGGAACCTGCCTGGTTTACCAGCTTTATCTTAACTGCATGAGTATCTCTATGGGTAACAGGAGATGCAGTGTGCTTATCCCTCTGTGCTGAAGAAACAAAGGGTCTGGAGGTCTGCCAGGTCTCTCCACTGAGCTATCTGCTGGCGGCAATCCTGGCAGCCTTCAGTAGCGCAAGCTCAAAAATCTTCAGAGAGTGTGGATCCTCCTGGTAGCAAGCTGTAGCTATGCAGCACTAGCACATGCACTGAGATGTGATTTGTGGTGTGGTTGTGAAGGGCTGTGATCAGAAGCCTGGGGTAGGAGGGGAGGCTGGATGGTGGCAGTGGAAGAAAATGGAGCAAAGGGATTGGTATGGGATATCACTGGAGAACTTTCAGGCTGAGAACAAAATCCTGTCATCATTAAGAGATGTCAAAGGAACTAGTTAACTGGTGACTTAGGGGGCCATGACCTGTGATCTGAGGGCCAGATCTGAGCAGCTGTGCTGAGAAATGTGCTTGCTGAGTGCACTGAGTCCCAGAAGAGCCACTGATATGGCAGTTGGTGTGCTGTTGGCAATGAGTGTAGATATTGCCACAGTCCTGCAGGAAAAGCCATAAGAATTGAATTCCAAGAGAGATCTGCCCGCCTCATGTCTCCTGTATGTGATATGAGTGCAGTCACTCTGGGACCTGTATTATCTTTGGAGATGTTCAAGAAATATGGAGATGCAGCACTGAGTGATGTGATTTAGTGGGCATAGTAAAGGAACCTGGCTCACTGTTATTGCTGCAAGCTACCTATGCCCTGCTAGAGAGGAGTGGCTTATACTTGGCACTCCATCCAGCCAATATCTGAGCAATTCCCTCATTTATTCATAAAATGAACTTGTTGGCTGAAGAAGGTGTTGCTGCTGTCAGCTGCATTTTCTTCTTACCAGTCTGCTGGGCAGTTTGCCTGGCAGCCATGAAGGAGGCTCTGTACAGGTCCCTTAGAGCCTGATTCTCCATCTGAGTAAAAGCTGGTATAGCAGATGCTCCAACAAGTTTACTCAATTAATTTCAGTTTGATTCAAGTATTTCTCTACAAGTATTCTTCTATAAATACCACACTCTGGACCACAGCTGTGCTTCCACCCTGTGGCCCAGGTTCCACAGCATCTGTCCTAAATTCCCTGGGCTGTTTCTTGCATTGTAAAGCAGCTGGGGTTCCATTTGCTGCACCTCCCTACTTTGGGGTGGTAACCTGTCAGTTTTTACACATACTGCTGCTCCCAGCTCATTTTTATTTTCCCATGTATATATGTAATTCCCTAAATCATTTTCTTCTGGTGACTTCAAATCTAATTCTCCACCACCTTCTGCAGATGCAGCAGTTATTCTTAATTTTTGCATCTTGATCTGCCTTTGCAAGCATCTAATTTTAGCTTGCATTTAATACAGTCAGGTTCCCTTGGAGCTCTCCTTTGCTCTCAGGCAAACTGCTGCACTGTGCATCTTAATCCTTCTGCTGGATTCTGCCACTTTCTGTTTCTGTCATTTTTCTTTCCCTTTTTCTGAACTGTAAATGTTGTATTACCTTTCTGAGCCTTTAGACCATACTCCTTTTCAAGTTTATTGGGGTTTTCTTTTAAAGTGCGATTTTAATAACTGCTGTGACTTGTTATTTGTTGTTTTATGCTTTTGTGCTGGCTGTCTTACCACAAGATGTTTTAGTTGCATCCCACAATCATTGCAGTGATATGGGAATTGTGTTCTCAAGTTTCACTTCATAAGCTCTACAATAACTGGAGAACATATGTTCAATATTGTCCATCATCCTGCAGGCTAAGATATCTCACACATAGGGAAGGAAGTGTCTATGCCTGGAAGGTTTTGTGTGTTTTTTGTTTTTTCTGATTGATTCTCTTGTACCACTCAGTTCTTTAGCCAGATCAGTTGGTACCATTTGGGCAGGAAATTTTGACTGCCTGCAGGTGAGGACTGAAGTTTGGTATCCAGCAAAGGAATCAAAGGCTGGGCACACACTGGCTGTCTAAAGATCATGGGTGGTTGTTTTTTTAGTTTTTTTCTGCTGTGCTCTATTCTGAATTAATCAAAAGGAAGCTATGATGCCATCAGATTAAAACTATTCTTTAGCAAAAGGGCTTTGTGGAATATTGTACCTTGGGAGCCTTTCCTCCCCCCCAGTCCCCCATCCAGAGGGTCAAGCATCACCTGTAAACTTCTTGCTGACACAGTATACTTATAGCACTGCTGGAGCAAGTCATGTTTACACCATGAAAATGGACATGATTGGATTGAACTGAGTGTTTCATGTTGGTGCTTGGTCAACCAGAAAGCAAAGAAGATATCCCATGCCAGAAGCAGAAGAGGAGAGAAAAGAAGGCAATGTGTTGGTAATAGGTATAAAGGAGAAATATAGTGCTACAGTCCATCACACTGCAAAAGCTCAGGTCTGACCTCTGGGCTATTGGAGGTTCCCAGCAGCGGCACACAAGGCAGCTTGAAGACAGTCTACAAGCAATGATCAAGGCCAGCAGTGGTAGCAGGGGAGGAGATGGTGCTGGAAAATACATAGAGGCTGCATAAACAGGCATGGGGCTGGTGGGATTTCATCCCCAAAGATGATGAATGCAGGTAGATCAAGCAGTTACGGTTAGAGCGGAACACAGCATGTGACAGGAGAGGAGATGAGGGGATTATTTTTAGCTTTAGTTTCCACAGAGACTGTGCATTGTAAGTAATGAGAGAGGACTGGCTGCCACAGGAGCCTGTGGGGTTTGCGCTCAGCTCCATGGAGGGTATTTCTAGGCTGTAGCTGCACCAGGATGTAAATCTGAGAAATACACTGCTGAATCCAGGAAACCAAAGGGCATGTATCCTATCTTGTCCTGGGGCCTTGGAAGCCCTTAAGGAAATAATCATTTCCTCATCATTGTTTTTGACTGGCTTTTTTTTTATACATGTATGGCTTATGTGCCCACTTCCTAGCTTTCAACTTTGCTGGAAACAGCAAAGGCCTGCTGCTGGAAAATAGAAATATTTTTGCTTTCTTCTTCAAGAGACTACAAACCTATCCTCCTGTCTGCAGTGCGGTTACACACACAGACCTGCAGCGAGTGCAGCAGGCCTTCAGCGTGGAGTTTGTAGCTGCCTTACATCAGCATCGCTACCCGACACGTGGAGGGCACAGCCCTTTGAGGGTGCACCTCCGTGGTGCTGCTCAGCTGCAGCCCCGGGCCGTCCCCTACAGCTCCTCGTCCATTTACGTGTATGTGTGTGCGTGTAGACGCACAAAGGCAAAGCGCCGCGGCGGTTCCTTCCCGCGCGCTGGAGCTGCCGGGCCGCTGGGGGTCAGTGTTGTCCCGTGCAGCGCCGCTCCCGCCCGGGGTCAGGGCATGGCCGCGGCTCCCGCCTCAGTAGCGCCGTGCCGCCACGGGGCGAGCTTGCGAGTCGGGCAGGGCTGAGCTAGGAAGGGCTGCGCGTTGCTGCTCCCAGAACAGGATTTCGATAACCTGGCAGCCAGACGCTTTGCTCAGGAGGAGATTGTCCCGCTTGTCTGGCCCTGCTGCGTTGGAGGGGTCCATCTCTAAGTGGTATGAAGTAGCAGCCGTGTGGGCAGGTATTCTCATCTCTGCGGCCAAAAGCCGTTCCTCTGTGTGGGTCTCTTGGAGACCACGAACAAATACAGTGTCAGCACTTTTACATTCCCCGATAAAAATGAAGTTGTGTGGCCAGAAGCTGAGATGTTTACTGGAAACTCTGTTTCGTGTTAATACCGATGTGAAAGCACAGCATTTATGTATTAGAAGAGTATTTGCTCTGGAGAAAAGCACTAAAGCTGCAGCATTACGTTCCCACAAGCTATGGGGGTATGAGACCCGTGTGGAAGAGTGAGTGGTGCTCTTCTGTAATCTCTCTTGAAACTTCCACAGCAGCTTTATTCCGAAGGCCCTAAGTGGAGACACAGAAGTCAAACACAACAGCACAGCTCTCACTGATTTTGGCAGGCTTTGGATAAGACTAATATGTAATGTGTAACAAGCAACTAGAGGGCAGAAACTGTTGCCCTCAGCCACCCTCCTTGGACCATCAGAAGCCTTTCTCTTGTAGTCTCAGTTTATCAGTGCCATCACTCTAAAGTAAATGGCACCAAAATTCACACCTGTTTCCATCACCCAGTCTGTCCTCTCCTGCACACAGCAGCATTCTTGCCTTCTGAACTCTTCCAGTGGTGGAAAAGCCTCACAGTCTCAGCTAACCATTCCAGTAATTAAATGCTCGGAGCCTGCACGTTGTCCCTGCTCACAGTCCATCTAGTGGTTGTTTCCAACGCTGAATGTGTGCTCTCAGAAGCACTTCTGAATAGAAAAAGCACAAAGTTCATTGAACAGCTAGATAAGGTTTCTAATATTTAAAGCTGCACCGGCACAGCATCTTTTCATATATTCATACACATAATAGGTGTGTGTCTAGGTCAGTCATTTTTGTCTTCTCTCCTTTTGCTCAACCAAAAAAAGAACAAATAACTGAATTCCTGGTGAGATATGAGGCTGTTCTTGATTACTTCACAGGGAAAGAAGTCAATAGCACTGGGGGTAGCTGATGAGGAGACTGTACCTGATGGGGGTCACCTCTTCTCCCAGGTAACAGTAGTAGGAGGAGAGGGAATGGCCTTAAGTTGTTCCAGGATAGGTTCAGATAGGATATTAGGAAACATTTCTTCTCAGAAAGTGGTGAGGCACTGGCATAGGCTGCACAGGGAGGTGGTAGAGTCACCATCCCTGGAGGTGTTCAAGAAAAGGATTAGTGTGGCACTGAGGGACATGGTCTGGAGAGGTCACAGGCATGGGCTGATGGTTGGACTAGAGGATCTTAGTGGTCTTTCCAACCTCAGTGATTCTGTGATGCTATGAAAATGGTGCTGCTTTAACATAAAGCTAAGGCACAGTTAAAGCTGTGCTGTTCCTTGATTTTGTAGATCCTGAATGTAAGTTTGTGCATAGTAAAAATAAAGAGTAGGATGAAGAATTAGATGGAGCTGGAGTTGAGCATCGCACCAGCGGTGTGGGTCAGGAAGCATGTAGCTGTTTCTTAGGTTCAGTACACTGGTTTCCCTATGCAGCAAGAGGCATGGAACTGTACAATGGCTTATCTTGTGGGGACTGCCCCCAGAAGGGCTGGGTGCACCAGGAGCAGTATTAGCTCTGAGGTCTGGCAGAGATTGGGCATCAGCAGTCATATTTGTAGAGCCATCAGCTGTTCTGAGGTTTCCAGTGCTGGGGTAGTGGCTTTCCTCCAGCTGTTGGCCAGCTGTGGGGGGCTGCAGCACTGACAGCATTGGCTATGATAATGAGTTTGCTTAGATGGATGTTCACAGTGTGCTGTGATAACATGTTTTGCCATTGTTGGCTTTTTTCCTGAAAAGGAAGGAAGGAAGTTTGTGTAGCTCAACAGCAGAAACAGCAGTAGCCAAAGATTAGTTTTTATCCATCTCTTTCCAGGTTCTCTGGCTGAAACTGCAGTCTCTTTCTGCGTCCTTTTCAATAGGGGGTAATTATCTCTTAATCGCAAAAGTAGAATGAGAAGAATGGAGGAAGCAGAATGGCTGCCCTGGAGAAATGCCCAGGAAAATAGGTGTAAGAAAATGATGAAAACAGTGCATTTCACTTCCATGGGTAATGAAGATATATTTGGAGGTACTGGTTGTGCCTTTGGGTCTCTCTTTGTGTCACACTGACAAAGCAATTGGAGTTACAACAGCACTACCAGTTACCATAGGACTTCTCTAAGTGACTGGAGAACCACCTACGCAGAGATTGCACGTAGTGTATTTACAGCAATGAATGGGAACAATGGCAGCTGGAGCTCCAACCAGTCTTGTTGGTGCTGGAGGGGCAAACAACACTATAACAACCACCACAGCCACAGAAACTGATAATACATTCAGAGACCATAAATCATTCTTTCCTATCTCTATCACTGTGTCCATGACACGCTGAGTTTCTGATTGCTCAATGAAGTGTCATTTGACTCCAGACGTTTGGTGTTTGTTAGGAAAGCTGTTCCTGAGCCAGATCACCTCTTTGGAGTGCAGCAAAAGGCTGCAGCACTGTGAGGATCCTCCTGTGTGGCTGTGTAATGTGTGGGATCCTCAGTGGCATTACCTCCCTGGCCACGTCCCCCCTCATACGATAAAACCAGTGTGTTTGGCAGGATCTTACTGTCCCCCATGAACCTAGACCAAGGGTTTTCAGTTGCCACCAAGCTGAGATTTGTCCCTTGATGATCCCAAAACAAAACAAACAAATGAACAAACAAACAACAACAACAAAAAAAACACCTTTTTTTCCATCAGGAAAGAAAAGAATATAAGCCACTGAGAATTAAGTAATCATTTGTAATTAATGTTCTTCCGATTAAAATAATTTTCTGAAATCTTACAGGGTTTGCTTGTTTTATATCATGTTCCTAGACAGCACTTACATTATACATGCTCACACTTGGAAAAGATGATTTCACCACATGTGTTTACTATAATTATTCTTTTAAGTGTGCTCCATTTGATTCTGTAAAACACTGAATGTGCCAAAGGAAATACCAAAGGTGAAGCTATTGAATGCTGCTCATGGTACAAAAGAGAAATGAGCTGAAAATATTGACATAAGACCCTTAGTTGCTGTGACAAGATGTGGGTTGTCCCCACTCCAAAACTGCTTTCAAGCTATGTTCTTTTCTATGGCAAGTCGGGATGAGAGGGAAGGATGAAATAAAACACTGAACAAAAATATTTCTAGCTGTCACTAGCAAACTTTTCAACTCTAAGCTGCTTTTCACCCATTCTGCTTTTCAGACTCAGCAGAGACAGGAGAAGAAAGCCAACCTCACGCTTGGCTCTCCACGCAGCTGCACTCCTGGCCCCATTCACAGTGTCCATGTGCACACTGCCCTCCCTGAAAGTGATCTGGGGACATGGCCATGTTGGTCTGGGGGCAAGGAGCTCTCCCAGAAGGAAGCCATCAATGGCTACAGCCCAGGGGGCAGCAGATGCTTCTGTCCATTATGGTGTTTTAGGTTCTTTTTCTCACTCTTTCACATTCTCCCTTTCATCTCCCTTAAACAACCTCTGCTGCCTGCGGGGACTATCTCTGCACATGGAAAAGCATGGGCTGCATTCTCCCAGATCACAGTCACTGCCCTGTTACTTTCCATTCCTTCTCTCCCAGTCTTACCCACACATGTCAATGTTAAGTCCAGCTTCATCCTGCTCTTGGGTCTACAGCAGAGGCCACATGATGTTCTGCAGCTGAGAGAGGCAGAAAGCTTTAGGCCTGGTGTAACCAAAGGCAGCATTCATTCAGGAAGAGTCAGTGTCTGCGCTGCTGGGCTGCTGAGGGTAATTCCTTGTCCTCAGGCTCCTCTTTCTGCTTCAGTACTTCCAGCCCATCCTGACCTGGTGTTTGGGATGGCCCAGCTGAGGGCCTGGCAGCTTCTCTTGGCTCTTTCCTCTTCTCTGAAGTCTCTTTTTCACTTGGAACCTCCGCTCTGTCTGTTTCTTGGCCACCATTCCCTGTGGCACTTGACCTTACCTGCACAGCTGCAGTGTGCTGGAGGGGCTCATTGCTCTTCTTCCACCTCCGGGCCCCTGACTGGGTATTGAATTCGTACATTTTGCCAGTGACTTGCAAAGGAGAGAAGACAAAGAATTAAATCATGCCTACTTTAGCAGTTTAAGATGAGACAGATCTCATGATGGAGCTAAAAAGGAAAATGTGAAACACCTGGAAACCAGATGAGTTTGGGAACAGAGCCAAGAGGGAAAGCTTCACTTCTTCAAACAAATACGCCCACCTTCCTGGGCAACTACCAGTTGTGGTCACTGCCCAAACGAGATGCTTCTGCATCTGCATAAAAACTGGCTACAAAAATTTTTGCCCTTTTCAGATTTTGTGAATAATTTCTACTTAGACACCAAACGTAAGTCTCTGCTTTTTCAGTTCATTTACTGTTCAGAGATAGGTGGAAAAACTGCTATCTGTCCCGTGTGATCACATCACCCTGATCTGATTTACTTTCTCTTGCTAAAGAGGTAAAGAATCAGGAGCTTTAGTCATACTGCTTTTAATTAAACATTATTAATATGAGACAAACAAAGGACTATTAAGGCCTGCAAGGAAATAGTGGCTATGTATTACTGCATGTTACAGTTTGTATCAGAATTAATGATTTCTGACACTTTAACACAACTTGAGCAATTAAAGATGAAACTGGATCTCTTCACAAGGTGTTTCCTGAGTGCTTACAGGACAGACATGTTACAGCAGCCTAGATCAGGCAGCAGCTCCTGACTGGCCCTCCTAATCAAATTCAGCAGCTGATATGCTGGGAATTATCAAATCTCATCTCCGAACTGCCAACACTTGATCCTCTAAGGTCTGGAATGAGCCATGGGAGGAGAAGGGAGGCCTCATTTCTCTGCTGGAACCACAAAGCCATGTTATATTGTGGTGCTTGTGTGAGGCATGACTCAAGTGCTATTGCTCGGGGGGGCTCAGATAGCCAAAAATGTGGTGTGGTCAGCTTTGTGAGGAAGGGAACCACCAGCTGCCCTGCCACAACACCAGCAAGCAGCAGGCTGGAGAACATCAATGTTTAGCGTTGAACAAATCCAGTTACAAAGGGGACTTCAGAGCCCATCCCTCCCACTCCTCTTTATAAATAGCAGATGGGCTTGAAGCCAGCCCAAACCAGCCTCAAGCAGCTCTCTGGATGGCTTTAATTGCACAGTAGGGCCCCGTTTGTTCACCCAAGTCCCTGTGCCTGGTGTTTCCTATTAGCTCACAGCCTCAGTGAGCCTGGAGCCAGCTAATAAGAAACACAAGTACAGACACTTGGGTGGAAATTTGGCCAGATTAATCCAAGGCTCAGAACAAGCCTGCCTTTTTCTGAATAATTTGAGACCTATTGTTTTGGGCCTATTTTCAGATGTGCTTGTTGAAGGCAAATTTTGACTGAGTGTGTCCCATTTCACCAGCCACCCTTCTCCATGCTGGGGCCCTCAGCTGCCACAGTTTATCTAAAAGCAAACGCTCTTCCTTGTCCTCCCCAACCTGAGCAATGCTCAGGACTCAGAGAAATAGCAGCAATGCCCTTTTGCTCTCTGGAGGAGGTTTGTGCAGGAGCAATCAGCTCACCCATGCAACCGGGGAGCTGTTTGGGATGCAGAATCCATACACCTGCAGTTACATCAACCTGTGGCTGTTTCTCAGACAAGGGGAGGTCAATACCATGGAACTGTGACAGCAACCAGGGCAGGGGACAGGAGCTGATTCCTCCTCTCCTCCTACCTCTAGTACCAGATCCATACATGTGGGTGAGCAGTGAATGATCTGGCCATTGGAAGTGGCTACATTCCTCCATCAGAATTGTTAGTAGGGCACTCTCCTGCTTTTCACTGTCTGTGCGATAGAGCTCCTGCTCTCCTTGGAAACAGCAAACTTGAAGTATGAAAAGCAAATGTCGAACTGTATTTAAATCAATTCATCCAGTTTGTTTCTGGCCAAACAAAGCAACAGTTCATATTCACTGTTAATTGCTTTTTATTACCTGGGTCTCTGGCTTCTCCGTCAAAGACAGTGTTGAGTTTTATCATTTCCTGTGAAGTGAGACAAATTGTTAAATGAATCCTGTGAATTAGGTAAGCAAGGAAAGCAATGACTTGGAAATGTTGACCTACATGGATAGAGGCAGATTTCTGTGACCTGTATGTTGCATTCATGTAGGCTGAGTTTAATCAAAACTGGCAACAAAAGCCATTTGTGGTGAAGGATGTTGCTACTAGATGTTCAAAGGAAAATTATAAAGGTCTGACACACACCATACCTCCACATGTGCAACCACAAGAGGGTCGCCTCCACCCAGGGGAAGGTTGGGAATTCCCTCTGCAAAGAACCTGGGAAGGGAGAGTGCAATAGTGGGAGGACATTGCAGTCTTTATGCCATTACAGCTATCTGGGAGCAAAGAAAGTCACTACAGTATTTTTGTCACAAAATAGTACCAGAGAGGCTGCAGAATCTGGCACTTGGAAGCAAAGGGACCATGATGTGAATGAGCACCACCACACGTGGGGTTGCTTCCAGATGAGGAGGTCAGCTCCTGTTTTGCATTTAGGGACAGTCTTTTTTCCTCCCTTACCATCTCACGTTCTCTTTGAAAAGGATCATCCGCCATAAAATGATCATATTGCATGATAGAGCTCAGAATAAAACTTTTGTTCTGTTTTGTTCCGAGGATAGCAGTACTCACCAAAGCCACTTCTTTCTTAGGTTTCTTCTTTTCTACAGAAAAGTAAATGCACAACGCAGAGAATCAGATTTTGGCTGTAGTCATCAGATGGTGATTACAGATATTACATTTTTATCCCCCACTAAACAGAGATGTTTAGTTCCTAACTTCTCAGCTTTCTTAAAAGGGCCTTATTGCTTTTCACAGGCTGATCCCTAATGCTATTTGAAAAGCAAACACCTTCAGAGTGTTTTGGAGTGAGGATCAACCACTGCCAATAACTAATCAAAGTGCATACGTTGAAGAGTCTTATTCCTTCAATAATAACAGTGGTTTCTTAAATAAAATTTCCTTCCTAAATAATATGAATAGATACAGAAATTCAAATATGTTCATTATTAAAACTTATTCACGTCTTTGTTCCATGAGTAATTCCTTCCATCTATGCCACTCCACAACCAGGGATTTCTATGGGGTGAGTTCACCCCACCTGGTCCAGCCATCATGGGTCTGTGCACCACATACTGCCCCTTCAAGGCATATTTTGAGGGCTCAGGTGTTGTAGGAGTTTGGACTAGCAGTCTACGAGCAAGCAAATCATCCTCTGGGGGATATTTAAACCACAAATGCAGATTATTGTGTTTGGTGTTTGTTTGTGTTTTTTTTTTCCATGAGTGTACCTGCAAAGCTTGTGCACTCAAACATTTGGAGACAAACCAGGGAAGTGCTGCAGATCCAGTCAAGACAAATTCAGACTGAAGAACAGTTTGGTTATATGTGAATTCGCCATGCTATTAACTCATCCCACATGCAAACAAACGTAGTGGTGTCTCAGCAGCACGGCATTGTGGATGATACCCAACTCGTTGCTGTGATTTTGTCTCACCTGTTTGTTTAATGTCCATCCTTTGGAGAACTGCTTGCTGGCAACACTGGCTTTTGCAGCTGGGTGTGCAGTGCTGAGGCATTGTATTGATAGGAAATCTATTCTGTCCAGCCTTTGGGCCTTTCTGCCAGCCCTTGGTAACCAGTGTTTTCAGAAAACACGAAGCATCGCCTTTTTGGAATCTGTCCAATGCGGAAGTGCCTCAAATTGGGCAACCAAGAGAACAGCTAGCTTCGTTGGGCTGTGTTAGTCATGTTTTTTTTTCGAGCTGGGCGAAACTATTGAGTAGAGGAAGTTATAAAAGTGGATTCTTAATGAGATGATACAAACCACATTTGTTAGGAGAAAGCTAATGGGTCTAATAAGAAAAAATGTGTTTAAAAGCACCTATTTAAAAAACGCTTCTGTTTGTATGTGTAACCTGTACCCCTGCTAAGTGACACAGACCCCTGCAAAGGCACCAATACTTGAAAATAAATCTTCAGGTATATGCAATGGTGCCAGGATGGAATGAAAAGCATTGGATAAAAGGGAAGGTGGTTGTTGATGAGGGATGGAATCATTTTTTTAAGAATTAACATATGAAAAATACAGTCATTCTTTACCATCCATGCCAGAAAACTAGACTACTCTGAATTTGGTTTTTGTCTAATAATTAATAAACATGAATACCACAAGGATAATGGTATCACTTAGGCTGGCATCCCATCATCAGCCAGGGTGTTTGATCTGAGTACTTCTGTACTGGAGCAAATGTATTTGTCTAGAAATGGGTTTACAAATTTTACACAGAATAGTAAACTTGGTGTTGCTGAGAGGTATTAAAATAAAGAAGTACACACCTGGAGCATTTATCCTGAAATGAAGAAGAAAGAGAGATTGTTAACAAATGTCTTAATTTCCCTGTATAAAAGTATCACGCCACAAAAGTATCATGCTCCCTGCATAAAAGTATCAAGTATCTCTTCCACTTGGCAAGAAGGATGTGTTTCCTTGACTTCTGGGATATGCTTGATTGGTTTTGTTTATGTTTTTGTTTTCACTGAATGCCTGCTCTATTTAATACTGTTCCCAAACAGGAAAACAACCCTGAGTGTTGCTCTGACACCTCTCCAAGAGGGAATGATAATGAAAAGATACACTCTTATTGATTATAGCATTATGGATTTATATAATCTGGAAAAAATGCATGTTCAGACATTCTCATCTTGTACCATCCTTTGAGGAAGGTCAATTTTTTTGATCTGCCGTGCTCGGATAATACTTTTTAAATATATGAAAGACTGTAAATGTATTTGAAAATATAAAAATTGCTTTTTAATGGGAAAGCCTGCCTCCCAATGAATCACTAGCTCTATTAATAAATAATAACAATGGCCAGGCTATATGCTCCTGGATTCATTTATCATTTTTATCACAAGTTGCTAAACTCCTTGCACACATCACTTGAATTATAATCACCGTCATACATTACCTCTTTACATTTTCTATCATTTCCAAATGTACCTTGAGTCCCAAGAATACTTACATAAATCCTTTTCAAACCCCATGAAAGAGCTCTTATCTCTGTGTTTGTGACAATGCCAGTTTGCAGGCACCTTGGCTCCCAGCAGCCATCTCTTGCCACTCAGAACAAGAACTGTTTCCAGTGGCTTTTGCCAAGAGAGAGCACCCAGAGGTACCATGAAGCTCCATGGGTCAGAGCCTTGCAACAGGCTGGGGGAGCACTGCAGGAAATCTGCAAAAGCTTTGCCAGAACAGAGAATTTGGCATTAGTGCCAACATTGAAACAGCCTCCGAGTAACATGGCTGAGCAGGAGGAGCACACGTGGTACCCACCCTTGTGATGGGCATAGAGTATGGCTGTATTTTTGCTCAGTACAGACAGGTACAGACTCCAGTTGTGCCTTATGAGCTTAGCTGTCATTAGAGGTCATAATGTGAAATCCACTCTGACCTTCTGCTAATGCATTTGCTGAACTGTTAGCAAATCCATGAAAAACGATCCATGGACATTTTTGGTTGATTTCTTAAAAACAAACATTATAATCATAAAGCCATAGAATCATTACAATTGGAAAAAACCTCTAAGGTCACCTGGTCCAACTGTCCACCTACCACCAATATTGCTCACTGACCACATCCCTCAGTGCCACAGCCACACGGTTCTTGAACATCTCCAGGGATGGTGATTCCCCCACCTCCCTGTGCAGCCTGTGCCAGTGCCTCACCACTCTTTCTGAGAAGAAATGTTTCTTTATATCCATCCTGAACCTCCCTGTGTGCATCTTGAGGCCATTCCCTCTCATCCTGTCGTCCTATTGTCTTATATTGCTGCAGCCAGCAATTGCACTTACTGCAGCAGAGAGGGCATATGGCTACAAAACATTCAACCAGGATTCTCACTCACAGAGGTGTGCCGTCGGCTTGGGGTGCAGATGGGCAGCGGGCACAGAGCCACCTGGCCAGGAGGGCCCCCAGGTGCCCCAGCAGTCCCAGGAGCAGCAGGCTGCCCAGCGTGGTGACAAATGGCACGTACCACGCTGAGTCCATGTAGAGGTTCTCCCTCTTCATCACCACTGTAAAGCTGGGCTATTAAAACAAGATAGGAAACGTTTCTCAGTGCTGCATTCCTGTATGACACCGTTCCTCTGGCTGAACTTCTGCACCCAGACACCTGGCCCAAGGTGCCCTAGGGCTCTGCTCATGACCGGCAGAGGCAGATAGCATCTGCTGGAGGTGGTGATTCATCCCACATACCTCTCTGTGAAGACCGAGATGGGCCATAATCTCAAGGGGTAACCACAGACAGTGAAACAGAGCCCACCCACCTCGCTGCTTCCAGATTGTGTTTCAATATCTTATATTAAAATAGGCACACCATGGTGGGGCTAGAAAGCCTCAGATTGTCTGAGAAGCTGTGAGCATGCTGTTGGAGGGTTTGGAAGTTCAGGGAATACTGCCATTATCAAGATAATGGTTTCTTGTTACCTAAGGCGAAACTGGAATTAGGTCATCTTCATTGCAGTGATCATTCATCCCCCTTTGTAAAAGGAGCTGAACCCTGAGGATTTGTGTTATTGTATGAAAATAAGTGAAACTTTTCTTCTCCTTGCTCCAAAAGGGAAAATCACATTTCCTGAGCAGCTGCAGATCCTCCATGCACCAGGAGACACAGCTCTGAGCTGGCACCTCTCTTGGTGCTAACAGCTCATTCACTGGGGTCCTTCCATGAGACTATCCCTATTACAGATCATAAATTGCTTGTTTGTTCTTGCTTGTTCTACCATGTAATACACGGTGTGGTTTTATTCATTCTGATTATCTACTGAAGTTTTTATTAAATTTTCTGTGAGACATTTGTAATCACATTGTGTATGAATTTCAGTGCGATATCTATTTGCTTTCCATCTAAGGACAACTTTCAAAAAACGGCACATGACTGAACTGGGTAATATCTGTAACTATTACAAGGAAGTGTTTAAAATGAAGAGGTGTCTGTTGTCAGCCAACAGGGCTGAGTACACCAAATTTTCAAAGAAACTATTAAATAATTTCAAACCACCACCAGTGCAGCCTCACTGGGATAGAAGTCACAAGTGACTTTGTAATAGGGTTTCCCATCACTGTGCTACCAGTCTTCCATCACCAAACTCATCAGGTTGTTGCCTGAACACGGGTAACAAGTGGTGATAGGAGAAGGTGCTGTAATGGAAGTGCTCTTCTGGAAAACAGTCTGTAAAGTGGAAGGCAGGTATCTCTGGGGAGGCAGATTTAATATTGTGGTATGTGGGCTAGACTGTTTGCAGTTGTGGTAAGGCATGGGAGAAGAAACACAGAAGTTTTGTTATTCAGCTTAACTTGTTGTTTCCATATCAAGTAATGGGGAGAAGGCTGTGAGGAAACCATTTATTCCTTCCCAGCAGAGCAGTAGATAACAATGGGATTATTAATCAGTCTACAAATTTGAATTTAAGCATTTCCATAGTATAGCTTCCAGATTTGTACATGCTGCTTGGAGCACCCTCTGATTCTGTCAGATTTGGACAGTTTCACAATGAATAGCTCTTTTACACTTTCAGTGTCCTCATATTCTCATTCCTGCATGCAGTGGAGAAAAGACTAATGACATCTGCAGGCAGGCACAAAATGGATGGATCCTGGATGATGGCGAGATGGCATGGCAAGGGATGAAAGTAGTAATCAGCACAAAGATGGGGACAGACTGGTCTGTGTCCCTTCAACTGTGCTGCTGCAGCAGGCAGAAGGAAAGCAAGAGCTGCTCATATTCTGCATCAGCCTGGTGGAAATCAGTCAAGAAGCAAAACCACTGAGCCAGAGCTTCCCTGGGATGAATGTGCCAAGGAGCAGGTTGTATCATGGGGATGTTGGCCTGGGTGTAAGGCCAGAATACCAGCCATGGATCATTATGGGCCCAGGAGCTCAGGAGACATCCAGCCCACCAGCCCCGTTCTCCCTGTCTGAAACGTGCTGAGGACTCAGAACATGCTGAGGATCTGCACAACTGCTTCAGTTCCTGACAGGCAGCTTGAACTTTCACCTGAAGGTGACCTCTGGGTGGAAAAGTGTTCCTTGTAAATGATAAGGATTTCTTGTTATTATTGTCTTTGCCTATTTTGGCTTTGGTAGGCACAGAGTAATGCATACCACTGCTAAAGAAGCACACAGAAGTAAAGGATGCTGGAGTAGAAAATAGCTTTAAAAAAAAGTAGTGCATGAGGTAATTTTAAGGTTCCAGGCAAAGGTTAACCCCTACTCTTTCCTTATTAACAAAGCTGTCAAAATCTTTAACTTTCCAGTTATGTGATAATGGCAGAGTGCCTGGTCTTTTTTTTAATTCTTTTTCTTTTTAAAGACTACAATACAAAACACATTACAAATGTGTAACTGGAGCCAATCCCTCATGACACCAGGCAAATCAATGAACATTGGCTTCAGTGTAAGAACACAAAGCTCTGTGCTTCCTAAACCTGGACCCACTGAAGGTTTTTGCTTTCCTTTTGCATACGTCTACCCTATTTTCTGCAGTCTCATGCAGATTAACCCATGAAAGAACTGCAGAGTAGGCACAATTTCAGTGAACTTACCGTCGTGGTAGTGACAGTTGTTGGGTTTGGGATAACTCTGATGCTTAAAGTCACTGTTCCAGTTTTAACTAGGTGTGTGGCCTTGTTCTTGGCAGATAGTAAATTATCATCTGTTATATAGACACGCAGTCTGTAAATCCATTTTGTATCAAGCCCATTCTCATAGTCAAAGGGAGATGCAAGAATCAGCTGAGATGTGTTGGAGCCAGCCACTGGTGAAAAGGTAAAATGATTGTTCACGTTGCCTGCAAGTCACAGTAATGAACAAACAAACAAATCATCAAAAAAAGGAAGAAAAGTGAAGAAAAATCCCATATTACAATGGCGCAAACTAAAAGATTGGTTTCTATTGACAACCTTCTATGGATCACTTAATGCCTGTGTAGTCAGATGGCTCCTTGATCTTCTTGATAACAAATAAAATCATATAAGTAAATCATCATAAAATCATGGAATAAGACTGTCTATGAGGACACAGCTGAGACAAGGCTGTAAAAACTCCTCAGTGCCATCAAGTATATAAGAGGAGACTCTCACCTCACCTGAATGACTTTTTCTTGTAGCCTGGAGTGCACCCAGAAGCAGCAGCACCCAGTCTGGGTGAGAACCCTTGTATGTTGCAGTTCCACTGCTGAGGTGGCTCTGCAATGGCCTCTTGGCCACATGGGCACCACCAGCATTTCATAGGTCCCTCCAGTCCCTTCCCACCACTTGTTTCTCTGCCCAGAGCACACCACATGGCCATTGACTGGCTCCCCCTGATGACAGCTTATGACTCAGAGGGGCTAATTTTCACCAAGGCTTCACTCCCTCTGTGAGTTGCTGCAGGAGGGAGGGAAGGGAGATTGGTGTGTCTGGCCTTTCATCTCTCAATTCTCTGCTCAGGTTACTGGAGATCTGCTGATGACCTGTGCAGTCCTTGGACTGACCAGAGACAAAAGAAATCAAAGCCATAGAAAGGTACCAGAAGTACCTTGGTTCTGCTTATTTTGAGCCCTGTAGAGCTCCAGAGTTGAGGTGACTTTGAAGGACACATCTACTGTGCAACAGATAACGAGGCCATGGACAGCTCTCTGGCTCAAAGACCAACTGCACAGCACACATCACTTCTCTCTGGCCAAACCTCAAAGCCTGCACTCTAGAGGGCCCCTACACACTGCACCCAGCAAGGTCCCGGGCTCTGCAACAATGCCCAGGATTTCTCTGAGGCTGTACTTCTTGACACAGACCAAAATCATGTCAGCAACTACAATTAGATTTTCAGCAGTGTGAGTCACTAGCCTCAGCTACAAAATCAGCAACAGCAAAATAAGTTCACCCAAGAGAGTGTATTCCCTTTTATCGTGAAACTGAACACCAATCCGTACTCTTCTTCAAATGGATGCAATTGATTAATAGGTTCAATCATTCTTTCTAAGAACAGGGTTTTAGTGCATGAAGCATGGAACTGGGGCATGCAGGTTTGCTCAGTTATTTTAAACCACGTGCCATTATCTAAGTGAAAGCTACACAGGGTAAGAGAAATCACCTTCATTTCTCAAGATCTATTCAACTGTAGTTGCAAGTGAAATTTAACCATGAAGATATATCCCTCATTTTACTGAAGTCCTTGTCAATAATGCAGTTAATTATGGATTAATTAATGTTGTAGGCAATCCAAATGTGCAAGAGCATCATTCTACATGGTAGCAGTGAACTTACAGAGTCATCTCTTTTCTAATGCAGCAAAAAAATGATGCATGAAACTTGAGGATCGCAATTAGCTTTCCATAAGAAGCAGCATACAGACTGTGCTAGATTTTTATTTACAAGTCAAATTGAACCATCAGTATTTGAGCATTTTTGCACTGTTTTCAGTTCACACACTGTGACACAGTACCTTCTTCAATGAAGTAACGGAAAGACCTGGGATCAGAATCACGATCTTGACATTGAATCCTGAAACCATTGACATTGGTCCCAACTGCTAAACTGACTGGGATTTGAAATGAATAGAAGTTGGGTGAACAAATGGGTTCTTCATCATTTACTTCCAAAACATTGACAGTTACCTGGAAGGAAAGAATAATAAAAGCTGAAGGTCTTCCACTGTACTGGGTCAGAATTTTACTAACTTCAGAAACTATTTGGCTTTGCCAGTTTTTCTCTTAAATCAGCAGCAGTTGAAGAACAATGAAACTCTCTTCCAAACTAGATTCTACCAGAAAACATAAATGTTTGTTTGACCTTTACTTCTTTTTGTGACCAGAACTCTTTTGGGAACAGGTTCCTTAACTTGAGTCATGCTCCAAAACCATGGGGATTTCAATCTGATATGTCTGACTAGTTGAATGACCTGAAGTGTGTTACAGTAGAAATGATAAATATTTCCAGGTATTCATTAAACTTCCTTTCCAGTGCCTCAAAATGCTTCACAGTTATTGGTTAGGCTTCTTAGTACAATTTAATAATAATTCAGAGCAAGATCCATGGAAGGGATGAAGATTCCTTATAGACTGACCAGACCGAAAGAGAAATGCTGGTAATGGCCTTCTGCATGTCTGGAAGCACCCTTGTTACACCAGATCTGCTTAATGTCAGCTGGTGTTATCTGGTTGAGAGAAAAAGCTTACCACTCTCAAAGCTCTGTCCTTTTGTGTTTGTTGGATTTTAATATATAACAGATAAACCTGTCATGATTACAAGTTCCTGATGCTAAGTTTTCCTTAATGATTGACCTGAAATATTACAGGTGATAAAGAGATTAAGTACCTCCTTCCTAGTGTCTCCATGAGCAGTACTTGGCTGGAATAGAAAGCAGGCCTAGTACCCATCTGCCTCCCACCAGATGTGAAAAAATAAAATATAAGGTCATGGCAGAGGGTGCTCAAAGTATTCTTGTCAAGAAGAGAGACAAGTGTAGATAAAGGAAGAGAAGTAGAGTGGGTTTACTCACAGATGCTGTTGCAGTCTTCTCTTGGTCTGAGGCTTGCACTGTGAAAAAGTGTTTCTGAGTTGTTTCATAGTCTAATCTTTCTAAAATTTTCACATCTCCATTAATTGGGCTGATCCAGAATGCATTTGTGTAATCCTTGGTCCCTCCTCCAGCTATAATGGAATAAGTGATGACACTGGGTGGCCAGTCTGCATCGCTGGCAGTCACTTTTCCAATACTGGATCCAACTAAGAAGAAGATAATCCGTATTTCATTAACATTTTAAACTTAGAGGAGAAGGAATTACAGAATACTCTTTCCTGCCAAAGCTTGATAAAAGTGTAACTACATATCTGCTTTAGAATTTTTCACCCCAAAGAAGTAAAACGAAGGCATGAGAAACACTGGTTTACCATGTTGGGTATGGTGCCCCATGTATATGTCTGCTAACAATGAATACCACAATGCAAGGAATCTGTAGAGAATGACAGCAGAAATTTTCTGGTGCCAAGGGCCACCCCAGAGCCTGGCACCAACACACACTAATTATTTCCAGTGTCCAAGCACTGGCTTGAGTTGGAGGAATACCTTGAGAAAAAATTGCTGCTCTTCTGTCTGGAGAGTTTGAAACAGCACTTACGGAGCTCAGCACAGACAAATGCAAATCCTGCTCCTGGATTAGTGTTTAAGGCCACATTTGCAGCAATTGTCCCTAGGCTGTGGCAGAAGTGGGAAAAGCTTGGCTCCAGTCTGAGGAGCTGCACTGCCTGTTGGAGCACACGCTTCCCATCCAAGCATCCCTATCCTACTCTGCCTCCTCAGTGAGCTGGGTCTAAAGGGATGGTGGGGTGACAGCTGAACACCATGCCTGGGCCAAGGGAGTCCTCTCTCATCTGTACCATGGTTTACAGTGGTTTCTTTGCATTATCACTGTCCTTTCAAAATGCTAATTTAGCAAGAGCAGAAAGACAGTGTAAAACAAGAAATCTGAGTTCAGTTCCCGGCTCTGTCCTGGATTTTTTGTGTAATTGCTGAATTTGTCTGTCTCGATTTCTATTTGTACAACTGGAGTTCTTGCCAGTTTTCTCTATTTAGGGGTACTAGGCAATTGTACAGGACTCCAGCTGAACAGGAGCTTTGAGCAATTCTCCTCATTCAAGTAAATGAAAATATGTTTGGAGCTAAAGTGTATTTGTCAGCATGACAATGCTGCTCCTATCATCTAGGTGCTACTTACTGTACCTGTAGTAATTTCTGGAACATTAAATTCATATGATAGACTACTGAAGACTGGAAAAAATTCATTCACTGGCTTTATCCTGATATAAATGTAAATGGTATCTGGAAATATAACACAAGATGAAATCATAGTTAAGCATGGCTGTGAAATTTTCTCATGCATATATTCAAAATACATATGGTACTCCTCTCTCCATGCTGTTGCAGCACAGGAAAATATTTTTAAAAATGTGTAAAAAGGATACTTGCTTGAGTAGTTAGGAGAGGCGATATCTTGCACCCTGACAGTCAAAGAATAAACTTCAACTCCTGGATTAGATGGGTTTTCTAAATCAATACTTTCAGTCATCTAAGTTAAAAAGAAACACAATTGTATTTATACTCTCTTACATGAAGTCACAATACACATGATGGCGATCAGTCTTCTCAGCATGCTGTAGATGTGGTCTCCCTCTTGAATACCCAGAATAGTCCCGTAGGAGTAATATAGGCTATAAATCTATTACAGGATTGAATTTCAGGCTTTTCCTTCATGTTCACGGTTTGGGGTCCCTTGGCAATTCAAAACACTTTCCTTCTGCCTGTCTTGCCCTTAAGTGCAGGAACTTGTGTCGTTTGTGCAAAGGGTCTTTGCCTTTTACCTGCTTAATTCCAAGTGCATGTAAGGAGCCGGCTATTTACCGTGCCCTTTGTTGGCTCAACAAGAGCCTGTGATTGCTAAATGGCAATAGTTACTCCTTGAGCTCAGGCGTGCAGACCTGTCTTAAAGGTATCATGTTCAGCCACAACTGTTTATCCAGGAACCAAATAGCTACTAAACAGTGGCTCATATAGAGCTTTAAATCCTAATCTCCTGAACTCTATCTCTCTGCAAGAGCCTCACAAATTCTGGGGCAGTGAGATTAAAGCACAGGCATCCACTGCTTTTTGTCTATAGGAAAACTCCTGGAGAGATGGGACGCTTCAGATAGCCTATTACATTACACAAGCACAGTGATCAAAGGGCTGACAACAATCGTATCCTGTGCAGCACTGAAAATGTCTTCTGTGCTGGTAGATGAAGCAGCTAAGGATGGTGGTCGTTCACATACATGCTTCTAATAAAAAACTAGCATTAGTCATACAAAATCATTTTACTGCACCTATGGCATATTTGTCTTTTAGGCAGAATGCCTGTGCTCTCAACTACAGTTCGTGGGGTTTCTTTTTTCTATATTTGTCTGTGGTTCTTTTTAAAGCAACAATGCTACCGTCACTGCACATGTCCAGCAGCTGGTGGGGATTCTGGCAAATGCAAATTTTACAGTAGCTATTAGCATAAGGAAGTCATATTTTGACACGTCAAATCACACAAAGTACAAATCCCACCACACTTTTGTGAATATTTACCACATTTACCATATTGCAGTCCTTCACAATGAAGAGAAAGAGCTTCCATGATCTATCATGAATAAATAGGTATGAGATGGTATCAGACTGCTTTGTTTAACCATTTCAATGTGGGTGCTTCACATGCCCTAAAAAACTCCCTTTTTTTCAGTCCTATGTAGCACTTTCATTTAAAACTGCCCTCTGTCTTCCAAACTCTGTAGGAATGAATTACATGTAATTCCTTTTTCTTGTACAGGCAAAAACTCCACAGAAATGACCTTTTTGAAAATTCATAAGATACTTTCTACAACGAGTCCACCTGACATAAAGCCACAAATGACTGACCACAAGTCTTCCGGACTCAGCAGACTCCAGAGCAAAGTTGTTGCTTCCAAAACCAGATAATCCAGTGAAACTAAATAGATTGTTTGGTGGATCAACATCAATATCTTTACAGCTGTTTCTGAGATCAAGAAGAACTATCCCAGCAGTAGTATTTTCATTTATTTCTTTCCTGTTTAAAAGAAACGTTTCCCATCAGAGCTCCTTATATTTCTCCTCTTGAATTCTTCATATACTCCATGCCAAAACATCAACTTACTTCCATTTATTTTCTAAGTGAAATCCTAGATCTAAATAGACAACAGCTGATGAAGCAATCTAGAATCTGAACCATATGCTGTGGTGAGTAACAGCCCTATGTAATGAGCAGCACACAGATCCAAAACCAAGACCTTGAAAATCCACTGAACTACGGAAGGCACCATGAGATTTTAATGCTCAAGATTATTTCAGTTCCTAATTTGTATTTTAAAACATCTTTACAACACTCATTTTTTCATTATATTATAATGTTTTCCTGATGAGAAGTTCATTCTTTTCTCCTTAACTAATACCTGGATCATTCTGCTGCCTTGTAAAGCCAGTGTTTCTGGCCCTGCTGTTGACAGTGATGGTCTCAGTGACGCATATGATGGAACTGGTAATGAAGGGTGCAGATTTTATCTTAATCAAGAAAATAAGAAATAAAACAAATAAAGAACTAACTGAAATGTCATTATGCCCTGATGTTCCCTTCCACAGTCCCTATATACAGTCTCTCATTTCCTCCCCTGAAGACTTGTGCCTCATTCAGATGAAAGTTTGAGCTCAATGGACCACAGAGACTGTTGTGCTGTCATCATGGACATTGTAACCAAGCAGTGCTCTGAAGAATTGGATTCTCTTCCTGTTAGTCCATAAAACTACATGATTTAAATGCAAGGCATTTATCTTAGCTAGTGAGCAAACAATTTAAACAGATCCCCACTAACCAGGAATGTCTCACTGCAGAGGCCTTGGCATGAGATGCTGGATCTTTATTTGCAGAACAGTCCATCTACCGCTAGTGGCAGTTCTCTGAGAACTGCCCTCTGCAGTTCTCAAATGGATGGGCACATCCAGCACTTCAGATGGACATTTGTGACCTCAGTCTTTCTGTAAAATGGAGATAATGTCGTACCCTCATCTACAAACATAAGCCAGCTGATCATCACAGAATCATAGATTCGTTAATGTTGGAAAACACCTTTAAGATCATCTAGTCCAGCCATCACCCCATCCCCATCACGTCCACTAACCATGCCCCTCAGTGCCACATCTCCATGGTTCTTGAAAAGCTCACAAAGTTCTCAGAGAGTTCAGAGCCATAGCAAAGTCCAGGACTAGGTTACTGTGCACAGACATGTATGACAAGAGGCTCTGAGATCTGAGGACCTTAACTGATGTACCCTACACTGGGCACTGGGCTGTGGCAAAAAAAGCAGTACTAAGGCAATCAGAGCTTCAATACCTGAAGGTGGAGGGAGTGCATTCTGGTGGGTTGTCATTAATATCTCCAATGATGACTGTGATCTCCATTTCACTGGAGTGCCCCCCATGAGGGCTGTCCTCCACCCGGACTATCATGGAGACATTGGGATGGAGCTGCAGGCGAAAGGCATCACGGTCGATTCTCCTGGACACCTGCAGCACTCCAGTTGCTGGGGAAAAGCAGCCAGCAGTTAGATGCTCACCCTAAGGGGAGGCAGTAAACACTCGTGGTGTACTTGTGGGGGGACAGGATAGCTCAGCAGACAGGTAGCAAGCTGAAGTCTTTTGTTCTCCAGAAATTATGACTGGTTTAAATACTTTTTTAAAATGATACAAAATGGCTTTGATAGCTCTGCATAAGCCTTTCATAGATAAATACCCACTGCTCAAAAATACACCAGTGGCAACCTCAGCAGAGGGCTTGGAAAGCACTTAGGTTTCATTACACTCTCAAGGAAGTGGTACAAGTCAGAGCTGAGTGCACTCACCAAGCAGCAAGCACAATGAGCAGGCCATGCTGTCCTTGTTCTCTAGCTAGTAAGACGGCTTCACTTTCTGCTGTTGTATTTCAAGCACTCTTCAGTACCTCTATATCTACTCATATATCAAAAGATCTGCTCTCAGCTTGTGTCAAGTGCTCTGATCAGCCATTCAATTAATTACTTTTTCAATTCTGTTAGCCTCTATCTAAAAAAAGAGAAGATTGTTCTGGCAGAGCACAATACTGTTGCCAGAGTCCTGAGGAGATGAAGGAACAGTTTGTATATCCTCTACCTTTTGGGGTGTAATTGAGAGGGATAGAAGCAATACACGGCCAAAGGGCACAGGGAATCCAAAGCATTCAAGGATAATTTTGGTATCCCACAGCACTGTGCTGGGTGGCATATTCTACCGCTGTGATAAACATCTTTAAAACAACAGCAGATGAGGGACAGAGCAGTCACTGAATTACAGTTCTAGGAGCAAAATCCTCAGGACAGAGATGGGTGCACCCCAGAGAACATGGGGACATGGGACCTGCACATAGCAGATGACTTTTTAGAATGGCCTCACCTGAATAGGGGCATGAACAAAGCCATGAAGCTCAGCAGCAGTTTTTGTGCATCACAGTGCTAGAGCAGATTTCATGTAGGAGAGAGCAAGCTATGGTATAAGTACTTGCAGCCATTGCAAGAGCCCCAGAAAAGTCACTACAACTGTTAGAGAAAAAGGCAGCTGATTCAACTTTCACTCAAGGAATCATCAATCTCCAGCCATAAGAAAACATTTGTCAATAAGTCACCTTTGGTCTACTTTCTTTAATATATTTAATTTAATTTTATTCAGCTGATGGAGGAGCTTGGCCCTAAAAATGTGCTAAGCATTTTTTTTTTTTTTTTATAGGGAGAGACATGAAAGAAAGTCAACACTCAGGCAAAAACATCTTCTGTGTGGCCACTCTCTTTTTTGAGAGAGTCAGAAGGCATGTTTTTGTTTGTCTTACATGGATTTATGGAGAAATATGTCTCAGAAGACTGGATGCTGTAGAAAAGTCTGCTAGGAGAGTCTTCATCATCAGGATCTTTAGCTGTTATATTGGCAACAACAGTTCCTGGGCTTTGTTCCTCAGGAATCCTGTAGATTCTTTGTTTTCTACAAGAGAAAGCGATGTTCATTCAGCAAAAGGCCTGTCTGTGTTTGCAAGAGCAGCTGAGCACAGACTTAGCTGAGCAACCAATTGTAGAGGTAAGGCATTTGGCCATGCTGGGTTTGGAGTTGTCCCAGCCAATATCCCAGTCACTGGTTCTGCCAGCTGGACTGCAGCAGCAGCTGAGCTGCAATGTGCGCATTTAGCATGACAGAGCTGCAAAAATAAGTGTCCTTCCCTTTCCCTGCAACTTTTTCATAGTGAATGCAATTTGACTTTCACAGAATTGTGGAAACTGAAGATGGACAGGGCTGTTTAGTCAAGCAGTCTGTCTCCCTGCAGAACCACCAACCTGTCATTTCCTGTATTCTGTTATTTTCCAGGAGAAAAATAAAAATAGAAGCAGTAACAGTTATATTTTGGCGTGAATGCTAGAGGCATATGGGGTGCAACAGCATTACTAAAAAGCATGGGCTGCTCCTCAGGTAGAGGCAAGAAAGAACATTCCTGTGGGTGCCCTGTTGACGTCCCCATGATGTGCTCCAATTTCCCAATGTCTGTCTGATTCATTTCAAATACAGACGCTGTTTATGCATGCAGGTGCTCCCAGATTTCCCATGTAGTGAGTTTTATGGCTCAAATATGGTCTGGCAGGCAATTGTGTAGGACTGCTTATAATGGTTGCAATTGCATGTTCACATAGGCACTAAGGTATGCAGTTATGGTACTTGACCCATGTGCTAAAACAGGTATGGACAAGCATACAAAAACTTTGCAAAGACTATGTGAAAGGTGATTTATTCTCCTGAAATGCACGAAAACACAAAACATCTACTTACAAAAGTCAAAGGGAGTTGAAGAAGCTCAACAGTTCAAGGAAGCATTAGGAGCATGTTTCAAGACCGAACCTTTTTTGTACATTTTAAACTTTCTGTGCCACCACAGACTAGTGCATAGTTCCTAGTTCAGGAAGACATGAGCCCTATGCCCCAGAGAGGAGTCACAACTCTAACCTCTCTCTGCAGCTCCATCTTCACAGCCCTGCCAGTCTTGCATGTGCCACTGCCTTGTCCCATCAGACAGATCTCTCAGGAAGGAGTAGGCCATTCTCAAGAACATGCCCATTACACCAAGAGCTCATACAGCTGGGCAGGAGCTGGAGTCATCTCCTACACAGCCATGTCTGGGCTGTGTCCTGCTGTCAGAAGACTCACCGCTTGCCAGTCATATTTTACAGCACAGTTCAAGCAGATCTTTTAGAAGATCTGCACGTATTTGTTTTCTTGTCCTCTTTGTTTTCTTGACTCCACAAGTTTTCCACTGATTTTAGCAGCCAGAATTTCAAAAGAGTGAATGCTGATGCAGTGTTGTGAACACCAAAAACAGATGTGCCTGCATATACTACGGGAACAATTAGAAAGACCCTTTGAAACTCTGCTCTTGACAGCTTTGATCAGGAGAAAATAAAGAAGGTTTGCTAACTTGTCAAGTTTTCCAACTCCCATCTCAGCACTAATTATTATAGTGTCAGAAAACACATAGTCCCAGCATGCAGCTCACATTTTAGCAGGGTGAGGCCATGCATGTGCATAGTGAGGACAGCTCACAAAGAGTAATTTAATTTCAAGCTCTTTACAAACTGAGCTTCTATTTTTGGTCTCTCTAAGAGGGAAAAGATTCAAACAAATACCATGCCTTATTTGTGCCATACAACAACTGAGTCTTAGACGTTAGGTGTTATGGATACTCCACTCACTGTCTTGAACAAGTAGATAAATATTTAAAAGAGCTCCTTCGGCATTCCAGACATAAGGATAAATAAACAGAAATGGCAACATTTGGATGAAAGAATCATTCTAGAACACAGTGTGCAAATGTTGGCACTGGGAAGTGGATTCCTGCTGCTTGTACAGCACTGTGGATAGAGCTGTTAACCTTTTTGGTTACTTCATACACAAAGTTCAAGTAACAACAAAAATATCCATACCTCTTTCTAATAGTTCATTCTTCCATTTCTCCAGGTTCTCTATCGCTCTGCCAGCAAGGTCCGGATCCTTGACCTCAGCCTACATAGCACCCAGAGGACTGCTCCAGACCAATCCCCAGTGGCCTCTTGGCACGGTCCAAGTGCTATATGGACTTAGGATCATAAAGACTGGAAAAGACCTCTAAGATCATCCAGTCCAACTGTCCAACTGCCACCAATATTACTCACCAAACCATGTTCTTGAGTACCACATCTACACATTTCTTGAACACCTTCAGGGATGGTGATTCCATCTCCTCCATGGGCAGCCTGTTCCAATTCCTCGCCACTCTTTCTGAGACGAAATGTTTTCTAATGGCCAACTTGAACATCCCTCACCTCAACTTGAGGCAGTTCCCTCTTGTCCTATCACTGTTACCTGAAAGAAGAGGCCGACCTCCACCTTGTCACAGCCTCCTTTCAGGCAGCTGTAGAGAACGATAAGGCCTCCCTGAGCCTCCTCTTCCCCAGACCAAACCATCCCAGATCCCTCAGCCACTCCCCATCAGACTTGTGTTCACATCTGTGTTGCCCTTCTCTGGACATGCTTCAGAGCCTCAATGTCTTTCTTGTAGTGAGGGGCCCAAAACTGAACACAACACTTTAGGTGCAACCTCACCAGTGCTGAATACAGCCACCTCCCTGTCCAGCTGACCACACGATTTCTGAAACAAGCCAGGTTGGCACGAGCCTTCTTGGCCACCTGAACACACTACTGGCTCATGTTCAGTCAAGTGTCAGTCACCCAGATCCTCCTCCTCCATGCAGATTTTCAGCCACTCTGCTCCAGCCAAGCCTGTAGCAATGCATGCAGTTGTTGTGATCAAAATGCAGAACTCGGTACTTGGTCTTCTTGTAGCTCATACAATCAGCCTCAGTCCAGTGGTTCAGCCTGCCCAGATCCCTCTGTAGGGCCTTCCTACCACATGTAGATTGACGTTTCGTCCCCGCTTACTGTTATCTGCAAACTCACTGATGGTGCTCTCAATTCCCTCATCAAAATAATCAATAAAATATTGAACAGGACAGGCCCCAGTACCAACTCCTGAGGAACACTACTCGTGACCAGTCACCAACTGGATTTAACTCTGTTCATTTTACTCCCTGGCCCCAGCCTGCAGCCAGCCCTTTACCCAGCAAAGAGTGTAGCTGTCCAAGCCTTGGGCTGCCAGCTGTTTGCATAGATGGCAGGAGAGATCTCACTATAAATACTCCCACCGGGGACCTTCTACAGCCTCAGGATCATAAGACATAAAGAGAATAACTAGAATCCAATTAATGTCTCACACAAAATAACAGAGATAAATCAACTGCAGAATCAGACCAATTCTATAAGAACTGTGCTTGTCAGCTTCCTGATTCAGAAACCATTTGTTCACTGTGCTTGCCACCACAGAATAGCCCTCTGGTAGCACATCGGTATTCTTTCCTATTTCACAAATTTTCAACTATGTTCTTTATTTCAACTAAAGCTCCATTAATTTTCAAAAGCTATTTCTGACTTCTGTGCTATGACACAACAATTTCCTGCTTATGACAGTCAGGAACGGCAATGTTTCAAAGAGGACTAAGGTTGTTACAAGTGTGTGTGGCTGAGAAGAAGAGGAAAAGACAGATCAAAAGTGAGACCTTTTTATGTCTAGACATTTCTGCATGAATAAACATCATTACAGTGAAACACACATCTGCATGAAGAGTAAATTCTCTATGATTGTATTCACATGGGCTGAAACTCAGGCCTCTGTCTAAACTTGTCCAAAGGTCTTTGCATAGCTTTGACCTCTACTTGCTTACAAGTACAACAAGCCTGTTTGGCTGCCCTTAGCGCAAGAGCAGAACTGGAAAACTTAAAATTAATAAAAATGCAAATAATAAAAAAGGGAAATGAAAGCAAATCTTTTCAGTAAAAGAATAGGAGTCATAGCAAAATGAAAACACTGTTCTTGGTAGTACTGTGTTGCTGTATTAGTTTGCCCTCTGTGACACCCTCCCATTGGTGCCAAGGCAGTAAAGCTGGGAAAACATCTACATTCCCAGTAAAATGGAAGTTTTTCACTCACGTGGTAAAGTAAGGGCTTTCATCATCGATGTTAATTATATTTATATTCACTGTTTTTGTAGAGTTTAGTCCTTCTGGATCTGTCACTGTTATATTTAAAAAATAGCTGTTAAATAAGAAAACAAAACAAGAATCACTCTTTGGCTACATAGAAAAGCGTTGTCCACTGCAAGCAATGGATAAGAGAAATTCTCACCAGTGTGGATCCTTCTCGTAATCTATTTTTTTTCTTGAAAAAATGTCTCCATTTTCCAAGACCCGGAATGGCACTGATTCAGGGAGTGGTGAATACTGAAATGAAAAAGAGAATGAATTAGTTTCTGCATCATTTTGTTTGAGCATCCCTCTGGTTGTGCACTGCTTTGTATAAGGGCCACAGCACAGCACAACGTCTGACCCAGAACCGTGGGTCTGACACAGAACTGTGATTAAGCACGGAGACACAGATGTACAGATGGGTCCAGCTCCTGAATGTGATCTTTTATATAACAACAGCCAACAAGGTAGAGCTGCAGGACAGTTCTTAGCTAAGTGCTACTACTTTTCTTCTTTCTGCAAACAAAGTTATAATTTCCCAGGGATTTTTGCTGATATCCAGAGTATTTTCCAATATGTTAATCCATTTGCTTAACTGAGGGTCACAGTGTGCCCCGGGATTGTCACAAAAATGAGATTCCATTGCCTTGTGACCAGTTTCTTTACTGTCTCGAATGAAAGAATTTGCATAGTGACACAGAAGATTAAAAACTTTACATACTTTCAGTCACTCTAATCTACTAAAAATGTTCTGAAGCCTTTTTAAAAAAAAAAAAAAACACAATTCCTATTGTATCTCTGATTAACTGCATCAAATTCTGCCTTCAGTGCCCCTTAATTTTGGAATGCTGAGAATTCAAAATACAATTTGCATTCAAACATTGAGGCTGGATTTCCTCAATTTATTATTGACAATGCTTCAACCTTTTCCAGTGCTCCTGATGATGAAGTGTGTTGTTGGAAGAGTCAATCAGCACTTCAGATACAGCAGTTGATATAATTGCTGTTTTTTTTTCCCCAGCTTACTTTGAGTTCACCATGTTCAGGATCTGTTGCATTGACTCTGTAGATGAGTCCAGGAGGCGTTCCTTCCAAGACATAGATCCTCACAGCTGCATGGATAGAAGTGCACGCAGTGTTAATTGCACAAGAATGAAGGGCATACCGGCAAGAAGACTGACATTCTGAAGCTGTCTGGGTGCATTACTGTCTGATGTGTGCTCTCACTTCACCAGCACCTTTTCAAAATTCTCACAGGAATGAACACAAATGCTCAAAAGATTAAAAGGAAAAATGTGTAGACATCCCTCACTGGTAGTTGAGAAAGACTGATCCATAAATAAGGACTTCCCTGAGCTGCTCAATGGGTATGGAACACAACTGCATTTTGTAGATACATGTCTGTCTGAACCACGCAGATGGGGAGAACGTGATCTGTTCTCCATCCCCACCCCCTTCACACCCTCCCCTGCCCCCTGCCAGTAGAGTTCAAAGCCTTTCCTCTTCATTTATGCTTTTCCTTTACATCTGTGGGGTGAATACATGGTAGATGGCCTGTGCTTAATCTCCTGCCTTACTCCGAGCAAAGGGGTATTCCTCCACAACTTTGCTGCCCCACGCTCAGCCACTGGCAGCTGGCTCAGGCACAGTGATGAGCGGAACAACAGCTCCTTAGATCCCATTATTTGCTTTCTGCCCTTTGTGTCTGCTGAACCTGGCATTTCTGGACTATTAATTGCTGCTGTGACCCCTGCTGACTGCTGCTTCTCATCACGGCGGTGGGAATCCCAGTGCAGTGTAATGAGTTGTTCCCAGAGGACAACAATACAAATATAAGGTTTAATGAGAGGGAGATGCTTTTTAATAACCAACGAATGCGCAATTAGTGTCTAATTGTGGCTGGTACTGTTAACTGCAGCCATGCAGTTAGACAGATCAGACATCTGTGCTCACCAATTTATGGCAGCTCTAGCTGAGAGCTAAGCTGATGCACTTATTTGTAACAAGCTCTCACGTAGTATGTTTCATGCTGTGCCAATCCCCTGAAGTGTCACATTTAATTATTATTAGATTCCATCAGCACCCATGATACACAAGACACCCTCAACACTGAGAAGATGACACAGCCTCTTCCCTCGGGGAAGCTAATTTGCCTTACAAACTAAATGTTGTATGGAACGGAGCACCCGCATGCTCGTTGGCATTGGAGAAGCGGCTGTGCTGTGGCCGTGCTGTGTTGAGCTCAAGCCTGAGGACAGCCCAGCAGCACTCATACAGCCAGCTGCAGCCTGTGTAGCACTGCCATTCTGGGTGTGGGGGTTTGTCAGCCACTCCCAAACACCTACCATGAGCAGATGAGTGTGATATTCTCATACTGAGGAAAAAGAAAAAGAAAAAACAACATAAGGAAGAAGTTTTTTACAATAAGGGCAGTGAGGCACTGGAACAGGTTGCCTAGAGAGGTGGTGGATGCCCCATTCAGGGTCAGACTGGACAGGGCTCTGAGCACCTGATCTAGCTGTAGGTGCCCCTGTGCACTGCAGGGGAGTTGGACTAGGTGGCCTTTACAAGTCTCTTCCAAATCAAATGATTTAATGATTCTGTGATTGAATGTCCTTGCCTAAGTGCTACTGTGGATCCAGACACACAGCCTTGTTGTTGATGCTGCTGCAGACTTTTCCTTTTTGCATCTTTGTGATCTGAAAGCAAACCTGGTTTCCTGTATGTGCAAATTTTTGCACAGCTACAGTATACACTTCTTTAAATTTATCTTCCTTCTCCAAATCTGTCCAGTTTCAACAAACTACTGCAGCACGGATCCATATTGTGTAGGCTGGCTGCATCCCTATCAAACTTCAGGTTCACAATTCATATCTCTAGGGCACTTCATCTCATTAAAAAAAAAAAAAAAAAGATAAAACATACAAATATAAATAAAGGAACATATTAAAATAACATTGCCTTCATCTTTTTCCTTTTTTTTTTTTTTTTCATCCCTCAAATGCATTTAAATGTCTTGATCAATTTTAGTCAGATCTTCGTGAAAACTAAAAGGGCATTTCTGGAGATGAAGCATGCCAGATATTTGTGTAAAATAAAGCTTTGATAGAAACAGCATCCTGTTCCACCTTTGTTTTCCTATAGGAAAATGTTTGGACCACTTTAACTACAGGCATTGTGTGCTGTTAAATTCTGTATCTGATGCCATCTTTTTGAGTGCTGCTCTTTTCAGATGCCACCATTATCTTACTTTGCATTGCCATATTTCCCCAAAACACAGGACGTTCATTCTTATCTGCTACTTGAACAGTTAGTGTGTTGAGGTCAGTCCTCCCAGCAGTATCTTCAACAAAAATCTGTAAATCAAAGCGCTTTGGCATAGTTTCATAATCTAGGATAGGGTTTCCTGTGGTAACAACCTGAAAATAAAAATCAACATTATTAGCACATCATGCAAGAGATTTAAGTTACAGTCTATAGGAGTGAATCCAAGGAACATAAACAAGCAGTGAGCATTTTAGATCATCTTCCACTTACAGACACAGCTCTTGCCAGTGCAAGAAATGAGAGGGAAGAAAAGGACAGGCAGACCAAAAAGTTGTAGCTTTGTGGGGCAATGCAAGGATCTATTGTGTGAGGGACAGTCTGGAAAGCCTGGCAGAAACTGTCCTGTCCTGAAAGTGGTGTGTTGCCTTCATGACCACAAGCACATCTCCTTTGCAGGAAGGATCATGCAGCAGGAGTCTGTATAGCCCAGCAGGAACAAGGCCCTTCTCTTTGTAAGCGGGTCTGGGAGAAGACTTGCAGGAAACCACAGGAAGGAATGAGCTGCAAGAGCACACTGCGTGAAACTGAGACCAGAACTGCTTGGGGAAATTGAACTAATTAAAAAGTAACACAGTCCTTATGTTTTGTAAGCCTGATAATGCAAATGTTTGATTTGTTGAGATTTTTTTGAAAGGCTTCCAGCTCTGCACATCATCCCTTAAAATAGAAGGTGATAATCAAATGGCTTGGCTTGGAAGGGAGCCTAATGTCTGCCAGTCCCTTTCTTGTGCTGGGGGCCCCAGGCCTGGATGTAGGCCTGGACCAGAGCAAGAGCAGGATGCTGAAAGCTGTATGCTACAATCCTCACTGTGAAAGCTAATAAAGAAGCAAGAACTTTCCTTTCTTGGTACAAGAAAGGAAAATGTAGCTGCTAACTTTGTGAATCTAGATGATCTCCTTTGAAGTTGCACTTGGCTTTGGACTGGCACAGGCTGTGAGGGGTTTACTTCGGTTCCAGGCAGGAGCAATGCTTACTGATAAAGGACGCATCCATACACCTGAAGCAGCTGAAGATATAGTGAGCAGCATCTTGAGTCACTCCATAACTGCTCACCCCTCACTCCACAGGAGAATCTCACTGTTCCTTGCTTTCCCCTTCAGTCCTGGGGAGCAGAGGGAGCACCGCATCAAGATAGCTTTGAGCAGCAGTCTATTTTCACAGCAGTGTTTATATCTCAGTAACGAGGACATTCTCAGAAACCCAAAAAACATATCAAGAAGTGTGATATTGCCCAGGCTTGCTGCAAAAGGGCTGGTTCACAAATACAGGAGAACCTGTGCTAACAGGTACTTACCTAAGCAGTAGGTCCCATACCTTACATACAAAATATTGCTTGTATCTTAGCAAAGATTTAGTGGCAGTAAGAAGAGCTATCTCATTTTGGACCACATTACTTTTGAAAAATGTTGTACAAATCTAAAATAGTTTTAATAGTAATTTACATGCTAAAAATAGTGTAAATAAATAAAAATATCAAAATTCATTAAATAAATTAACTAAGGACACTCATGAGCATTTATCCTTGCCTTGTGGGTTGCACATCTTCAGTCAACTGTTAACTTGCACAATTTGTGTGTAGCTTTCTTTATGAGCTTCTCGTGACTGATATTCACTGGCTCAAACACCTCATTCCAGTTTCTCAAGTGGGTTAGGAAACACCAATACCAATTACTGTTCAGTCAAGTTATACAAAGTCCTCAGAGGCAAAATAAGTAATGGGACTGTGGTAAGAAACGATGATAAGCTGGCACTTTGGAGTGACAGAGGCTTTGAGCTATTTGCAAGGTCATTTTTCCTTCAGATTAGTTTTCCAGTACCACTCATCAAGAAGCACTGTGCTGCACAGCTTGTAGATGATACAGGACAGGAATGAGCAGGCATAGAAAAAGACTATATTTTGCAGCAGAAGGGACAGCTTTAATTCAAAATGACACAATACAGCCTAGGAAGTGAGAAACTTTCAAGAATCCTCCTTGGGAACACCCAGAAAAGTGGATTAAATTATTTTTTAAGACTCTACTCAGTATGTATCTGTATCTTTCCAAGGTGCTCAACAGCGTCACTACTGAGGTTCAGACACACAAGTGGGCTGCAATGTGGTGACAAGCATCATGCCTCTGAACACTCATTGCCAGTGGCAAATGTGAGGCAATGCTTGCTAATTTATCCAGCAATGAAAGCTAACTGGAGCCAATAGAAACTGCCTTGCATTTGACACAGAACAAAAGCACGCAATAGATAGAAATAGATCAGGGATGTGTGGAAGTGTGATAACTTCGTACCTCCAAGTGACTTCCTCATGGGTCACAGCTCTCATTGAGTGTTAAACACAGCTTTGATATGACTCAGCTTACACTGTTTTGGAAGTGTGTCAAACTCATTTCAGTTCTAGGTGGGAGTGTCCCAACAGGAGCTCCATGTGAGTTAAATAATCCACTTGAAATTCACAGCGACTTCATATTAAGTAGGTTGAAAAACTTACAGATAACTACAGATAAACCCACAAAACAGAACTCAGTCCTATATACCCTTGTGATTGTTGTGGAGTGGTTTCTGCCTAGATGCAATTAAATTTGTAATAGTACTGTTACTTGTTTGTCATATCTATTGCAGTATGTCCAAATAGTACTACAGTCTGCTTTTACAACAGATGAGTTACTGTGCGCTGCCAGTTCTCAGCAATCAGGAGCCATGAGCCGGCAGGACAGAGCATTGCTCAAAGTGAACAGAAAACTCACCCTGTACACATCTCCTGCAGATATGATAGCAAATGCTTCCGTAAGTGGATTTGAATTTACTATGGTAGGATGTATTGCAACAGCTCCAGAAGACAATGGAGAACCAGTTACATTGAAGGTATAAATGGAAACACCAGCTGGTGTATTTTCTTCAACAGTACTTGTTGCAGGTAAGCCCCTAAGCAGTGGGGTTCTTCTTCCTGTAAGATGAAAATGATTGAAAAATTACTTCTAGGAGTCTCAGACCGGCAAGAGCACACAGCTGCTGTCAAGTGGTGCCATTACTGAGCACAGAATGCCCTGATTCTCCTTTTGCTGATGAAATGTGGTGGCGCACTGCAGTAAACCCAGTACTAGTGGCAGAAGAATCGATCTTTGATTCAGTACTATGCTATTGTCACCTCAGATAGCCGATGTTTAATCGGTATTGCCTTCATATCCCCAAACTGGCAGTGTACCTCAGTGAGACTGAATGTTGATGGCTCATCCAAAGCACTTGCCAAGAAAGCTGGCTGCTGTCAGTAAAACTTTCTGTGCACTGCGTGCCAGGACAGCAGTGGACCCTGCTCACCAAAAGGCCAGGCTGCTCATATCCCAGCGACTACTGCAGCAAAAGTACCATGAAGTCTTTATTTTTGCTGGGCAGCTGCAAGGTAAAAAGCTTCTAGGGGGACTGTTCTGAGGCCATCAGGTCTGCAGCATGTTTGCAACTGGGTGCTCAGCCGGAGCCTTAGGAATGCCAAAGGGAAATGTGCTGTGTTGCAACACCTCTGGGTTGGAGGGAAAGACCCACATCCTTCTGCCCCTCCTCATGTGGCTGGGGAAGGATGGCCCGCATCAGCCCCACAAAGGCCCTCCAGTTGCCATTCCTCAGTGGTGGCAGGGCCTTTAGTCTGGAACGAAGAAATCAGCTCCAAGAGTTTCAAATGACATTAGAAGAAGCCTTGGTGATTTTTGCCCTAAACTATCAAAAATCTTGTTTCTCTGACTCACTAGTGACCTTTTTGAGCAGATTATGAATGATTTGTGCCTGTGTGACAGACATTGCTTCTATTACTGAACTCTCAAATAATCATTTCCCATAGGACCTAGGACCCTGTGTCCTAGTGTCTTTGCTTCCCAAGAAGCAAACGCAACAGCGATAGGTGAGTCCATGAGGCAAAGCAAGGAGTATGGTGCCTCTTCCCTAAACCCAGTGAAGGACTAAGCTTGTATCAATGTTCTTAAAGATTCTGGAAACCATTGTCAATAAACATTGCCTTTCTAAATGAGATTGTGCTGAGAGTGCTTTCTGGGGATACACTTTCACAAGTGGAGTTCAGCTCTGAATGTAACCTGTGGGCAGTATTCAGTATTCAGTACCTAAAACAAGTCACAGTTCATCGACAGAAACCATTTACAAAGTCTGTTAAATCATTTATAACATTTAGAAATGTAGGGGAAAAAAAGTTTATATTTTCATATTATCCCCGAATAGTTCCTTGGCTGTTTACTCAGGATTCGTCTTTTTGTCTTCCTAAACCATAAGTACTTACTTTTTGCTCTTTTTTTTAAATGAAATTTTCTATACTGTATCTAAATGGCTTCTTTTAGATGATTTTACAAAAGCCCTCCCTCTGTTTCCAGAAGTCCTTGGTTACCTCCTCACTTCAGAGCATGAACCACGTTTGAACAAATTTAATACATTATTTATCAGAATCACCAGTCCCAATCATTAGCAAATTCTGAGCCCAATATAAAGCAGTTATGAGAATGGCTTTTGGAAGCATATATATATTCAAGCCCCTAATTACCTGTGATTCATTAACATTTACAGAGGGTTTAAGTCATATCTTCAAGCTATTCTCTTCCTATAACCACACAGGTTAGACAAACACTGTTCTTCAGGACCAGTTGAGATTCACATGCAGTGCCCTGACAAAGTGCAGGGGGGCATCAAAGAAAACACGAAATACTGTCAGGTTTCTGAGGACTGGAAGAATTCTTTCAATTTCTTGAGAGCAAGGTGATGCTACCAAGCTACAGCTTGCTACGAGCAACTCCATCAGTCACACAGATTGCAGTTTGTAGATCCATTTTAAGTTGCTAACATGTACATATGGGCAAACTTTTTGTGTTTTTACTCTGAGCAAAAATACTGATACCCTCTTAATATTCTGCATAAGTGTTTTTCTGTTCAGTTTTACTTCATCAAATAGAAATGCTACCAATATTTGCAAGGACAATGCTACGATATTAAGAGTAGATAGCATTTCTGGCAGAACTGACCTCCTTTCCTGCTCCAACACTGTCACACTGAGCAGCAGCTATTGCACACTGAGGTGCCTCTTCCAGAAAAAAAGTCTTGTGAGGGATCATATTCTCTTCATTACACTGCTGTAACCACTGCTGTAATCTATTTCAGTAGGAAAATAATTGTTACTTGATTTTTTCCATCCGTGTCTGATCCCTAAATATGTATTATAAAGTTCCCAAGAGAAAGTACAACAGCCAACAGTGTTCTAATTTTAGCAGTGTAATGAAATCATGTTCTTACCAGATACTACTCCCAGCAAAATGAAGAGAAGGAATGTGCTCTTCATCGTCTTTACAACCCTGTCCTTCGTGTCCTCAGGATGCCAACTAAAGGAAGACCATGGCATGTTTTCCCTCCTGTACAATCAGCTCCACCTAAATTCTTCCTCTTTGTCATGTGGCATGAGAAATGAAACAAAGGACCGTGTCTCTAAGGGAGTTTCTAAACACCGTCAGCTTGTTTGCTTGTCAGGGAACTGCTCCTTGCTCGCACTCCAGCCACAGACCTGGGCTACACTTGAGAAAACAGTTATGAATAATCCTTTCACTGCAGTGATCTTATTTATTGAAGCATTATGAAAAGAACCTAGGAAGTTCTAAATGTGGAAATACTGCGCTGTTTTCATTGCTCTGGCAAATGAGGTGCTCTCTACAGAGACCAGGATCGAATACTCACGCTTTCTTTCATACACCAGCAGCCTGATTTTTTCTCGTTTCACCAGGTACCAGAGAATTACTCAGAACATGCACTGCAGACCTGGAGGTGAGACTGCAGCACACGCATGTGACAAAGTCGACTTAGCCATAGCTGTCTCAGGAACAGCATGGACCACCAGTACACTGGTTCCTCGCACTGGGCATTTAGACAGCTAGCTCACAATACATTTGTGCAACTTTTACTTTTTTTGACCTAAGGGCACTCTACCTTCGCACAAACTTATCAGCTCTGCAAAGAAGTTGGAGCTAGTGATTCAGGTTTTACACAGCTCTGGAGAAACCACATGGATCTGTGAGCCTCTAGATACACCTCTGGAGGGTTCTGCATGATGCTGCGGCTTGTCCTGGTGAGATTGCTTCAGGGAATTGTAAGAAACATCCATTTGGTGGTTGAGCTGTGCTTCTAGTGCCTGCTGAGTCCAGATACGGCCTTGGCCTACAAGCAAATGTGGTCACACTATGTCACCTGGATGCACACGCTGCACCAGGCTGTTACTGAAGAAGCTGATCTTCCACTGCCCTGGGAAATGGGGGCCTAGATAATATATTAGCAATATATATGTATATATAAGGAAAATCTCACTCTCAAATGACCTAATTATGCTGATAAGATATGAATGCATATGTATTCATGGCAGAAAAATAAAATATGACCTGTTCTTTTACATATCAGGTCATTGCCCAGCCCTTTACATGCATTTCTTGGGTCTGCAAAGATGTTTTTGACCTGAACGGGCATCTCACAAAGATGAGATCTCCTTGCACAGACATGAACAAGGCCTGGGCAATACGTAAATAATGTTTTACAAATTACCAGAACAGCGTGAAAGTGCTGCTAGATTTTTTCCCTCTTTCTAGCTGTAATTTCTAATCTATCCCATTATATTGCTATTTCTCTTACTCTTAGAAGAGCTAAAGAAAAACAAAGGCTAAATTTTAAAGCCTGAAAGATACATGTTTACATTTGTTTAGCATTGACTTTGATAGATAATTCCCATCCTAAGCTCCAAACAGCCAAACCATGCGAGAACTCAGAGATCACAGTTTTTTTAGCCTTTATTTTCTTTCTCTTCATTCTTTGGCTGCTCTGGGGAGTTTGTTGGTAGTGGTGGTTGTTTGCTTTGTTGTTTGATGTTCCTTTTTTTATTTTTGTCTACAAATACATACTTTGACATCTTCATTTTGTCTTTCCTTTGTGTGAGAATTCACATGGATCTACTTTCCGCAGGAACTCAGTATCCAAAGATACCAATCAGACTTTTCCCTGAACATCTTGTGCCAAAGACACCATACCGGGACCCTGGAGACATGGATGGTAAAAGCATTTGGAAGACATATGTGCTTAAAATGACAGCCTCTCCCCAGCTTCTCCTGGAAGTACAACAACTTTCAGGTGCTGTGTGAATTCCCAGTGGAACAGTTAATATGTTTTTTCTTGAAATCTGTCTCCAGGGCTTACAGCCGCCTGGTTCAAGCATGTTGTGAGAAGATCTCACAGGGGTGACCAGGGAGACGGGGGGAGGCACAGAGAAGGGAGGAGGGGGCAAAGAGCAGCTGTGGGAGGAGTGCCTGTGAGCAGAAAGGGCTCTGGTTCTTTCTTCCTCCTTAATGCACTGTCAGTACCTCTCAGTACCTCCCTTGGCCTCTCTTCTTTGTATTCCCCTGCTGAGATGGTTTCTGTGGTTCCTTGATCTGTCCTGCCAGGTTGTGAGTAATGTGAGAAAGATGCCAGCATTAGGAGAGCCCCAAATTGGGGGAAAATCAAATCATATCAATAAGTACATTCATAGTGGCAAATATAGAGGTGCTGAGGAAGAGTTGAGTTAGAAAAGGTGAGCAAGGCAGGAGGAGCTTGCTGGCAATGAGCTCTGCTGCTGCAGGAAGGACAGGGATGAAATCTGTGGGGTATAAAGCAGCCAGATGAAAAGAGGTCAGGGCAGTGCAGGCAAGAGTGCAGCCAGGGAGTTTGCAGGCGAAGCAGAGGGAGGGAAAAATTAATTGGAGCACATGAAAAGGTCAAGGAAGGAGCTGAGGTTTTAATCATTCTTCGTTTTTCAAGACAATTTGAAACCTGGGCATTTTAGAACACTGCCGAAAAAAACACATTTCTGAAAAAAGTGTCTTCTGGAGTATCAGATAAAATGGAGAGAGTGAGAGGAAGGTGCTACACCTTTCAAGAAATTAAGGGTCTTTGGTTCAGGGAAAAGACCAACAGATCAGCATGTGAGAGACCGCTCCTATTTTAGACTGGGATGCAGAGATAAAGCACATGGAAAGTGAAGATATCAGGTAGAAAAGAACAACATCTGACATGCAAACTTCTAATTGCCTGTCCTCGAGAGAATGAGGGATTTTAACATAGGCCGACGTCAGAGAAGCAGTCTCCTCGCATAGCAACATGTGCAGCTTCAGGACTCTTTCTGTGCACTTAATTTTCAACAGACTTCTAGTCTGTTAACAGGAAAAAATGTTCTCCTGCTTTTCAAATACATCAGAGGTTCAAGACATAATTTTCTCATTAATGGCTATTTCAGCCAGAGCAGTGGCTCTCTTTTGTGTAGCCAACCCACAGGAAAAGAGGCATTTTCCTCTTACTGTGATAAATACCCACTAAGAATTGAGCGGCTTAATGAGAATTTTCCCACCCCAACCCAACTTCAAGTCAAGGGAATTTATTGGTATTTCACCAATCAAATTATTCAGATTGTCAGCTTTTATTTTTCTGTCCTCTCTCTTTAAACAGTACAGCTTCTCCATCTGCTACCTTGGTAACCTTTCCTAAAATATTGAAAGAGTACCTCAGCATCCTACACCAAAAACTTACGCACCATTTCATTTCATTTCTCAGCTAAAAGCTTCCTCTGTACTATTTGTGAGTAACAAGACCAAGCTAAAAGCCATGAGGATCCAGGCTATCTTAATCTCATGATCCCAGCTTAGCAAGTTTAGTAACCGATCCCATGCAATTATGTAAAAACGTCCGAGACAGATATCTGGGCCATCTATTTTCTAGCACTGACTTGTAGACACGTAAACCTGCAAGTCATCTTGATAATTAACTTAGGTGTCTGTTAATAAGAAGCACTTCCATCACATCAAGGGCTTTTATGGCATCCAGGTTTAAGTAAAGGATAGCCTTAAATCTGAGTAACTACACACAGAAGCCTGAAAACATAGTTGTTGTCAGAACTGGAAACAACTTATCTCGTTGCTCCACTGGTCAAACACCTTATGGATGAGAACATCTGCAAAAGAAAAATGAATACCAGGAGTCTGACATTTCCTACTTATTCCATAACTTGAGAATTTGAGCACTCAGTTTAGGGGGCACTAGCCATAGTTCTAATCCTTCCCATTTCATCCACTCCATCCTGCCTGCTCAGCCTCTGCCTTCCTTCCTGTTGTTGTAAAGACAAATGTGGATGGAGGTAGACAGTGGATCACAGAATCTCATAATCGTAGGGGTTGGATGGGACCTCTGGAGATCATCTCTAAAGCAGGTTCCCTGCAGTAGGTTGCACAGAAAAACATCCAGTTAGGTTTTCAGTATCTCCAGAGAAGGAGACTCCATGACCTCTCTGAGCAGCTCCCATTGTACTGTTGCTAGGCTGAAAAGAGCCTGGCCTCATCTTTTTGACACCTGCTTTTCAGGTATTTATAAGCACTGATAAGACAAAAAAATCACTGATAAGATTGATTTAGTTCAGTAAAGCTCTAGACACAGGAACATATCCTAGGATCATAGAATGGCTTGGGTTGGAAGGGACATCAGAAATCATCTAGTTCCAACCCCACTGCCGTGGCCAGGGTTGTAAACTGCTAGATCAAGCACTGGATCAGGTCACCCAGGGCCCCATCCACACCCATATAACTGAGTTCTCCCTACAGAGAGGTCAAGTGACTTCTCCAGGGCCCCGCAGAAATGGAGTGCTAAGTTCAGTGGTGCTAATTGTAAGATATCATGACTTTAAACAGCATTCTGTTGCAAAATGTTTTTCCCTGTGCTGTTTGTTTGTTTCAACAGAACATTAAAGTTGGTGAAACACAAGCTTCATTATTCACTTAGTTGAGCAAAAGTAGATGTTAACAGAAACTACTTTGTGTTCTGTGGTTCTAGATCAAAAAGACCTGGTAGTTTAGAACATTCAAAACCTGCAATAAATGCTACCTCTTATCCATGCCAACCATGTATGTCACTTGAATTTTAATCATATGAGCTGTCTTTAAATTACTGTATATATTAAAATTCAGTGAAAAATGCACTGAGGTCAATGAAGTCTCCTGAGTGCTGGAAATTGGATTGGCGCCTGAGCTCATGTGGTGAAACCTTGTACCTTGGGATACAGTATTTACTGCAGATTACAAATTTGTCTGTTACTGTGATTGCCAGGCCACCTGGAATGATTGGTAAATATATAAACAAGGACTTGAAGTAGCAAATGATGCAAATGAAACAGGAAAGAATGCTCTGGGCAAATATGGGCGCAGAAACTCTGAGGTTTCTATGTACACAACATGATGCACTTCACTTTGGCATATACTTCAATATACCACCAAGAATTATTTAAACAGGCCTCTGCATCACAAACCACACTGCATTCTGTCCGTTTTATTCAACAAAAGGGATTGATTATAAATAAATAAATATTTCTATATTCACTATTTTCAAAAAGCGTATGGAATGAACAGAAAAGAGTACAGCTGGGCACAGGAAGGGGGCTCACGTGGTGGAGTGTCATTCAAGGGGGACAGTTTCTGAAAGTTAAGTTCCTCCATCTTTGCAACGGGAGGGCTGAGGACTGTTCACTACTTCACAGCGGAGGACAGTGCTCTTTTATGAGGGGTCTGAAGTAAGTGCAGAGTGACTTATTCAAGGCTCTGTGTTTCTGGTGATCCTGTCAGCTTCTCTCTCCATCACAGTACTGCACATCAGCTGCAGGGTGCATAGCCTCAGTCCTACCATCACCATTCTTGTGCTCAGCAATACCACCACAGTAGCACCGTGATACACTCAGCTATGTGGCATGAGAACATGAGGGCAAAGACTTATGAGGCAGAGGACTGAAGCAGGGGCTATAGCACGTTTGATGGTAAAGGGGAATAGTGGAGGAAGCTCAGGGAAAGTTGAGGAGTGGAAGAAAGAAGAAGACAGGACATGGGAAGCTGAGTGCTGATCTGAGGACATGGAGACGTGTAATAAGAGAATAAGGGAGGCAGTGGGTATGACTTTGGGATCTTAGAATCACAGAATCACCAAGGCTGGAAAAGACTTGCAAGATCATTCAGTCCAACTGTCCACCTACCACCAATATTTCCCCACTAAACTATGTCCCTTCATACAACATCTAAATGTTTCTTGATCACCTCCAGGAACGGTGACTCAACCACCTCCACCTTCCTGGGCAGAGCTGTGGCAGCATGGTAGTAAGTTTGTCATTTGGGAAAAGGATTATGTGGTGGGAGAAATGTGAAGTGATATTTCAATAGATCTGGGTCTGAAAAAGAGTGTCCTGAAGACAAACACAGTCTCAGCCACACAAAGAAGGTAATGCAATATTCATAGCTGGCTCTGATCCTTGCTGCCTGTGGGCTTTGAGATCAGAAAAAAAAAACTTTAGTGATATCAAACAAGGATAGGGCCAAATTCATCTGGGTACAGATATAGGAGCACTTTTTTATGGTCGCTGAGTTCACACGATACTTGCTTTATCTGAGAACAAACGCAAGTGAAAAAAATGAGCCACCGATGAGTGGTGTGAAGCAATACTGCAGCTGAGTAATGACCTGACTGAGTCTATCGCCACATCAATAGGCAGAAGGCAGCAGAAAGCAGTGCAGTACTCCGGACGCAGATACTTCTTCCCTGTGGATCTGAGCACAAACATCACAAAATTGCCTGAGAACACAAAAGCTTTCTTAATGAAATGGAAGAGCCCATGCCATAAACATACCTGTCCAACAAATGCTTTGACAGAGAACTGTGAAGCTGTAAAGATAGGTGAGGGAGTATACAGAGAGAATAAAAATTTCTGCAGCTCGAGCTGCCATGAGTGACACAAAACCTAGCTCCTACAAGCTATGTGAGTGATAATAAAGCAACAAGGTCAGAACGTGTCCCTTTGCTGTGCATCACTCCCCTGACCGCCGCTGGAGCTGAGGGAATATTGCCATCTAGTGCTGCACAGAAATCCAGCTGTCTGCAGGGAAAGCCATTGAGTTCCTGTAGGCTGAGTTACAAAACATATTAAAGATGTGCCAAGGATGTCAACTTGGTCAGTGTTTTTGCCAAACTTGTCATTCAAAATGGAACAGTCTCTCATTAAAAAAAAAAAAAGTACATTGTGGGAATTGAGTCATAATGCTTTGGAGGAGAGACCATGTTCACATTAGTTCAAAGGTTGTGAAAAAAAGTGCAAAATGTACTTGCCTAATATTATAGCAACTAGCAGTCAGATTGATGAGAAGTCATGCAGGATCAGATTTAGCTCACCTGCCTTGAGCTGAATGAAACACAGACGTGCAATAGAGTCACACCAGGCTTCTTTGGGAAACAAAGAAGCACGATCAGGACACAATCGATGTGATCATACTTAACCCTGTTCTTTAGGATGTGATGTGCTTTATTTTTCCATTGACTGCAGTGAAAATGAGCACTGTCCCATCCCAATATTGCATTCCCTGATAGGCAGACACACTGGACTACAACATAATTTACAGTCACCTCTGTGGGCAGCAGTATAAGAAACTTCCGTCCATTGTCATGCCAGAAAGAGCCCTTAGGGATGAGAGAGCATTTCATCTCCCCTCCGCCAAGCCCCTGCTGAGCCAGTGATGAGGGGTTTTTTAATCAGTGCATATGTCTGAGATACTTTTAATGAGGCCATCAACTCACTTATCTGTGCTACCAAATACATGCCAGATTATAACAACTTCCAGTCATTGCCCATCTGGAGCAGATTCAAACCAGTGGTTGATGTGCAAAAGCAATTTGAAATTCAGAATCAATTAAGCAATCAAATCTTCCAGCTGCAAACAATGTCCAGATTTTCAAGCCACTAACATAATGTTTATATACACTGACTTAAAACTACTTAGATGTCCCATCAGTACCTCTGAGTTAATTGGTATGTTATTGCTTGTAGCTGTGACACTGCCCACTAAGCATGTAAAGAAAAGGATTAAATCACAGAGGGAGTCAGAGTCAATAGTATGAAAGAGTAATATTTTTCAACCTGAGAAAATGTAGCACATTTGAGATAGCTACAACTCCATCTTCTTTTAAATAGTATGAACCCCAATTCAGCAAGAGGCTGCAAATTTAATTTGCTTATATTTCATAAATTATTTCACACTGTCAAGTATAAATCCTTACAGGGGATTTTTCTTCTCCAATGCTGATAGGAAAAAAAAAAAAAAAAAGTCATAGATTGTCCTAAATGAGGAATTACTTAAGTACTAAAGAGCTTCACAATAATAGCAGTGAATGAATTTCCTGTGTGTGAAGTCAAACTTTGCTGGGATTTTAGGTGTATTTTCTTTGCTTTGCTTACATGTGGTATTAGAGAAGAAGCAAATAACAGCACTGCCCTGAGTGTCCATAAATATACATTAAGATTCCATCTAGGAAAGAACTTGAAAAGCAAGAATGGCAGATGTTTATAAATACGTTTAAAAGCACCTATAAATGCAATGCTCTAAAACCCTCTTTTATCATTTCACTCTTCCATGACTAAGATTAGCTAAAATATCTAAGCCGACAACTTCCAGAAATAAATAAGAAGCTGGCTGCAAATTCCTAGTTGCCCCATTCCTCCTGGTCCACGGGGACATGGAGTGACCTTTCAGATGCAACACAAAACCAGCCAATTTCCTTAGCTTTTTGCCTGAGACAAAGGCTAGCTCAGGCAGTCTGGGTGTTGTAGTAGGCAGAAGAAGATTACTAACATTAGCCCAATATCTTAAGTGCTGTACTTAAGTGGCTGTGCAGCAGAGCTGGATCCAGCACAGCAAGCTCTCGCTGACTTCATTGGGATCTGGATCTTTTAGGTTTGAAGGAGCTGCGGATGTGGCAGGAAGGTTGGACAGCTTCCTCGCTGGTGTGAGCTGTTGTGGCTCTGCTGACATTTGCACCAGCTGAGCCTCTACCCCAGGCTACACACAGATTTATGAAAGCTATGACATAAAATAAATTCACAAATTATCTGCCCATCCTAAGAGGAAGCAGTGAGATGAAATACCAAATCTTTTTTAGAATGAAGAAACTGACGCCCAAAATGTTCACATGCCAGGCAGACTAGTTGGTTTGTAGTGGTAAAGAGCAGTAATGTCCATGCTTGTATCTTTTGTCTCAGCTGACACTAATGGCAGATTTTTCTAACCATCTCTAGCTGAGGCCTGGAAAACTGGATCTGTGAACTGATTCTGGATAAGAACTGAGGATGATGTGTCCGGGAAGGAGTGGCCAGGACATGGAAGGTCTGGGCAAGAAAGTGCCTGTGGAACCACAGCCTAAAACACTTCCTTCATTTGTGTCCAGAGGATGTGGATTAATGCTGGTCCAGATCGTGGGATATACTGTAAATGGGGTTTGCAGACCTTGAAATCTCTAACATTGTTGCTCTTTTGTGAATAAAGGAATTCAGCCTTGCTTCTGTTTTAGAGAAAGGAAAAACAGAACTGTGCTAAGCATATTATTACTTCTTTTCTGCTGAAATGAATTAAATGCCCTGTGAAGTTTCAGAGGGGCACTCACCATGTCCCAGCTAAATGGCTTGTTTGTAACAAATTACTTTCTATTCTTAAGCAAAAAAGAATTTAATCGAGTGTCAGAAACAAACTACGTCTTGACAGATTAGCAGGGCTGCTGCTGTTAATACAAATCTGTTGCCAGATTTGTTTACAAAACTTCTCCTTCAGGGATGGGTGAACTTTCTGGAATTTGCCAATCTTCTGAATAAATATTGTGGAGGATTTGTAAAATGAGATTTAATTAAACTTTTCCTCTGAGTGTGAACCAGACATCTTGTTCCATGTACAAAATGCTTATAAGCAGAGGGAAGCCTTTTTAGAGTGCAAAGAAATGTGAAGGGTCTCTTTTTCTAGGAAAAAAAAAAAGAAGGAAGAAAAAAGAAAGAAAGAAAGGGAAAAAAAAAAGGTCTGACTAACTCAGGATCTGCAATTTATTCATTAGATTTGATATGTCTCTCTTTAATTTTCTTCATAGCTTTGGATTGAGCTCAATATATTTGACTTCAGCTTTCAGAACCTCAAAGGTTTGTGTATTTTTAATGAGTCTTTTTGGCTGCTTCTGTAAAATATTCATTTCTGGAAGAGCGGCTTTTTGATACTGACTCCTACATGTGACTTGTGTTGCCCTAATGGATGTGTTGCCCCACTGAATGTTTGTGTTTCTTGGGTTGTGGATTTTCTGAGGTTTTTTTTGTCAACATGAGGTACTCGTTCCTGCTGAAGTCTTCCACTGCTATCACTGGGAAGATACTGATGCTGACAAAGCCGTTAGCAGTTACAATCTGAGGGACACCAACATCACTGCAAGGGTGAACTAAGCACATGGACTGTTAGTAGAGTGTACAGATAAGTTATAAGGAAGTTTATGGATTTCACAGAATACACCGGCTTTAAAAAGGAGGCATGAAGCACTCAGGCAAACAGTCTTTGTTTGATTCTTAAGGTGTTAATTCAGGAGGACTGATTCTCCCGGTTACCTTTCATAAAACAATTCCTGCTTTTGAAACTATCAAGACTGTCTCTTGTTAGAGATCTCGTCAGTCAGAGCTATCACATGCTGCTGTTGTCCTAACTTAATTAAATGCCACTGGGTCCATTCTCCCAAGGCTTTGCTGGGTGCAGCTGAGCAGTGTTTCCCATAGCTGCGTGTTGGAAGGATGGTTACACATTTCCATTTTAAAGACAGCCTCAAGCTTTTGCTTAAAGAGGCTAACACTGCCACTGACAACTAGGAAATCCTGGCAGAGAGTCCACATGAATATCTCTTTCTATATTTGCACAATGTCAGACATACTATCAGCACTGAATAAATAACAATCACAGAAACCTGGAGTCAGCCAGGAAAGAGCTGTGAAGGAGACATTCATATTTTAAAACCTGAAGCTGCAAAAATTATCACACCATGACTCTGGGAAAACTGTTCTTTTTCCTTTTTCTGCATTGTTTTCTTTTCCTAAACAGGATGGAATGCTGCTTTTGCTGAAGTTACCAAAAAACACAAAGCCTTTATTTGGTCCTGTATTGCACAATGTACGACAATATCTACACCTGGAGTACCTTGACTGCTAAATATGTAAAATCCCTTCAAGGAGCAAAATGAAGAACATTTCTGATTTTAAAACAAAAGAATACATTTCTATCTGGAAAGAAAGAAAAAAATAAAAATAAAAATAAAAATAAAAATAAAAATAAAAATAAAAATAAAAATAAAGAATATATGGTAGAAATTGAATACAAATATGGGAAAAAGAGTGCAATTTAAAAGCAATTTTACCAGACAATCTTGTTCTTGATAATGTCTGGACATTGTCAATTTTTTTCTAAATATGGTTAAATCTCCATATTAAAACAGTTTTATGAAAGCCATAAATCTTTAAAACAATGAGCAAAATTCATGGGGAATTTCGTCTCCAGCTTCACAGAAATAATAATAAAAGACACTCCCCTTATTAAAACAAGTTGTATTTGGTAACTCTCATTTAATTCAGACTCTTGAGAAACATTCAGGGTGGCTCTTTCTTCACAAAAGAATCAATTATGTCTCCTCAGCTGTTGATGTGTAGGGCTTCTACAGAATACAGAGGGAATTTCAAGACTGTACTTCTATGCTTGCGGATGAGAAGAAACAGATTCTTAATGCACTTTAAAATCTGCTTTTATAACTACTGCCAAGGATTCACATACAACTTCTTTTTTTTTTCATTTATTGGTTATCTTTAATGAAAATACAGAAAGATCCAAGGTGTGCCTCAGTCTAATATAATTGCAATTAACTTAGTCCAGGAGCATTTTTCAAAAGATATAATGGCAAGGATAATAAGGGAGAAGAACAAACTGAAAACACAGAATGCCAAAAATCACCATCTGCTGAGATGATGGAGTATCGTGCTTAAAGCTGTTAAGGTGTTACTAGAGCTGTTGTACGTTACAACATTAAACAGTTAATTGCAGTTCATGGGTTTTAAGTAAAAGGACTGGGGCCTGCTTTTTACCATAGCAACCACAGAAAAAAAAAAGTCTTAAAGCATGTATTCAACTCACATCAGCAAAAAAAGCTAAGAAAATAAATATACTTGGGATTCAGCATTTAAATTGCAATTATTTGGAGAAATTCTTCTTCCCAAATTTACGCTCAGAGTATCTTGGTTAGAGTAAGACATTTGTTCAAAAACTGCCAGTAGTCTTTCCTGAGGGACAAGAAGACGAATTAGATTCTGTATCTTATCTCACTACCAACTGCTAAGATGACTCCCGCTGCTTAGGTAAACAGAGTAGGGAAGTGAGTGGAGAGAAAAGAAAACTTCTGTCTCGTTGATGTGTGGCCAATTGTGCTGCAAGCAGAGTATGTGTATAAATGAATCAGTAAAGATCACATGTATGCCACTGTTCACCTTTTGCCCCTCCGACCATTTCTTTTGTTTGCTGAGGTCAACTTATTAGTGCTCTTTTAGTAGGAGAAATAAGTTACAAGGACAACATTTCTGATTGTTTAATCCCAGGTCAGGTCAAGTTTGAGAGGGAAGCAAAGGACAGAGAAAAGGAAAGTAAAAGGACAGTGGCATCATCACTGTTCCTAAAATAACAACACACGATGTTTTGATACTGATAGAACTTCTTAACCATGTGCTCTTTCGAAATAAAATGCTGGCAAGTTAAAATATCTTTCAAGAATTGGTTCCATTTTAGTGGAATAATGAACATAAATTCTTCTGGGGGGTTGGAGATTCACGATCCTTGAGGTCCCTTCCAACCCTGGCCATTCTGTGATTCTGTGAAGCCTTCCCAAAGGCTGGGTGGATGTAGGAGCAGCAGATTCAAGTGGTAGCCCTGCAAATCACCTGGAGCAGCAGGTGATGTAGGCAGGAAAAGAACAAGAAGGTTTGAGGTCACTGTACCCAGAGAATACACCGAGCACAGGAAACAACACAAAGGACTGCATTTCACCAGCCCTGAACTGACTGAAGATTTGAATAAGGAAATGTTTTTAAAACATCTGTTGTAGTTGCTGAAAACAGTTATGTCTACAGTATCTGCCAGCTCTCATCATCCTCTGCTGTTGTTTTAAAAGTGTGCATGGGAAATTTTGCAAAACCTAGGACCAATAATCCCATGGCCAACACAGGATGTTCTTAGACTCTTACACAAAAATGTGATGTGAGAACTGAACAGAACAGTGGGTTACACTAGGATTCAGACTGACAAGGGCAGTCTAAGGGGGCTTGGTGAACTGATGTGAAAATTTCTGTAGGCAAAATTATTAAATGCTGAAGAAATGTAGGATTGCACCCATATATGAGCCCCTTCAAGTCCTAGAGACACCCTTCAAGTTTTCCCTGAAAATACAGGAGACACACTCATGGCACAGTGCATCTGTTAAGCCCTTCAAACAAGACCACTTTTAACCCTCCAACACAGACTTGGTTATTCATTTCTAGCAATTTGTATCGTATTCCTATTAAATGTTGTGTATATCAGGGGACTGTTTTTGGGTCTCCTCACCACCATAATTCATTTCTTACATACAGTCACTGATTTGTATATACAAATACAAAACTTCCTATCTGTATTTCTTTATAACAACATGACAAAAGTTTTGCTTCACTAGTTATGAATAGCTTTGGAAATATTTAACAGTGCCCAACTCTACTGTCACCAGAACTAAGAATTCAATAAAATTCCACTGCTTATGCAATTAATAGATTTGTGAGAGTTGTTGTATTAATTGTACTAATTTTGATGAGGTATGAGAGTGTAGAAAAAAAAGGCTTTATTGTTCTTTTAACCAGAAGAGCAGACACCTCTTGCCACAGATGGCTGGTAGCCCAATTATGTTTAGACAGACAAAATTTTATGAGATTTTTCAGCCCAGTAACATAAAGCCTTCTGATTTTGGTAGTCTTTCCCATATCACAGACTACAACTGAAATTGCATTTTGAAGTTGTTTGTTGTTGCAATGCCACGAGAAAAAAGTGTTCATAATGCAGCAAGAAAAATTGCCATTGCATTACCAGACTGTGATGGTGTGTGATGGGGTCCTTGAAGGTAAATGCGAATAAAAACAGAAGAGTTCAGATTTCGGATCTTCAGAATAAGACTTGAATTCCATATAAGGAGGAAGATAAGTTGTTTAGGAACTGTTTTGAATTTGAACATGTCTAATTGATCTCATATAATAGTAATTCAGCAGAATTAATCAAAGAGGGAATCTACAGATGCCTACCATCTCTTAAAGGAAAAGCATTTTTTAAATATCTGTCAATGAAAAGATTTAGAAAATAAAAGCCAATTCTAGCTATAATCTTGCATCAAATAAATGTGTATATGAAGTACAACATACTCAAATACTGCATTTATAATCTCTTAGGGTTGTTGGTTTTTTTTGCTAAAATAGTATTGCTCACTTTTCATTAGTCTTGTAACTTACATGTACAAGATGGCACACGCTCTGTACCTAGAAAGCAAGACTTATTCAATGCCCAGAGCTGCTTCACTGGAGGTTTTTAGCTAGTTAAAGGTTTGATAGCCAAAGATCTACAAAGATTTTCTTAATTTGAGCCTGGAAATTTGGCTAGCAATCAGTTCCTGTGCATTTTAGAAGTGTGAAGCCTTCAAAGGCATCACTTGATATTTTTATTAACGTCTCAACTTTTGGCTTCTTGACTAGATTTCTTTTCTTTTCTTTTCTTTTCTTTTCTTTTCTTTTCTTTTCTTTTCTTTTCTTTTCTTTTCTTTTCTTTTCTTTTCTTTTCTTTTCTTTTCTTTTCTTT
>JAPSGF010000006.1:20143384-20225868 GCA_035772895.1 Perdix hodgsoniae
AAAGGAAAGGAAAGGAAAGGAAAGGAAAGGAAAGGAAAGGAAAGGAACAGTGTCTTATTTCTAGATCACTATGTGAATGGAGGTACATAGTTTTGTTTGTTTGTTTTTTAACAAAAACAAAGGCAAAATGCTTTTAGACCTAATCACCTTGTCTTTCCTTGTCAGGGGTTGTGGTGTACCTCACTGGCAAGCATTATGATTACCGAGTTCCAAAAGATGGTGCTCCTATTGGCACCAAATTTTGCTTACTAAAATTAAGCAGTAATAAAGGAGAGCCATGTTTTGAAATGCAATGGTAGGGCTAATCTTTCTTCCAAAGAATGGTTACCTGAATGACACTTAAGAGAACAAGTCAGTTACTGGTAGGGTGTGAGGAAGCACGGTACTTTACTGCATGTTTGCAACTCATGGTGAAGAACAGTGTGGCCATCCTAGCTACTTTGTGTCTGTGTTGGATTATTATTATTATTATTTTTTTTTTTACCCAAGATAAAGGGAGAAACTAGATGGTGACCCAACAGTAACTGAAGATTATAACTGGCAATTCATTTTTACTGCATGGGTTGACTTATAACATTAGCAAATCCTCCATGGTCAGCCTGCAGCTCTGCCCTTTGTCTGGTAGAACGTTGCCTCAAGCCTGAAGCAATCTTTTGTTGTGCCCACTTGATTTTGCTTAGAAAAAATTCTACGATGGCCACCTGGTACCTCAAGAGCTGAATATACAAGGGAATGTTAAAATGTTATTGTGCAAAATAGATGGGAAGCGGTGAGATTATTAAAGGAAATAGCTATTTAAGGAGGTGCCTTTACATTAGGTAACTATTGCATGATTGCGACATAATGTTTTTCTCTGCAGTTTTTCCCTTGTAAGATGTAGGTACTGAATTCTTACATTCTATCACATGTAGAGCTTATACAATTAGGATTAAAAAACAAAAACACAACGTGTTTCTGTACAACAAGTGGAAGCAAATTTTGTCATGGTTCATTCTGAATTTGTTGTGTTAGAAGGAACTTCAATCTAGAATACAAGGAGGGAAGGAAGCATTACTCTGGAAGGTTGATTGATTGAAGTGTGTGGCCTGTGCAGAGAGCTGGAAGCGCATGACAGGGAAACGAGCAGTAGGGAGGTGAACAGTGCTACTTTCTGTACAGCTTTACTGAAATACTTTGTATCAGTTCTGATGTGCATACGGTAAAAAGGTGTTGGGAAAAACTGGAATGAGTTCAGAAAAATCTACATTAATTTGAGGTCTGGATAATCAGCTTTAGAATGGAAGATTTAAGAAGCTCAATCTATTTAGTTTATCAACAGACGGTAGAGGCTACCTGATAAGTCAGTAAGTACTTAGGGCGAAGGTATCTGTCAGTTAGATGGTTCTTTGTCAGCGAGATTAAGGGGATTCTCAAGGCTGAAAGCTGAAGCTAGATCAGCACTAGAAGCAAGGTGCAGTTTTCTAATGACACAATTAAAAAGGAACAGCTTATCAAGCAATGTAGTAGACTCTCCGTTGCACAAAGTCCGTGCACGAAGCCCCAGTGCTTTCCTGGGAAGCACCTGTTTTAGCCAGGCAAGAAGCTTGGATTTAAAACTGGGATAATATGGTGACATTCTGTAGCCAGTCTTAATGTAGAGATTTAGTCCAGATTATATGTAAGCTTTTTGTTCTTCTCTTTTTTAAAACTTCATATGGTTTAAATGCTTCTTTTGGTAAAGTTCATGTAAAAGATAAGGTGATCCAAGCAAAAAGCTTTCTAGAAGAATTGGGTAAGAGAGGACTGTCCCTTAACAACAGGCGAAGGAGTATGTAACACTTTCCATTCTCCCTTTTTACTTTCCCAATAGTTAAAAACACAAATATGCCTCCATCTGTTAGTTCTAAGAAAAACTTAATCTTTAACAAAATGACTGTTAGTCTTTGTAGGAGCATTGCACAGAGCTGTCGTGCCTTCTCGCTGTAGTTCACACAACTGACAGCTGGGCCTGAAGGTCTTTAACTTTGCTTTGTTTGGAAAACAACCTCTGTTAACATGCTTTTTCTGGTGTTTTCTTGTCCATGGATATATATGGGCATAGCAGGTCAATCTTTATGGTGATGTAAGAGGCTCTGTAATTTCTAGTGATCTATGTGAGAGCTCTTTGTGTTCTGTTTTTGCAAAAGAACTAGTAGGAATCCTTGGAAGGACTTCAGTGCTTAAATCATTTCCCTCTTTGTGATAAAGTGGGGGGCAAGCCAGTCTGAGTGAAAACGTCGCCTTTTCTCTTGGTTATGTCCGCAGCAAGACCAATCATTGCTAATCTGAGGTACTTTGCAACTTAGATGAGCTGAGTGGCAGCACCTAGCCTGCTTTGGTTGCAGACACTCAGGGCATTCTGAATCTCTTGTAAGCAGAGTACACAAAAATAGGTGGCAAGCGAATGTGCCAGAGCTCCTCCCTTACCGCCTCACTAGTATTGCTGCCTCCACAAATGTGTAAAATGAGACCATGTAAACTGAGGCTCTAGAAAAGAAAGTAGTTAATACTGCATTTGTTTTTATGAAATGGAAGGTTTCTTCAGGGGAGATTCAGGCTGGACATTAGGAAATATTACTTCTCAGAAAGGGTGGTCAGGCATTGGAATGCACTGCCCAGGGAGGTGGTGGAGTCACCGAACATGGAGGTGTTCAAGAGACGTTTGGATGTTGTGTTGAGGGATAGGATTTAGCTGGGGAGTATTGGTGATGGTTGGACTGGATGATCTTTTAGGTCTTTTCCAACCTTGATAATTCTGTGATTCTGTGATTCTGGGCCTGCACACTCAACAAAAAACCAAAGGATTTCAGGACTGTGGAATGGATTTCGACTTTTTATTTCCTGCAATTGGAAATGGTAAAACAAATTGTGAATTGAGAAATAAGATTTGCTCCAAACGTGTATCAGTGTGCGGTCTGTTTTAGGGCCACATGAATTCCCTGTGATTGAGCATAAACTGTTTCTAGTGGGGAATATACAGGGCTGTACTTTTCCTGTGCTGTCTTATAGCAGTACTGTGGTTTTCCTCAGTTCCTTGCTGCTACCTGTGACAAGGTGACATAACTTGGCAGATCCCTGATCTGTCAGCTCTTAGCTGAGTAACTGTGCAACATTTTGTTTATACTCTGCTGGCATGTAGAGTGTTACACATGTAGAGAAGCAAAATGAATGTTTGGACTGAATATTGCTGTTGTGATCTCACCAGATAGGTCCCTCTATCCATATTTTATCAGATGCTGGATTAAGCACTGAAAATGTCTGTAATAGTCAACAAACTCATTTGAGAGGTTCTTCACTGAGTAGTGGCAGGTATTTGTCCAATGCTTGCATTAACTAATTCTAAAAAACACAAAATTTCAATATTCTGTGAAGATAGTATGGAGGCTAATAGGTTGGACCTGTCTTTTTCCAGAGTTTTTATTGTTATTCCTCCCCCCCCCCCCCCCCAGCCCGTGCAAGTGGAGTTCTTAATGTTACTGACATTTTTATGACGAGATACTCGTTTTCTTAGAGATGAACTCAAACCAATGGGTGAACGTAGTCTTTATGATACTTGCATGTATTTCTCTTGTGCTGCTTTTCATATCTGAAATATCTGAACCAAATACGACAGCCTCGTTGAGGAAATTTCAGCCTTTCAGTACTTCAAGTGCACTTATAAAAAAGATGGAGGATGAAAAAAACAAGTTATCCTCTCACTGTGTGCCTACATAAGGAGGAACAGTTCTAAACCAAAAGAAGGGAGATTCAGATTAGTTGTTAGGAGGAAATTCTTTACTCAGAGGGTGGTGGAGCCCTGTCACAGATGCAAAGAAGCTGTGGATGCGCCATCCCTGGAAGCACTCGAGCTGAGTGGGTTTTAAGGTCCCTTCCATTCCATTCTGTGATTTTTAAGCCAGGATCTGCTCTGCAGAATGCCAACAGTCATGCTAAGATCAAGCAGATGTTTGGTGTGTTAACGTTCCCAGCATTATTTAGTCCCTACCTGCGTTCAGGCGAGCTGGATGTGAGACTGGCAAATACAAAACTGAAAGATGATACTTTGACATAAAGCACTAAAAAAGTTAATTTCTAATGTGAAAGCAGCAGTACAGGAATGGGACAGATATCATGCAGTGGAGATAGACTTGTGGAAATGGGAGGAAGCAGTCAGATAAATTTATTTCGCCTGCAGAGTGTGACCAGCCAAAGCTGGTATGATCTATGTGTTAGGCAGGTCTCACTGGCTGTTGCTGTCAGATACAGGTCTGCAGTTGTGTACAAGCCCTATTGCACTGTATAAGGCTCAAAGCTTCCTTTCAGGTGGTGCTTTTTGTAGCTGTTAATCAAACTGAAAGGTAATAGCTCCAAAGTTATTATTTCTCATTTGACTTCCACAGAAAAGAGGTTATTTTAAAAAAATAAATAAAAAGAAATAATGCTCTGCATGTCATGCTGCAATCTCAAAGTTTGAGTTAATTGGGACTATTATCTTCCAAAAGTTGGTTTTGGTTCAGGAGAAAGAAGTTGGGAACTTCAGAGCAATGTATAGCCTACAGTGACACCAAACTGTTCTGGGGGCTTGCTCGGTATTTTGTGTCAGTGTCCTGCCTGACAAAAGCTAGGGCATCTTGAACCATACATTTCCATCTGATGGCTATTGCTTATGAAGAAGGCCTTCCTCTCTTTCCTACTCCCCTTACCAAAATGTTGAGATATGCTTCTGCAGGAGACAGCTGACTGCAGACAGCGGGACTCCATCCCAAAAGGCAGCAGTGTGAGGGAGCTCATTAACTCCTGCTAACAGTGAGCGCTCAGCATGGCACCCACACACAGAGAGCTACACCTCTGAGGAGGAAAAACATGACTTTTAGGATCCAGTTATGCTTCAGGATACTATAGACAGGGTAGGGTCTGCAGTGTGGAACCATGGAACTGAAATGCTACTGATATGGGAGCTTAGGGATGCAAAGAGCTAGAGTGCAAATCTGACAGTAGAATCAGGCCATCTTTTAAATTGTATGCTGGCTAAATGAGCCTGTCCTTGCTCACCCTGTGAGCTTTTTCATCTGCTTCCCCCCCACCCTGCTGAGGAGGAGGAGGAGTGAGAGAGCAGCTGTGTGGTGCTTGGCTACCACCAATGTTAACCACTACAGCTGCCAATGTGATGCGCATACACACTGCAGTCTCAAAAAGATATGAAGTGTTCAAAAATGTTAGCAAGAACGAGGTGAAGGATGGCACTGCAGCATTAGCATTTTTATATGCTGAAATTCTGCAGGTGAATTACAACAGATATCCTAAAAATGCTTGTGTATACATACATATATTTAGAAAATTCTCTGCAATCAAGTTTTGGATTTTGAGATTTTTTTCCTTAAAGTATCAGTTGACTCAAAGTGCCACTCTTTTCAAGAATAAGTCATATTTTCTTGTGCACACTTTTAGAGTGTGTACTAGGGGTCTTTTGCTAAAATGAAAGCTGCTTTTCATTTATGCTATGTTGGAAAATATTTATAGAATCATTAGGGTTGGAAAAGACCACCTGGGCTAACTGCTACCCATCCCCACCATGCCCACTAACCCACGTCCCTCAGTCCACATCTCCATGTTTCCTGAACACCTCCAGGAGCAGTGACTGCACCACCTCCCAGGGCAGACTGTACCAGTGCCTTACCACGCTTTTGGAGAGGATATTATTCCTAAGATCCAACCTGAACCTCACCTGGCGTAACGAGAGGCCGTTACCTCTTGTCCTGTCACTGTTACCTGGGAGCAGATGGTGACTCCCACCTCACCACAGCCTCCTTTCAGGCAGTTGCAGGGAGCAATACAGCTTCCCCTGAGCCTCCTCTTCTCCAGACTGACCCATCCCAACTCCCTCATGTGCTCCCCATCAGACCTGTGCTCCACACCCCTCACAGTTCCACTGCCCTTCTCTGGACACTATGTCTTTCTTCTGGGCCTCCATGCCTTTCTTGTAGTGAGGGGCCCAAAACTGATTGCAGTACTCAAGGTGCAGCCTCCCAGAGCTGAGCTCAGAGGGACTGTCACCTCCCTGCTCCTGCTGGCTGTAGTATTTCTAGCATTTATGATTCTGGTTTCTGATATATAATGCTATTCAAATATTAATAATTTGAAAAATTACAAAACATTAGCTTACTGTTACTTAGCAGTCTCTCTGTTGGGTTTCTTATGTTCTTTCAGCTGTATCTTCAATAGCAGGTAGCTTTAGGTATATATTACCTACTCTTAAGTGTACCTGGTGTTAATTGGGCTGGTCAGTGTGTATCTGTGCGGTCTAGCTGGTATTTTTAGGTGACCCTTGCCCATCATCAGTGTTTTGGGTGGCTTTGTGAGAATTCTCTCAGCTGTCCTGCAGCAATGCAGTGTTTATAAAAAAAAGCACACGATCAAACACTGGGTTTGTTTATATCTAAAATTTACATGTGAATACTGCTTTCCAGGAAGCCTATGCTTAAATAGTGTTTACTACGAATATCCAATACACGGCCTTTTGCAGGTGTAGGGAGCAGCTTGCCCTTGTCTACATTAATATCCAGACTATTTTCTGCCCTGATCAGCTGATCTGTGATTGACATCAGCTGTCAATTAGAGATTGCTGATGGGCCTCCCTATGTCCAGGTCTTTCCACTATGGCCTGGGGGCAGCGAGTCTGGGCATGTGTCACTTTCATTTGGCATTACTGTTTTGCTTTTCTCTACTTATCACCTCCTCCAGGAGTGTAGTAGTAAATAGAGAAAAAGGGGTCCAGGACATCAGATCCCATTCTAATAAAATACCTGTAGTCTGGAAGCCTTCTGTAAAAGCAAATTAGATAAATGTGATACTTCTGCATTCAGATTGTGTAGCATTCCTGTAAGGATATTGTTTTCATTTTGGTTTGGCTAGCGGTTTACCCTTTTAGAACCAAGGAACACAACTTTAAGGCACACTTGTCTAAAGCACTTGGCAGGCTGTTAATAAATTAAGCCTCTCAAGCCTTCTGTGACACTTCACAGATGGAGAAACAGAAACAGAGAGGCCAAATGACTTGCTCCAAACATGTAAGAGAAATCTCCAGTGCTGTTGCTAGAGTGCTTTGGATGTGCTTCCACTTGGAGATTGTAGGAGACTGGAGCGGGCGAAAAGATTGCTCTTAATTGCAGCTTGTAGCACATTTCAGCAGAGTTCCTAAAGGACTTGCATCTTGCCATTGATGCAGTGTAGCTAGCTGTGTCTGGATGGAGGCTACATCCCACTTGGCCTCATTCTGCACAGCTGCTGGTACTGTCACAGAGAGCAAGGTAACAGAGGTTCAGGTTTGTATATAGAAACTTGGAGGCTGAGACCTGCCAGAGTGTGACACTGTCTGCTGCTGGCAGTTTGTGTTTCAATTCTTCCTTTGTTTACAGAGACAGAAATTTCTGCATCTTTTACAAAGTGGGATACCTTATGGAAGAGTGTACATGTAATCAAACAGAGGGTATATATATAAATACCTGGCAGAACCCAGGCAAACACTGGCAAACCTTCCTTTGTATTGTTATTTATACAAGAACATATATGGACTGTGCTGTATTGTTATGTTTAACCTCTGTATTGAAGCCTGAGATGGTTTAAATTTGTGGCTTTTTTCCTCAATTTCCTCCAAGCAGTAGGCAGAGCAGCAATTTGTTGTCATTGATGATGTTCAGTAGCTTGAAGGTAGATTTCCTTCATTTTGTGGTGCATCAGCTTTGTATTTTCTTTTTATGAGAGCAACCTGACTTGGAGCACTGCTGTGGGGTTGGTTAATTCAGGGAGGCTTGCTGCAACAAGGACTGTGCTGGTGGAGGTCGTACCTAGTTTTATTTGGTTTTGAGTTTCCTCTGACATTTTCTGACGCAGCATTGCTTCTGTCAGAGGTTTTGGGCAGATGTAAAGGGACAGAGGGCTGGAGGTGAGAGGCAATTACCTGGAGAAGAAGGGTAGGGAACAGGAGATGGGGTGATTTGGCACTGTGGTGGAGTTCTGGGAGCAGATCTGAAGTTGCTGGGAACGTGTCCTGGCCAGTTGTTTGCCCTCTTGCCTAATTTGGCTTACATGTAAGTGCTTCAGATATCACCTAATGGGAATACTACAGGAGCCTGTGAATTGCCAGAATCTGCTTGACAGAATCAAGAAGTGTGGTAAATGATTAAGCATCTGTTTACTCAGTGTCCCGAGTTGGGATGGTGTCTGAGCTACCGATGGCTTCCAGTTCCCTTGGAATGTGTGCTCAGTGCTCTGCGTGACATAGTAGAGGGCAAAGTTTCATTAACAGCTGGAGAGCTTCCACAGAATGACGTTGGTCACCTCACACATCCAGAAACTTTTCTTAAAAATTGGAAATTCTGATTGCTTTGGAAATGATAAAGTTTCTTTCTTGTTTATGTTTGGAAGTTTTAAAGTCTGTAAGTCTTCTGGTTGTATTTGAGAGGCATGCAGACAGATGGATACGTGTCGCTAGGAGATATCATTGTCCTCATAGAGAGATGTTGTGATGATGATGATGATGATGATGGTGATACAGTAAACCAGTCATTAAAATAGAAGTTTAGGTCTTTGTGCCTTTTGTTTTGTAACTTTAATAAAGTGGAATGTGATTCCAGTGAGAGAAATAACGACTGATGATTGAACTGATGAATAAATAGTCATATATTTTATATACTATATAAGTATTATATGTATATATATATAATTTTAATATATATATTATATGATATAAATACATATTTATTTATTATATATATTTATATATATTATTTTAAAAATACTATATATATTTAAAATGCTTTTTGCAAAGAAGTGTTATTTGGGAGGCATGCTTTTATTATTTTTTTGTGAAACATCTTTTCAGTGGAATTTTAGCAGAGATCATTTTTATTTGCAATTTCATCCATGGTTTTGCAACAAGTTTGACATTTTGTAATAGTCTGTTTCCACAGAGGAATAAAAGTCCTTGTAAGGTTATTGAAACATGCAGTTGTAAAGTGCTCATGAATTACCTTGGAATGTAAACAGTGATTCTAAGCTAGTTATGATTTTGTTATTTCAGTAATAATTGGAGCACGTTTGATAATTAACTGGGCATGATTGAGTTATAGGGATTTTTTTTAAGCTATTACTTATTTTCATATAGCTTTCTTTTTTTTCTTTGACAAGAGAAGGTGACATCAGTTACTTTCTGCCAGCTATACCACTGATGCTGAACCACAAATTAATTTTGTCTGTTATATGGGCCAAGTGTTCAGCTGCTGAGCTGGAGGTGGTGGATAGCTACAGCATTCTCCTCGCTGTAAAATATAACTCTTAGTTGGAGCTAGATCATCTCATTATAGACTAAGATTTTGAATATGAGAGTAGATCTTAGTTATCTCCATGTTTTCCTTTGAAACTGTGAGTGTATTGTAGTTGAATTTAATAGCTGATGCCTTTGACAGTGCTGACCGTAAAATTTGGTTGGTGCATGAAATGGAAGCTGCTAATCACAATTCTGTTCCTCTGTCATTTAAGTGGAAGCAAGTTGTTATTTGTGTTCATTAAGAGTTCAGGGTGATGTAGTCAGGAGAAACAAATACTTCGTTATTCACTAATGAAAAACTGAGAAAAGGTTAAAAACCGTGTTGAGAACATGCAGTAGCATTGCAGTACTTTTTAATAGTTGAAGTGATATTCCAAGTATTCTTCTAACGAGTATTGCAAATGTAGGAAATGAGTGATAAGGCTGTTAGTCAAAACACTAAATAAATACATTAAATCAGCAAATAAATTGATAGTTGCAGTATCCAGACTGCCTTGACTCTCTTGTACAGTCATGCAATAATTATGCATCCTGGTAACTTATGAAGAGTATTTGCTTCCACACAGTGGATTTTACAGCTCTTTGTGGCTTTTTTCATTGCAGAAACATGTTGTTTTAATCAAAATAAAGAGTTCGGTTTTATAAACTGTACAAATTCTTGGTTCTTTAATGCTTACAATTGAAACGAGACTTAACATGTGGCAATTGGCCTCTGTTTATGTACCAAATGATGTACTCCACTTGAACTTGGGAACTTAAAATAACAAGTATACTTCGAGGTACGAAGCTGGTTCAGGATTTTTCAGCCTGTGACAGAAGTATTTTCCCATGGTAAAAGCAGTGTCTCATGCTGTTCAGATGCAGAGTTCAGCAGCACACTCATGTCTGTCAGATGGAAGATTGAGAATGAAGGTGTGCGTTGGTAGCTTGGAACTGTGTGATACCCCAAATAAGCACCACAGGTGTATATGGTCTTTCTGGTACTGTGCTGATGGTAGTGTATAATGTGATTTCTATGCTTGGGCATTTACCCTTCTTAACAGAATTTCACAGCCTCTTTTGGTTAGGGTTATGATTCTATTTGTGGTCACATTTGTTTACTCTTCATTAAATCCATGGACCACATCGATCTCATCTCAGGGATGTTGGCAGCAGCTGGACAAGTGGCTCTGTGGGTCTGGTGCTGTGTTGGGATCCAGTGGATCCCTCATGATATGTGTGTGTCCCCTTCACACCAAGACATCTTCAGCTCACACAAGCAGCTGTGGAGTTTGCTTCTGATCTTCCATGTAGTTCCGCTTGGAGGTCGTGCACACTCTGCAGGCAGGTGTCTGCTTTTGGCTGTGACACCATGGGTAAGCTATTTGCTGTTTGTTTCAGAAGCTGAATTTTGTTGAATTGGGTCTTTTGGAAAAGTACTAATACCAGTGTTTGTCGTTGCGTTGTTGGTTTTTTTTTCCTAAATAGAATGTGATGGCAGGAATTAGCTGCCACTTACGCCTTCATAATTATCACAAAAACTTGAAGATGAGGTGTTCACATATATTAAGGTGCATATAAAACTTGTTTTTGTGCATGGTGCTTTTCATCAGTAACTTTGAAAGTGTTTAATTAGAACTTACCATGTTCACAATTCCTCCTGATGTATGGAGAAAGCGACTCTAAGAATCTGAGAAATTTGGCTAACAGTTTTCCCAGTAGGCTAGTAAAAGAATGCAGGGTTTGGCTCTGACCCTGTCTGCTGTCCTGCCTGCTGGATTGCATTTGTAACAGTCCTAAAAGGACCATATTGCTGCAGTAAACAGGGGGTAGGTCTGTTCCTTGTAATAGTTTGGAGGATGTTTTTATTTAATGGAATCGGTGAAAAGGTCTCACGTAATCTCTGCACGTAGACCTTGGTGATATTTCTTGCTTTACAATGGTAGAGTATATCTGAATTCCATGAGAGAAGGTGGTGTGCCTTTCTTTGCTATCTCCTTTCTCTCACTTAGCTAAGGTGCTGTCACTGCTGAAATCAGGTGAGAGCCAGAGAACTGAGAGCTGCTATGAAAAGCTGTATCATGGGCTGGATCTAGGAGACCTCTTGTTCCAATGTTACTAGAACTAGGTAAATTGGGGAATATCAGGAGGCACAGTATGCTTGCAGAAACACTGAGTAAGTGGATCCTAGACATATTAAGAATTAATCTTTAAATAGACCTATTTTGACGATTTTTTTTAATACTGTTGCAGAGCTAGAACAGCACTACAGCACAGGATTAGGTAAACAAATAACCTCTTTGCTACACCCAGTCCTGTAGCGCTGGTGGGGAGATTCCTTTTGGGTGAAACTGACAGGCCTCACACCACAGCGTAAGTAGTGCGAAGTGATCCATTCGTTCCAGGTGACTGGTAGGAGGGTGAGCAGATCATGGAAAACTGGTGCTGGTGAAAGTAGGGCTGCTGGGACCAGGCCATGTCAGCAAATATTGTTCCTGACCTTTCACAAGTTCGCACTGAGAACCTGAGACAATCACTGAGCAGACCTGTTTTCAGCCGCTTACTTCTAACCTCTGTACTGGTTTCTTGTGAGTGCTCCTGGAGTGGTCTTAGCCCCCTGGTAAAAATGGCTGGGCCCCTTAGGAATCATGGAGCTGTTAGAGTTGAAAGGGACCTTACAGATCATCTGGTCATCTGGTCTAACCCCTCTGCAACAAACAGGGACATCTACAGCTTGACCAGGTGCTCAGAGCCCCCTCTAGCCTGACCTTGAATGTCTCCAGGAACGGGACATCCACCACCTCTCTGGGCAGCCTGTTCATTGCTTCTAGAAAAGTGTTGTAGTGTTCTGGTCTTCTACCCTTACTGTAAAAAAGAAAAAACTTTTTCCTTATGTTTGTTCTGTTTTTTTGTGTGTATTTTTTTTCTTCAATGTGAGAATATCGCACTCATCCGCATAAGACTCCCTGGAGCCTTTTCTGCTCCAGGCTGAACAGCCCTAGCTCTCAGCCTGTACTTTCAGGGGAGGTGTTCCATGCCTTGGATCATTTCTGTGGTCCTTCTCTGGATGTGCTCCAACAGGTCTGTGTCTCTCCTGCACTGAAGATTCTCCATCTGGACTCAGTACTCCAGGTGAGGGCTCACCAGCGCAGAGCAGAGGGACAAGATCACCTCCATCACCCTGCTGGCCATGCTGCTTTTGATGCAGCCCAGGATACAGTTGGCTTATGTCTATAAGGGCGTGTTGCTGGCTCGTGTCCAGCTCGCCATCCACCAGTACCCCCACATCCTTACATGGTGACCTTGTTCAGATGTCAGTAGCAGTGCAGCTGCTGTCATGTATCCACTGTGAGGAAATTCATGATGAGGCTGCCTTGAGAGGCACACTCAGTGCCTCAGTGGTGAAATGGCTGCAGCTCAAAATCTGAACTGGCATGCTGATTCTTGATTACGTGCAGTGGTCTTTTAAACAGAAAAGCTTCTCAACCTGCAGAAGTGCTGCCTCATGGTATTTGTGTTACAGCCTGAAGTACTAGGAATTATTGCTGCTGCCAAGTAGTGAAAAATTAAGCAATGCTTTGAAAAAAAGAGATCATCAAATACAATGGTACATCAAATATTTAAGGTAAAAGTAAGAAAAGCAGTTATCTTGCCTTATTTTGAGTAGTTAATTCCCTAACAGCCCCCCCCCCCCCTTTTTTTTTCTTCCTGTTCAGGAGGTAAACTCTCCAAAGATTTAATTTTAAGCCTCAGTTTGAGAACGTGAAAATGAAATTATTGCATAATTCTGTGTGTTGAACGGCATTGTGAGAATTACATATGTGCACATCAGAATTTCTGCAATATTCAATAGGTGGCAGAATTTGAAATAGAACTACAGTGTGATTGAACTAATAAGCTGCTTTCCTTCATTAAAAGGAAAGAGACCCATTAATAGTTTTTATTATATGAATGGGCAAGCATTTGAAAGACAATACTAAACTGATGTTTTATATTATGGGTATTACTGAGCAATGTAGTAAATGGTGAGGATCTTTTTGATATATATAAATAACATACATATTCCACAGTTTTTTCATCTCTTTATTTTGCTGTTTCAGTGCTACTAGATGTGCAGGTTTCTTTGTTTGCTCTTTGAATTTTTTTAGGGCCTTCAGAACTGAACTATCTTAAAATTTCAGAGGGGGTAACACTTTCAGTTTCTTCTATTCATTCTTCAGATGGTGAAAGCTCTTGAACTATCTTAAGGTCTTTTCTTCCTGATGAAGCAACAACAGAAAAGATTCATTTTTCTCTCATCTAGACAGTGATTATTTTGAGCATGTCTCAGTACTTGGTTTGATCTTTTATGGGATGCTTGCTTTAACTCCAGTTTTATTTTGAGGCTTTGGTTGATACTGTACCTGTAACAAACTATAACTTTGTTGGAAGGAAGAAGGGAACACCTCTGAAATGAATGTGTACGTATATTTTAGGATGTTAGTACTGAAGATCTGATGGTGTTTTAATACTGTGTGGACATGTACTGACCCTTGTGCTGTGCACAGGCATATTCTCTGCAAGGGTTGGGGATCTCAGAGGTAAGAATAGGCTTTTAGCATGGACCCAGCTAATCTAGTAAAAGTGCGTGTATCTCCTGGTCTTTCTTTGAGAATGGGGAAGAGATAACAGTACTAGCAGAGTATGTTGCATTGCCAGACTAGTTTGTCTGTATTTAGCATCTTGTACCAGCAGTAGCATATTCTTATTCTGGAGATGTTTGTTGTGTACATATAACTGTAAGAGCTAATGATGTATGTGTGCTTTTTTCAGACTAAAACATTTGACTGATTGTACTTGCAAGGATAATTATTCCCTTGAGAGCAGAAGTCTTAAAACGAGAGGTATTTTCTGGAGTTGCATGTTAGTGGAACTAAAGGCTGCTCTTGACTCCACTAGAAATACTATCGACTGTTTTGTCGAAGTGGCCTTGGGATAGAGTTTTTGTATGTGCAAAACTCAGTTGAAGACATTCTCTTTCCTATTTCCACATCCTGTTATCCATTAATGACCTTTCTCTACATATTCTTCTTTGGCATAAAATCCTCTCACTGCAATGAAAGCCCGCCTGAATGCTGTGGTTACTCAGTCTGCACATCAGCAAGAAAGAGAGCTAAGTTCCATGTCATTTGGAGTTGTATGAAGGATGAAGAAAAGGAGGGATGGCTCCAGCCCCTCCAACTGCTAGCAGCCATCTTCTAGAGTTTTGCAGTAGTGACTACAGAATTCATGCACACATGCTGTATTTTTTGCTGTAGCCTATGGAAACGTTTGGAGTCAATTCACATAGCATTCTGAAAGCAACCATTGAGGTTGATGTTTAGGACTACCTTTCTCTGGGCATAGGAATTTGTGTGTGTACAAAGTATTCTAAGAAGTAGACCTTTGCTCTCACTGTTTATTGCAAATTGTTGAACAAGATATGAACAAAATTAGGTGGCTGGATGTTTTCAGTCCACTTACACTTTCAGGGTCTTCTGGAAATATAATGTAAAATACATCATTGCAGGAAAAAGAGAAGATAGGCGTAATGTGATCTTGTTGAAAGACTACCTGAAAGTAACTTCTAGGAGAGGCTTGGTATGTATGAGACAATATTCCTGAAACACTGTTAAAGATTTGGAGGCAAGATAGAAAAAGAACAGGGCAGTTAGTGGCAGAAGGGCAATGAAAACAATTGGCATAAGAATTAGCGTACTTTGGAAATAGCAGAACGATACATTTTCATATAATATCCAGCTGTCATTTAGGAATGAGCAGGCACCTTGCATCTTTGGTAGGAGGAGAGTTCTTATTTTGAAAGATGCTCTTCATGCCCGGCTTTTTTTGTTGTTGTTAATGAAAGGAAAATGGGAGTAACAAAGCAGAAGTACCTTTGGTGGTGAACTTGGCAAGTGGCAATTACTGGAAGAATTTTACATTAGTATACATGGCTGCGTAGCAAGTACCCTCTTTTTTTTTTTTTAAATTCATTCCTTATGTTTTTTGGAAAAACTTATTAGACACCAAATATTTGGTGGTCAGTAGTAATTACTAGTCATTTACTTTAAAGTAGCAACCTACTAGTGAATGATGGTATATGCCAGACTTGCCCTTTTGCTGGACATCACCTCTTTTTCTCAGGTGTACTGAAACAACAGGATGTTTCCTTGTTTGTCATAAGGAAATGATAACTTGATTGTAAAAATATGTAGATGCTCTGAGAGCTGAGGAACTAGATTTGAAGTATAAAGGAACACAGGTTTTCCTCAGCGACAAATGACACCTCAACAGCAGTAACAAAAAACAAAAAAAGAAAAGGGGAACAACAACGACAACAAAAAAAAGACTTCTGTAACAGCAATTGATGAAATGGGAACAGCATATGGATTCACTCGTCCCATATAAGGACAAACAGTGAGATGCTTCACATTTCCTAAATGACATAAGTGAGATTAGGGATTCTGTTTTTCTAAATTTTTTGTTTTTACTCATTGTTTTCCATGATAGAAAAATTAGGAGCGTATAGTCAGTAGTCCTGATGCTACAGTCCATTATTACTGTCCTTGTAGTTTGTTTAGGGTAGAAAGTCATGAAAAATACCTATAAATAGGACTTTCTTTTTAACCTTTACTATAGGCTCTTACTCAAAAAAGTGGAATTTCTGTGAAGAATGAATAGTTTTCTTTGGTAATGTCAACAAAGAAGAATATTTGCTGTAATTGTACATGCCAGTTGGATCTACAAATGCTCCTATGAAGATTATTAAAACACTTCTTTAATGCTTTATAATAGCACTGCAATTGTCACACTAGTTCTAAAACACAGTCAGTTATCTTATTCATCGCCTGTTCTGTAGGAATAGAGAAGTCCAAGCCAAAATGAACGGCTCTGCTGTGGCTGCACTGTATCGACAAATAGTAAGAGAACACAGGCTGCAATCTAAGCAGGAGAGGCAGACAAAGAGCGTATTATCCTGATTTTTAGAGATGGGATACTGAGGCACAGAAAAATCTAATCAAGGTCATACAAGAATGTTGTTCTGGAGCCAGGAACTAAGCTCTTCTTCAGCCCAGTTGTACTGCTTCAACCAGAGTTGCTCTTCTGCAGAAGATAATGCAGCTTCCCAGGCGAGAGACACAGTATCAGTTCTGTCTTGCTGAGTGTTTATGAAGAAAATGCCAGTTGGAGGATTAAGGTCTGTTTCATGGCAGTCTGCACAGAAGCAATAGGAGGGAAGTACTTTCAGTCAAGGGATTTTCTCTTGAAGAATGATTGACTGTGGGGTGAATGTTGTTGCTGTGTATTCTCAAGGAAATGGAAGAAGAAAATCTGCACTCCTTGTAGGATTTCACTATAGTCTGTCCAAATGATGGTTCTACTAAAACAAGTTATTACAAATTAATTGTATTTTAAACTTTTTCTTTCTCTTCATCTATGTTAAGGACTAGCAAATGTATTCAGCATTTCCTTAAAAATAAAAAAAGCAAAAGTTAATGTCAGGGAAGTTACATTCTTGCTACTTTTTTTTTTCTAGGCCACCTGATTTATCATCATTAAAGCCATGGTTTTAACAAATGAGAAAAATAATAACAAATGAGAAAAAAACTCTCAGTGACTTAGCATGGCCTACCATAAAGATGATGTGTGGTACACTGGTTGTGTAATTTGGAGAGAGGAGAGGTTATTATTTTATTTTGATTTCAAGTACTTTGACTCGCACAACAGGAAACTTTGGATCTTTGCACTAGGTACATATAGAAATCCTGCTGATTCTAACTTACCTACACCATTAGTAAATATTTATTGATTATAGTGAACTCTTAGGATTATTGTGCAGTAAAAAAAAGAACACAAGCTGACACTAGTTGATGCTAACTTCTCACCTCTTTGGCTAGCCATAATCAGAAACGACATTCACACTGAACTAAGAATACAATTCTCTGGTTGCTCTGACTGTTTCTCAGCTGTTCTGGTAACCTCATAATAGCTTGTTATGCTCTTGTGGTGATTGGTTAGCAATTATTGCCTAAACTTGAACGTCAAAAGTTATCTGTGAGATTTGCTTTGGAGTAGAGAAAGACCTGATTTTTTTTTTTTATTTTTTTTTCCCAGAATTAAAAGTGTATGAATTTCTATTTTCTTTTAAGTCTTAACTGGTGTCCTGTAGGGAAGAAATAACTTTTATAGTTGGAACGTTCTTAGAATTGGTGTTGCCATTGGTTCTGCTGCAGCAGTGCATACCAGTCATATGGGAGATAGGTATTTTTGATTGTACAAAGTCAGGAGGGCATGGTGACAGTGCAGCTCTTCCTTCCATTTTCATGTCATAGTAGCAAGGCTGTGCTTGTGAATATCTTATCTGTTACTGCTTAACTCAAGGAGAGCAAGAGCAACCTCAAGCTTTTCTTCTTTATCTCTTGTTTCAACTGCTGTTATCATATTAGTCTATCTCCAAATGGGATCAAACCAAGTGCTCACCAAGTAGCTCAGAAAGGAAGTCAGCCTTGTAAAGAAAGGGACAGGAAAGTTCTGTAAGAACGTATTTCTAATTCTTGAGGTTTCACTTTCCAGGAACGGGAGAGCCTTTTTTCTACTCCCTAACCACCATTTGCCTTGCTGGCTGCCTTGGTGCCCATCTTGGCAATCATGGAAATCACCTGTGTTTTGATGGATGCTGATACGGCTATAGAGAAATGGAGAAAACAGTCTGCATCACTGATGAAAGGGAAGAAGTCTCCTTCTCCGATGGCATTCTTAGCCAGACTTCTAGTGCTAAGCTACCAGAAGGAGTTAGCTCTACAATAGGAGTATTTGAGTGGCTCACCTTTCCTGGAGAAAAAAAAAAAAAAGAAAAATAAAAAAAAAATCCCCTGTTGTCGCTGATACTGTTTTCACCTTTGCCTATGGCCAGACTAACATATTTGGCATGTGAAGACTCTCCTGACTTGCAGAAGTCTGATACACTTTTCTGAAATCTGTTAATGTCTCTGGCCCACCGAACAGCGGCTGCTCAGTGAAGGGCGGTGAGACCAGGCAGTGAGACTGCCCTGTGGCAGTCATCAGCTGTTGTAAAAGAGAAAGCTGAGAAGTCCTGGGTACCTTCATCATAGCTTCAGTACTTCTGTAGCTTAGAAATATTTGAAATGCCAAGGAAAGCATTGAAAAGACATCAGACATTTCAGTGGGCTCTTAAATCTCTCTGCTCTTCACTCTGCTAATTCTGCTGTACCACTGTGTTTAGGTTGGTTCCTTCCCTTTTCAGGGTTACTGGTTCATCAGAAAGCTTTGGCATCTTCTGGCAGTACATCAAAACCTTCTAATTTTGTCGGTTATTGTAGCCAACAGGCAGCCCTGATCTCTCTTCCTGTCCTCTGGATGCCAAGGTGTGCTGTCCCAGCAGAGAAGCTGGCAGAGTCCACCTGCTGCAGATGTCTGAGTAAGCGTGTATGTGGTGAAATGCTGCAGCTGTTGCTAAAGATCAGGCATCTAACTCTGGAGAGCCATACATCAATCTTAAATGAAATGTAGCCCCATCATCCATGAAGGATACTGTTGGTGCTGACAAGTCTCATTTGCAGCAAGCCCTCTATTGATAGGTGTTCAAGAAGAAAGAATTGTTCTGTTGCCACATAATGATTCATGGAGAATCTCCAGTTAGGTTGTATGACATTGACTTGGAGTTATGAGGGAAATGAAGATTATTCCAAGTTATTTCTCTTCTTACTGTTTTCAGAACTGAATAAACCTGAAGTCTAATACAGTGACTGCATTTTCTCTTCCGTGTGTGCACAGCTGAGTGTGAATGCACTCAATCTCCAGTATTTTTTATAGTAATATACTTGAGCTTGTAAAAGAAATTCACTCCTTCTGCAAGGTCAGAACATGGCTTCCATGCCTTACTCTCCATGTGCAGGTGTCTGGTAGTTCTACGTGTATATTCTACACTTGGGATGTCATCTCTACACAGTCTGTATCCAGAAGCAGTCAAGGTCTTTACAAGTAACATATCTTTCAATGTTTCTTACCATCAGTGATTTAATTTTGGCTCTCATTTCATAATAAAGTTACTATCTTGGTGATTTCCAGACATAAGCAAGACAAAGTTTGTAGCTGGAGGTATATCTTTAAAAAGACTAATTGTATCTGGTAGGGAAAACAGAAACATTTTTGGACATACCTCATCTCTGTATGGCCCAAAAGCCAAATCTAACTGTTTACCTGTGTAATTGAAGTAGTTTATGTTTACATGGCTCTTCTCGCTTTCTTTTAAGCATACAAAAGTCTGTTTCTTCCCTATGTTTTGCTTACCTTAGTTTTGGAGGTTAGTTTTCTGATTGGTAGGTGAAAGGTTTGGTGTTTGTTTATTTTGTCTTTGGACATTAATGTGCTGAACTGGCATCTACCTTGCTACACAGCAGCAGGTTTTCTTAACTCATTCACTTCTGAGTTTGCCATTGCATTCCACCCATGTCTTGCTTTCCCTGTTTTTCCCTGCAGATCTAGCAGAGAACAGGCAGTGGACAACAATTTCTGTCTCAGCTCTCACTGCACCCTCCTGGAACATCAGTCCACTCTAGCCCTAAGCTGCAGTGTCTAAATGCACATATACACTGGACTTTATCTGTATTTTAGCAGCTTGAATGTTTGTGTTTACCCTGTGGTATAAAATCTCATCTAAAAAATTAACAGTAAAGCTTTAACAGGAATTCACGTGACCAACCAAGTGAACCTTAGTGACACGGGACCCTCTCTCAACATGCGCTGGTTTCGTAGAATTATTACCAACACCATTCATCATTGAAGGACAGGCAGGAAGGCCTTCAGGAACAGAGAAGGTAAAAGTTAACCTGTTTGGTTACCTCACACTGTATCATTGAAGAGTTAAATAGTGAAGTGGGAACTTGGTTTGAAAGATCATTTTAGTGTTAGAAATGTATGAAGAACTATGTAAAGCAGATGATGTGCTACTGAATGCTGGTGGCAGAAGGCAGGGGCAGGAAGATGAAGGATGGAGGTGAAAAGGACCATACCAGTGCCCAACCATAAGGAAAAGGACCATACCAGTGCCCAACTTTGATCAGCATAAATTCCTGTGGCACTGCTGCCTGATTTACGGTTGAAACAGAAAATTCCAAAATAACATTTATTCTGAGTGTCATACAGTGTTACAGAAAGAAGATTGTTAGAGAAGAAATCAAATGCCTTTCCAAACACAAAGGAGTAGCTGGGTGCTTTAGGGGTTTGTTCTGTGTCAGGGGCTGCACTTTATCTGCATTGTACAGAGTGAAATAAAGACTCTGGGAGCAGAAGAGCTGTTTTCTGCCTGCTCCAGGAGGTAAGAACTTCCATAGGAACAAGTTTTCAGAAGTGGGGTTTTCAAGGAGAAAGAATTTGTATTAGCTTCTGTCTCATCATCTGCGTTACCCTAAGATGTGGAAAGCTGAGATTTCATGGTGCTGCAGGTGTGCAGCACGTTTTTTAACATGTGAATTTTATATTGTCCAGTGTTCTTGTGATGCATTATTTTTGTGGTAGCCCTGGCAAATCTGATCCTGTGCTGCCAACTTACTGTAGGCTGAAATTGTGAATAGCCTGCATAAATTTCATAAAACTCAGAATTCTGGAAGAAAAGCCTCTTTTTTTCCTTCTCCCCCCCATTCCATTTGTTGCTGTTGCATACTGTGTCATGCAAAACAGTAATGTCAGCAAAGCTCACTTTACAATCTTTTCAAACAGATTGTTGTTCTGAAACAATTTTGAATATTTTCTTTCACTTATTAGGAGTCTTTGGGAATAGAAGTTACCACTTCCAACTTTGGTAGAGTCTCAACTGTAGTACAAAATCCTACATTGTCATTGTGAGTGATATGTCCTGTATTAATGTAATTAATGGAAAATTCCCAGTGTTCTCTAGGATTGCTGACATCCTCATGATTGCTCTAAGCTGGGATGCAACATACCATCCAAAGGCACCTTCTCTGCCTTGAAGGTGTCACCACTGAAGCTTCTTATTGCACTGACTTGTCAGTTCTACCTGCAAGGGGAGGCGGTGTCCCTGCATTTTTCTCATCTTGATCAGTGTTTTGTTTCATTTATTATTGCTGTTGTTGAAAAGTCCAATATTTCTGTTTTGTTCTTATCAGTCACTTGGGTTTTAAGAGCACAGAGCCTTTGGTTCCCCGTTATTAACACCCAAAGCGGCAGGACTTAGGACAATTGCATTTGGTGCTATGTTAGTTGTGTCCTGAATGTTTAATTGTACATTTCCTCTATTTCATGGTTATTTCAGCCATGACTGCCTTTCTTTAATCAGAAAAGGAAGCTTGATTGTTACTTTGTGGTTCTGACCCTGAAGTTAGCCGTGAACTGAGCACAGGCTTGGACTAAATGACATCCAGAAGTCTCTTTCACCTTAGATTATTCCATGATTAATTGCAACTGTGACTCCAGCACTTCTGGGAGTAGAATGCAAATGGCTAATTATTGAAACAATTTGCCTTTTTTTTTTTTTTGGGGGGGGGGGGGGGATTAAAAGGGGAAACAAAAGGAAAATCATATGGGGGGAGGAGAATAAAGCTGATGCAAGGAATGTTATATTTATTGCTAAGATAAGACTACCCTGTCTATGCAAGCATGTTTACCTGCTGTTTGAATGTTACCCCAAAGACTACTTTGTATTGTTTCAGTTTCAAGTTTCTTTTCACCATTCCAATTACTTAGCTTAAGTAATCTCAAATGTAAAAGTAATGTAATGCACTGTAAGATTTTTTGTTCCCCTCCATTTCTGAATGCTGCAGAGATTTTTCAGCTCTAGAACAAGAGGAAAATATTGAGCAAATTTCTAGAGGCAGACTTTTGAAAATCTGTATCTCTGCATGGGTTTGGATTTTCTTTTCATTGCTTTTTTTTATTTTATTTTAAAGCTATTCTTTTGTTAGTTCTAAACCACTTTGACTGCAGTATTCCTTCTCTCTTCTTTCCTCCCACCCTTCTTCCACATATGCATTACTAATATTTTTTAAGTAGGCCTTGTGTGACTACTTAGCAGAGCAACTGATATGTAAGAGAATGTTTAAAGTGTGTATAATTTATAGCAAAAGATCATCATTAAAAATTTAATTTCCCACACAATATTGTGAGGTCTTGCTGTTCACAATAACCTTAATTCTGCAGGGGAAGAATGTTTTAGATTATTTCTAGCTTGTGTTTTATTATATGGCTGGATGTAAATGATTATGAATTATATAATAACAGAGAGGGGACTTCATATAAGTCATCTGGCTTTGATTGTTGTTAAAAATAATTATTTTGTGTGTTATTGTAGAAGTTAAAAGTTGTATCTGACACCTGCATTTTTGTGTTCCTGCCACAGCTTGTAGAAGCAGTGTTTTCTTTCCTTTCTATGGCATTTGTGCTTTTTACTGCACATTTTACCAAGCTGATGTCTTACAAAACTGTGTCATGTGGCTACAGCTGTCTTTATAATTGCAAATGCTAGTAATATAAAAACTACAAGCAGAATTGTATTTGTTTCCCAAGCATCAAGGGAAAGCATCTGTACAGTAATAGTAGGCTTAAGATTTTAATCTGAGAATGCCGGGTTTCCTACAGTCAGCATTCACTGTCTCTGGTTCCAGGTACCTGGCATATGTTACACATGATATGGGACGCTCCACATCCTGTTAGTCAGGCAGCTCACTTGCAAGCAAGTCTTTTGTCTATGCTTGGTATTAACAGACATGGCGGGCCAAAAGATTTTGTTAAGGGAGCCCAACGATTTGATGCAGTAAGGAGAAGGGCACTTAAGAGTAGACTTTCCACAAAGTCTGGCAGGGCTATAAAATAAGTTACCTGTCCTTTCTTGCCATCAAAATCTGCTTTCAATCTGCTGAAAGCATCTTCAAATAAATGACAGAATGTGATAGGGCCCATGAGCAGCTTTTACTTTTTGGAAATGGTGTGCAGCTCTTTTGCCTTGAACTTGCAGTTATCTGTATTAGCAGTTAGCAAACAAGAGGGTCACAGGCTGTGGTAGAGATCGCTGTGCCAGTGTGAGATGAGTGATGCCAGCTTCAGTATCTCTTTGCCCTTTAGAGGAGCCCTGGTAGTGGTAGAAGATAAATGCTGATCACAATCCTTCTCTCTTTGGTCCCTCCATGTTCTTTCTGAGTTTAGTATTACTTGAGAACCAGATGATCTTTAAGGTCCCCTTCAAACCAAAGCCATTCTCTGATTGCTTGATAATTGCTTACCTTACTTACAAGTCTTCTGTTGTCTTCTTCTATATTGGTACCTTTTTTCCTGAAGAGGTCTTTCCCGAGTTAACTTGGGAAAAAGCTGTTTTCTTTTCTGAAGTTAACCCTTCCTGAGGAGCTTATTGCCAGTGCTTTCAGCTAACAGCCAGGGAGGTGCAGTGGTTGCCTCTAGAAGATAAATCTTTGTTTGGAGACACTCTTGTTTATGCTGCAGATAAAAAGATCTAGATTGTCAAATGGCTGTAATCAGCTCTAGGAACAGTAATGTCCAAACAAAAGCTTTTTTTGGGGGGATGCTTTGGGTAGGACATATCAACAACTAACTGCTCTTATTAAAAGTGAGAAAACATATAAGAATATATATATGTATATATATATATGCTTACTTATATTGTCTGCTTCCTTTTTTCATTTTGTACTGTCCTTATTTCCTTGGTTCTAAATTCTCTGTGATACGGATTGCATTTGTAATACTGTCATGTCTAATAAAGTAAATCTCTGATTTGAATTTCTGGTGAGAAAATACTAATGCGTGGTACAGCTTTTAATTAAAAAATAATTTATATATAACGTGTGTGTGCTTACAAATCATGAGTTTAATCAGGAAGATTGATTTCTGCCTGTCTTGTTAACATCAATGGAACTACTAAGGTTAGTTGAACCAGCTTAGACTTGATGAATTTTTGCTTTTATAAATTCCTGCATAATGAGTTTTTAAGGAATCCAATCTGAATGACACTGTTTATAAAAGCTTTTTAGGTACCATGATTAAAGAAAAACAATTTATTTGTCTAGTCTGATTCCTGCTTCTGATTTTCAACTTGTAGTTCTTCAGTCCTTAGATTAGTTTAAGTGGCTTTTGACAGGTAACTAATAACATCAACTTGGTAACAAGGCTGATATTTGCAGTGGAGGTTAGTACTTCCACCAGACTATTACTATGAATCTGCAAACTCAAAAAAACTTCCAAGATGCTGCCTTTCAGAATGTCACTTGTGCTGCATCTGTGCAGCACTCTGATGCTGTAGCCCTCACAGCTCTGTTTCGGTACACCCTCTTGCATGTCTGTGCTGTACCTTTGCACCTCAGCTTCTGCCACCTCAGTATGACAAGAACCTGAGTGTTTGCTGTTTGCAGAGAGCTTGCAGGTACTAGAACTTGCCCTTCTGTCTACTTGACCATGTCTGGTGGGAAAAGACAGATAATTTTGTGATCCTGTGAACTAACCCGATTTCTTTTTCTGTGTCCTTGGATAGATTTCTGCTGTATTAATGCCGTACGTGTTTCTGTAGGTTATTCCCTGCAGCCCGACTTTATGCTTTAGAGCTAGGTATAATGAAGCCTTGTATACAGAGAGGTGCAAGCTAAGTGCACCTTAAAGAATTTAACATTGAAAAGGTTGCAACTTTTAAGTATGTTTTCTGTTTGCAAAAGGCAAGTCTTTTCATAGCAAGATTGTCACTGGACTATTCAAGCAAGAGGAAAAAATAAATATTCTGTAAACATAATGAAATGCTTGGGTTTGAGCTGGGAGTCTGTATCAAATTATACCTTGAAGAAATACTGTTTTCATTGGTGTTTTTAAATCTGTTAGTGGTTATCTGTATGTTCTGATTGGAAATGAGGTTTTGACTATGCAAGAACTGCCTATGTAAAGTGATCTTTAAGATCACTAATGTATCGCATGAAAAGAAATAAATAAAGCAAACAGATCAAAGTAGTTATACTTAACTACTGCACTCCTTCAAATTTTTCTCAAATGTGTAATTTGTAGTCACCTGCTTGTGGTACACTGAAAGCTTCAGGTAGTCCAGGCCTGGCACTGCAAGGAGGTGACAGCGAGTCATTCACCCAGGTGCCAGCCTGGTAAGAGCAGTAACAGAAATGGGGCTTGATTTTCAGGAGTAAAGAACAGTATCTGTGAGTTGGTAGTACTGATGTGTGCCTAAGGAAGCCTGCTTGGATCTGCTTGTGGGGCTGCTTGAATAGCAGGAGGGGCTGCCCTGGTCCTGGGGAGCTCTCAGGGCCTGAAGATGGATTCTGCTCCATGGCTGCAAGTGCTGACATCGTAAGCGACCTGCACAGCAGTGCAGGCCAGCCCAAATCACTTAAAACATAATGCTAGGGACAGAATGTTTGCTTTTGGCAAGAACTAATGAAATAATGCACTTGCTTAAGTCACTTTTTGAAGTTAAATAAAAGTGACACATCGCAAACCTCTTGGAGAAGTAATGGTTATCAATCACTAACTGCTGTTGTGCATGTTTATTGTCATTGAGGATCTCTGTGTTTTTCTTCCAGTTGAAGAAGTGCCTGCCTAACAGGTGCCAGGCTGTTGCTTCAGTCTGAATCAGAAGGCATTTTTGCAGGTTCTGTAATGGATTTGGGATGCTGCTGAGTAACTCTGGAATGCCATTTTGTGACATCTTTACTTAAAGATGTGACATATTTAACTAAATGACAACAAGTAAAGGTGTTAACGGCCCGTGTGGCCCAAATGAGACACAGTTCCTAATGCAGTAACGCCTTGGTTGGCAGTGTTGGCTCTGGTGGCACAGTCACAGGACCAAACATGGCTAAAGTTACTGCCCTCAATGCTGAAATGTAGTGTCTGAGCACACATGCTTGTTCTCAAGTTATAACAACACAGAGCTAAGTGTGTTAACTCACTTCTGTTAGAGCTCTGAGGCCTTTAGTAGTAATTTAAGCCCATTTTACTCTATGCTTGTAATGGCTTAAAAATTTGTGTGTTGCCTTCTGTGTTTCAGCTGAGAGGGACAAGTGTCCATCATGGTGTGACTGTCCTATCATCAGATTCCTTGTGCTGTCACTGGGAAATACCTTATTAACCATCGTTGTCTCTTCCCAGTTTTTTCATACAGGAGAGCATTGAACAAGGAGGGAGATTTGCAGAGAACAAGGAATTTCGTGTCATTACATCTGGTTCAGAACAAAGATGTCATTCCTGGCTGTATGAAGCTCTTGTAGCATCCCTGTCCTTGGCTGCTATAACCAGCTTTTAAGCAGGGGACTTTCTGCAGCAATCTGTAATTGAGCTTGGAATATTGTAACACGGAGCATATAATTCATGCACTGTGTTTTCTGAAAGAATCTTTTTGAAGAGATCTGAAAAGACGTACTCTTCTGCTGTTTCTACAGCTGACCAGCACAGAAACGTTTAGTGCTCTTCTTGGCAGTGAGCACAGCTGCCTGCCTTCTGACTCAGACTGAGGGAATGTGACCACAGCTGTAGTATAGGACCTTGAAACCCTGAAGAAGAAAAAAAATCTCTTAAACATAGTAATAAACTGTTATGGAGCAGTGTATAAATTTGCTTTCTATAAGTTAATATAACAATAGTGGCCCTACAGTATTTAATTCTTTTTTTCTTAACATTTATTTAAAGCATAATTTCTAATTCTTGTATATATTTTTAACTTTCCCACAGATATGCACTTATTTGGCCATTATCCAGCTCATGATGATTTCTATCTTGTAGTGTGCAATATCTGCAATCAGGTAGTCAAGCCACAGGTTTTCCAGTCGCACTGCGGTAAGTGAATGTTTTCTTTCCTGAATTACAGTGCCAAATAAGCCTATGGTTCTCTTAAGAATTGTTGCATAAGGTCATGACAGAGGCATTGCAGATACTTTTCCAATTATCCCGTGTTCTTTCCACAGAAAATGAGGAATGCCTTCAGATAAGCATGTTTCACATAAAGAAGTTAAATCAGTTGTCCTAGAAGCTGGGCTTTTCGAGTTGAACTTGTTTTGCTAAATTAAGATATTTTAACCAATCCTGTTGGTTAGATACTAGCTAACCTAAAACTGTTATGATGTAATGTTGGATTATCTTTTATTAAAGCAGCACAGTGATATTGGTTGATGTTAGCTAGGACCTGGATGTTGTGATGGGTTATTTTCTGATGGGATTTATACATAGGTGCTTATAGGGTTAATTTTATTTCTCATAGGGCTTAGTGTTTAACATAATTGGCATGTTGCATCACATTTGTTAGAATTTGCTTGAAAACTGTTCATTTGAGAAACTGCAGAAATGTGGAGAATATCATAATTATTAAGAAATAAGTAAGGTGATAATTTTTATTTGTAAGTAGAACAGCTTTGGTTAGAAATTTTTGTTATTGATTAACAAACTGCTGTCAAATATTCTCTAAAAGCTTCATCCCAAGGTCTGGTTTATTTATTATTTATATGGTAGTTTCTTCATTATTTGTCCAGTGGTTTGTTTCTGGTTTGTTGTTTTAAAGGATTGCAAAGCATGACTGGAATGGCTCACTTTACATGAGATTTTTAAAATTTTTCTTCTTAAAATTCAGTTTAATCAAATTAATTTGAAGGTGATTGCAAAGTAACAAATGGTAGCTAGTGGTGGTATCAGTGAAAAACATTAAGAGAAGAACAAACAAATACCAAGATTTTCCTTGCCTATGTGCAACAAATAGACTTCATAAATCCTCTGTCCCCTTCAGTCTTCTCAACAGCAAGGCAACTCAGTAAGTGAAAAATGTAAAAAATGTATTTGCTTTGAAGGAGAGATTACCAAAATATTACCTTGGGCTCTTATGGATGGACTACTAACAGCCAAGCAGGAGTGATTGCATGCATGTTGAAAATAAAAATGGAATTAATGCATTATACAGAGGTATGTCATAAACCAAAAAATAAGTGCTGATGAATTCCTGACTAATTTTTATCAAAAATGTACTGATGTAGCCTTCTGTAGTTGTACTGGACATGACCTTCTAGCTTGGGAAACAGTATGAAGTTGGGCCTGTTTTCACACAGCAGCCATGTAGAACTCTTACAAGAAGCGTAAAGTGATGTGCTGGATTAGTGTTTTGAATTCTTTATCTGTCAAAATTTGCTACAGGATGGCATAGTTAAGTATTCTGTGAATACTTGTTATATATAAGAGCAGAGGTGGTGGAATTTGTTGGTAATACGTCCTTTAAACAATATTGAGGGTACAGAAAGGAACTATGGAAAGGATAGCAGAAAGCTAAGAAGCTGGGCAAAATATTTCTTACAGATGAGAGTGTACTAATCCATGTTGGAAGGAACTTTTTGAGCTTGCTAGAATTGACCATAACTTCTGCATTGTTGTGTTTTCTGTGAACTGCTAAGACACCGTGTCTGTCCCTTTTTCCTTTTCTCCATTATTCTGTTATTTATGCAGTTCTTTCACTTCATTCTCACAATCCTGTTACACTGAACAATTGAGAGTTATATTCTGGATTGCTTGATTTAAGACCCCTAGGTTAATAAAGATTTTTAAATCAAAAGTCTTGCATTAAAAGCGGTTGAGAATATTGAAAATAATTGACCAAAGGCTTTACCCCTTGAAGATTATATTTAACGTACTTAAATACTTAATGTAGTCAGACTTATTTCAGGAAATGTATACAATATGTGCGAAAAGCCTGTGCAAGAGCTCTAAATATATGTCTATGTTTTGTTTTAAAGATGAAACAGAAAAAGTGATATACTTACCATACAGGGAAGAAGTTTTAGAAGAAGGAAATGTTCTTGGAGGACTTAGTAATTCTTCTATAACAACGGTGATATTTTTTTAAGCATGTTAATCTACTGCAAATACTACATGTTGTGTGACTGACATGCATTGGCTAACATACAACCATTGTGATAAAAAATGGCTAAGATCTAAAGAATGCATCTTGTTAATCAGATTTTAATTAATTTGGTCATACAGCAGTATAATTGTAAATTCAGTGATACTGAAGATCTCTGTCATTAGACTTTGAGGTTATTTAAGACCGCCCTATTCACTGTAAAACATGTTATTTCACATCTTGAAATGCAGCTTTAATGTTGAAACAAAGGCAATGAAAGGAGAAAGCATTGGAAGCCACCACTGTTCTTTTGGCTCTTGAAGGCTGCATCACGAGTAGTCCTTATTGCTACTGACAGGGTACTGGTAGAAATTAACCCCAGAATCTCCTGCAATGTGTGGTTTGTTACTAATATTCCTGGTCAGACACAGTGCATATTCTTTCAGTAAGGATTTAGATCCATGCCAGACATGTGCTTTTTGTCTCTGAATTCCCTGCATTGCAACGTAAAGGTCTTGGCTTTGGAGCTTGATTTGGAATGCTTAGCTTAGTGAACATTCGGGCTCCTGTACACTTCTGTTGTGCCCATCAGGGCATGTGACTTTCTCCAGAGCATTAGAAGACCAACTGCTGCATTTGTCTCTAATTTCAGGCATGTGGCAGCCATCCTTGATGGTGCTGGGAAGTAGTGAAGATTGAAGAAGCAGATGTTGTTGTTTAACTTTTAAGGGTTTGTTTCCTGGACTATCAAGCAGAAGAAGAGAGAAATGTGGTTGTAGTTCAGGCTTTTTAAATGGGAGCCGGTACGTCATACAGCCTTGGACCGGCAGAAGTCAGAAAAACAAAATAGGAGATCTGGCTAATTGGAGGACTGAACTGGTGAACTTGGGAGTCTGTAATAAACACAGCATAAAACCAGGTGTTGTGAAGGATCAGATCTGTCCAGACCTCTAAGAGAAATGCCGAATTATTAAGAGCAGTTTCAGGTCCTTACACCTGTGGAATAAACGTTTGCATCCATCTGTAAGGATTAAACCGTTCATATACATATGATACAGAGTAGCTTTGTAGAGTGGAACAACATTTTTTTTTTTTTTTTAATATGTGAACATGTATTTATTTCTTCATTAAGGGCTTTGAAATGAGACATCAGCCTAGTTAGATGGCTTGTAGCATATCTAAGTGTATTGGTATGTGGAGAATTTTAGTTTTGAGACTGTTTGTTCTCAAATGCTGACCTCGATGAAAATGTAGAACATTTTTGGGACACTGAAAGTGTAGTGCTTTACTATCCCTGAAGTGCATAATGTTCCTAGCATTTGCTTTTTGTTTGTTTGTTTTCTCCAATATATCTGTTTTCTAGAAGATTTTTAGAGCAGCAGCCTGTGCTGAGGTGTCTGACGTACGACTTCTCTTATCTCAAGTTCTGTGGTAGTCTGTCCGTCGCTTGTTAAGACAGGGCCTGTACTGTTTCCCATGAGATGTTTCTCTTTTATTTTAGCCCCAGTCAGAGCAAAGCTTCATATTCTTATCCTGTATTATCCTTTATCGGAATAAAAAGCATCACATACGGATCTGGTTATTTTTTCAGAAATGTTCCTTACTCTCATAGACTTGTTAACTTTGGTCTTTTCCTGTTGGAAAGAAAATCTCTTACAAAAGGCAGCTCTGGAGTAGCAGAGAGCTTGTCAAAACATCTTAGCTTCTTTTAATGAGAGGAAATAAGTTAATGAGGAGAAAGTGTTAAAAGTAAAGGGGAAGAGGAGGCACTGAATTACCAAGTTAAATAATGAAGCTTGGTTAAACAATAACTGCACTATAACCGTGAAAGAAAGTTTCCAAACATACTCTGGAACAGTTTCAAGAAATGTGGAGGGTATCTTAATGAATGGAATGGTTAAGATCCCCATTTGATGAAGTAGTAGCATGTAGAGGAGAACAATTTTGCTTCATCAAGGAAAAGTGGCTACAGAGATCTCTGTTCATTTCTTATTGGAGGTTCATTGCTATCTGTCCTTCCTGTTTCTAAGTTTGTTCAAATACAGTCTTCTGATTAAGAAGCAGAAATTCTTATTCCTTAAAAAAGAAAATACTACCCTTGATGTTTCTTACTTGTGTTATAAATCCTTGGGTTGACATATTCATGTCCTTATGAAAGTAGGAAAACTGTTATTTCCTTTTGATCTTTCAGTTTGGTCGTAGAAGCATCACTGAAAAGAAACAAGCTAGAAAGTAATGAAGTGCAGAAGAATATAAATAATTTTCCTAAGACAAGTTATATATTTTGAATTACTCAGACTAGCTATTCTACATTATAATATCTGTGTGTTACAATTTAATGAACCACAATTAAAGAACAGAAGGCTGAGCTTGCAGTATGAATAGTAATGCTTGGCTTTTCTAACACGAATAAGAACACTAGCAGCAGGTATTTTTGCGTGTTTGTAAGAGTTTTGTTAGGGGTATCACTGTCACATTCACTGGATTATTCTCCATTTTGATATGATTTTCAATTACTCCTTGTCTTTTTTTTTTTTTTAAGTACACGTTTGTTTTCTTTTTAATGGTAATATTTTATCCATTGTATTTGAATTTTTATCAGAGGAAGCGTTCTTGTGCCCTTTAATGACAGTGACATTTTGAATGATTTTCTTTCTGTGGCTGTGATTTATTTATTTATTTATTTACAGCCTTGTCAAAACTTGTTCTGTGGTGTCTATTTATCAAATAAATTTCTGGCTCTCCTGTGGTTAGGTTTCACTACAGAAGAGAACTAAAATAATGAAAATTACTCTCATTCCCCCTGCTTTTTGTTAAATGTAGCAATGGCTGTTTAATGTTAGCAGCTGGACTGGCAAGAATCCAAGTGTTCTTTTTTCTTTTCAGGAGGTAAAGAAGGAACTGAGTATTTTGTACGTACTGTATTTGTGCATTTAACTTGACTTGTGCAATTGGCTAGGATACACTGTTTTTTTTCCCGCAACTTTCATTTCTGTTACTTGAAATTGGAAACTCCTTGTAGCTAAAAGCATACAAAAATTCTCTCTAGCTTTACAGTCTATCAGAAATCTTGTTCTCCAGACCAAATTGCAGTCAATGGCATAACTCTGTTTCCTTTCTGTGGTGGAAATTTTAGCCATAGTTCCTGCAGCGATGCATGCCAGTGATGTAGGTCAGTCCTTGAGAGCTCTGTGGGCCCAATGTGGTAGTGATCTCTGTGAAACTGAGGCCACGAGCCATCTTCTGCACCATTCCCATAGAACTTAAATAGTAGTACAGTGCTGTATGGACAGTCCAGGTAGGGTGAATGCTACCCTTGCAAAGGCAAAACTAAAAGAACTGATTTGAATTCATCTTCTTTTTCCCTAGGTATTCTTAGAGTGCTGTATTTTTAGACTGTCAGAGCAATTATTGGGATTCTGAATGGGTACAGAAATGCCAATTCTGTCTAGGAGAGAGCAGCTCTGTATCCTAACTGCTGATAGACTCTGTCCAGATTCAGAAAAGTGTTTAGATATGTAAAAGGTAAATTGAAATTTTAAGACCTAAGGATTTTTATTCATTGGTTCATTTGAATTCTTAGCTGCTTGTATGCGTGAGACTGTCGGTCACCTTAATATTGTCTACTGTGCTCATCTGGAACAGCTTGAGATTTGGTTTCTTTTGGATACGCCCTAGAGAGAGCTTGATGAAAGATACACTGGCAAGGCTATGTTCATTCAAGGAAAACAAAACAAAATCCTACCTTCTCTGTGATAACTTGGCCGGGAAGCAAGGTATGTGGATTTAGTAGACTTACCTCCTAGTTGCTATTCTCCCATCTTCCACCTCCTAGGAGAGGAGAACACTGTAACCACCAGACACAATATAAACCACAATAAAGCAATGCTTTTTGCATTGGGGCTGTATCAGACAAAGTGAATCTGAATGTAAAGATTAACATTCAGATCCAAGGGATGGATTGTGGCAGAGACTGAAAAATGTGCAGCCAATGCTCAGAGCAACAGCAACGTGGTGTGTCTTCACCTGTAGGTCACTGAGATCAGCTTAAAGCTGGAAGGATTTTGTTTTCTTTTCTCTGTCTAGTAAGTGAATTTAAGTCGGAGCTGTGTTCAGACTTGCTGACCTGCTTACTTAGAAACAACTAGTGCAGTATTTTATAGGGTTGTTTTTTTTAATTTATTTTCTACTATCATCCCACTGCTTATACTGCTGTCTTGTTTATTATTAGTTAATGTTCACAGAGCTTAAAACAAAAAAGGTCAGCTATATAAATATATAAAGAGATAGAAGGTCAATGAGTAGTGCAAGTGGAAAGCTCACAACTGCCGATAGAAAACTACATTTCAAACATTCACCCTTGCAACCTTCATAGGTGGAGGTTGGCCTCTTCTCCCACACGAGTAGCAACAGGACAGGAGGGAAAGACCTCAAGTTGCATTAGAGGAGGCTGAGGTTGGAAACATTTCTTCTCTGAGTGCTCAGGGACTGGAACAGGCTGCCCGGGGAGGTGGTGGAGTGACTGTCCCTGGAGGTGTTCAAGAAACATTTAAATGCTGTAGTAAGAGACATGGGTTAGCGAGAAAATACTGGTTGTAGATGGAGAGTTGGAAATAGAAGATCTTGGACATCTTTTCCAACCTTGGTTTGATTCTGCATGCCAATAATTGAAAATTTCATTTGAAAGATACTTCTAATGAGAAAGCAGGAACATTTTGGCAGTGCTGTTCTCTCAAGGGATTGTACATTGGAGAGTGTACATGAAAGAAGATGACATTCAACAGTGAACAGAATGCTATGCATGTGTGCAGTTGCTATTCAGCATAGTGACCTTCCCCCCATATCCTTCACCTATTTCTGGATGTACATATGAAATTAAAAAATCTGAAACTAAAACACTGATGTGTTTTCCATAATTTACTCGGTTAAGTTTTGGTTTTACAGTGGCTTGATTGCGCTGTAATTTTACAATCTTAAATAATTCCACAGAAGTAGGTTGACAGAGTGATAATGGCACTGGGCTTCTAAATGCACTGAAAGTGTATTGTTCATGTTTACACCTAAGATAATTTATAATGACAGAAATTCTTTTTCATAATGTGATCATTGTTATTACTTAATTAGTGAACTCTTATGGGTTTGCTTATTTTTTAAAAAAACTGCAGGTAAATTGTGTTAAATGATACAGTACATACTTAAACTGGATGGTGTTGTCATGGCATTGATGGAGATGCATATTGCTTGTAATTTCTTCAGTTGAGATTTTAATAGAGATGTAGTTTTAAATAGTAACCAATAAGGATTTCTTTTAAGGAGTGTCCATTTATAGAACTCAGCTGTTGAAGGTTGACTGTAGCATTAGGCTTAAGTTTAATCTCCTACATACTATAATTTACAGGGCTGAGTTTAGTGCTTTGTTCTTCCAACTGCTGCACTTGTGGAGGGGTGGGGGTGTGATAGTGAGGGAGATGGGAAAGGTACGGTGAAAGTGTGCAGTCATAGACTGTAAAAACCTGCCAAAATTAAAAGCAGAGCTATTTGGGCTGAAGTTTTCCATCGTATGTTTTTCCTGGGCTGTAGAAAATGGATGTCTTCCGTCTCAGAGAAGGAATGTGTTGGTAGTGTGTGTTTCTCTTAAAGCAAAAAAATCAACCAGACTCCACAGTCCTATTCCTAGGTAAAATTCAAATTATGAAATTATTGGATTCACTGTTCAGAAGTGTTTTGGTGAGCTAAACATAAGCAAGAATAAGTCTATTTTATATCACATTATGTTTCACTGTTCAGAAGGTACATTTGATGTGGAATCTGGGTTTGCCAAAGGCCCAGACAGAAAGCCATTGCTTCTTCAGTGTTCAGCGTATCCTTAAGTCTGGAGAGCAAGGCTCCTGTCCGTTGCTCTCTCTGTTGATCCAGCCCATGGTCAGACGAGGAAGATGTGGTGGGTTTATTTGGGTGGGGTTGCTTTCTGAAAGTTGACGCATTCAGATGTGTTTTTGTGTTCCAGAAGGTAATTAGCACCTGGATTAGTCACAGCCCAGCGGTGTTCCCTTTCAGCTCTGTAGAAGTCTTGTCTGTGTGAAGCCTGCCCGATGACAATGACTTCTAGCAGTTCTCTGACCATTTTTGGTCTAGTTAGTTTTCCAGCTGTTACATGTAATTTCTCATATGCTAACATTAGGAATTTCTTGCAAAGCAGGCTCTGGGCCTGGCAGGAGGCCAGGGCATCCCAATCATAGTGCAGGCCCTCGTGGCTGCCCAGGTTGGGTTGCCTCAGTTCGTCCCATTGTAACCAGCTCGTTATACTGTAAAACTGTGGGACCTGACTGGTGCCGCATCTGTTCAAAACATTCTGTTTGCATGCATAAAACACTGTACTTAAAATTCTCATCATTTCAGCTGTAACTGAAGCTCTTCTGAGTGTTTCCTATTTCCCAGTCCTGCAGTGATTCATATAATTATCTTAACAGTGTAATGTTATTCTATTTAACTAGTGGTATTAATGTAATAATTGTCATATTAAAATCTAAAAATATTGAATTAGGCATTCTAAAATATATTTTATCATTACAGATAGGTTAAAAGTGCTGTAGGATTCAATTTCTAAAATAGAACTGTTGTATTTATCTGGATAGAGTAATTAATCAGATTTTACAGGACATAATAAGAACTAATAGATGAAGGGCAACTTATTCACCTCACTAGATGCGTATTTTGATTAAAATTTATTTTCAAATGCCTGATTTAGCTTCCTGCTCCAAAATCTACCAATTGTTAAGATGCAGAAATAAAATCTAGGAAATCTGCCTCACTAGCTGTTTGTTAGACTACTGATGCTGCTAATGAGAAACATTTTCTTTGACTAGCGTTATGGGAAATAATAGACTTTTTTTCTCTCTTTTTTTTGACAGACTTCCTGTTTCTGAGAAAATAATCTTTTATCATGCTTAGTGTCTGCTCTGTATCTAGTGAAGTATAACTAATACCATACTTACATAAAATACCAACCATTGCATATGAAAAGTATGTTTAAGGCTAGCGTTACTCTATCATTATTTTGTACTACTGCTTCCATTTTATTCCCAGTGAATAAATAATGTGTTGTTCAGAGTTATTCTTTTCATGAGTGCATCGTCAGTGTTGTGGATTACTAATCATGCAACTAGAAAATTTTATTTTAATATTGTTTTAGAGGCTTGAGATTACTGACTGAAAACTGTTTAATTTTTTAATTCGGTTTGTTAGAAGAAGGATTGGCAGGGAAGAGTCTCATTTTTCCTTTAACCTCAAAATACTGAAGCAGGAATAGATCTGTGCAAGCTGAAATGTGGGCTAGCAACTGGCCAGCAATACTGAAAAGGTCTGTGTAGATTATACTTGTTCGGACTGATTTAGTTTGTGCTTGGTGATCAGACTGTATGAAAGATGCAGTCTGGTATATCCTTGCATGTTCTTTAAGCTTTCTCACCCTGGCAGTACCACTGTGTGTGCTCAGATGAGTGTAAAGACAGATGCATCTCTTTCTTTGACTTTAGGTCACTAAACGCTGAAAGGTAACTGTGAAAATGGTGCTTCTGAAGTTGATTAGGACAACAGAGAGTTAGTTTGCTGTTTAAATCTTTTTGTTACTGTGTAATGCCAGATGCATTCAGTAGGAATGCTGAAATGAACAGTAAAGCTTTTCATCATTTTTGCATGGGTGGGAAAGGTGTGGTGAGACACTTAAATCTGCAGAGAGCAGCACAGTGCAGGACAGTGTGTTTTCAATCCTAGGGTTTTTTTTGTCCTCCATTTACTAAAAACTGGTATGAAGCCATTAGAGCCTCGATGCAGGAATCAGCTGCAATGCAAGAGAAGATTCTACTCAAATGAAAATAATTGTGAGAGTTCAAAACCTGCAGTTCTATATCAGCGTAGATCGTTTGGGTCTAAATCACTGCATAACAAGACAGCCTTTTGTTGGCTAGCTTGGCATGCAGCATACCTTTCCATTAGGTGAAAATGCAGTGGAAGTTCTGCAGAAAAAAAAAAAAAGAACTTTGAAAAGAAAGGTTTGATGTCTGCCATTGAACCACTGAACAATTTTGTTGACCCGTTGCTTTTTGAACTTAATGGAAATTTAACAGCTATGGTCTTGAAGAAAGGATTCTCAAAATGTAGCTGTAGACTGTGTGAAGAAATACTTCTCCTTTTGTTTTGAACCTGCTGCCCAGCAGCAAACAGTCACTTCCTGTCCACCTTCATTATAAATGTGTATCATAACCCTGCTCTGTCATCGCTTTTCTAGTTTGACAAGTCCACATCTGTTTAATTGCCACTCTAGTAGAGACTGTCTGTGTCCTTGCCACATGTCTTTGTACCTGACTCAGCCCTCCTAGACCATTTTTGAAAGGAGGGAAGCAGTGGTATCGCATGCCATATTTCTTAACTAACATTTGACCACTACAGAACACTGAGATGATAATTACAAACCAGTATCTCATTACTCTGTAATAATGATTAAGAGACCATCATTTTGTATATAAATTTTTTTCTTCCGTGTCTTCCATTTTTTCTGCCATGACACTTCACATTCCTCTGCACTGGGTTTCTTTTACTATTTTATTACGCCATTCAGCAGCATTAGGTCTTCCTGCAATCTGCTGATTTTTATCTTTAGTTCTCTGAGTAATTATAGACTGAAGATCTTGTTCTCTGCCTAACCACCTTGTTTTCTGAACTGCTTCTGAGTATGTTGAATAGTTCTGGTCCTAATGCAGACCCTTGCTGCATGCCACTGGTGAAAGTCTTCAAGAAAACCGACCATCTTCACCCTCTTCTTGCCTAGTAAGTAGTTAGCTAGCCTTTGTGGGATGGAGTCTTCCTTCCAATTCCCTGGCAACTACCTTTGCTCTAACAAACATAAGTACAGTTTAATTTCACATGGAATTTTTAAGTTGACAGCATTTATTGGATTCCTCATGTCTACATGTTCATTTATGCCTTACAGAACATTTGGACTTGTAATGTTTTTCCAGTAAATCTATACTCATCTGTATGTTTACTGATTTGGTTCCTTCATACGGTTTCTACCACTCTGACGCAGGTTCATTTCTGACTTGCTGTTCATTTATCTGTGCTGTCCCAAAGGTGATGTTATCTTCTGAACTTCAATACAAGGAGCTTTTTAGTGAGAGGCTCTGCTTGCAGGTTGGAAGCTCAATAACTGTGTTTGAGAGTTCTGGGAGCTCCTAGACAAATGGGGTTGGTTTGTTCTTGCCAGCCTGCTTTGCAGCCACTCTGTCAGTCATTTAGTTAAAGATGGAATCTCCGCGCTACTGTTGTGTTCCACAAAAACCCTCTGAGCCACTGAAGCCTTTTGCCAGGACTAGAAAACAAGCAAATTTTATTTTTGTATGTATTTGTGCATGCATACATTTCTGTGTGCGTATTTATATATTAACTGATCAAGCTGTTGTACCCTGACTGCAACAGTAGTCTTACTTCTGGAATAACTACTGGGGAGCAATTTATTGTTGCTGCCTGCATAAATGAAATGGAAAAAATGGAGCTTGCTGAAGAAGAAAACGCAGGTCTTTCATGTTAAGGAAGTGGCTTGAATATAACTAATTTTGCTCTCCTTTCAATGAGAATTTCATGCTGGTAGAGGCAAAGTGTTCCATTTGGCCTGAGTTGAAATCTGTTTTACAAGACTGAAGTAAAAATGGAGGAAATGAAGGGAATAGGTTTACAAAATGATTTCTGTTGCTGTACCCACTAGTTTGGAGATCTGAACAGTTATGTGTAATGTGGGACATCCAATTTACCCTTTTTATCCCAAATCTGAGGGGATCTTAAAGAAAAATAAAGTTAGTTACACAAAAGAATAATAAAGCCAGTTACAGAATCCTCAGAGAATTATAAATTGATACTTGGAAAAAAAGATCCGTAGTAGTATCAACTCTGTATTATTGGATCAGTGATAAGTCCTGCCATGTCCTGAATATAAAATAACTTTGAGGACAGTCAGGATGCTCAGACAGCATTTATCTGTGTTGGGTGTGTTGACAAAGGCTCAGCATTCCCTTACAGTTCATTCTGTGTCACTGCAGCACAGCCTGCATCATCACTGCACTGTCAGCCTGTCTGGTGGAGATCCATGCACTGAGTTAAATATTCTCTTGCACACGACACAGTAATACCCCACTTGTCCAGTAATATTTGTCCTATCAAGGTAAAGAAAAAGAATAACAATTTAAAAAGAAATAGTTTTTTTTTTTTTTTAAAGCTAAAAGCAGTGGAAGGACACACACAGAACTGTAACACACAACCCCAGTGGCACAATCGCATTTCCTTACTTGGACTTTGATAAGTGGTGAAAACTTCATCTAAGGTCTGCCTGTCAGCCTGGGAAGATCTGGAATATTTTAGGCTCTCTTCTCTTCCTTGTCCCATGTCCCTGCTGCTTAAGTCAGTCTTACCTGGCCTGCTGGAACCAGTCAGGTCAAAACCACCAGTCAGGTCAAAACCACCAGTCTGTCTGTAGTTGGAAAAGGGTGAGAATGAGAGGTCAACAAAAACGCCGAAGTGGGGAACATACTTAGCAGAGCTTTTTGCTCTGTTTTGTTTTGTTTCTTAAGGACACTAGGCAGAGAGGTTCCTTGTGATGTTTTTGTATCCAGCCCATGTTGTTTTGACTTCTTCACTTGTATCCAAAATCATTTTCACAACATTAAGAAAGAAATTCAGAAATGCTAGCACACACATTTATACTTTTGAGATCACTACAGTATCTAAGCATCATTCCCCAATTAGGGAGTTCTTGGAAACACATGAAAGCTTCAGAAAGCTTTTATCTTGCAGTTGGCATGGGCCAAGCAATGATCTGCCTGTGCACGATCTACAGCCATTCCTCTTCGCCGCAGAATGGGTTGGGGTTGTTGCAACCCTCACAGCAAGCTGCTGCGGGCAGGCAGGAGCGGACAGAGCTGAGTTGTTACTCATGCTCTCTTTTAAGGATGCTTGGTTGTTGTGGTACCATGAGTGACCCCTTCATTCTTCCTGTGATGAAAAGTCAAAAGGAGAAGTCAGATTTTGGAAGTGCAGGCAGTGAGGTGAAATGCCTTCCTTCCCTGCATTTCTGAGGCCTGTGCCACTGAAACCTGTCAAGGTTGTTATCAGTCTCTTATGCTCTTCCATCGACAGACATGGATTCAAGTTACTCAGTAGCCCACGTGCTAGGATTCTTTTATTTCCAGTTGCTTATCACATGATCCAGTTATGTGAAGAAACAATAAAGTTGTTACCAGCATTTACCCCAGAAGCAATGTCTAAGCAGACAACTTGTTTTGTTTTTGCGTTTTGAACTCACAGTCTGGAAGTGGCAATTTTAGCTAGATAGTATCAATCAGATAAAATGAACTTCAAATAACAGATAACTTGAGAATAAAGCATAATGGTTTCATGAGAGCTGTAGAAACAAACATATTCCACTCCACACGTAACACATTCAGCTTGCTGAATGCAAGACTTAGCTACAGCCATCAGCTATTCGCTGAGCAATGTTTGCTTCTTCATTTTCATTTCAGTTCAGTTCCTGAGGTTTGGTTCCACGGTTCCATTTGATAAAACATATCTTTCCAGTTTTTAAGCTGAATCTTAGTTTAAGTCAATTTAGTATAATTGCCTTGCATCTTGTTTTTGTTTCTTAAAGTTTGACATTTAATGTAGGATTAGATTGATTTTATTTTCATTTTTTTCATTTTTATACATATACATATGTATAAAATATACATATTTTATACATATACATCATAAAAAATATATACATCACAAAAGAGAAAACACAAGGCAAGTATTTTATTTAATATTAAGAGAAAGTTAGAATATCTATTGGAAAGTCATGTTTAATGACAAATGGATATACATACACCAGCTACATTGTGCATTGCACACTTTTGTGTGCCTGCTGATGACCAAACAAAACTGTCATCTCTGCTGCTTTATCATGTCACACCTTTCTTTTGCCAATTTCCCTTCTCAGCTTCAGCAAATACCAAATATACTTCACTCCAGTCTTCCCCAGTGTGATTTGAGGAGTCCACCACTACATATCTTGTTTCATTTTGTTTTCCAGTTTATGAGAAAATCTGCTTGAAAATGCACTATAGCCTCCTTTTAGATTAATTAACATAATCATCTGGAACTTTCTTGTGTGTCTGTGTTAACACTCAGCTAACTGAAGGTCTGACTTGGGCGCGTTCTGTGTCTGTAAAAGGAATTGCTTCATAGCAAAGCTTTGCTTAACTCCATTTTCTAAAGCGTATTTACGGAGTTGTGTGAGATGCAAAGGTAGCTTTTTCTTTTTTCTTCTTTTTTTACGGTAGATTTTAGAGCAGTAATTTTGCATTCTGCAAAATGCTGTTCCAACTTCTGCTCACACACACAAAAAAAGCGCTCATTCAGTTAAGTCATGCAGTGTAAGTTATAGGGGATTTCATCACAAATAATCTTAGTGGGCAGTCCAGGCAGCAAAAAGCTGCATGTCTCATTCAGACGTACCTTCTCTAAAGCTGGATGTACGTAATTTCAGTACGGTGTGTTTAATGCATGTGTGCCTGTGCTGCTGGTGGTGTCGGTGATGGTGCTGCTGCCAGCAGCATGTGCAGAAGGAAACACAGAGTTGTGACAGAGGAAGGGTTTGCAGCCTTGCTTCACTCACAGAGGAAGCTGCTCACTCCTGGCATTTGTATTGCGGTTCATGCTGAGTTTTAAAGACAGGATTTCTCCCTGCCTGGGCCTGTTTCTTTTTCATCTTTTCCTTCTTTTGTTATGCAAGAATTCTTAGTGCATTTCACATAATCCACATAATGCATTTACACAGTGCATTTCAGTGGATGAGACAGCAGCAGCCCTGCCTTATGCTTGGTTATACCTGTTAAGCTTTGCTGCTCTTGTTTTTGTCATATAATTTTTTTTAAAGCTCTATTTCAGCTGCACTGCACTGATCAGTCACCAGGTGGTCTTTACAGTGTTCCAATTACCTGGTAGTTTGGAAGAGGTCTGTTTTTTCCTTAAATAATGGCCATCCCTGATCTAACGCCCTCCAGGCTGAAGGAGGACCATGGCTACTCTGCAGGCATGCTGTGTACAACTGGCTCCCTTGGGGCGCCTTCAGTCAGAGAGGTTTGGTTTGGTGTGGGAGAAATGGTTTGGGGATCTGAGTCTGAAAGTGTTCTGCCAAGAACATCCATGCAGGTTTCCTAAGCACTGGCAAAGCTGAGTGGCCGCAGCAGTTAGCTGGCACTGCTCCTATCCTGCCCAGGGGCTGGAGCCTGCTCAGCTTCATGCCGGGTAGTGCTGTAACAACTCTCTGAGACTGCAGCATGAGTTACACTGCTGGTTCGTGTCACCGAAAGGTGGAATCCTTCGGGGAATTTTGAAGCATCTTGTATTTTGGTTGTTTAAAAAATAAAGTGCACCTATTTACAAAAGCTAAACTCCACTTTTCACTAAGAGCAATACGTATAATTTAGATCATTTAGAAATATGCATAAGTATTGCCGGATGAACTTGTAGTAATTAATAACTTGTTTAATTTGAAGAATTACAGTGCTGATTATTGTATGTAGAATCATGCTATGGCTTAAAATACCTTCTTTTTCTTTCCTGTAGATTGCTCTGTCAAGTGGGAGAACATTAAAATATCAAGTATCAGAATTATTGCAAAAAAATAAGACTATTTATCGTATAGGCTTTCCATATACCATCACACAGCATGGATGTGGAAGTGCAGGCTTACCTATGGGATGTGTCAACGCCCATACATGAGGAAGTAATTCAGTATTTGCTTTACATGAGCAAAGGCAAGGGTGATTTTCATATAATTGCGCTGATTCTTACCCTAGAAGAGGAAAGGGTGAGCTGCTGATCTCTTTCACTGCCTCTCATGTTCAGCAGAAGTGTGCCCACCCCATTTCCAGAGCAAATGTTCGCTGGTGGGGGCCTGGTGGTGGGCTGTGTGAAGCCATGCAGGCCCTGAGCCGTCCCGCTGCTCAGCCCCAACTTCTCTGATGGTCTCTGCAGGGAGGTGATTCTTTCAGAGCTGTTGCTCAGAATTCATTTTTTTAAAGATTATTTTGTACTATGTCACTGCAGCCTTCCTGTAAATAGGGATCAGACCTCAGGCACTACAGCAAAAGCAGTTTTGAATAGAAAAGATACCTCACAATTAAATCACTATTTCCTTTAATTGAGTATCAAAACTCTTTGACTTCTGCCATTCAAACAGATATTCCATTCATGTGTTGGGGAAACGTTTGGAGGCATATGCAGAATTGTAATTTTTCCGGGGTTATTTTTCTTGGAACTTAATGTTGTTAACTTCCAGCAATGTCTGCAGCTGGCTGCGTAATAAAAATATCTTGCATTCCTAGAAACATTACATTGTACGGATGACCAGAATGACCAAACAATTTTAAAATGCAACCCACATGGTTACATTAAAATATGTTTCATTTCACTCAGTATGAATCTAAACTAAAAGATTAGCTACAGCAATGCCTAGTAGTGATTTTATTTATGTGGATTATCCATCCACAGATGTTCTCCTAGTACTATAGCAGTTCACTTTTGTCACTTTGGGTGCATTCCATCTTATTTCAAAGCTACTGAAGGTATCCTGATTTCTGCTGCTTTAGTGATCTGGCCTTCCTTGATGTGTAGAATAGTCATATAGGGTTGCAAGAAATAAAATAACTGATGTTCTTGTGGTACAAATGAATTTTCACGCCTAATAGTGTTACCCTGTCTTTCATACTCTTTTTTTTTTTTTTTTTTTTTTTTTTCAGTGCCAGGTTCTTAGTTTTAATGTAGTAAAATTTTGTTCTTTATAGAACTTCAGTTACTTCAGTTCAAGGTAGTGACAATGTGTTGAACATTGAATTGAATGAAAGGCATGGCTTTTAGTTAGCAAAGAGAATGAATGGTGCACTGATATATTTCTAATTCATCTTCTATTTGAAGACGTAATTAAAAATGTAAAGCATTCTGTTGTTTTAAGTTTAGATTTAGGAGAATTTTCAGTGGCAGGGCTGGATTTTTTTGCCATGAAGTAGCTGAGTGTCACAAGCAAGGCATTTATAGCATGACAGCACTGAGTCGCAAGTCTGGCAAGGTGTGTTGAGTGCAGAAGCGCAGCAGCAAATGGCTGTTAGGTGGCTGTCCCCAGGCAGCTGAGTCGCCCATGAAGGAGGTCTGCTTTACAAAGCTCTGCAGCAATCATTTGTTCCAGGGCGCTGTTCTTGAACATGAAGAAGGCTGTTTCTTACTGGTGCATATAGGTAGTAAACAAAGAGTTTGTCTCCTTTTGTGTCCAGTTCTTTACAGACTCCCACTAATGTTTCTGAAAATACTGAAGAGGTGCCCGTTCTTAGCACATTTATCGCGTCCTCTGTACTGGATGAAGCTGTGACAGAAGAGTGCAGGGTGAGCTGCAGCCAGCAGTGTGGTGCGGAGTTTCAGAGGTAGAAACCAGACTTCATCGTCTCTCCAGGATACTTCCTCTGTTGGTGACATCGGCATGGCTGTGACTGGGCCAGGCTGTGGCTTCTTGGGCACCTGATGGGGATCGAATCGTCCTGTGGCATGCTGTGCAGAGGGACAGCACCTGCCCTGCTCATCTCATCTGTCTGTCCCTGCTCACACCACCATCTTCCTTACCCACAGTGCTTCTGCAGCTTATCTCACCTTCAGTGAGACTATTCGACTCACTATCAAAAACAGGAGAAAACTGTGGATTTGTTCATGTGGGTTTTTTTTGTTTGCTTGTTTGTTTTGTGTTTGTTTTTGTTTTGTGGCCTCACACCTTTCCTCCTTTTGTTTGTTAGTTTTCAGCTGGTCTAGCAAGAAAAGCTGAATACCAGAGGCAAGGAAAAATGGAGAGTACATGGGTCAGTAAGAACAACAGCAACAATTATTAAATCAGCCTGGCCTGTCATATCTAAACTACAATTGTAAAAGCATAACTTTTGGAAAGGGCATCTTACCTTGAAGATGAACGATTTGCTGTTTGCATTAACCTAGAAGTGGTATTTTTCTGGGCTATACCAGTTCAGGTTTGAGTACTTTTGTGGCAGTTGGTATGTACAGATGGATGATATATTGAGGTATTATCAGGCAGTGTGGTATTTTCCCCCGAAAGGCATGCTCACCTCTAACAGGAATTCAGAGCCCCAAAAAGATGTGCTAAGGAGAGAGATTTAGTGTATGGAGTCAGCCTGATAATGTTATCAAAAAACACAGAAAATTGACAGGGGATGACTTCACAACTAAAATTCCATATCCTTTGACTGAACAGCATTGAAGTAAAAGTTGTAAATTGTAGAAAATAACAATTAGAAGAAAACAAAAAGTGGTGAGGTTTGCCAGACTACATATGCAGAATATTGGCTTCTGCGGCACTGCATTCAGAAGGGAAGAGATAGCAGATTGAATAGGACTCTGCAAATACTTTGTCAACTTACCTAGGGATGTTTTTACTGTATGTTATCTGTGCACTTGTGTTTAGTGAGACTGCACTGAGACTGAAACTGACTCCAGTTTCTCAAAGGCTGGAGATCAGAACAAAATAGGTAAGGAACTTTCTATTTTTTTAACATTTTTACTATTTTCTTAATCTTAGAATTTTCTATTATCCATTCTATGAGTGGAAAAATACATCTGGAAGGCTGATAGCAGTACATGCAGCCTAAAAACAGTGGAAAAAAATTGATGTGTAATTCAGGAGTAAATAAATGTAGGAATAATACTTACATTCTTCCCATGCATGCAGGTGACCTGTAACACACGTTTTCTGATTGTACTTTTGTACATAAAAGAAGCGCGTGTGCTTCTGTATGTTTAGATAAATACACTCTGGTCTATTTTCCACATATCCACAACAAGCAATTAAATACCTGTTTGACAGTTCAAATCAACTTCTTTGTAACTTAGAGTACATTTCTGCAATACTGCCAAAATGTGTATGTCCATACAACGTGGAAATAATGGTATGAATATAAGTTAAATTGCTAGTCCTAATGCAATACTAAGAGGCTGGCTGAAGCAAAACCTTTATTAGTAGCTCCAATTAAGTCAGTAAGAGATCACAATATTACCTGGAATTCTGGAATCTCTAAAAAGAAAATAAATGCAACTTTGGAGTGCTCATGAACATTATATAGCCGTGCACAGGTGAAGCAACAAAGATCACTGAATTACAGAATCACAGGGGTTAGAAGGGACCTCAGGAGATCATCGAGCCCAATCCCCTGCAAAAGCAGATTCCTTACAGTAGGTCTCACAGCTGAGTGTCCCAATTGGTCTTGAACATTTCCATGGAAGGAGACTCCACAACTTCTCTGGACAGCCTGTTCCAGTGCTATGTCACCTTTACCATGAAGAAGTTCTTCTGCGTATTTCAGTGGAACTTGCTATGTTCAAGTTTCAGGCCACTGCTTTTTTTTCCTATTGCTACACACCATTGAGAAAAGCCTGGCCTAATGCATTTGCTTCCCATCTCCCTTTAGATATCTATAAGCATTAACCAGATCCCCCCCCCCTTTAGTTATCTTTTCCTCGGACTGAATAGACCCAGGTTACTCAGCTTTTCACAATGCTCTTGTTTGCTCTAACTTGTTTGTTAACATTTGAGTTCTTTAACACTTTTCCCATCTAACACATTAAGGAAGCAATGTGCATGCAAGGAAACTTAGGAAAACACTGCATTGTCCAGCAGCATTGCTGCCGTAAGAAATATTATTTCTGTGTATTTTTACTTGTGCATTCACTCCTTATGTATCGTTTAACATGAATCTTTAAAAAAATATTCAGAAGCTTTCAGAGTCCTAGCACAGCTGAAAAGGTGGTACAAGAGGAGTGCTGAAGAGTCTGTTGTTTCTGAGGTTGCACAGAGAACTGCAGATTTGAGTGTTAGAGGAGGAGTGTTCATTCCTCTTTGGGTTAGCTTCGTCTGTTACTCTAGCTTCATGTAAGTGTTATTCCATACCCAGAGTGGTGCTACTGAGCTCCATGGCACTCGTGAGGTGCCCAAGTGTTGAGATCATCGTTTGTAAGTAACTGAGAGCAAGGTCTGGTTTTTATGTGATTGTATGGTGTTAAGTGTAGCTATGTTTTGGGAAGACAATGTGATCATCTCTTGTTATTTCAGCTTGCTTAGACAATTTAGGTTGGAAGTTTTACAGCAAGAAATCCTTGTTCAGCTCAAAATGGAGAAAAAATACTCTTAATTTTGTTGTTACACTGTTTTATTTTTAATAAAATAAAGTTATCTCTGAAGACCCCCTCTGAACTACAGCCAAGAAGGAGAAACACAGTAAAAAAGAACTTTCTTAGGAAAGCAGAGATAGGAGGCTTTCTTTTCTTTTGCTGTTAAAATACTCAAAGCTGTTTTTAAAATACTCCTTGAATTCATCCAGAATGCCAGGCCTTTCTGGAGGAGCAGCTCTGAAAAGTAGGGACTGCTAAGGCATCAGCCTTATCTGTAAGATAATACAAACGTAACCGAATGTCTGTCAAGCAGCACTTGCTAGTCAAGGATTTGTACTTTTTCTTGGTACATTAACAGTTTTTTTATTTGTTCATGAGGATCTGTGATGTATCAGGAGTGTTTTATAGGCTGCAGACATAGCTTTGGTAGAGCGCGTTTCTGAAAACGGATGAGATGGTTGGTTTTGTGGAGTTGCCGAGTCAGGATGCTGGGAATTCATAGAAATCTGTTCCCTGCTAAATATGGTTTAGATAAAATTCCTGGTGGCAGTTTTTTCCAAGAGTCCGCATAGATGATCAGCTTTAGGGATTCGTCTGAGATGGTCTCTGCAGATAAAATCAGGAGAATTTTGGCTTTCCCAAATGTTCTGACCTACACTGCTCTGAACTTCTCTTCCTTCCACCAATGCAGAAATATCCATGGCCCTGAAACATTTGAAATTGGGCTTCAGAGTGAGATTAATACGTCATTACAGAAAACCTTCTTGAAACAGTTAATACAGCTGCTGCTTAAATATACGAGCTGGTATTTCAATTCTGTGTTGGGTTTATTTTTTTGCCTGAAGTCAGCTCTGTTGTTTTTGCCAGTGCTGGATTGCTGAAGCTGTAGCCTTGTTTCTAGGTGGAAAAAAAAAAAAGCCTGCATGTTGACCTACCTAGCACTATGAGGAAATAGAATTAATTCTGTCACTATTTTAGGCCCACAGAACTTCAGCAAGAAGTACACATACTCCCAACAGATTGGACTCTTATTTCTGCATTTCAAAGTTTTAGTCCTGTAACACATTGCAGACTCTGCAGTGTCCATATACTAGGTGCTAAGAAGGGTTCTTATTTTTAAAATTCAGATACTTCTATTGAAAATTGCATGGGAATATTCTTCTGTTGAGCAGCATCAGAAAAAAAGTTGCTCCAGATGGTGTTGGTGTGACGCCCTTTCAGAACAGGGACAAACCCAGCTCCATCAGTCCAAAACCTCGCAGTAATGAAGTGAGATTTTCTTTTCAAAACAGTCTTAAAAGCACCCATGTCTACACCAAGGCACTGCTAAATGGGCAGTCTCCTTCATGGTTTTATGGAGCAGCACTCTTTCCTGAGCCACACTCAGAGTTTCAAAAGTGTAGGCTGCAAAGGAATCGCTTCCTGTTGCTCCTTGTTTCTTAGACACTCAATTAAAGCTTGTGAGATTGTGAGATGAGCACAGTGTGATCTTTAAAAAAAAATTCTTTTTATTATCTACAGTTAATTGTATTTCTCATTCTTGGCTTGTTTTGTTTTCAACCTTCTTAAAGATTCTGGGTTCTGTAGCTAGAACTTCTGCACTAAGATTGTGGAGAAAAAAATTACATTGCAGTGCTTTGTGAATAACTTGAGTACACATCTCGTCTGTCATTAGCAGAACCTGTCTCTCCTCTAGTACAGCATTTTATAAAGAAAAATATTTACAGGAAGTTCATCTATAAGGAAAATGCCTGGGGTCTTCATCTAAGCTGAAGTTGTTCTCTTACATTTATGTAAGAGTTTTGATATTGTTGCTAGATTCCCCTTTTTAGACTGAAAACGAGAGTGTTGGTTATCACTTCCTGGAGCACTGGTTCAGGCAGTCTCTTGATGGATCACTTAAGGCACTTTATTTTAAGATATGGAAAAGGGACAACCTCCTGGATGTATGTTAAACAAAAGCTAACATCGGCCTTGCTTGCCAGATAGTGCCTTTTTATTTTCAGGTAGTGAAAGCATCATTTTAAATTTACTAGGCTGTTTGTTTGTATGGTTACTACGCATCTTCCCTCTCCCCAAAAAATCAGCATTGGAGGGTTGTTTTGTTTTTTTTACGTGGGAGTTAACTCTTCCTTAACATTACCAACTGTTAGACTTTAAACATTCAGAACCATGCTGTGACTTGCCATTCAAGAACTGCTGTGTGAATGTTATCACACGATCATGTGAGGCAGCAAGCGCTGCTCCGTGCAGCAGTGCTGCTGCATCCCTAGGATTGTGAGTGGGTGCTCTGCCAGCTGCCCTGCACACATCCAGCGCCACACATGTAGGTATTAACAGTATCTACATCCCAGCCATAAATGATGCAGTATGCAACATGACCGGGAAAATTAAGCTTTTAAATTTCTCTCACCTTCTCTCGCCTATGTACTTGGATTTTTTTCCAGATGTTACCAAAATGTTAAATGTTTTTACTTAATATCTATTATTTACTTATATTGGTGTTACTTGCCTGTTATTTCTGCATCTATTGCTAGTTTCTCTCCTGGTTATTTATCTTATTGCTTCTCATTCAGAAATCCCAGAAGCACGGAGTATTATTGTGCTCAGGTAGGCTCATGCCTGAGACACAGTTTGCTGTGGGGTTTGGTTTTTGCTTGTTTGTTTTTACTTCAGGCCCCACAATGAAATTAAATGAGGTGGGGAAAAAACCCACCACCACAGGTTATGCACCTTCAAAGACGCAGTGGCTCCATTTGCGCTGTCTGGGCTCCACCTCGGGCCCAGTGGCTCAGGATCTCTCATATCCACTTCTGTCTTCCGCTCCACTGGAGCTGTGCCAGGAGCTGCAGTGCCCCGCTGAGCGGATCTCTGGGAGCGCTGCTTCTGTCTGCTCGCACTGCCAGCCTCTGCCTCATCGACCAGGGTCTCCAGCAGAGGGTTCTGTGAGTAACAGAGATGTGGGTAAATGAGGGCTGTCTTCTTGCCACCCCCTGGGGACCCTGCAGAGGTGGGAGGATGAGCAGCTGAGTTACACAGGGCTCCAGAGCTGAACAAGAGGGAGCAGAGCTCCACATGTGTGCAAACATACACATGCTAAGTCGTAAGACAGCTGTAGGTGCTTTACGCGTTGAGCTTGCGTTTGTCAGTGCATTTCACGTTGGCCACAGCTGTGAGAATAGATCTGTGTTAAGCTGAGGTGCCATGCTGCCATGGAAATTCGGGGCTGTCTTTCTGGGTGCAGCTTCTGTGCCGCAGGTAGTTGGGCTCGGTGAGCCACGGGGGTCCCGTCCAACTCGGGGCATTCTGTAATTCTGTACACTTGTCAGCTGCTGAGAAGAACACGGAAACGCTTCCTGCGCCAGTTCCGGGCCGTTCGCCGTTCGGGACCTTCCTGGCTGTCAGCGGGAGCACGGAGGCTAAAGAACGCGGCGCAGGCCTTCGGCAGGGAGCATGCGCCGGGCCGCCTGTTTACGGCGCGCTGCCCCCGGCTGCTGCCGCCGGCGGCCGCTCCGCCAGGGGGCGCTCACGGCGCCGGGCGTGCCCGCAGCGGAGCCGCGCGGGGCGCGGCCGTTCCGCGGCGCGGGGCTGCGAGCCGCGGTACCTCCGGGCGGCGGCCGCTCCGTCCCCCGGCGCCTCCCGGAGCGGGACTGCGGCGGCGGGGGTGGGGCTGTGAGGCGGCGTGCCCAAATCGGGAAGTGCCGCCGCCGGGCTCCCGGCGGGACTTTGGCCCCGGCCTTATCTGCGCCGTGATTTTTTTTTTTCCAACCGTATCAGAGTAGCGCTGTGCAAATAACGACCGGTCGTGCTGCCTGCGGGATTGGAGTCACACGCTGGGCGATGTTCGCTTTCGCTCCGGTGCTTCGGAGTCCGAGCGCTGATGCCGAGTTCCAGCGCAGGCCGTGTCGCTGCCCCTCTCTGGGGTACAGAGAGACAGAGAAACCTCCGCCAGAGCCGCGTGCAGAGGGCTCACCGGGATTTCGCCCTTTTTCATAGTATGTATTCCTGTGGCCTCCGTTTTGCACTGTCACGTTTATTTCACGTGTCTCCGTGCGGCACAACGCAGTGCAGACTGTGCTGGTGGTGCTGGCAATAGGCGGTGGCTCAGAAATAACATCACTCGTGCCTTGAATTGAATGATGACATGACAGTGGTACCAAAGCAGTTTAAACACAGTTGGGAAATGGCTGATTCCCGAGCTAGCAGCTGCCAGCTTCGTAGTGGGCCCCTTTATGTAAATTCCCTAGAGCTTTTAAAATACAGAGCAGGGGAATTACGGAGCGTTTATTTTGGAGCTTTGATATGGTTTGAATTGTGTAAGTTAAATTAAAAGAAAGTGAATATTTTTGTTTGTATTCTCTAAATATCTGTGGTTTCAGTTTGGAGTTCAAGGGTTACCTGCAGGCTGTCAGGGCTGTGTGCATGGCTTAGTGTTGGCATTACCGCTGCTCTGCTGTGCTGTGGCATGGACTGCAGCTCCGTTACTCGCTGGGTATTGGTTGCAACCCTCTGCTACGTGCTCTAATAGGAGGAAATAAGTTTTTAATAGGAGAAAGAAGTTTTCTATCTCCATTACATTATTTATAAATGATTATAATCACCCAGATATGTTGTGGATGCCCCGTCCCTGGAGGTGTTCAAGGCCAGGCTGGATGGGGCCCTGGGCAGCCTGGTCTGGTATTAAATGTGGAGGTTGGTGGCCTTCCATGTGGCTGGGGGATTGGAGATTCATGATCCTTGAGGTCCCTTCCAACCCGGGCCATTCTGTGATAACTACCAAGTCTTAAGTGACATTTCTGTGGGTTTTCCAATTGGAAGACAGGATCCTCCTGGCTCACCTGAGGCCAGTGCCAGCCAATGGAGGTGGCATCTGTCCATAGCTATGGAAGTCCATGACTGCCAAATGAGCTTTTTCTGTAGAGCCTGAAACGTTCTGAGGTCTCTGATCAGTATTGCACTGTAGGACGATGAAGATGTGAAGGGTATGGAGCACAGGACTCATGGGGAGCGGCTGAGGGAACGGGGGTGGTTCAGTCTGGAGAAGAGGAGGCTCAGGGGAAACCCTATCTCTCTCTACAACTATCTGAAAGGATGTTGTTGTGATGAGGTGGGGGTCAGTCTCTGCTTACAGTCAGCAGCTTTAGGGGGAATGGCCTTCAGTTGTGCCAGAGGAAGTTCAGGTTGGATATTCGGAAACATTTATTCTCAGAAAGACTGATGGGTTGTTGGAACCGAGTTACCAGAAAGAGGGGTAAGAATTGCTTGTAAGATTTGTGACTGGCAGATTGGCATGGAATGGTGAAGCAGAGTGAGGTCCCTGAGCAGGGTGAGCCCAGGTGGCAGTGGGCAGCCCCCAGGTGACAGGACGGCAGGGCCCAGCAGTAGCATCTGAGGAGCACTCACTCAAGGTTAGTTACGTGGCTTGCCTGCTCTCCGTTCCCACACCTAATGCAGTTCCATATTAATATAATTCAAGGTTGAAAACAAAGGTGAGCCAGAAGTGTTCTTAAGAAGAGGTAGAGCAGGTGCAGAAGTTGCTTCTCTTGATTGCAGTACAACTGCGGCAGCATGCATGAAGCCCAGTCCCAGCCTCTGTGGATTTCCCTGGGGCCTTCAGGCCATAACATGTCACTGTCCTTTAACATGTGCGTCCTTGGGGGTTCTCTGAAAGCGTTTCACATGCTGCTAATCGTGTCCCTGGCTAGAACTGTTATCTTGTGGCAGGGGGAATAGTAACAGAGCAGAAAATTTATTTCAGCACAGTCTGTGTGTGTGTGCTGGACAGATAAACAGCTGGTTTACCTGGAAGCTACTGACTGAAGTTTGCTGTGGTGGGAGCCCACATGAAGGGGAAATACCTTTGGTGTATTTCCTTAAGCCTCGCAGCAGTTGAGACTTTTCAGTGCTGAGGTTTAACGCTGTAGGCTTTGCATTTCTGGTCTTTCCTAGTTCATGGCATTTGGCAGCAGGGAGGGGAGGACTGTTGGTCTTTACCTTCTTACAGTAAATAAGAGGCAAAAACTTCTAAACCTTTTGCTGATATGAGTCACTGAACATTTAGCAAAGTCTGTTGCTCCCAGTTGTTTATCGGTAGTTAAGTACATTCCTTTCTTGTGGTGCTCTCATCATTAGTAAATACTCCCAAAAAAACATGATATGTGAGACCTGCAAACAATGTAGAGCAGGAATCATTTTCCACTGTTGTTATCTGAATGTTATACCATCCAAAATACGTGTATAACTTCCTAATCATGAGGATAAATTTTATGTCCTAAGATAAAACAGTAAAGGACAGCAAGCCTTCTGTAACTTCTACTGCTGTCAGCTTTCAGATGTTGAAATCTAAGGAGATAAGGTGTTGAAATCTAAGGAGGTAAAACAACTAAATCTTCCAGAATTCCCTGATGAGTAACAATAGACTGAATTTTGGTTTTGAACTGTTGTTTTTCTTGAATTATTTCTGTTTCAGGCTTTAAACAATCTGGCAGATCAAGGCATTTGGTACTAGGGAGAAAGAAGGGAGGGATAATAATGTTTTAGATGTAGGACTCCAGATTCCCAGAAGTGTTACAGCGATGTTCACGGTAACTCTTGTTCTTTGTCTAGTCCTGTACTCCATGAGCCTTTGTCTTTTGCTACCATATGAAACTGCTTAAGAAGCTCTGTGCTATGCACTGTTGTCTTCAGATCTAAGTAAATCTCTTCCTTAGTATTTAGAAACAAGGTTGATTGCTCAGGCATGGATACTTCTGGTTCATGTGTTAGCCATTGCTGGTTGAATCTGCTTTACTGTCTAGCTACCATTTGGCGGACACAGCAATAATTGCTCTGTGATCAATTTGCCAAATAAACAGTTTAGTTCCTCCTCTGTAATCAGGCTGGAGTCAGCTGATTATGGCTGAGATTTTTTCATGCCAATATGCTGCATGTTGTCCTTTCCTCATCTCTTTGGTCAAGTTGCTTCCATAGCTGGGGGAAAAAAAAGAGAGATTTTTAAACTCTTCCAATTCCTGCAGTTTAAATACTTGCTGCCTCTAAGCAGTAGGGTTTATTTCAGCTGTAGCACCATCACTTTGATGAGGAGGGACAACTTCCAAAAGGATCTAAGAGGGTAGGGCCTCTTTGGACTTTTCTGTCTTCTGATGAGTGGGAGAGGATTCAGCCCTGTAGCATGAGCACAGATTGTCTGGTTCAGAGGAAGCAATTGGCAGGTAGGAAGTCATGTTCCTGGTTTTTTTCCATTTCATTCTGCGACTACCTTTTTATTTCACTGTTAATTACACTTCTGGCATTGTGGCCAGGAAAACAGCTTCTATCTGGATTGGTACCATCCGTTGCTTTGTTTTTCCTACAGTTAGGAAAGCACTTGTATTTTAACTTTTCCCTTATTGAGAATATCGGGTTTAAATGACCTGGCTGTAAATCATGATCCCAAGTGATTTCACAGCTTGATCCCTCTGCAAGAGACCATCCCAACTGTGTTTGCATTTGCTGTGCTGGCTGCTGCCTGTTGCTGTGTTGTCACAAGTGTCCTGTGCTCATCTGCACTGCACTCCCCAGCTTCCCGCAGCCCTGTTGAAGGCTGGCAGGAATGCATGCAACCAGCTCTGCCTTGGCACTCTGCCTGAGCTAGTAAAAGTTCTTGGTACTGGGAGCACAGGACGCTACAAGGTAGTGGCTTCATCTAGAGTCTCTGCCATTTCTGCCAATGTTCTTGCCTTTGGAAATGCCATACAGACACCTCAGTTTAAATCAATAAGGACTCCAGTCTTTTGCTGGAGAAAGAGATTTCGTAACATTTCCAGACATGTGCCAACCCAGAAGTGTAGGAATGTCTGCACAAAGCTTCATGTAGGCTAATGAGCCCAACTGGAGCTGGTTTGTTTCTGCATCTCTGGTACAGATAATCTGACCATGGGTAATTAAGTGTTGACTCTATAAATAACTCATCTGTACACATTGCAGTCCTGCCCTTTAAAATGTTTTCTCTTCTTCCTGTTGGCTCCCAAGCTTACTCCCCTTGTAATTGACCAAAGGCTACTTTACCCTCTTGGCAAAGGGTTGTCCTGTTGTGTTGTTCATTCTTCCCACCTGATGTGATATTGCATCTGGCATGGATGAAGCCAACTCAACCCCTATAGGAAAGTCATCCCAAAATGTTTTACCTGTGTTCAGGTGGTTTAAAAAAGAAAACACAAAACAACTGGTACATATCAAACATATGATACCTTGGAAAGATGTTTATTGTGTGCTTGTTCTGTGAGACCTCCTGTGACATTTAAAATCATAGACTCGTATCATTCTCTTCCATTCAGGGCAGCGATTGGAAGGTTGGTACATAGTTTATCCAAAGCATGGTGTTTGTAACACATGAAGTTAGCTACAATGAACAATGGTTTAGACACATGTTCAGAAGTAGAACACAAAGTGCATTTAACTGGGATTCTCTTAAGCTGATTTGTCTCTCTTTATGTCCTCTTAGGGATGAGTTTCTTTAGTTTACACTGCTGGACATTGTAAATGATAGAAGTTGAATTTGAAACCATCTTTTTTAGATCTTAACTTGCAAATAAGAGTAGAACTAAAGAGGTTCTAAAGGAAAAGGAACAGCTACCAAAGTGCCTTTACAGAGACCCCTCTGTGGTTTGGGTATGTCTGTAGTATTGTTGGCTTGCAGTTTGCTTCTGTAGGAGGCTGAGCGTTCAGGTGTTTGTAAGTGCAATTGTATGTAGTGAGAGAAACACAAATAAGTGACCTCTCCAGGAATTGTTTTGGACTTCCTTTTGGAGCTGTGAGTGTGGGGTTATAACCCATAGATACCCTTCAGTGTTCTAAAGAATTGGTTTTGTTATTTGTGGCACATAATCAGCCTGAAAGATAAGGAGCTGATTTATCTAAAACACTGGGAATGAGAAAATACTCTGCACTGACACTTATCAAACCTGCTATAAAGGCAGTGCAATACAGAATGAAACTGAAATGCAAGCTCATTAAAATTTCAAAACAAACCTGCAGTTCCCAGTTGGACAGATCTGTTTGGTTAACTTGATTTTCAAAAGCTGTCAGAATATCCAAAGGGGATTCATTTGAGGCTGGGGAATATCCATGAGGAGTGACAAACACAGAAGAACAAGTAAAATTACCGTGTAAAAATGTAAACTTGAGTTTCCTGAAAAATAAATATAATAGCAACAAGGCTCATCCAATTACACTGATTTTTCCCTCAGAATTTTAACTCCCTACCAGTATGGCATTAAAGATGCATAGTTTCAGTGATTCTTTGAAAATCAGCAACTGTAAAGAGACACATTCATTAACATGCCCCCAGAGAACGGCATTTGGTGTGGCAGCAGCACTTGTGCTCTGACAGTTGTTGCACGGGTGCCTCTAGACCAGGCACTGCTCAGACTGTCTCGCAGGGGCTGGGGGAACACAAAAGACTCTGGAAATGGGGTGAGATGGCAGCGGTGTTGAGGGGCAGGGCAGCTCAGGGCGATGGAGGTGGGGCACACGTAGAGAGAAAAGCCACAGAATTTTAGAAGAACGCTTTTCACCATTTTTCTGCTAATGGACCAGCTTGCTGTCAGTACAGAGAGAAAATATATATGTGCGTTGTATCATGAAAATGCTGGTTTGGGATTCCAAAAGCTAAAACATTTAAGTAGTAAATTACATCCAAGCACCACAAGGCTGTTATTCTCAGCTAATTCAGTAGTGCTACCACTTCTGTATGTGATTATTCTAAGGAACAGCAAAATAAATTATCTGGTTATTGAGTTAAACTCTAGCATGATGCTACGCATGTAAACCAATCATCAACATATGTCTCCTAAGGATGATAGGTTGTTTCCTCTGAGTTATATAGTACAGTGTCGTTGGGTTTTTTTGCCAGAGTCCTGAAATATATGTATGATGCTTAAACATGGCTCATCTTGCTGTAATGTTTGCTTTACTCTTTTATCTGTACAGCAGTTGTTTTTAGCTGCTTGAAATCTGACTCTGACTGTTAGTAGTATCTGTAATGTGGTTAGTACCGTTAGCTCAGTTACCTGAAAAGCCGTTGTGATTGCATTCAGTGTTGTAGGAGGAGCTGAATACCATTCATCCCATTAGTTTTGATCTGAGTATGGAGAAAATATGACATCTAGTTCTGAGCTCACTGTGGAGTCCTGCCAGCCACCTCAGTTGTCCATCCTTAGATTCTGTTAGCTCTGAAAAGAAATGCTGTTCTATCTCTGTTTAAATTAAGTAAAGCATTGAAGAATACCCTTTTTTCTCTAATAGTCCTATTGTAGACAAGGGGAAGCATCCAATGAGTTCCTAAAATGTTAATATATGTAAATTACTTTATTTTGTAAATTTCATTGAAGATGGAGATTGAGATGCAGTGACATATTTTACCTGAGAAATACATGTAAATAAATAAGATGACCCTTGATGGGAAGGATCTGCCGCAGGGGGCTGGTCATACCAAATTTCCCACTATTTCCCACTATTTCCAGCAGTGTGTCTGAAGCAAAATGATTTAAGTCCTGCGCTTTGGGGAGGGAATAGACGAGTTGCCTTTAAATTTGTGTATCTAATAAACTAGACCTCTGCTGCTCATGTTTTATTTCAGTGCTAAATATAATGCTACATCCAACATATATTCCAATTAAAGATTCCTCTTCACATACAGCCACGAAATCACCCGTAGAATTCCTGCTTGTCTGCAGTGCTGCTGTTGCTTGAAGGAAGTATCATAGCTTGACTGCCAGGGAACTTAGTAGGTTGGGGCTGGTAGTGCAGGTAATGGAACACCCATGCAGAAGGCAGGTGAGGGCTGTCCTTGCAGGATGAGCACAGGGTGTAGGATGGCATTAACCCCGCACCCTCCAGGCAATTCAGAATGTCTCACAGGTTTTATGTTGGACTACCAGAACATTGCTTCCAGTGCAGTTGGAAATTTCCATACCAGAGCTCCCTTCGCCCTTCTCTGGGACAGTGTCACTGAAAAAAAAAAAAGTACCTACAATTCATTTGCTTTTGCACATGTCTTTTTTTGCCCAGGGATTTCTGGTATAACTGAGCTGACAAAAGCTGAGTTCCAATAGCCGACCGGGAGGTTTTGCTGCGGTAGCAGTGTGCCGGGGAGCAAATACCAATTACACATACAGGATCGTGTCTTTATAAGAAGCGGTGACTTCCTGCTTAGATATCCAACTGCTTTTTGAAGCGAGTTAATACCGTGCATTGTTACTATCCCATTTTATAGCTGAAGAAGTAGGCCCTGTCACCAGAGTTACACCTAGGTCTCCTGCTGCCGTGATGTGATACAAGGCGATGTTGGCAGCAGGGCAGGGTACTGGCCCTGCCGTCGTCCTCCCAGCTGCTACGCCGGGGTGCCTCGGGGCTGCAGGTCTCGGAGCGCTCGCAGAAGGAGCCAGCAAGCAGCCAGCAGCTCCGCTTTGCATTTGGCGCCGTGAATCCACTGCTGGAAGCAGTTTTGTGCTGTGGTGGAGCTCCGCTTGACCCTTCCTTTTTTTTACGCTTCCTACTGAATAGAAATAAGTGTTCTGGGAAACGCTGAGTGTTTTTTATGGAATTTGGCCATTTTAAAGAGATTTGGCCACTTAAGAGTAATTTAGTGGTATTCCAGAGATTATTCCTGCTGTCTCGTGTGTAATTACCCTGTTATCCCACAAATGAAGGATGTTTCAGGAAAGCAGCAGGCTTGTCCTGCTCCGTCAGACACAAACACCCCCCCCCCTTTCCTGAATCAAGAAAGAAAAAAACAAAACCAAACCAAACCAGAGCGTCTTCCTCTCAGTAGGCACCCGTGGGTTCGTTGCTTTCCATTTTACACTTCGGTTTAACTGCGCTTAACTTTCAGTTGTATCAACAGTCCAAAAAAGAAAAAAAAACCCAACCCACAGCTGCTTTCAGTGCGTGTTGTTCTTGGCGCGGGCCCCGCGCTGGTGTCCGACTGGTAGGACCTGAAACTCGGCGCTCGGCGAGTGCCTGGAGTCAAAGCAGGCGGCGCGCGCGGGCCTGCGGCGTTGCAGGGCAGGTCATCCTCTGCCGGCAGCGCGTGCGGAATGCCGCGCTCCTCTGACGGCATCTGCGGCAGCGTGAATCATCGCGCGTTCCAAAAGTGCGTGTTTACGGCCGTCGTAGAATCAGATTAAGTTGGCAGCCCGCTCCTCGCTGTAAGTGGCTCGGTTTACGTTTCTTCTCCCTGCGGGATGTTTTGCATAAGTTTGCCGACCCTTCGCGCTCGTAGGCTTTGTGAAACGGAGAGTCGTTGCGGTGGGTTTGTGTCAGAGAGCGGAGCTCCTCCTTGCCGTAAATAAACACGGGCAGAAGGGTGGTTATTTTAGCACTTGATAATTTCCCACTTATGTCATTTGACCTGGATCGAGGCTGTGATTGCCGAGCTGCGTCCTGCGCAGCGTGTCGGCTCCGGGGTTGAGCTGGCGGTGCGTTTCCTTTGTCAGTTTACAAGAAGTATCAAAATGAAACTGGCTGCGCCGTTTCCTTCGCGGCGCGCTGCGGGGAGGAGGAGCGCCTCGCGGGCACCGTTTCCTCACTGGTTCAGCCGCGCTCCGGGCAGCGTTGTGCCCGCAAAGCTGGTAAAGTTGTCCTTCGCTCTCGCGACGTTATGCTGCAGTTGGTTTGCACCGAGCCTGTGTTTATTTTTAGCGAGCTGCACGTCCTGCCTTTTGTTAGGTTGGTTTTTTTTGTTTTGTTTTGTTTTTCTTGTCTGTCTTGTTGGTTTTTTTTTCAGATCGCGGTTGCAAAATGAAAGTGCTTACAAGGTGTTTATGAACTCTTGTTACGAAGCAGCTGCCAGTTGCTGCAGGATGACACATTTCTGCAAGCAGGCAGCTGGCTGGGCGTGCTGTGCGCTGGCTCTTGCTTCTCAGGCATGTGCCGTTTTCTTCCTGGTTTGATTAGAATTAATGCCGAGCGCATTTTTAAACTTTGAACTGGGAGAAGTACCAGGTGGAAGGTTTCCCTTTACTGTTTGCTGAAATTGTAAGTACGCGTTGCTCAACTCCGCACAGTGTAACACAACACCTCGGGATATACTGTAAATAGAAAACCTGTAATTGGTACATAGGTGTTGGATGGCGTTACCATAAGTAACGGGCTCATAACAGTGCCGGGCTCTGTTGTGAAACGGAGTCACTTGTGGATGAGATACTAAGTTGCATTAGCGTCTGCTTAAATATCGTATGCAGGGAACGATAGGCGGTGTTCATATCATGTATGGGAGGTCTGGTTAGTTTATGCTATTTTAAATAAAAGGGCTGTAAACGTGAGTGTTGTGGTGATCCTAAGTTTGAAAGGAATGGTGTCACATCGTTTCTGCTTATGAACAGCAAATAACATTCGTACATGTCTGGGTTTCAGCAGTTGAGTCTTGCTTGTGTTTCCAAACGCGGGCCTGAGCCGCAGTCCCTCACGCCGCGCACAGAGTTCCTCGTGGCCCAGCTTTGCTCCAGGCCTGCTGCGCGTGGGAAGCAGGGCCGTGCTCAGCGAGAGCTGTTTCACAATGACTGCTGCTGACAGAGATCTGGCACGTCTCTTCCAACAAAGTTAGAGGGATTTTTTGTTCAGACTACCTGCAAACTGTACTGAAAGACCAAAGGCACATCTTCCTCTGTGCACCAGCTGTCCCGTGACTCCTTTCTGTGCAGCCTTCTAAGTATCTCCAGCGGAGGGGACGCAAACTGTGAGCTAAAGCTGTTCCCTCGGTTGGGTGAATTATAAGTAGAGCAGGCGGGGTAAGAAGGGATGCAGATGGATGTACTGCACGCCGTGTTGGTGTACAGTCCTGGCAGGAGAGGTCTGTGGTTTCAGTATCGTGTAAAGGTCTTTTCTGGGTACAAAATGACTGCAGTCTGCCTATCAGCACATGGTTGACATAAAGTACTGGCAGAGTGTTTAGTGCTGAGGTGTTACATTCAAGGCTTGCTATGAGCTAGCGGGCATTTGATCTGATGTGAGAGCCAAGGTGAAAACTAGAGGAGATTCTTTCTACTTCAGAATGTGCTTTTACCCCTTTTCCCACACACTGTGGATCTGGAGATTGTGTTGCTTTTCTATTGCTTTGCTTTTTCGCGTGTGATTAGAAGGAGATGTGGCGTTTCCTGCAAAACAGCTGCTAGTATTCCCCTGTGGCCAGTCACAGAGGATACGTGGAGTTAAAGATTTAGAGCCAGTCCTAGAGGACTTGGGCAGCTGCAGCCAAGGTTGGGGACAGGTAGGGGGCTGCATCGTGTGGGACACAGGAGGGAGGGGAGAAGGGGAGCATGAGGAAAGAAGTCCTGGAGGCTGGGGCACTGTTAAGTCTCCGACAACATAAGGACTTCACATCTAGCAACAACAATTCAGATTTGGCTGAGAAAGTTGGATGGTATCCATGTTTCCATAGGACATGGAGAATCTCCTGGAAAAGTTTAAGATCGTATGCAATGCTACCAATGCTTGAAATGTGCGTTAGGACAGTATGTAGCATTGAGCTTCTTGACTCCAACAAAGAAAGAAACAAAAACATTGATCTGAAATAGATTCTTTAGGAAGCGCAGTTAATTGAGTGCGAGCGTGCTAAACTTCTCTCTGAGATTCGTGTCATGAATACATTAACTGTTTGACAGCAGCAGTCACATGTTGCTCGTCAGTTGCCACAGGGGCTGCACTGAGACAGCTGAGAGGTTGCAGGAGGATTAGTGTGGGGCAGAGGACTGGAACTTTGATCGTGCCCTCTCTGTTTGTGGAGTTGACAGCAACAGCTATTTGGGGAAGAAAAACAGAAAATGCATGGTTATTTTTGTGGATGTATTCGGAAAGTTCTTTCATGTTTTAAATGAGTACACATTCATAGCATTGCATGCTTCTGAAGCAGTGGGAACAGCGGTAAAGTTGAGGCTGTTACTTTGTGAGTGGTAAGTGGATTTCCACTTGTCTCACACTTCTCTTTTTGTGGGGCAAAAATTTTCAATCTGCTTTGGGTTCATGTCTAGCCAGTGACTGCGCTGTTTGCTCATGCAAGCAGGGACAGCTATGGCCACAGCTGTGTGTGCATGAGCTCAGCTGCCCCTCTGCGTGCCATTTGTCTGTGCATCAACTGCAGAGGGGTGTCCAGGTTCTTACGTGGCTGGGCAGATGTGCCAGTACAGGAAAATCTTGTTTTGTAATGGCCGTCTGATCTGTAAATGTCTTATATTCACATTTATTACATAGGGTGGATGACAACAGACCAATAACGTAACAAGTAAAGTGTTCATAGGCAAATTAGCAGAATTTTGTGAGGAGGCAGTGTGACCAGGAAGTTTATTTTGATAGGGAAGCGCAGCCACCCTGCACACATAGAAAGAAAAAGAGAAACAAGTGCCAAACACAATAGCTAGTGCAGAGTAATACAGCAGTATTTAGTTACAATTTATGCCCATCCCCCTGCAGTGTGGCTTTCGGTGGCAGTCGGTGTGATTTCCCACCTTGGCCTCCTGCTCCAGGTCCTGCCCTGCTGTCTGTGCCCGCCCAGGAGCAGCTCTCCCTGCAGCTCTGCGAAGGTGCTGCTGCCGTCACCTCCTGCTCCTGAGGCAGTGATGTTACCTCACGTGAGCAAACATGTCGATTTTCCCTGCTGCAGCAGTGCCTGATGCCATTGAGGACCGTGCAGCACCGACTGTTCACGTTCTTCCTTCTGTATAACTTCGTAGTGGTCGCAATTTCCATTCTACACTTAGGAGGTTTTAAGAGAAGCTGAGTAACACTGGTAGTGCTCAGATAAGTGTCAGAAGTGTGCAGGGCTTTCTGTAGCTGTGTGTCGGGCAGTTTGGACTTGAAAGGAAATGCCAAGTGCAGCAGTCAGTTCTGATTGCAAAACTGACCACCGATCTGACACACAGAGATAAAATAAATAATCTTGTGATCTTTTCCTTCCCTATTTTCTGGGTAAACAATTATTTTAAAGAGGGGGTACGTGTTACTGTAATGCCATGTTACTGCTACCCTATCATTTTGTATGTTACGTTGAAAAAAAAGAAGGCCTCCAAAGTTAATGCACTGTTTTGCTTTCAGAAATTAATGAATTGAAGAAGTTGTCTTGGTTTAGCTTGATCAAAAATCCATTGTAAGGCAAATCTTAAAAAAATACCCTGCTATGGCATGTGATACTTAGATGACTTTAAAATATAATTTTAGATGGCTCGTACCTTGAATGTCTGTGTTTCTGGAAGATTAATTTTAATAACACAGCAGTGTACTTCACTTCCAAATATATCCTTAGGGATGGTATCAAACATGTGGTTTGCCAGAGGAGAGTTGGCCTGGAGAACACCGGGAGCTATGGCAAAGATCTGAGCGGTTAATCCTGAATTTGCATGATTTGTATGTGAGAAGCGTGTTTGTTCCAAGTTTCATTTTATACGTGGCTTGGTTTTATTGGTTAAGCAGCAGTTGCTTTTTCATCAGCCCTCAAGTAATTAATGGTAAAATCACACATTTTTATTAAGCTAGTTTCAGTTGATTAAATAGTTGCTGGGAAGGTTGATAATTGTTAAAACAATAGCTATTATTTAACTAAACAAACATTCTATGAATAAAACTCCACATTTCAGAGGCAAATGCATAGCTTCCATGGGCGTTACACAAATGAGTTGTGAAATGAGTGTGTATTAATTGCATCCAGCAAAAGACTTCTGGAGGTAGTCTGTGTGCTGAGGCCTGTGGCAAGGTGGAAACCAGCATGAGAACCAGCATTTGGGGGTGAAAGGAGCTGCTTTTTGTGTTGTAAAAACGAGTAAGAATGTTTGGGTCTTTAACTGTGGGAGAATCTAGAGTGCATTTCTTCAATTATAGTTGAAGCTTGGGTATAGAGGTATGGAAGTGCCTAGTCTTTAATGGAAAACACCTTTATTTAGTCACTAGAGATGTAAAAAGAACACTTGAAAATATTCTTCATGTGTATTTTAAGCATTTCTCTTTGTTCTTGAGGTATTCGCCTATTGCAAATCAGTCATGGATGAATCCCTATTCTCCCAGCATGTTTTTACCCACGGAGATGCCAGACAAATTGCCATGTGTTGATTCTCTTTGGGAAAATTTTTCTTAGTTCTCCTTAAATTTTCAAACCAGGGAGCATGCAGTTTGTGGTGAGGTTATAACACTTGTCCTTGGAGCAGCAGGTTGCCATTGCCACCTTCTGCCGCTCCTGGCTGACAGGGTGATGCCGGGCAGGCCCAGAGAGCAGCACCCAGCCACACCGCTTTCAGTGCAGGAAGCTTTAGACCCGGACAGTTTGCTATGTCTTGGCAAAGTTCTTGGTCTGTTACCACCCTGTTTGGAATCAGAATTGTTAAGGTTGGAAAGGCCTCTAGGATCATGTGGTCCAACCACCAACTCATGCCCGCTCTAGACCGTGCCGCTCCCTATGACATCCACCCTTTTCAACTAGAATAGAGAGGAAGAATTTCTTTTTCCCTGATCTTTGTTTTTTCTTTTAGCCTATGAAACGGTCTAAAGTTTATTATTTTTCCATTACAGAACGAAGACACGGTTCAATGTGCAAACCTTCCCCTTCTCCAGCTTCTCCAGCTTGCAATTCCAGGACATCCCTAGCGCAGATGAAACCGAAATCCTGTATCAGCGGCCATAACCCTGTCAGCAGCAACTCAAAGCCATTCAAAACGCCCAAAGACAATCTACTTACCTCCAGTAGCAAACAGCACACAGTCTTTCCTTCAAAAGTTTCGAGGGATAAACCATGGTAAGTACCAGAAGAACAGTTACCTGAGCTGTTGGTGTTCAGAAATAAGTACCTATGCATAGTTCGTGATCACAAAAAAACCAAAAATCTGTTATGTCTTCTAAAGTTTACCATTTAAGACCCTGCATTTCCTAGGGGAGGAAAATAAGGTGTTTTTTAAATATCGTTTTTGTTTTTTTATATATATTTATATCTGTATCCATATATGTATATGTGTACACATACATAAGGGTGACATATGTATGTATGTGTATATTTGAAAAGGAAAAATAAGCCAATTTACTCTTCTGATGTTCCTTCAAATTTTGGCTTTTCTGAGATGCATGTAGCAAGTGCGGGATCAGACCAGTTTGTTGTCTTCAAGGTCCACCTGTCTTCACAATATCAGCCCTTAAAACTGATGCTTTTAATCAGCAACGTAATTTTTGTGGAGTTATTAATATTGACTTAGCTCGTGTTCGTGAAAACTTGCTGCTTCTAGTCATTTATCTTCAACAGCAGCTGCTGTTGGAGCTCCTTCTGTATTTTGATAGCATGTGCTGCTTTATAAGAAGAAAATTCCAGCTGCAAAAATCACTATTTTGTGGGAGTTTTGCATCATGTATTGCAACAGATACCCACATCAGGCTTGGAGACAGCCCGCCTCATCCTCCCATGACTGTGATGGTTGCAGCAGAGTTGCAAAATTGTAAAGGAGAGTAGAACTGGGTCATTGTTTTATCCCTTAATAAACTAGTAATTCTTTACTTATCTACAGAAAAGATGCTTTGTGATTCGGTCACTAGATTGGTGACTTAGAAGATTTGGGTTTGATTCCTGCTTTTGCACAGGCTGCTGTAACAGCTTCATCTCCTCAGCCTCAGTTCTGTGTCTGTGAACTTGAGATAATCAGACTTTTCCTTTCCATAAGGTTTTATCTAATTGCTGCATAAATATCCTTGCTTTTTATATGCAGTGTGTAGTGTAAGAGGGTCATGATTTCAGACTGCCTGAAAGCAGTAAATAATTTAATGCAAACCATTCACCAATGAGACCAAGCATAAACTCATATTATGTTAAAATAATAGCTCATGTTTTCTATTGTGAATATACACCCTTCAGTATGATTCCAAAGACAGCACCATCTGGCTAGCCACAGAATTTACCTTGCACTGGAATAAATCTCATTTTCCTTTAAATCTGAAACCACCATTCCTATACATATGATGAACGCTGAGGACAGTTATATCATTTAATCTGAAAATAGAGATTGTGGATGTTTTGGTTACTCGCACAGAGGAGGTATGGGCTATTTGAGTTAACATGTAAGGGCTTCACTTATTATTAAAAAATATTCTTGCTTGAATAATGACCTTTCATTGTGAATGTCAAAGGGAGGGTATTTTTATGAGAGCATATTTTTTAGAGTAATTAAAAGAAATTCAGGAAGCTCTTCAGAGCATCAATGCTATTGACTATGAATCTGTTTCCCATTTTCAGACAACAACTTCCATATCTGTTTCAGCATCTGAGTGAAGCTGTAAGCAAATATCTTCTATTTTGGCAACAGATGGCATTCTGTCAGTCAATAAAAGCCAAAAGGAAACAAAATAACTACGTGTTTTCACCAATCATTTTCCCTTTATTAGGAAAATCCCAAACACTTACGGATGATTAAGAAGGTAGATTGAGTTGTTTAAAACTGTTGTAATGGTTTATTAATTATTTGGCAATTAATATGTCGTTAGATCTAGTCATAAATTACAGAATTCTTGCAGCTCTGTGAGGAGGTAATGCTGTGGTTCTGTTTACCAGTGGGAAAAATAAAGTATATACTGCTTAAAGATACCGTAATCTTAACGTAACAAATCACTGAATTGGAGATCGATAAAATTGTCCTTCAAAATGTTAAGTGCCTGGCTTTTTACATGGCTTTTTGGAGAATAAAATCAGTCTGATAACTGTCACAGTTCATAGCAAGCTGACATCCGTTAACGAAGAAAGAGTTTTCCTACCTGGAAAATTAGTAGAATTACCTGGATTATCATTTTCATTTAGGAATCTATAAAATGTTCAGCAGGTCTCATTTTCTCAAAGAAAAAATTATTCATAAATATAATTCCTTTTCATGGTCAGGTTATATCTTCTCTTCACCTGTCTGTTCAGTCTGTCAAATTTCACCCCTTTATCTTTTATAAAGAAATACTGAAAAATATTTCTGTTTCAAAATATCTGAGCAGAATTCATCGCATATCCCTGTGTTATTGTTTATATCTTTGGAAACTTCCAGTTATTCACTGAGTTTGTCCATTTCATTGTAGTAATTGCCACAGATACTTACTTTACATGGGTTAGCTTAGATCAGGGACTGTATTGTCTGTAATAATTGCTCTTCAGAACTAGAGTAACCGTTCTTGCACTTACCTGGTTCTTTAGCATTTTACTCAGCATCCCTTAGATTTTAGGCGTCGGGATTGGTAGTGATATAGAAGCTATCATTAGTAGAAGTAGCAATGGCCTCTGCGACACCATGGCCCAGTATATCCGTTGTCACACCTGCCTGCATGTAGACCCAGCTCTTCTGGTGTTTAATTCACTATTGATTTGCTTGACTCATCATCATAAACCTTGCCCTAGCAGCTTGTTCTCGTCTTTGCATCCTTCTTGTCCTGAGATGTACTGCAGTGCTTCAGATGGCTCCTCAGCTAATGCTTTAAAAAGCGTGATCAGAATGCTCGGCTGAAAGAAATCTGGAATTGCTTTTGTTTTGTCTCTGCTGTCTTAATCCTTCCCTAGCTGGAGTATGGAAGAATATTGTGAATACATTACCTGGAAATACCTCTCAGCTATTTCTTCCTGTGTCTCTCTAGAGTCATTACTGTTAATCCAGCTGTGTTCAGAGGCTAAAGCAGTGCTAGAACATGACTGCAGTGTGCACAAGGCAGGCGTATACCAGTGTTTCTGCAGCTTGCATTTGAGGTTGTAGGAGATACAGCAAGACTGTAGAAAATAGAAAAAGGTAAAAAAAATAAGATGATTGTTAGTAATTAAAATAATAACGAATAAGAGTTCATCAGTAATAAGAACTGCCCAGGTACCATTTGTAAAAGGCATTCTGGTGCCACTTGTCTCTCCTGCTTGTTCCTTTCTCAGAGGGCTGCTGCCTGGGCCCCTTAGGCTCTGGCTGCTCTGGCTGGAGCTGTCCTGGCTCCAACCTGCGTGGTTGAAGGGCACAGCTTTGGTTTCTGCAATCCCTGCAGGATCTGGGTGCCCTGATGCTACAGGGCATCCACTTCTTCACACTGTGGTTCTGAGGCACTGTAGAACTGGGTTAAAGGGCTAGATGATCCTGAAGGTCTTTTCTAACCTCAGTGATACTGTTATTCTCAGCCAAAGCAAGTCTCCTTGACCTCCCTCCACAAGGTTTAGCTGCTGCCTGCCAGTAATTCAGAAATTGAAGGAAATGAGATGGAAATTCCATGGTTTTCATCAAGCCCAGTCTTTTTGTAATAGGATCACAGAGGTATACCTGTGGGTAATCATTTACAATTTGTTGTGTCATTTACGAGGATCTTTTTAATCATCCTTTAGTCTTTATTTCTTTGTGTTTAGGAAATAGCATTATTCATACAAAAGCTGAGAAAATGAAGCTTATCAAGATGTAAGGATACTCTTAATGCAGCAAAATTCAGAAGAGTTAATTTGGACCACATATTTGTTACATCTTAAAAGCACTTCCAGATTGCAGACTAGAACAGTGTTTTACAGTTTTTAATGCTTATGAATTTTCTTAAGAATTTTTAAAAGTGAGTTGAAGAGGTGGTGAGATTTTAAAATGATTATAGTAATGCATGACTCCCCCAGTGCAGCAAAATTATGCTAGAACAAGGAAAAAATATGTAATAAAGCCTGAAGAAGTGAAAATGTAGGTAATAGGGAGACACAGGTATTGTGGCACACTGTAACTCTTTTCCTTGCTTAGGAATGACATGACAAGCAATGGCTTTGAACTGAAAGAAATTATCATAAGTTACTGAGGAGGGAAATACGTCCTTGTTTGTTGAGTTTGTCATAGGCTCTGCTGAAGGAGCTTTTATTTAATCCAGAAGGAAATCAATTATCTAAGAAAGAGAGTGAGCTTTTGAAGCCCGCCATGATGAAGTGCTTTCTGTTGGCCTCGGATAGAACTGTAGCCTTTTTCTGGTTCCTTTTTAATTCATGGATGTCAGTTTTGAATACTGGTCAACGAAACTGGTAATCACATTCCAGTATCAGTGTAACAGAGGGTATGTGAAAAGCAGATCTGCTTCTTAATCTTATTTGCTACATCCTTTTCTTTTAGTATCAGCACAAAGTCCAATAAAAGCTTGTATTGTTATTCACCATGACCACTAAATAGTTTTGTCCTTATTTTCCAGTATTTTTTTTCCTGTGTTTGCCCTGTTTTTCCTTGTGTAACTTTACATTTGATGGCATATATTTCTTTGAATGCACGTTACCAAACAATCCGCGCTAATTTCTATAACTGCCTTTTCTCTCTTCATTACTCACATTTCCCTCAATCCTGATGCCATTGGCAAATGTTACTAACAGTAATCTGGTGTTTATTTCTAAAAGCCATTGCGGTTTTCAGATTGGGTGATGGTGGCTGAACATCCCACAAGCAGACACCCTCACTGAAGTCCCCAAAAGCTAAATTTCAGTTGTTTAACATTTGCTTTTAAAGTGCTTTTATTTGTATTTTCTGAGAATTCGAACAATTTCCCGGTTATCTTTGTCAACTTCACTGGTAACCTCATCAAAAAGTGCAAGCAGAATCCTTTTGCTAAGGTTTGCTTTTCAACGCAACCACATGAACATTTTATTTTTACTGTTTATCAGTTTATTTTTATTACTTTTTCCGTTATGATTTCCGAGATATTCTCGCGTGGGTTTTCAGTGCGAACACAGCAGCAGCACTCAGCTATCTTCTCCAGGTTGCCAAATAATCCAGTGTTCAGTTCGAAATTAACATGCAGAGACCAGAAGATCTCTCTTCAGCTCTTCGGGAACTCATGGCCACATTGCCCAGCTTTTTTTTTTTTTCCAAGATATTTTCAACCAGCACTTTACAGTTATTTTATCAAAAAACACCTTTATCCAAGTGAAGTGCATTATTATAATTCCTTCTTAGAACAGGAGAAACACTGAACATTTTTGTGATTTTTCACATTGCTGATAACTTTTAATACTGCTGTTGTTGTCAGAATTTCTCTTGTAAAAGGGGGAGAAACACAACTGAATACAGATTAATACAGATCTTTTTCGCGTATCTCTGGCAGTCTTCCATACCTTCATTTCTCACATTTTTATAGATTGCCATGTGCCCTTCCTCTCTTTTTGTTGTATTTTCCTTTTCTGACTGTTCCTTGCAGCCATTGTCTCTACTAACTCTGAACAAATCAGTATGCAAAAAATGTTTTAAAAATATGGTAACAAATTAACTTCTTGAAATATCCTCACTTTTCAGTCAAAGAAACCTGATTTGGAAAAGGAACTCTCTTGAGCCATGAAGTATAAATTTGAGCATCTCTGATTTATTTACCTTTTTAGTCACTGGTAGTCTCAATCACAGTTGCTGTGTCCAAAGCAGCTTCCAGTTTCCAGTTCAGTTATTGATTCAACTTGCACTGATGTGAAATGGGAGTTCTTTAATGTTATGTTGCCCGCTTACTTTAAGAAAGAGAGAGTAATTATCATTTGTATCTTCCAAAATCTGAAATAATTTACTGCAGGCTGTATGGAGTCATACAGAATGTCTGTCTTAAAATATCAAAGTATTTAAATATTGTTCTTCCACGTCGCAGTGAAATGCAGAAGGAATAATTGCGCTTGTTTTCAAGGTTGATTTACTGGTCTGTAATACTGGTCTGTAACAAAAGTAAAGCAAAGCATTGCTTCCTTGGGCTTGGCTCACTTTTACTGATCAGCCCACGTGTGTTATAGGACTTGCTCTGAGTTCTGTGTACTGCAAAATATGTAAAACTTCCTTTGCATTACCTAAATAATGGATCTGCTTGATCTTTTCACTGTGTTATCAGCATTTGAATTAAGACAAGTATTATAAGCTGGTTGCGAAGATACATTTAGCTCTGGTTTATGTATAGTTTCTTTATAGTAAAACTACTTGATCTAGAGAAAAAAAGACAAATTCTCCTATTTTCAACAAATTTATTTGTCAGTTGTTTAAAAGCAAAGCAGAGTCCTTCTGCAGTGCTCATTTTATGAGTAAGTTCAGTTGTTTTCATGCTGACCAGTGCGTTACATCTTTTTGTAGTCAGCTCTGTGTTCTGACCAGCTGACTTCTGCACTTAAGATACAACAGAGTATAGAAGTTTTCTATAATTCCAGCTGCAAATGTGCTACCATACTGAGAACGTAACTTACGTTAGTGTCACAAGTGTGCTGCTGCAGTAGTTAAGTGAGGCGAAGGTATTCAGAAGTTCACAGATTTTATTAAAAATACATTTTAGTGATGTTCACTTCATTGAGGATTATGTTACTTTTTAAGAGATTGCTACTAAGATTTCCACGCTCAAAATCTTTTCTCCTTGTTTTTGTGTGCCATTCTGAGCAAATGAATTGTTTTTATTTTGAACTATTGACATTGTTAGCACGTTACTTCACGATCGCAGAGAACGTATCCCCGACATGCTTGTGTTAATGGCATAAGAGTGTATCCTTAAGGGGATGAATGTTGGTGGCACCAAAGAATTACTTTGTTTATGAGTAGCGAGAAAATGTGTCTTTAAAAAAAAAACACACAAAATCAACAACAAAAAACTTTGTTTGCATAATTCTTTCCATTGCCAGGCTTTACAAATGGCTGCTTTGTAAAGGTTTGATTGAACAAAAGTAGTGAGTAATGATATTAAGTATTCTGTTTTGGTCTGAAGGTGCTGTTTCACTTGCATCAAATTTTTTTATCTATGGAAAGGAGTTAATGAAGTGTGCATCTGTGATACAGAAAATGCAACGTGAACATTTTTCTTTGTTTTTTTCAGTGTTCCTGTTCCAGTAGTCAGTCTAGAGAAAATTCCTAATCTAGTGAAGGCAGATGGTGCCAACGTTAAAATGAATTCTGCAACCACTACCACCATCACCTCCTCCTCAGCCTCGTCATCCACCATACCTGCTCCAACCTTGGTTAAATCTGGTTTGACATCCAAGTCGGTGCCACCGTCGCCAGAAAAGATTCTGAACGGCAAAGGAATTATAGCTCCATCAATAGACAAGAAACATCAAAATGGCACTAAAAGCAGTAACAAGCCTTACAAAAGACTTTCAGGTGAGTAATGTCATAGTTTACCTTTTGATATAGTCCACTTTTCTTTACTAGTATTCCTATAGCTCAGAAATAATATACTACTAAAATGCTGTGGCATGTTTTTATTCTGATCTTTCTGCTGGAAGGTGCCAGTTTACACATGAGAGAAGGAAAGCTTTCAAACTTGTAGCCTGTGACAGCTGTTTTCAAAATACTCATTCCATTTAGCTTGAATGTAGAGTGCTTCATACATTTCTCAATTGGCCAGCTGGTCAAGTAAAGTCACATGTAAAATTTTAAGGAAGTAAAATCATTAAAGCAGAAAGATAGAAGGCTTCTTCAGTCTGTTGTGTAATATTAGTTTATTTGCAATAAAAAACAGTATTTAAAGGCTGAGTGACTTCAGCACAATCATGACCAAGTTGTGCAGTTTGAGCTTTAGGACATGGAGTTATCCACCAAGTCATTCATAATTTTCTTTAACAAATACTACAAAATTCTAGGAAGGTACTGGAGATTTTGGGGGAGTTAGGAAAGCCATAATTTGCCTCCTCCCCTTCTTCCTCTGCAATTTACGTGTGTGAGGAGCAAGAAGATGGCAGTGTGGGGGCCTCTGTTTTTTTTTCAGGGGGGACAGATGGTGGGGCTGAGGGGCTGGTATTAGAATGGAAATGCCTTGGGTAGCCTTGAGCAGTGCAGCATTGAGGGCATTGGGCCCTGTGCAAATTGTCACCATGTGCAGAACAGCCCCACGTGGGAAGGCTGAAGGGCGATTAGAAAGGTTGCCATGCTTTGGAGGAAGGTGTTTTTCCATGGAGCTCCCCAGTGGTGACCTGTGGCCATTCTTGGGCCTCAAAAGCTGAAAACATGTTTTTGTTTTGAATCAAAAGAGGAAAAATAAGTGTTTTGATGCTTCTATGATTTTGGGTTTTGTTGTTTTGTTGTAGTAGCTGTTGTTTTTTAAGGAAAAGTAACTGACCCAAGTTTACTGCTTTAAGAGCTGCACAGGGTCTATTCATCTGCTGGCAGTACTTCGTGATTTGGGCAGGAGCTGCCTGTGTGTACTGAAAGGCTAATTTAGCTAATGGCAGCATGAGCCGCATTAGATCGTCCGATGACAGAGTTAGTTGAAATGATTTCTATATGTGCACTGGTTATGAAGCAAGTATAAGTGTGCAAGATAAATGCTTTAATTTCCAGTTAATAAGTGTGTCCTATTTTTGACTGAATATCACTTCTTTTTTTTTTTTTCTCAAATTTGGCAGTGAGCTCTGTGGTACTGCTACCATGGCTCGGATCCAGAGCAGAGAGAGGTATTTGCTAGGGCTGCGTGTGGTATGGAAGGATGCCATCGCCTTCACGGATCCAACACTGATTGCTTTCTTAACTAGTTAAAGGCGGCATATAAAAAAACAGAGCAGTTGTTCATGATAGCATTCCAAAAACTAAAAAATATTAAGGAAAAGGAACTGGTTAGGCTTTTATACCACGTTTCACTTGCGAAGATCCAATTTGTTATTCCAATAAAAACTCCATGTAACGTATTTTGCAGTTAACTTGAAACGTTGATTTCTTTTTACCTGTTATTTCCTTTAATATTCCCTAAGTTTAAAATATGGTAACAAATTAACTCATCTCACTTGGGCAGTTGAAAGCAATACTGATGTTCCTCGTGTATCCATGTACTGCTGCAGCACTGTAGGAGACACTGTACCTTTGTTGAACAAGTGCTTGCTGCAATATGCTGAAAAAGGAGAACCATTTCTGTTCTGAAGGGCCCTCCTTCAGCTTGCTTGCCTTGTTCCTTGCAGGTGACTCTGTCGTTAGTTCATCTCTGGGCTTATCACTCTCTGATTTCTGTATGATAGGGAGAGTTTCAGTGCTGGAAATTTCCAGTCAGACTGGGACTCTGCACAAGTCCACTTGAGCACTCTGATGGGCCTCAGTTTCGTTTCATAAGATTAAAAAAAAATAATAAATTGATACTGTTTATAAACTCCTCTCTCATTAGCAGATTTGGAATCCATTAAGTCTTGCTTGTGCTGCCTCACATGCATGCAGCAAGGCGATAAATTAGTGATGATGCAAATAAGAGAAGTTCTGTGAGCACTGTAAATTAATTGCCTGTAGATTGTGTGTCATTATGATGGATTCCGCTCCATTATTATACTGAACTGTGCAGAGGCTGAGAAAAAGATCTTGGAAGGTCGGGGAGATTATTATTTTTGCTTTACTATAAATTTCATCCATTTTACATTAAAAGAATGAGGAGCTGGCTGGGGATTTAGGTTTCGCTCTGTCCTTCACTGTTGAAGTGTACAGCTGTTAATTTGTGAAGGTCTGACTGGCTTACATCTGTTTTCTTTCCTTTCAGTAGCCTGCATTTTCTCTCATATCATTTCCCTGGCTGTGGCTGAAGGGGTTTTCTGGTTGTTGGTTTTTTTGTTGGTGATGGTTGGTTTGTTATTTGGGTGGGTTTTTTTAATCTTTGCTGAGACCTGATGGTTGGTTAGGTGAGGTGATCCCCTGCTCCTGTTTGGAAGCATTGTCTTTAGTGAGAGAGAGGAAAGCAGCTCCCTGACCCCCAAAAAGAGTCTGTAGCTGCTGGGCGTAAGTGGGTCACTTTTCTCTAGTAGCAAACTGGGGAAAAAAAAGTGTTTTTTTTTGTTTTTTAAATATCTTCAGTTCCTGTTCTCTTTGGGGTGAAGTTAAAAATACAGCTGCCCAGCTGAAACTAAAAATATCCTTCCACCACCTAGAGGAGGCCTACAAGAATGCTGGAGGGGGACCTTTCTGCAGGGTCATGTAGTGATAGGACCAAGGGGTAATGGCTTTAAATTTAAAAGAGGGGAAATTTAGGTTAGATGTTAGGAGGAAGTTCTTTACTCAGAGGGCGGTGAGGCCCTGGCACAGCTGCCCATAGAGCTGTGGGTGCCCCATCCCTGCAGGTGCTCAGGGCCGGGTTGGATGGGGCTCTGGGCAGCCTGAGCTGGTGGGGGGCAGCCAGCCCACGGCAGGGGGTGGGGATGGGGAGGCTTTAAGATCCATTCCAATCCAAAGCATTCAAACAGGAGTTTGACTCTTCTTTCCCCTGTGAGGTTGTAATAAAAAAACAGCAACAATTATCTCTTTAGCTCATGAACATACGTTTTCATCCACTAAAAGTAAGAAAAAATGTGTTTTTTTTTTTAATGTTTGGTCATACGCAGATCTTTTTACTATTTCTGTTGAGCTGTGTAGAAGCCACTGAAACTACAACTGTGTGTGACAGATATCAGACCCTTGCTAAATTTTACCAAGAAGTAGTGCCGACTATTCTTTGCAAGCTCACTTTTTGACGCTAGAAGACCAGTAACATAGCCATGAATTGAACTTGGTCGTGTTTAAGTCCACGTAGCAGATTGCATACAACTGGTAATAATTTTCTTATCTGCAAGGCAAGAGTTACCATATGCAGGCTTCTTGGCCTGCAGTTTTTCCTGTAGCGCTGGCTGTGACGTTGTCCTAATGTTGTACTGTAGATGTGAATTACTGTCTTCATCTTAGGTCTGATTTTTTGTTGTCGTTGTTTATTTGTTTATAATGAGTATTTAGGTCCTTTACATCAGTTGTTGTATTTAAGTACAGGATGTTTATTTTTATCCAAATGTAACACAGCTATATAGTGAACGAAGACCTTGGCAAACAGTTATATTCCATGATCAAGCAGATGCAAACCAACCTTCCAACTAAAACATACCATGTCTACATGTGTAAAGATATTTTTGCATAAGTAATAACTCCACGTCCATGGTTTTGTTACAGCTCTGTAGTGCAAAACCTGGAATTATATTAATACAACTTAAAGGACTTGATGCTATCTGTGGTATACAAATACTGAAATATTAACGACAATGAAATATGCAAATATAGCACATTAAATATTAAATACACTTCTAATGTTAATCATAAGTAGAACTCAAATGAGGCTTTATTTTCATGATCTCTGCAAACTTTAAATTCTGTGCCTCTGTGACTTAAGGAAATAAGAATTAACATACAATTTTCTTTATAGTTCCTGAAGATGAGACAGATTTAGATAAATTCTGTTTTTAGCATGTCACTTGTAATCCTTTAAACAACACTGGTTGTTTTTCAGAGTTTCAGAATATGTCACAGTAAGGTTGTATAACGCAGTGTGCTATTTAGTCTGTATGTGTGATAAGTGTGCTCCGTAGTCAAATTCAGAGAATGGGTTTGCAAATGTGTTTCATGGCTTCAGAAGCAGTCAGTGTTAGAGAGTGAAATGGGAGGTGCCCCTGCCTGTAGCAGGGGGTTAGAACTTGATTGTCTTAAAGGTCCCTTCCAACCCAAACCATTCTCTGATTCTATGATTCTGTGAACTCCTTGGGATATGACTGGGTTATGTGTGTAGACCGCCCTGTTGAGTACAGCTCCATAAACAGACTTACTGCTACGAAGTCTGTGACTAAATAGTTTGAAACACATATGGACAGAAGAAAATGCACAAGTGGCTGAGTGTGATGCACATGGCAGCATTGTGGAGCACTGGGGTTGGGAACAGTGCTTCAGGCTGAGCCTGCCTGCATTAAGTATTGTTAGGCAAATATGATGCTCTGGCTAAAATTCCTTAAATAATCTACTTTTTCTCCTTTTTCCTCCACCTTCATCAAACAGAAAGAGAATTTGACCCAAATAAACACTGTGGAGTACTGGATCCTGAAACAAAGAAACCTTGCACAAGATCGCTCACCTGCAAGGTATTTTTCTTAGAAGATAAAATATCAGATGCTTTGTTATAGTTTAAAACGTACCACAGTAGTTTGAGAGGTCATACCTGCTCCTGTCTTACAGACAATGGGTATGGTATTCAGACGCTGTCTTCAGGTAATTCTTTTGAGTAATTCTGTTTCTTTGAATCAGAGCATCTGCATTATTCTGCTGATATTTCTAGGGAGATGTTTTTTTTCTTGTCATTTTGTTATGCAGAAAGCATTAATGTTTCACATAGAAGCACAAAAGTTATTTTTAGTGCTCCCTTTTCAGCTCATATGTGCAAAAATGCTGAAGTATAATCACTTGAGTAAAAATGTAACATGATTTTCGTGTAAGAAATTACTTGGAGGCTGCTCTTCTGATAATGTTGGGTCTCATTAAAAAGTAGCACCAACGTAAGATGTTTATAATGGCCATTTGTATGTGTAGCTGGTGCCTGTTGGTAGAGGTGATCGGTTACATTTGCTTAAAATGTATTCACATTTTTCAATTCAATGAAATCAGTTTTTCTTTCTAAGTTAAAAGCCACAGTGGCGTTACTTCTTAATATTTTAAAGTTATTGGAATTACACTTTTTGTCTTGGAAAAGGTAAGTCAATAGATCCTGTTCTGAAAATTGTTGCAAAAGTAATTTCTTAAGAAATGATCTCATAAAGTATCAAAGATAATATGGAGTAGCAGTTTTATTTCCATAACTGTGGCTGAAGTTGTTTGAAGTAGATTTTTATCTTTTAGAGTTGTGGTGTATCGGAAGTATAGAGGACTCATAAACAATGTCATGCACACACAAATGCTTTTTAACCACCCTATTTTTAGACTCATTCACTTAATCATCGACGAGCAGTTCCAGGCCGTAAAAAACAGTTTGACATCCTTCTAGCTGAACACAAAGCTCGATCCAGGGAAAAAGAAGTCGCAAAAGACAAAGAGCATCCACCATCGGCAAGGGAAAGCTATCAGAGCCAGCCCACACCAGCACAAGACTCTCTGTCAGGATCTTCAGTGAACTCTGGGCAAGAATCTAAAGTAACATCTCCTGCAAAATCTAGACCACCAAATTCTGTACTTCCAAGGTAAGCAGTTCTCCAGTGTGAAGTGTTGCATTCTGGAATTGCTGTAAGAAAGATGCTAGTTCTTTATACAGCCTATTTTATGAACATGTAGTGTTTGGGCTGTTGCATGACAAAACATACCTTCATGTAAGGATTTCCCTTTGCAGTATAAAGTAGAGTGCTCTTACGTTAATGTAAACCCACCCGTGGTAGTCTTTGGTCTGTTAGGACTAGGGTGAGGAGTGTTATCTGTCCTCTGCTCTGAAGCTCTGACTAACAACATTTTTTGGCTAAGATGGTTGGTAATAATGAGGAAGGGTTATAATTGAGTCATTCTGACACATTTTGAAGTGAAAGTTGGCTTTATGAACTGAGATACTGTTGGCAAAATTCTTTACAGTTGTCTAAGAATGTTTTGTGCAGATATGTTACCAACTGCATCAGTGGAATGTCTTAAAGAAAGGTGTGCTTCCATGTAGATGACAGTGTAAGCAGCTAGGTCTTAAACCCATCTGTCTGCGTCTGCCCATGGTGTGTCTTTCACCACTGTGGCAATTTTTCTTAGAAAGGACAAAATCAGAAAGGCAACGTAAACTTCCAAAAATGTGCCTTTAGAAGAACCACTGTGAAGTATTGTAGCTACTGAATTCTACTCTACCCACTGGGAAACTTCCCATTTGTTTTGTATGGCCTTTTGCTTTTGGAGAGGGTTTTTAGGTACTCCTGTTTTTTTCTGGAGTGGGTAGAGTTAAGCTGGTTGGTTTTGCTCATGTTAGCATTGTTTCATACGTCTTGTCTTTGCAGAAGTCATGGTCAGAATTAGGTACTCATTTTTGGTCATCTGTATAAAGTCCCTGTTTCAGAGTCTTATCTCCAGTTCTACAGACAGCTATTTCCATTTTTTTCTGTGCGTTCATCAAGTCATGGTGAAATTCTGTTCACTCAGTGGCAGAGGTGGATCTCACAGGGCTTTGGATGAATGAAAGAATAGGAAAGTTGATGAGAATTCTGTGTAATTTCTATTAGGAGGGTGACCTTGCACACAGCGCTTATGTGCAGAGAAGCACAGAGGGACAGGCAGGCATTAGTTTTAGTAGGTGTTACAGTCAAAAAAACAAAACTGAAATGTGGTTCAGTGGCAGCAGAAGAAATTGCAAAGAAAAGATAGTGGTATGCAAGGGGAAGGATTTTAGCAGTTGTATGTTGTGTTGGTACGATTTATACTTCTGTTTTTGCTGCAGTGTCTCTGTTCTGTCATCTTTCCTGTTTTTGCAAGCAGCCGTGCCAGAGGAAAGCCTTGCTCCCCGATGTGTCAGCATACAGCCTGCAGCTCTGCTGGTAGAGGTTACGTGGCTGCTGCCTGCTCCCCCAAGCAAAGTTTGCTGTTTGCCCTGAAAGTGACTTGGCCTGACCCGGCCACCTCTTTCTCAAGGCTGAGGAGCGCTCACACAATCTACCCATGCACCAGCCAGCAGCTGCAGCAGTGATTTTCAGCTGGTGGACGTTGTTGAACAATCCCAGCTCAGCTCAGAAGAGGGCACTGTCCACAGTTTTAGTGGCTGATAGCCCAAATTCACTGGATGAGGAAGGCTAGTTTTGGAGAGCTTGTTTTTCATTTTCTGGTTTTTCTCAGCACAGGTATCTCATCCAGCCACAGAAGTCCACGCCCTCACTCCCCCCAATACCCCTTCTCATTTGGTTTGCTTCCACACTGACTTGACAGACATGGTTGTGCTCCATGATGTAAAGGCATGCCCACTTTGTTTTATTGGATTTTATGCAAAGGTTAAACAAAAAACAAAAAGCCCTACGTGCTGCAGGGTCCTCCCAGTGACTGCACATACTGAACTAACTGTAGAGGGAGACTAATGACTCTTGTTGTATTTAGTATGCGCGTTTCAGTAAGAAATAAATGTGATAACTGGACACCTGGGACTAACAAAGTAGTGGAGTAATGGTGCTTTCTGGGAAGATTTTACACAACTAGTTTTGTTGGCATATGTAATATATTTTGCATCTGTTGAGATCTTAAACTGAATTTTTTGGTGGATTTAACATTTCAGGCGATACAAAGATACTTCTGTTAATGTCAACTTGGTGATAACTGTTATATTCTTGCAAGACCAAATGTCAGCTGTTCTTCATCCTTTACTTTCCTTTCCATGGTCATTTCTGGCATAATTTACTTCAAGGCTTGACTCAGGCAGGTGCCTTTGCATGGCTGTTGAACGCTGATGATTTAAATGTATCTTCTCTTTCTAGACCGTCATCTGCCAATAGCATAAACAGCAACAGTTCTTCAAACCACAGTGGGTATGTACCAGAACTGCCACTGCCTTCCATGGGAGGAGATTTAACTAGTAGATTGTCTAGTGATGAAGGAGAAGTGGATGGAGCTGAAGAATCTGAGAAATTAGACTGTCATTTTTCTGGACACCATCCCAGACCTCTTGGGGTATGTCTCTCTTGCTGGCATGCCTTACTGTTACTCTTAAGAAATTAAAGAGGGGAGGAAAGAGATGTGTTTTGATAAAAATGTAAGGAATGGGGGACTATTCTGAGTCTGTATCACATTTGACAGAAAACTGTGGTTTGAATGGGAGCAGGTAGGAGGAGAAGACTGGTCATTGCATGTGATAGCTAAACATTGCCGGGTTGTGGGATGGAATAGGAGGTAGAAAGTAAAATTCTCCTTTTAGTTTTCTTCTCAGTAGTCCGAATCAAGCGTAGTTCTACTAAACTGTAAAGTTGCAGTGTTTTAAATGTGACATGAACAGGCAATCTGTTGTCATACATAGTTCTTACAAAACTACCTTGCAATTGGTTATAGCTCTGAAAATCATATGTGATTTTCACATGTGAAAGAGCAGTGAAGAGCTATTATGGTGCTCGTTGATCTTGGTAGTATGCTATGAAGCAGTAATTAAATATTTCTGTGAGTGTATGTGGACATAGGAGCTATTGCTTCATTCATCTAAAAATGGAAAGTAGTGCACAGCATAGCTCATCTGCTCTGGCAGTGGCTTAAGAAAGTGTTTCCTTGGCAGCTGTTTTTATCTCTCTCCCACGCTAGTAGCAAACTATATTGTACATCAGAGAACCTTGTGTCACTGAATCTGCAGTATGAGTTTGTTTATGCTGTACAAACAATGGGAGAACTCGCCAACACCTGAGCAGCTGTTTCTCACAAAGATCAAGCCAAGGAGTAAAATCAGTGAAGACTTCATTTATGTGTTTTCCTTATGCAGAATAAAGCTAGCACTGTGATAACTGTAACATTGTCTGTATTCCTCAGAGAAAAGGAAGAATTTTGTCAGCCCCCAGTGTTATTAGTCAGAATTGCTTCCTTTACAGTAGCTTGGCATTTGTATTCTTTCCCTGTGGCACATAGTAGGTACCCGACATTTGGAATGTAAATGGAATTGTTAGCGGAGTACAAAGTATACTTGAGGCAGAAATGTTACATGTGTGTTTCATACATCATGAAAAAAGTATTTATGCTGCAGTAGAGAGAAGTACCTTTTTGAAGCTATTTTGCAATACAAAGATGTTGCAGGATTGATAAGCGGTCGTTCTTTTATAGCATAGAAAGTTTTTAAATAATATTGAACTATCTTTTCTTTCAGTTCTGTTCGTATGGTAGTCGCTTAATGGGAAGAGGGTACTATGTCTTTGACAGAAGATGGGACCATTTTCGATTCGCACTAAACTCCATGGTAGAAAAACACTTGAATTCACAGATGTGGAAGTAAGTGGGAGTTTTACATGTGGGCATAGCTCAATATCTTTAATTCTGTATAACCACTAAATGAAACGCTCCATGGGATTTGTTTTTGAAATTGCCTCTGTGTTAAGTCATGCCTGTAATACAAAAACAAGATTTCTTTTCCACTGAGGAGTATGCAGCACAAGAGTGCAATCGCCTATTTCCATGTGTGGTTCTGCCAGATTTAGAACTGTTCTGTAGTCCCTCCAGTCTTTGGGGGGGGAATAATTCAGTAGCTCTGCTAACATTTAAGTGCATGAAAGCTTGGTGTTTTCTGGGCTTGGAGGTATGTCTTGGTATCATGCAGTTTTATAACACAGGTTGGATTTGGCCTGAACTTTTATATCTGTGTCACACAGCCTTATCACCATTCAGACTTTTCTCAGTGTCGCGGGTTAAGCAAGATCTACCTGTGCCCGTGACAGGGGGGCAG
>JAPSGF010000006.1:20225878-20524672 GCA_035772895.1 Perdix hodgsoniae
GATGTGGAATACTGATAGCAAAATTACAAAAGTATTAAACCATGACACTCAGTGAAACTGAAAGTAATGCCTCCTATTTATTGCCATGGAAACTACAACATACCACAAGCACAAGAACACCATTTGGTAGAGCAAATTCTCAGCTACAAAACACTGTTTTTTAACATAGTCACCACCATTTGCCAAGTTGCGTGGATGAGCTGATAGAGACGCTCTTCATTTCATGGTGTGACAGCTGTATACCACCATCTGAAATGGGGCTTGTCTTTCACATCACTGTTGCCACTGCTGAAATACACCACTCAGTGCCTCACTGTGCTCACATCCACTGGTTGGTCTCCATCAACATTCAACAAGTGTCAGTGAATGTCAATGGGTGCCGTTTTTTCCACATGACGCACCTTTGCTTCATCCACACTTCCATGTCAGACCTCATTGTGTCAGACTGCCTCTCTGCTGCCATCTGTCACATAGTAACAAAATGTAATGGAATGTTGGTGGGAAGGTTCAGCCTCTACTGCCGTACCACCAACATCTGCCTCTGACATGACACCATGTCATGGGCCAGCATAATAAAATAGAAGGCGTTACTTTCAGAGCAGTCCTTACATTTGCTAACGTGTAAAGGAATGTGGAAATTTTTCGTCCACAGTGCCTTTTAGACTCACCAGCATTAGAGGTCTTAATTTTTTGGTTTTGACTAAATATTGAAGCACCTCTGTGTGACATATGTAGGTTGCAACCACTATATGCTTAGGTTACATAGAAATGTGAAAATAGACTGCACTACCAACAAGAAGACTTTTTTTATATACATATTTTGAAAAGGCTCATGGGATCTGCAGACGTAATTGTTTTTATTTTTTTATTTTTTAATTCTGCAATGGAACATACATTCTTCTTTCACTGCAATTACTCTAAAGCACAGTGTTTCATGTCACTGTTTATTATCAGGACTGTATTGTATTCATTGGATGCCAGCCATTAGATGAACAAGGTTTGATTTTTATTTATATAAATTATTGAAGTACTAAACCATGGCTTGTCTGACTGACCTGGTAACTGGGTGATAACAGTGCTGCTGTGCTTGGAGACATCATTTAGAAATGGGTGGGTTTCCATAGAAGGGCCACCTGCATCTCTGTTTAGAGACAGATCGCACTTGGTCCAGAACGGGTTCCTTTCTTCTACTTAGCAATTTTGGCTGTTAACCACTGTCTGCCACCTTCTACAAATAAAACTAATTTTGTTTCTATAAGTAGGAGAAGTAAAACTTATCTGTTGGCTTTGTATGTCAGGGTGCTTTCATAAAAAGCTAAAATAACTTCTGCAGTAGTTGTATGATACAAGAAATAATCAGGTCTTGTCTTGCTCCCACTAAATCCAATTGCAAATGTTTTCCCAAATTCTAGCACTTAATGCAGCTTCTAATATTTCAGTGGATTCCATCCATACTTAGTTGTCTGTGTAACACAGGAAACTGAGAGCGCTTAATCCTTTCTGTATCCCAGTGTTGTCCTCCGTCCTTTGGGCTGATCCTTTCCTGTCTTCCCCAAGCAGAGCTGTGCATAAAGCTGTTATGTTGTAGTGGAGCTAGTCCAGCCCTAGCTGTGGCTCATCCAGCTGAGCCAAATGGTAAAAGGGATGCAAGGCCAGTTTTGAGAACAACAACAACATCTACAAAGTGCTTTTTAACCCAAGTTCTCAGTGTATTTTACAAAGGTGGGTAAGAGTTTTTGGCTCTTCTTTAATAGTAGACTGAGGAACGGGCCTGATAATTGCTTTGTTCATAGCCCCATAGGAAGTCACAGGCAGTAGGACTTTGCTTATTTCTGTGAGTACAGTCCATGTGCAAACCCTTACTCATTTCTGTCACGAGAGTCTCTACAGGAAGAATACCAGGAGAGAAGCCTGTTAATTAGGATTTGATTTATGGTAAAAGTGCAGAGGATTAATTTTGTCATAAACCATACCCTGTGCTGTTTTATTGTACTTCACTGAGGGCAGGCGTGAGTCTCTTCAAACTGAAGAGATGTCAGTACTGGGGATTAACAAGGGCAGAATTATGGTGCTCTGTGGGTTCTTAACAAAGAGGAATAGGATTAATAGTCTAAATAATGAGAAAAACTCACATGATAATTTTCCAAGAGACATTATGGAAGACTGTTTTTTTGTTAACATTGCACTGGATAAAGTAGTAGCGTTGGTGGTGGTGGAATAGAAAGGAACTTAAGTACATTCTGATTTCATAGGTAATATCATTAAATTTTATTCTCTGAATAGTATTCAACTTGTCATACAGTTCACAGCTTGACCTTTCAGGCAAAACTCATGCAGTGAAGGAAGCATATTGTTTAGTATGTTTATAGACTCCACTGTCAGGCATTTCAGACCCCTTCCCTTCCCTTCCCTTCCCTTCCCTTCCCTTCCCTTCCCTTCCCTTCCCTTCCCTTCCCTTCCCTTCCCTTCCCTTTTTTCTTTTTTTTTTTCTAAAGTAGATAAAAAATGAGATAAAATTTGTAAGAAGGTGGTTAATTGTAACACCATATATGTAGTTGCTACATGGGACATGTGTGCAGAAGCTCAGCTCAGCTCTGGTTTAATAGTGGAGCTGTGCAGTTCAGGGGTGATGTTCCATGCACAAAACATCGCGCTGCATACACTTTCACCTAAACTTCTGCTATATCTCCAGCGCCTTCATGGAATGAGTGTCCCTCATCTGAATGTGCGTTTTTAGGAAAGCACAATTTGCTGTTTTCCTGAATTCACAGAATCACAGAATGGCCAGGGTTGGAAGGGACCTCAAGGATCCAGCCCCCCTGCCACATGCAGGGCCACCAGCCTCCCCTTTAATACTAGACCAGTCTGGCCTTGAACACCTTCACGGATGAGGCATCCACAGCCTCTCTGGGCAGCCTGTTCCAGCACCTCACCGCCCTCTCTGTAAATTCTTAGAACATCAAAACACACGAGCTTTGTGACAGGCTTTTGAAGTTTATAAAGAAAAAAATCTGGAGTGAAAGTATATTTAAGCTGTTGTAGAATGTGCAAATTGTTTCAAACTGTGAATATTAAAATATGTCTGGTTGGTGAAATAGGAAGCAAAACTAAAATGAACCAGATTTGCCTTTTTTTTTCTTTTTTTAATAAGTTGGTCTTTTCCAGGAATCATCTCTTATCCACATTGTTCAGATGGAATTTTTAATCTCCTAAATCTCTTTTATTCTTTCCCGTTTAGGAAAATCCCTCCTGCGGCAGACAGCCCCATGCCTTCTCCAGCAGCACACGTCTCCACTCCCTTTCCAGCGTCCGTCTTACAACCTTTCAGCAACCCCAGTGCAGTATATATTCCTTCAACACCTATCAGCTCAAGAATCACTTCTTCTTACATAATGACATCAGCCATGTTATCAAATGCAGCCTTTGTGACGACGTCGGATACAAATTCCATTATGTCACACACTACAGCTTTTCCTCATGTGGCTGCAAGCCTAAGTATCATGGACTCGACCTTCAAGGCGCCGTCAGCTGTGTCACCAGTGCCAGCAGTCATCCCTTCCCCATCCCACAAGCCATCCAAAACAAAAACCAGCAAATCCTCAAAAGTAAAAGACTTGTCATCTCGTAGCGACGAGTCTTCAAGTAACAAAAAGAAAAAGCCGCAGTCATCGTCATCCTCGTTATCTTTGCAGACATCTTCCTCATCTTCATTTTCAGGGTCCCACAAAAAGAACTGTGTCCTGAACTCCAGTTCAACTTTGAACTCCTATCAGGCCACATCTTCCTATAACAGTATGTCTGTGCACAATACAAACAATGGAACAAGCCCACTCAGTGCCAAATTGGAGCCCTCAGGACGGACTTCATTATCAAGTAGTTCAACAGACTCAGTGAAACACATGAGCATGGTAGTAAGCAGTATTGACTCTTCTAATCTGTCTGTACCTTCTCTTGTGCACCATTCAGGGGACCACTCCCTGGGAGCACATAATGCAGTGTCTTCTCTACCCCTTTCTTTCGACAAATCAGAAGGAAAAAAACGTAAAAACTCTAGTTCTAGTAGCAAAGCCTGTAAAATCACTAAAATGCCTGGTATGAATAGTGTTCATAGAAAGAGCACTGCCAACCTTATTTCTGCGGTGCCAGATCCAACAAGCAGCTCCATCTCTCGGCAGGTAAGGGACCCTTCCGGTAATTTTTTTGCAGGTCATGTTTGACTTACTCTAAGTAGTTCATGCATTATGAGCAAGAACATGCAGTGTTTACTTTGGGTTGTTTTTCATCAAACAGCTGATTTTCTGAGTTCATACACAAATGTATTTATTTTGTACAAATCATAGAGACATGCCAAGGGGGGCAGGGGAGGGAGGAAAGGTGTTTTTTACTGTCTTGAAATATTTTAATGAGAATTTTTATTCAGTTAATAAAATAGTCATTTGTATATTTGAAAGTGAAACTAAATGTCAAGAACGGATAAGTAATTTTTAGAAATCAATTTCCGATCTTAATCCTCGTCTCTCTGAAATAAATTGTGTGTCATTAAAGCTGGGAGATAAGAGTCAACATTTCTGTTTTTCCCATATTTGTTGCTGATTCGTTGTTTAATGTTAATGTTAAACCTCATTTCATTTATGCAGAGTGCTTACGTTTTGCCTTTTCCTGTGGGGGAGGCCTGAGACACATGACTTCAGATGCTCTTTCCTGTTTGAAACTGGGAGAATTAAGAAATTAAGATCTTAACCAGATCACCTTTAATTGATACTTGTTTATCTTTTAGTGTGAACACCTTCAGAATATTGAAGTCGCTGCAGCAAATAAGGTTTCTTCCTCATCACTAGCAATAGAACTTTGGCTTTTCTTTCAGTGATTCTGTATATGGACAACAGTACATGTATACTAAATTCTGCTGAAAAAGCTTCCAGTGCTATCTTCAGTATGATCTTCTGGTTAATTCTGCCACTGTGTCCAGTGCAGTGCTATGCGCAGAAAACAAAGCTTTCCCTGGCCTCTGGGAGTCAGAAGCACAGGGAACAATGTCAGAAAATTCAGAGAAAGTATCTTAGGACAGGTTGGTTTGTTTCTGAGCTATTGTGAAACTCTCCTTTCACAAGGATGTTGTGCATGAAGTGGAATTAAGAAATGAAGAGGATAGTGTCTAGGGCAAGGCAGTTCATGGGAGACAGCAGGCAGCAGTGGGAGTGGAAAGAGGGAATGAAGAAATGCTAAATGCGGTGTAACAGGCAAAACGAAGGCCTCAGAATGGCTTAAGATGTCTGTTTTCTTCCTGCTTCCAGTAGAGCTGCAGCTGAGATTATTTGAAGTGGCATTTAAAAATGGGCTACAGTATTGTCTTTCTGTTAAAATCCTTTTATAATAGCCCTTTATCATTTTAAATGTGTCTTGCAATCAGAATTAATCTTTAAGTCACTGAAATCAGTGGAGAATGCTGTAAATTCATCGTTCGGTCACACATCTGATGTTTGAAATACATGTGTGCCTAAAAAGGTGAACTCACCCTGAGATACAGTATCTCAAATGGGAAGAAAAAGTAAGTACAGGCTGTTACTTTGGTGCAAATACTGGCAGGAGAAAATGGATTGCATTGTCTTTTTACATTACATAAATATGTCTGTAGCTGTTGTAGTCCAGAGAAGTCTTACAAATACATGGGATGCATGTAGGCTTGTGCAATATATGCATATGTAGGGAGGTCTCATGTTCACATTCTGAGTCTCTTAGTGATTGGATGTGTGCCTCTGGGATATTCCTGTGCCAGTGTGGGATATATTTCAGCAACTCACACAGTAATGGCAGTAAATAAACCATCAATGATCAGTCAGAGGCCTTTGTTAACATGCGGTTAATTCACGCTACAGTTTTTCCTTAAGGAAAGTGTTAGATGTGTGTAATGATGAACAGTCGACATATATGTGTGTGTGCATATATGTACTTATATGTGGAAGTCATCCGTTGCCGCTCACATAGCTGTCCTTGGAGCTGCACTGGCTGTCTGGTATAGCAGTGAAGTGAAGCTGACTCAGGTGTCCAGCTCACGGCTTTGTGACAGCTTTGCTGAATTCCTGCTGTTTGTTTGTGCCATAAACAAATGAAATTTGCACCTGCTTAAGTACGTGGGTCATAGAATCCTGGATTTTGGTGTCCTGTGTGTGGGAATACTAAAACTCAAGAGGTACTAAAACTCAAGAGATGTAGCACTTGCAATCAGCTTTAAGCTGTGCTGTTCTGGCTTGCCGTGTGCTAGAAGTGCAGCTGCAGTAAAAATTCCTCAAAAAATACGACATTACTTAAAATCTTGTTCCTTCTCCCTGATGTAATAAGGAAAATTAAATTAAGGAAATAAGAACACAAGGAAGAAGCTCAAATGACTGCTGATAAGCCCAGGATTTTTTTTTTTTTTTTTCTGGTTTCGCTCAGGTCTCCTTGGTAGTTAGTAAGTGGAAGTGCTAAGTGTTTCTAAGTGGTGCTAAGTGCTACCTGTTTCTCAGTGAGTGTTTTTCTCATTTAAAAGATGGAGCACCTCTCCTATGAGGAAAGGTTGAGGGAACTGGGCCTGTTTAGTTTGGAAAGCAGAAGGCTCTGGGGAGACCTTACTGTGGCCTTCCAGTACTTGAAGGGAGCAGATAAACAGGAGGGGGAACGGCTGTTTATGAGGGTGGATGGTGACAAGGGGGAATGGTTTTAAACTGAGACAGGAGAGGTTTAAGTTAGATATTAGGAGGAAGTTTTTCACTCAGAGGGTGGTGACACACTGGAACAGGTTGCCCAAGGAGGCTGTGGGTGCCCCATCCCTGGAGGCATTCAAGGCCAGGCTGGATGTGGCTCTGGGCAGCCTGGTCTGGTGGTTGGTGACCCTGCACATAGCAGGGAGTTGAAACTAGGTGATGATTGTGGTCCTTTTCAACCCAGGCCATTCTCTGGTTCCATTCTATGTATTTGCACTGTATTGTGCATGGATTTTATGAATATTGTCACGGTGGATGTAGGAAGGAAAGGTCTGCAAGTTTGCCACGGTATTCAGAATAGCTGGGAAAAATTGTACAAGGTGTATCTGTTCAGGATTTCCATATTGAAGAAAAGCTGAATGTGATGCACTGCAATCTAGAGAAGAAAAGAGCTGTGACATTCAGAACAGGCTGATGGGGAGCTGGGTGGGCAGGGGCTGTCCCTTCAGTCTTTGTGCCATTGTTTGGAACTGCTGTAGGAGTCAGCTGTATGCAAAAGCACTGCACATTTCTTCTGGGTAGGGAGTGAACAGAGAAGACTCTGCTGAGCAGCCGTCGGGAGGTGGGGCAGGTGTGTACAGGGAGCTGTAGGCTGCTCTTCAGTGTGTGTATGAAATGGGAAATAACAAACGGTACTGCAGGAGGGAAGGAGAAAATGTTGATGAAAACTCTGCTGGCCACTGCCTGAGTCCTGTCTGTTCAGTGAGAAACTTGCAGCTGCATTTCTCACTGTGTTCAGATGATGGATCCTCGTTACCTGTCAGATGATTAAAGTTGCATTACTTCAAGTCCATCGTTGATGTGCATAACTGCTCATATCTGGTCACTTGCCCATTGTGAGCAGGTGTCCCTGGTCACTTTTGGTCAGTCTCATAGCTCCTTTGATTCAGTAGCTCTCTTCCCTCTTGTGCAGCAACAGAAATATCCACCATGTGTTTATGGGTCGCTGCAAAAAGGTCTAAAACAGACTGCTCCTGCAGAGTGCTGTGATCTTTCAAGGATTTAAGCACACAGATGAATTTTGCAGTATTTTATTTAAGCACTTCTAAAATGTATGTACACATACTAATAATATGCACTTATTCCCAAAGAAGTTCTGTGATCCAGTAATGTGGGGCAATTGTGTGTTCAAACCTCTGGAGTTTGATTCTGCTGGTTAATATTTGCTTCTTTGAGCAGTGCTAAACAAAGGCCACGTGGAAGAAGGTGCAGTAAGGCAGGGCATGCCACCTGCTCAGCCAGCTGCTCCATAGCCGTGCGCCTCAAGGAGTGGGCAGGGGCTGTGGGAGGAGGGCTCTGAGCACTGTGCTGTCATTTGCTGGCCTGCTGACAAAGCGAGTGTGGTGAGCACACAGACCAGTGCTCCTGGCCGCAGAGGTGGGATTTTACAACCTGAATTCCACCAGAAACCATTTCTTAATGTTGTTTTCTAATCTCTGGTAGTATTGATGTGCCTTATAAGAGTTTATGTAAAATGCTGGTTCTAAGAGATAATTATGACTCTGAAGAAGTTGTTTTTGTTTTTGTTTTTTTGTAATAGCAAAATACCTGTGTTCCAAATGCAAATCAATTAGTGCCACTTTGGTCAGGAAAAGGAAAGCCATTACCAGCATCTGCATTCAACTGACAAATATGTCTCTCAATGCTGCTCAATTAATGTCTTTCAGATTGGAAAAAATAGCAGTGTAGCTTTGTCACAGTCCAGTCCTTCGAGTACATCAAACCCAGTACACAACAGACAAGTAAGTTGTTTTTTTAAAAGTGCACTTAAATAGTTTGTAAGCGGTGATTTAATATTTTCTGTTGCAAAGCCTTAAAATACATTTTCTTTATAAATGCAGTTATTTACAGAAGCTTTCTTTCAGTGAACTAATATTAGGTTTTTTTCCTCTCGCTTAGTGTTTTTCCAGCTATTTTTCCCTCTGAGATTTATGAATAACAAGTACTCTGCTTGTTTTCCACCACCTATAATGTGCTTCACGTTGGCTTATCCAGTACCCACTGGCTGTTGCTTTGGTGATAAAAATGCAGCAGCAGCAGCAGCAGCAGCAGCAGCGTGTCTCTGCAGGATCCAGCTAAGCTAGCGTGTCTTTTCCATCCCGCTTCCCCTGCTGGGCTGGATGGCACGGCAGAGTCCCAGACTGGCACAGAAAGGACAGTGTTTAAAAAGAGGCAGAAATGAAAATCAGCAAAGGGAGGGTAGAAACAGGACAGGGAGGGCAGAGGACTTGATTGTTCAGAGAGAAACTAATCTGAAAGTGTAGCCTGCAGTCTTCTCAAACTTGAGAAATCCTTAGTGCTCCCACCAGGCCTGTTTATCACACAGACTGCTGGTCAGGTAATTGTAGTAAATTCTGAAGGTCAGCTCTTTTGCTTTTGACTCTCCAAATTGAGTCATCTATCAAGAATTCATTATCGGGATTCTTGTTTTGAAAAAGGTTTCCACCTCAGCAAGATGTAACCACAAGTAAAGAGAAATGCCAGCTCACTTCTCTGTTTGAGCGGTCAGCATTTTAGAACCCCACGTGCGTTCTGAGCACACCACACCATAGTTGTTCCACATGGTTATGCTGCTTAGTTTCTTCTCTGCAGGTGCAGCACAAGAAAAGTAATTATTGTGGTGGTGATAGCCCACAGCAGTCTCACCATTAAAACATATTCTGAGTCATGATGAACTGTCAAAAGGTAAAGCAGTTCCACCCCCTGCACCCTTGGTACTGAATGAAAAGGAGTGTACGTGTGACAGCACTGCACTGAAGGGAAGTAAGTGGAGGGTGTCTTCATACCACAGCACTAGGGTGGCTGGGTGTAGGGACTGGCAGGCTGCTGTGTGAGACACTGTCATCCAGCTACCAGTGACAAACATGGGATAAAGCTCATCTGAAGTGTAGAACTGGTTTTGTTTTATCCCTGTGCTCCTGTATTGAGTACAAAATGCACACTGCCCAGGTGCACAGTGTGCTGGGATCTGTTGCCTGGATCCCGCAGGGAAAACCTTACTGGACAAAACATTAATTTTGTGGCAGCTATATACAAACAGAGGCTACTGGTAAGCTTTTCAGCTGCCTGTTTCCATGATTTTATCAAAAATGGAAGTGTTTGCTTGTTCTAAGCCCTGCAGACTGGTGTTAAAAATACATTTCTGGCAGCTTAGTAGCTGAGCGTAGAGTTCAGAATACAAATACAAAGGAAAATGAAGGTCTGTTAAGCTTTATTAAACATATTGTTCCTGTTTGGGTTTTTTTTTTTCTGTGTTAACTCTGACACAGGATGTTAGTGCTTGGAGCCATGATTGCTTCCCACTGCCGCATCGGAGCTGCTGTGCTGACAGCTTTGATTCTCCAATCTGGTGAATCCTCTAAATAAAATTCTAGTCTGAAGCTGATCTGTACTATTTGTTTATAAAAAGTGTTACTAATTAGGTAACATAAGTGGATCTGCAAATATGTTCTTTGGCAGTGCACCGTTGGGGCCTGAGAGAGAGCCTGAGCTCTCTTGCTTGTAATGTTAGTGCTGATGTAACCACGACAATCAGAGTCCAAGTGAGGCAATGTCAGTAGGCAGAGGGAACGTCAGTTACTACACGGAGTTTTACAGCTGGAAAAAAGCAGGCATGTATTCCTGAGTGCAGGCCTGGGAAGCACTCGGACGTGGCGTGGTGTTCTCAGTTGCTGTGTGGGACTGGTAGGCACTCACTGACTGCTGGGCCTGCTTGCTGTCTCCACTGCATTAAACTCAAGTTCAGCTCACACGGGTTGTTCTCAATTTATGTTTACTTTGAACTTGCCTGCATCTGTTTGAGAACTGAACTTGTGTACATAAAGGTGCACCTGGTTTTCCAGCTGTTGTTGCTGTAATAAAAAGCACTACTTTTCCTTACAAAATCTTCATCATTTTTAGTAAATGTGAATGGAGTTACAGTTTTACAGTCAAATTCTTTGTGCCTGTAGATACAGATTATATGTGTTTAAGACTTGTTTTGTCTGGATTTTGTCCTCCTTCTAGGTCTGTAACTAATCAGTGTTTTTTTCTTCATAGTGCTTTTAAGTAGATCATAGATCTCAGTATGCAGTGGTTTATAAATACTGAGTAATTAGCTGTTTTTATGAAGAGAAGGTGCCAGTGTGTGTGCTGGATGGGGTTTCCTCAGGCATAAAAGTGTGCTGTGCAGAAAAAACGATTCTTCAAAGTTGCTGTCTGGTTGCTGCTCTTATTTCTACTGATACACTGAGTTAATGAACGTAAGATTCGCTAAAGCTTTCTAAAATCAGATAGTCTCAAAAGGAAATACCCAGTTTGCTCGAAGCAGTTCTTAAAAGTCTATAATGCAATCAGTAAATAGGGGTGGACGTGAAATAAGTTCCTGGTTTGAGTTCTCTCAGATGCAGATGTTCTTAAAGCATTATGTACCAAAAGATGTTTTCTGAATCTGAACTTGGTTTCTCTTCTAGAAGACATCAAACCGGACTGGTAGAATAAGGACTCTTCCATAACACGGAACAGGAACCAGCCTATAATCTCTAGCTCTCAGCAGCCCTACTCCACAGGGTTTTTCTTTTCTATGACCTGCAGATGGATTTAACCTTTTATGAATTTGTGGTTTTAAAGAGAATCAAATTTACAGAAAACTGTAATAGTGATTTGTTCAGTTTTTCACTTGTATTTGCCACTGATCTGTGCGTTCTGCTTGGTTATGTTTCATGCCTTTTCAAGCTGTTAGCGTTGCAATGCTCCCTTTGTTTCCTTACCAGAATACGGTGGACATTCCAAAAACAAAGCAAATCAAAAAGATCGCGATTTGAAATTATTTAAAGGATCTCCAAATTGTTTCATAGAGTAAAAATTACAGTAATTCTGTATTTCAGCTTGTCCCATGGATAAATATTGAGTGCATTTCTTCGTGACTCGCAAACAGCTGGGGCACTGCAACCTTAGGGATTAACCCTGCCTGGTGCTCTCTACCTACAGCATTTAATGATTTCAGTGGGAACTCTGAGTGTTCGGCATCTTCCAGGATCAGTCGAAGCGCAGAGGATTTTTGCACCAAACTGTAGTGGATGTTATCAAAGGCTCGACACGTGAAATCCCCTTGGAGGAATTCTAGACCCTTAAGATAACAGAACTTGATAACTTCGGTAAATAGTTTGAGTGCCCGAGGACAGGCGTTGAGCAGATTGGCTTGCGTTAATAGAATTGCACTGACAGTGTTTCTTATAGGATTACTGAATAATTTTTTAATAAAATACAGATTTTATAATCAGGAAGCCAATGCTAGGTACTGGAACAATAGTACGGAGGAGTTGATTTTTATTTCTACAGTGTTAAAAGTGCACTTATATGCTGGTTTATTTACATCTTGGGGAAAGGCGAGAGACTGCAAATAGGGAGATTATTACTACTTTCTTTTTTAAAAAAAGAAGGCTTAAGGTAAATTTTAAGACTAAAAATGTTTAAGCAATTATAAGCAAGGCTAGACCCTTTGAAAAAAAAAGTTTAGAAATATTCTTAAAATAAATTTTTATAGTGTTAATTTTGTAATAATTTATGTTTTGCTATACTTCAGAGCTAACTGACCGTATAGTTTCAGAAACAGTATGAAACTTAGGAAAGTTTAAGCAATGTTTATATTTTTAAAATGTTCTTTGAATTATGTTTTTATTGTACATTTCTTCAGACTGAAAAATGTGTACATATCTTTGTTATTTTTGCACAATTTTTGTCTCGTTCAGTTTTAGGAGCAGTACTATGTTGATTTATTTTTATTTTTTTTTTTTTAATTTATTTTGAGTTGTAAAACCGCAGGAGTTTATCAATCTCAGAAACAAATCATCCTCTGTAATCAACGAGCGGCTGTTTCTGGTTGTTGAGGGAAGAGAGTGGTTGTGAGGTGCAGTGGTCGCTTCTGAGGAGCAGCGCTCAGCAGTGGGTGGAGGAGCGCTGTGCTGGTGCTGGGAAGCTTTAAGCTCTTTCCACGCCTCTTGGAATTGGAAAGCTGGAATATGGAGCCTGTCCTTTGAATGCTGCTTAATTGTTTTGTTTCAACCGGCTTACACCTGGCAACACTGGGGGAAGTTAAGCACCAAGTAAAATCCCACAGTCTTTCATCGTCAAGTAATCATTATTTAATTACAAGTATTGAAAATTTCAGCCTGAAAAGTGAAATGGAAGTAAACATTTGAATAAAATGGATATAAACTGGACCAGCCTATAATGCATTATTAGTGTAGCATTCACTCGGTAGTTCTTTTTCGTTACCCTTTGCCTGAAAATCTTGTGATTTGTTTCCAGCAATAGAGGCTCAGAAGCTTTGGTTGTTACACATACGCAATGCATAGGCCCGTCAGCCATAAAAAGCGACTTGGATAACTTGTATGCCTTCTTTTGTATCGATGTAACAATTGTAAATAGTGCTGATCGACCTTTGTAGAAAATAGTTTATACAGCATATTCTATTATTGCTGATTCTCAGTGAACTATTGTTTTAAAAAAAAAGAAGAAAAAAAGAAATTTTTCTATTTACACCTTATATTTTGTTATGCTGTCGACCCATGGCACTTTAACAAAACTCTGTGGGTTTTGCATAGCTGGTCAGTCATGGGGTATATTAAATAACTGTTGTTGCACAGAAATGAATTTGCACCTGCTATATTGTGCTTTCCTACTACAGATTTTAGAACCTTTTCCAGAAGACTTTTGAAGAAAGCATGTCCAATCATTCTAAGAAAGAAATGCCATACTTGTACAGCCAATTTCTTTTCTACAATCCATATTTTGTAACACTAAGTATTTTCATTCTTTGTCCTGCACCTTTATGTATTAGCAGTATCAAATAGAATCCATTCCATGCTTGTGATAATTGTAAGCGGAATAAATGTCTAAAGTAGGTGTAAATAGTAAATTCTATGGCTTACAGTTTAAAAAAGGAAAACCAGAACAAACGTGTATCTGATTGATACTGCCATGGTTCAGCACCGGGCCTGGAGATATTCTCTAGTGAGCGATTGTATTTTTTTTTTTTTTTTTGGCTTTATTATTATTATTATTATTATTGTTGTTTTCTTATTTTTCTTTTTTTTTCTTTTTTTCTTTTTTTTTTTTTTTTGTAACATGGCTTTGTAAATAAAATAATTTATATGTTTGTAAGAAACAGATGAGTTTTGTCATTATTTATCTTTGCAGAGCAGAAGCGGTGCGTATTGCAGTGCTGCCCCTTCCCTTCCCCGGGGCTGACACACAGAGCGCAGATGGATGGCCAGCACTGAGAGGTTGTGCCGGAGATCTGCTCAGCTCCCTCTGCAGGGCTGAGCTGATCTGGAATTATTTTTGGCATTCGTGTCTAAAATACTCCTGTGCTTACACATCAGGACGTGTATCCTCGGCAGCTGAGGGTTTTATACTGATCAGTTGTGTTTCAGTTCCTTTGCTTAGCTGAGTGTGTTTTCTTACTTCTTATTGGTGTAAGAATTAACCTCACCAGAGCTGCTGGATTTAGGAATTCTGACTTCAACGAGCAAATATATAACCAGTCTTTTTTACCGCTGTTAATTCTAAAAATGCAACTTTTATCTCTGAGTGCTGCAATCCTTGTTCTGTGTGAAAGCCTGCTCCGGTTACAAATGCGACTGACACTGTTTGGTGCCATGTCAGCTTTGCACAGGGCATTGCTGGTTTTTCTCTCAGCAAACCTCTTCTGCAGACCTGGGGAACGTGTACACTTCATGTTGTTCCTCTTAGTAACAACAATTTTGGAGATAGTGTAGGGAAGACACATCATTGCAGCATGGTCTTGAAACCAAGAAATCGAACTGCAGGCTGGGGTTGTGTATGCATACATTTAGAACAGGCAGAAGAGATAGCAAGCTGCCCTGGGTTACAGGAAGCAAAAATAGGAAGAAGACTTTACCTTCCAGCTGAACAGCGTTGTGTGTAATGTCTTGCTTGTTCTTGATGCCTGTGGCAAAAGCGAATCCTGAACTTCCTCGTTACCACACAGTATGTTAGGGCTGCTTATATTTTGATGTTTCTTGTGTCTTGAGTTTAACCTTTTAAGTATGCTGTAGAGAAACCAAACATCATTTGGTCACAGTGCACATCAAAGTTTCATCTGACAGTGATCTCAATGTACGCCTGAAGATAGCTGAAGAGACATTGTGTTTGTAAGATGGTAGATCTTACAGACATTAGAAATCAAGGCTACAACCAAGAAAACAGATTATTGCAGCCACGAGTTACTGGTTGCTTGCCATCATCTGTCACAGCCAGCAGAGGTCAAGGGCCCTACATTTATTTTCCAAATATGACTGAGTCATTTATTAGTGCTTGCAGCTTTGCTGTCCTGGTTTACAAGCTGTTCTCTGTTTGGTTTCCCACACCCTTTTGGGTTATGCAACAAGTATTTTGCTTGCAACAGTATTCTCCTATTATCTAACACGCTCTAAATGCCACCAGTTCCAGAGGTAAGCAAATCACACCAGAATTTTTTTTATTTATTGCACTCTAGTTCTTAGGCTTCTGTTTTTACCAGGGAAATATCTGCTTTAGAAGAAAGTCATTGCTGTCTGCAACCAGTATCTGTTTTACTCATCCAAATCTGTCAGGACTGACAATTGGAAGCCATGCCAATTACTGGTTCCAGAAATGTTTGGAGGCGATTCATGCAGCAGATTCAGACTTTTGAACACAGTGTTCATTTCATGCAATTTTTTCTGCTGTTTTTCTCCATGAATCCTTTCTGAAAGTTATGACTCCAAACAAGTACAGGCCTTTTTTAAAACGTAATTTCCTAGGCTGAGGGCAGATGCAGCCGGTAACTCAGCAGCAGGCCCTGGTTTCACTTTCAGCAGCAGAATGCACAGTAGATGGCATGCATGCTCTCCTCATGTCATAACGCATCACAAATTACACGAGCTGGATTCTCCTTTTTTTGGGCTGGGCAGGGGGGTGCTTTTTTTAGTGGTTAGGGCTGACCTGCCGTAGCATAAAGATCTAGTCTGTGAGCAGCTCTCTCCGCAGAAGGGAGAAAGGAAGAATTCCAAAAGCTTTCCCCATTTCAAGGGGAGCTTGCTAGAAACGCTCAGGGTCCAGGAGGGACTGATTTTGAAAGTAAAGACACCAGAGGGATTCCATGTGGTGCCAAATGTTCTGCTGCCCCTTTGTGTATTTTCCAAACCTGTCAGGTTTGGTTCTGAAACTAAAGCAGGGTTTGGTTAATTCAGAGCAGTTCAGAAGATTAATGTGACACCACACAGGATTTGTTTTTCAGAAAAGCTGTTTGGCACGAACAAAGTAAATGTACAGCATGCTACAGATATATGGACCTGTTGGCATTCATGCAGAAAGTGGCCAAAAAACTTGCGAGTCCCACATGTCTGCAGCTGGGCTTGGGCTGAGCCAGGGAGGGGAACAGTGACAAAGCATCACTGCAGAAGAGGAACCAGCCTTCCTTCCCAGTGGCAAATATACTCAGTGCAGATTTGGAGTGCTGTGTCACAGGTGGGCACACATGGCCTGGAGAGCATTACTCAGGTTCGACCCTTTAACCTTCTCTACCACAGATGCAGAATATATCAGCCCACAGTCCTTCAGATTCTCTCAACAGTGCATGCACAAAGCTTTCCTTTCTGGTCAGCTCCACTCTTAAATTGCAGCTATTTGCTTTTAGTTTTACTTTTTTTTTTTTCCCCTCTTCTTATTTTGATGCATACATAGTTGGTCGACTGGTTTTTGTTAGTGGTGGTTTTGGCTTTTTATTGTTGCTGGCTGTGTTTTGTTTTGTTTTTGTTTTGCCTGGCGCTGCTTAGTTAAATTTCTTCCTCATTAACAGCTTTTAGGATCTGTGTTTGGACCTCACAGCCTGAGGAGTAACCCCAACACAGCAGGCTCGCCTCTTCATTTTCAAGGAGACACCCTGAAGGTGCAGAAAGCTGGTTTTCACTTGGGTTACTTTGCAGAGCTGGACACTTTCAAAGAAAAAAAATAGCCAAACGGAAGTGCTCCTTTCAGTCTGCTGTCTTCAGCTACATAATGAGTGACTGCAGAGAAGATGGACCCAGACTTCATAGTCATAGAATCATAGAATGGTTTGGGTTGGAAGGGACCTCAAGGATCATGAAGCTCCAGCTCCAACCTCCCTGCTGCATGCTGGGCTGCCAACCTCTATATCTTCTACTCTCTGAGTTGGAAAAATGCCCGTCTGCCTGTTCTCCCCAGCAGGCCCTGCTCCTCTTGGTTTCACTCTTCAGGACCGTTGGTAGTCCATGTAGTACTTTGTAATGAGATAGAGAGGAGGCTGAAGTTATGTGTTGTATTCTACAAGAGGCCCATCTCCTGCCACAGCAGTTAGTAAGTAAAAGTCTTTCAGCAAAATTCAATTATAAATAAATAACCACACAAAAATAGATACGATCTTTGCGGTTGTGATTAAAACTTAATTAGCAGCATTACTGTGATGAAACCAGAAATCATTCCGATGTGTTGTCAAATCCTGTTTTTCTTCACCAGCAGAAATGCAGTTCCTCTCGGTGAGCATCTCAGAGCTTATCCTGGTGCAGCACGTGCTGGTGCTGGGCTATGGACCAAGGACAAGTGCCCTACATGATGTGTTATCAGAACGTTTTTCAAGGAAATAAATTGTGCTTTCTTAACAAAGAAATGCCATTGCTGATATTTCTGGGGAAACAGACTGCCTGTGGCCTGGACAGGTACCCACTCCTTTGGGTAAGAAACTGGCTAGAGGGCCGTGCCCAACGGGTGGTGGTTAATGGAGTGAAGTCCAGCTGGCGACCTGTTTCAAGTGGTGTCCCCCAGGGGTTGGTACTGGGGCTTATCTTGTTTAATATCTTTGTTGATGACTTAGATGAGGGGAAAGAGTGCACCCTCAGTAAGTTTGCAGATGACACCAAGTTGGGAGGTGGTGTCAATTTGCCTGAGGGTAGGGAGGCCCTTCAGAGGGGTCAAGATAAGCTGGATCGCTGGGCTGGGGTGAATGGGATGAGGTTCAACAAGGCCGGGGTCCTGCACTTTGGCCACAACAACCCTGTGCAGCGCTATAGGCTTGGGGATGACTGGCTGGATGACTGTGAAGAGGAAAGGGACCTGAGGGTGTTGGTTGATGCTTGGCTGAACATGAGCCGACAGTGTGCCCAGGTGGCCAAGAGGGCCAACGGCGTCCTGGCCTGCATTAGAAATAGTGTGGCCAGCAGGAGCAGGGAGGTGATCATCCCCCTGTACTCAGCTCTGGTGAGGCTGCATCTTGAGTACTGTGTTCAGTTTGGGGCCCCTCACTAAAAGAAAGACATTGAGGCCCTGGAGCGTGTCCAGAGAAGGGCAGTGAAACTGGTGAGGGGTCTGTGAGGAGCACAGGTCTTATGAGGAGCGGCTGAGGGAGCTGGGATTGTTGAGTCTGGAGAAGAGGAGGCTCAGAGGAGACCTCAATGCACTCCACAATTTTCTGAAGGGAGGCTGTGGTGAGGAGGGGTTTGGCCTCTTCTCCCAGGCAACAAACAGGACCCGGGGAAATGGCCACAAGTTGTACCAGAGGAGGTTTAGGTTGGACATGAGGAAAGACTTTTTCTCTCAGAGAGTGGTCAGGCACTGGAATGGCTGCCCAGGGAGGTGGTGGAGTCACCGTCGCTGGCGGTGTTCAAGGGGCGCCTGGATGAGGAGCTGCGAGATCTGGGTTAGTGCTTGTGGTAGCGGTGCTGATGGGAGGGCGGTTGGACTGGATGGTCTTATAGGCCGTTTCTGACTTTGTGATTCCATGACTCTATATACATATACGTTCCTATGGAGGTTTGCCTTCCTTGGTGATTCCTGGAACCGTTCCTGACAGAAGCGCGCTGACTGAAGCCCGCAGTCCGTGCGCGCACACTGCAGGTGTCAGCTTGCAGACGCGCGTTCCGCGCTGGTTACCGCTGCTGCCCGCCGAAGGAGAGCCGTGCGGCCGCACGCGCCGTCTCCCTGCCCCAAGCGCTGACTCCCCGCCCCCTCCCGGCCGCGAGGTCCGCCCCGCTCCGCCCGCTCTCCTCAGGCGCCTCCGAGGGCCGCGACGGCCGTCACGGGGGGGCGGCGCCGCGGCGGTTTGGCGGCTTGTCTCCTAGCAACGCGCCATGGCGGCGGGCGAGCGTCAGAGCCGCGAGTACCTGGAGCGGCACGGGCTGCCCGCGCTGCTGCACCGCCTCGCCGCGCTGCTGCTGTACCGCCGGCCCGGTGCGGCCCTCCGGGGGAGGGACTGAGGGGAAACGAGGGGTCGGCGTCTATCGCCGCGCTCCGCAGGGAGGGGTTCCGCCGGGGGAAGGGGACCCTCGGGGCGCACGGGGGGAGGGGCGGAAGGAGGGGCGCGAGGGCGCTCGGCAGCAGCCCGGCGTCGCTCCGTTGCAGAGCGGCCGCGGCAGTTCCTGCTCCGGGCGCTGGAAGCGGTGCGAGCGGCGCGGCGCGGCGAGGCGGCGATGCCGTCCGTGCTGGACGAGACGGACGTGGAGGCCGTGTTCGGGATGCTGGACGCCGCGGGGCGCGGCTTCGTCACGGGCAGGCAGTGCCGAGCAGGTCGGTCCCGCGGGCGCGTTTGTTAGAAACGTTTCGCATCGCTGCCTGCGGGCCCTGGCGGCGTCGGCGCTCCGCAGCGTTAAATATGTTTACTTTTTAACGATATCCCGCTCGCGTCCTGCCGCTGCATCACTCCGTCGAAGACTCGCTCGGGAACCTCTTTCCTTCCCCCCAGCTCTTACGACGCTGGGGCTGAGCACCGCACGGCTGCGCGTCGGGGACGAGGAGGAGGTCGGGCTGGCCGCGTTCAAGGAGGAGATGTGAGTGCCGCCGCACGGGCCTGCGGGAGCTCGTCCGAGGAGGTTACCGCCTCTGCAGGACCTGAGAAGGCCGATGCTGTAGCACGGACGGGCCGCCGAGCTTTCGGGATCCCTGCAAAGCAGCCCTCCCCCCTTCCCTCCCCCACGAACCGGGCAGCATCGGGCAACCCTGCAGATCATAGCAGCACAGAATGGCTTGGGTTGGAAGCGACCCCAGGGCTCATGAATTCCAACCCCCTGGCACAGGCTGGGCCACCCATCTCCGGCTCTGGTAGCAGAGCCAGGCTGCCCAGCGCCCCGGGAGGCAAATCGCTGCTCTAGAAACAGCAAAGCTGGCTGTTGTAACGCAGCAGCACAGCGAGCTCCAGCTCGCACTCATTGCTGATGGCTATGGCGTGATTCGAGGGACGTTGTTTGGTAACTTGCAGCCACTGCAAGAAAACAAAAGTTGTCCTAACTTGCCTAACCAGATGTTCTCTTCCGTCCTAGGATGAAGACGTTGCTGGAAGGCTGGACTGTGTAATGGTTTGAACAGAGGTCTGCTCTGTATACTAGAAATGGGTATTTTGCTCCATCCATTTATTGGTGTGTCAAGACAAGCTTAAGCAGCGCCCTTATTTTTCCCCCATCCATTTTAGCTGAAGAGAACAAATGACAAAAACATGTTTGTGTTTACCAGGCACTAGAAATGTATTAAGATAATAAGATTGCCCAATTAAATAGAAATGCTGTTTACAAATCAAAAATAAGTGTTTTGGCATTTCCTCCTTCAACGTGGCCTCACAGTGCTGGTACAAAAACATCATCAGCTTCAGTAACTTCAACATGTTCACGTTTGGAAAAAGACAGCATTGCCAAGTAACACAGCTTTTAAACAAGCTAAAGAATAAAGGAAGTCCTATTCAAAAAATAGAGGGCACTTTGGGCCAGAAAAAAAAAATAATTTTAAATTAATATTGATAAATAAAAGTGATATATTCCTTCCTTCCATGCTGAGTCTTGCTGTGCACATTTTAATACAGAATACCCATTAGACCAGGGATTTAGAAGTGGAAAACATCTGCATTTAGGTGACAGTGTATTGTCTGTATTGTACATAGCTGCACTTGCATACATGCATCAGCTCTGTATTCATTACACCGATGTGACAGCATGCTGACTCAAAAAGGCAGACCATCAGAAAACAAATAACACATTCATTAGTAATGAAGAACCTGCGAGCTTCTAAGTGTGAAGACAAAGTAGTGATGGAAAAGAAAGTAAGATCTGTGCAGTTAGAAGACAGGACCATAGCATCTTATTTTTTTTTGGAAATGTATACAATAAAAACTAAGATTAGGTCAAACCAATGACACAGCTTTCTGCTTATTTTTTTTGAAACAAGTGCTCTAGATTAAGTTTTAACCACTTCTGAAAAAAAAGTCTTTATTTGCCTGTATTTGGCCAAATAGCTCTCAAATTGAGAAGAATCTCAACATCCTGTTGTGCTAATTTGTAAACTCCCAGTTCATTTAATGCTGCTGTTGCTGATGGCTGGTTTGGCTGTAATGGTGCTTCGTTCTCTGAGGCTGACTGCAGTACTTCCTTCAGAAGCAAGGCAGAACCAATATTCAGATTCAGGATAATGCAGGCTTCTTTGATGCTACATGAGGGAAAAAAGGTACATATAGATTAATACAAAGAAGCAACCATGGGATACTTAATATATACTTAATTTACCAGCAACTAAGAAAAAAAAGCTCCCACTGACTTCTGAAAAGGATCAGAAGTACTGAACTGGAAAGTACTGCTTATAGCATGACAAATATGAGGGTGGATTATGACAGAACAAGGGGAAATGGTTTTAAACTGAGACAGAGGAGATTTAGGTTAGATATTAGGTGTAAGTTTTTCACACAGAGGGTGGTGACACACTGGAACAGGTTGCCCAAGGAGGCTGTGGATGCCCCATCCCTGGAGGCATTCATGGCCAGGCTGGATGTGGCTCTGGGCAGCCTGGTCTGGTGGTTGGTGACCCTGCACATAGCAGGGGGGTTGAAACCAAATGGTCACTGTGGTCCTTTTCAACCCAGGCCATTCTATGATTCATTCTATGAAATAGCCTATTTATTTTTGCTAAGTATTTTCTGTTATAAACATCAACACTGTGCCTCCCCAAGAGCACAGATGATACACATGTTTTAAGTGTTTCTTCCCCTCTCAACTGTGAAAATGTTCTTGATGATACATAAAAAACATGCATCTGGACATTCTTTTCTGAAATACTGACAGATGAGATTTCCCACTTACTGCTTGAAGTAGTTTTCTGGCCTCTTACAGTAGTGTGAAAACAAAGGAAAGAGATTTCTGGTCATATCAAACTGAAGCTGTGCTGCTCCTCCTTCGTTGAAATGATTTGCCATAATTATCTGCCAACAGAGAGGGGTGTATCTTTTGTTTAGGCCAGCCACCAACACTTACGCTGTACCGCGTGTATTTTGTGAGCACCCACCTCCTGATATATGTAAGTGTCCACTTTCTCTGCGAGCATCTGCCAGAATATTTTAAACAGAGAGTGACAGAGCTGCTGCTCTAGTTGTAGCAAGCGGTCTCGTAGAGTCAACAACATTGGGCAAGCTGTGCTTGACAAAGACATCACTGCCTGCTCTGCTTGAGATGGTAAAGATAACCACCTGAAAGAAATTATTACACTGAAGTCATTACAGTAAAATTATTCGTATTACAATAGCTGAAGTTAAAATATCACTTAAACAAATCTCTGCTGTTTTCAATGGTGCATAGTTTTCTCCCTTTCCACTTCAAAGCTAAAAGTAATCACTGAGCTGTTGTATTTGTTTACTGAAGCATTTTAGGAACTCATCATCAACCAGTCAAGAAACCTTGTGATTCTGTGAAGACAGAAGTAGTCACTACATGCCACTTTTAATACTACTTTGAAGAGAACAATTCTCATCTAAACTATATTTACCCAGAATTCTTCCTTGTCTTTTTAAGGTAATGTGCCCACATATTGCAGAAGTGCTTTAGAAAACATAACATTAAATAGGCTTGAAGTAAGCATAAAAAAAAACCCTTCAAATGCTTACTACTCTGAGCCCTTCCTATTCAGAAAGCTGAATTCTTATTTTTCTATTCTTGTCTTTATTTGCCTCAGTGTTTTTAACAGAAAAAAAAAAATACTGCAATGTGAGAAGAGACTGAGCAGACAGAATCACCTCTCTTTTTTGTACAGCTTTGCAGCATCTGTGACCTCTTTGAAGACGTGGTACACTTGACGACTCAACATATCGTGCTTCAGGCGTTCCAGGAGGTTGATCATTTCATCAAAGACAGAACTCTCCATTGAAGCCAGCTGCCCCAGCTGCAGCTGGCTGACAGCATCGCTTTCTGCGCAAACCTCCAGTTCAGCCTGCTGCAGCTGCAAGAAGAACTGGAGGAAGACAATCAGATATAAGTACTACCAAAAATAATCTAATTATTTGAACTTTTCTTTTGTACTCTAACAGGTAGGTTTCTAGAAAACACTCTTCCGACACTTTCATAATCTTACAATTTTAAGATTATAAAAACAATTTCCACATGGTCCCCATGTTTGTAAAAGCAAAGCACTGTGTTTTAATTCTAAGAGCGTAACCGATATGGGTTTCAAATACAACATCAGACAGGCCAAAGGAACAGATTCAGAGAGATACTAAGTAGGTGCTTTAAGACAGCAGAACACTTTAAAACAATCAAAATCACTTGCCCTTGCCCCATCCCATTTACAACAATAAGCTAGAACTTAACATTTGCTTCAGAATTAATGTCTCATTAAATCATAATTTTACTGGTCTGATAACAGCAAGGAAATGGATTGAGTTTAACATGACAGCAATAACGATCTCCATTTTGCTTCTAAGAACATCAAGATGTTTATGCAGATGCAGCTATGTAACATGAAGGCTGCTCTCCCCTCAAATCAAGATGATTTCCTAGAGCCACAGTTTCCTGTGAAGGCAAAAAGAACCTGGAGGCTCCCCATCCCACACACACACTGCCTATTCTACATCTTTTACATGTGACAGTTGTATGACCTTGTATCATGCTGCTCAGAACAGCTCAGTAGTCACCAGGCTATTATATAGCAAAATAATTCACACCCAATTAGCAGTTATCAATGAGTGGTGTTTCTGCACACCTGGTCTGAGCTGTAATGCAGCTACCCAAACCAAATTCATTTAAGCTAACTTAGCTCAGGAATTCAAGAAATGTGTGTATGCTACTGCTCTCCATGCTTTTCAACCAGCAACACACTGGCTCAGATCTCCAAAATCAACTTGCTTACTTTTGTAATACAGAGCACGTAAAGAGACAACCTTTTTGGCTGTTCAAACTATTCCATTCCTTAGGTTCTCTCTGCATATCTCTACCAACTTTATTGTGAGTAAAGCTTAAACATCAAACAGTAATCTACCAATATCTTTTTTATTCAATCTGAATTCATATCCAATTCTATTTTTTCCATAATTAATTCTTCTGAATACATTTAAATAATGCTGAAAATAAAATGTTTTATTACGACACAAACAAAACTACTCAATATTTTAAATAATTACTTACTACATTGTCAGCCCAGTCTGCCAGCACAGTTGCTATGTAGTTAACGGCATTGAGGATCGCACAGTATCGGAAGCCTAAAGAATCTCTACTCTCTTCCTTCATTACTTGAGTTAGTCGTATCCTAAAATCATCAACTAACTCCTTCTGTAGCCCCAGGAACTGCAGTTTTCTGGAAGCTGTTGGAAGATTCTTATACCTGTCTGGGAATTAATATAATGTTTTATATTTTCACTGAACACTGAAGAAAAAAGTTTTGAAACAGAGACATTACTGGCAGTTTATCCTTACTACGATAATGGCATCACACAGCACTTCAAAACCTGACTCACAGCAGTATCAAGGAGCACACATCACAACCTCCTTGGGCAACCTGTTCCAGAGCATCACCACCCTCTGAGTGAAAAACTTCCTCCTAATATCTCACCTAAATTTCCTCTGCCTCAGTTTAAAGCCATTCCCCCTTGTCACCATCCACCCTCATAAACAGCCGTTCCCCCTCCTGTTTATCTGCTCCCTTCAAGCACTGGAAGGCCACAGTGAGGTCTCCCAGGAGCCTTCTGTCTTCCAAGCTAAACAAGCCCAGTTCCCTCAACCTTTCCTCATAGGAGGGGTGCTCCAGCCCTCTGATCATCTTAGTATCTCTACTGTTATTGAGTTTCAGTATTTTTTAAGTGTTACTTTCTAAATATCTCAATAGCCCAAGATTACTTGTCCTGAAATCTGTGTCCAAAACACAAAATGAACAGGAAATTTTTTTATTAAATTAAATATCACAACTTTGCAACAATTTTATTTGGTGATTGTTGCTGACACAATCAATCTTCAATAAAGGAACCTATTAGCTGCCATTTTTCTGCTACTCATTATAAACAAGAATGCCCATAGATTAGCAGTTACCTGTTATAACTAACAACAGAGTCATAAAAGTTTCTGCACAGTCTGGAACTTTCATTTCATCCACATCACTGATATCTTTGTACTGCGATACCCACGCAGCCTCTGATGAAAGCATAGAGTCCATTTTCTGAAGAGCAACTGAGATACAAAAGAGTTGTAAATGTTGTTAGTATTTAATAATAAAAAAAACTCAATTACCTAAAACCCAAAAAATCATAAATATAAAAATCTTTATCTCCACTGAGTTGTATTTTATGCTTTCATGTCAAGAAAAATTCCTGATGACTGGTTTTATACAGAACCAGCTCCAATATCAGTATTGCAGACACAGATATAACAACATCAGGGTTGACTGTGGTTTTTGTTTTAAATAGTTGATTGGTTCCTTTCCAGTATAATTCCTCTCCATTTCCTCAAAAATTAACACTTTCCCTTCATTTCAATTTCAAGTCTGTCTTTGCACAAATAAATACATAACACTGTCTAAAAATAAATGTACTAGATCCCATACAGCTTAGTCTTACAAACTTCAGGAGCACTACTGCAGCCAAACCAATTTTTAGTCACAACAACCACAGAATACTGAAGTATCACAGAATGGTTGGGGTTGGCAGGGACCTGGGTCTGTACAGCCAAACTCCTGCTTAAGGAGGGGCACCTATAACAGGGTGACCAAGGCCACATCCAGGCAGCTTCTGAAGATCTCCAAGGAGGAGACTCCATAGCCTATGCCAGTGCTCAGCCACCCACACATCACAGAAGTTTTTCCTGGTATTCAGATGGAATCTCCTGTCTTCCAGTTCATGCCCACCACCTCTTGTCCTTGCTGAAGAGTCTGGCTTTGTCCTCTGTGCACCTTCCCTTCAGGTACAGAAGCACAGAATCACTGAATGGCTTGTGCTGGAATGGATCTTAAAGCCAGCCCCCCCCATTCCCAACCCCTGCTGTGGGGGTTGGCTGTCCCCAACAGCTCAGGCTGCCCAGGGCCCCATCCAACCCAGCCCTGAGCGCCTGCAGGGATGGGGCACCCACAGCTCTATGGGCAGCTGTGCCAGGGCCTCATCAGTAAAGAATTTATTTTAAAATTTAATCTAAATTTCCTGTTTTTAGTATAAAACCATTTCTCCTTGTTATATCACTACCAGCAAAGGAATAAAGTCTGTGTCTCTCCAGTTAATAAGTTCCCTTTAACTGCCAGAAGACCACAACGGGGTCTCCCCAGAGCCTTCTCTTCTCCAGGCTGACAAATCCCAGCTGCCTCATCCTCTTCTCATAGGAGAGGTGTCACAGCCTTCTGGTCATCTTCATGGCCTTCTGGTTCTGCTTCAACAGCTCCACACCATTCCTGTGCTGGGGGCCCAAGGCCTGGAAGCAGTACTCCATATGGGGCCTCACAAGGCCAGAGTAGAGATTAAAGGCACAGCGATGAGATCTCCTGGAGCCCACCGTTCTCCAGGCTGAACAGCCCCAGCTCTCAGCCCATCCTCACAATGGAGGTGCTCCAGTCCATTCAGCATCTTGGTGGCCCTATGCTGGACTCCCTCCACTATGCCCATGTCTCCCCACATACTGGTGGTGAGGGAAAAACTGGACACAGTAGTACTGCAGGAGTGGTCTCACCAATACTGAGTGTAGAGGGAAGGAAGGATCATCTCTCTTGAACTGCTGGCAATACTTTGCCTAATGCAGGATACCATCAGCCTTCAGGACAGCAAGAGCACAACTGCTGGCTCATATTCAACTTAGTGTCCATATGGGCTTCTACATCCCTTTCTGCAGAGCAGTTTTCCAGCTGGATGGCCTCCAGCATGTCCTTGTGCTGGCAGTTGTTTCTCACCAAATGCAGGATTTTGCACTTCTTCACGCTGGACTTCACAAGTTTCCTGCCAGCCCACCTCTCCAGACTGTCCAGTGCTCTCGGAGAGCAGCGCAGCCCTCCGATGAATCAGCCACTTCCACCAGTTCTGTCATCTGCAAATTTACCTAGGGTGCACTCTACCTCATCCCCCAGATCAATACAGAAGATGTTAAACAGGACTGAACCCAGTACTTACCCCTGGGCATTCTACTCACTGCTGACCTCAAGAATGTGCCTTTTGTAGTAGCTCCATTCAAGCGGCTTATCCTACTTGAGGAATATACATTGCCCAATCAGAATGAAAACATACACAGACCAACAACATTTCTTCCAAGTCTTACATTTCTTTTCCACTGTTAGCCATCTCTGGAAGCAGGACTCTTCTGAGAGAATATGCATGCAACTGGGAAAGCTGCTGAGATAACCATGGACACTGTATAGCTCTCTCTCAAACAGAAGTACCTCGTCCACAAGGTGACAAAAGAGAGTGTCATCGTATAACAGGAATGGAATATCAGCAGCCAGCTTCTCCAAAATCAGCATTACAAGAGCACGAGAGAATTCAAGCTTTTAAAAGAAAAAGGAAGTGAATAAAATATCAGAGAGAGGTATGTATAAACATATGCAAATGTATTTAACTTTTAAAACTGTTACTGGGTTAAGTCTCACTGCATACTAAGTAAAAACAGCAGAAGAGTGCTTGCACAAGCTGACTGTGTAGGTATTCATACATACACAAAACCACTGAAGTGCTTACCCCAGCATTCACTGGCGATCCCGCCTTGTCCAATATTGGCTGGATTTTGTCATCAAGGAACTTTGCGTGATTTCCAATCCACATAAGCACTTGTGTTAAATACCACTCAGGCTTATTTAAAAAATAAAATAAAATTAATAAACTCACTAATATACATAACACTATAAAAAGACACTGCAGTAGCAACTGTCAGAGTGCAAATACACTTAGATTTGCCCAAGACTGTCAACATGAACACACAGGCTTGTAACCTAAACTCTTACAAAATGGCTCTCAAATCCTGCTGCAGAAGCATTACAGCAGTGCTAATGTTTTGCTGTAAGAAACCTGCTTAAATGACATTTCTTGGATGAAAAGACTCAGCTTTTGTAGATAACTCATACAAAAAGCAAGTCAATTTCCAACTAGCAATCTGCACATATCAAACAAAATTATACCCATGATATACCAGCAGCTGAATCCAGTATTTTCAGTCACATGAATGCTGCAGAACACAATGACAAAAATCGAAGCCACAGCCTTATACAATCTTTGCATTTAAGCAATTTTCAACATTCCAAAATGATCTGCGAGGACGAAGATGAAATTAATCTATGTTCTGAAATGATGGAAGTGTATCTAAGGTTGCAGTAATTATTTCATACAGATTTAGGCAAGAGGAAAATATTGCCTAGCCCAGAAAAGACGTTAATCCTCTCAAAGGTCTCCAAGCACTGCCTTGATGCCTGTCCACATTACAGTAGATGTAAGAAACTGAATTTCCAAAACAAAAAAGTGTTAAAGCTATATAATTTAATGCTGCTAAAAATAGTAGCAATAAAATTAAACTGTGTTCTTCCATACCTTGCTTAAAACATTGGTTGGTTTATTTCCAGTGAAATGATACCGGAATCTTTTCTGAAGAGGATTCAACATGATCTGTATTGGAAGGATAATAGGTGGTGATGGGGGTAAGGCGTACTTTTCTGGCAGTTGTTTAGGTTTGGTTAATAGTTCATCTCTACGTTTGACAGTCAAGGACAAATACAAGCATTGAGTTCCTCCAAAAGCACAACTTAAATGTGTTTACAAAAAAACCCAACATTTTAGCTCTACCTCATTGACTGTATTGTACCTCACTGGCAGTATTACACAAGCTATAAAATTCCTCAAATTTGTACAATACTCAAAAGTTTCAGTTTTATAAAATATTTAACATAACTCTGGCTGCTAAGAATTATTTATTCTATGACAATACAAGTCACTGAAATCAGTATGATTTAGGAAACCAATATCAGGAAACAAAACCCCATCATCACTCCTGTATCACTCCATCATCAAACCTGTATCCAAGAGACACGTGTATTTGTATTTCTTAAAGGAGTATCAAAGATTCATGAAAATAATACATGCAATATGTGGTTTCCCAGCTTGAAGCAAGTGATTTAAGTGGCCTAATATAACTGACCAGAGTTGTTACCAGCACCATTCTGCATAAAATGACCACATTCATTCCTATTCCAGTACTGTTCTGGGGTTTTGTTTGTTTAAACCACTTCAGGAAAAAAAAAAAAACAACCAAACAAAAAAACCTTGAGTTTTATTTCTGCTTGATTTTACCCTCAAACTAAAGGAACAGGATGAGCAGCATCTTCTGATTTACCTCAAAGGCAGATCAGAATCAGAGAACAGAATCACTGAGGTTAAAAGATTTCCAAGATCATTCAGTCCAACCACCCACCTACCAATATTTTTCCCGTAGTACAACATCTAAATGTTTCTTGAACATCTCTAGGGATGGTGACTCCACCACCTCCCTGGACAGCCCATTCCAGTGCCTGACCACTCTTTCAGAGAAGTTGTTCCTAATATCCAATCTAAATCTCCCCTGGCACAACTGGAGGCAATTCACTCGTCTGATCACCAGTTCTGCCACAATCTTCAGTCAAGCAGTTAGAGAGAGGCTAAAATCTCCCCCGAGCCTCTTTTTCTCCAGACAGGACAATCCCACTTCCCTCAGCCATTTCTCACAAGACTTGTGTTCCAGACTCCTCACCAGTTTTGTTACCCTTCTCTGGATGCACTCCAAGGCCTCAATGTTTTTCTTGTAGCGAGTGGCCCAAAACTGAATACAGTACTTCAGGTGCAGCCTCACCAGCACTGAGTACAGAGGGATGATCACCTCCCTGCTCTTGCTGGCAACACCATTTCTTATATAAGCCAGGATGCCATTGGCTTTCTTGGCCACCTGGCTACACTGCTGGCTCATGTTTAGCCAACACCAACCAACATCCCCAGGTCCTTCTTACACACAACACTTGCCTGATGTTGTTGCAGCCAAAGTGCAGGACCCAATATCTCTCATTGATGAACTTCATTCCACTGGCCTCAGCCTATTTAGATCCCTCTTTAGGGCCTTGCTATGCCAAGGCAGATCAACACTTCTTTCCAGCTTGGTGTCATCTGCAAACTTACTGAGGGTGCACACAATGCCCTCGTTCAGGTCATTAATAAAGCAATTGAACAGGATGCGCTCCAATACCAACCTCTTGGGAACATCACTCATGATCTCTCACCAGCTGGATTTAGCTCCATTCACCACCACTCTCTGGGTCCAGCCCTCCAGTCAGTTCTTTACTCAGAAAAGAGTATAGGACAGTACTGTGGGACACAGTGCCAAAGGCTTTGCTGAAGTTGAGGTAGACTGTCAATAGCCTTTCCCTCATCCACCAGGTGGATCACTCAATCACAGAAGAAGATCTATTGCTACTCAATGAAAATCATTCTGTTTTTTAAAATTCCCTTCTGACACACACATATATTTTCAACTCTGTCTCCCTTCTGGGATGGGACATATTAAAGTGATTAATACTTTTTTGAATTCTAGCTCTGTTCACTTATTATCTCCCATATGAAAAAGTACATTCTAATGTTAACACAAAGTAACAAATTCAAATTATCTTTTTTTCTTTAGAGAGAACAGTTTTACTGCTTTCCATGAGAATGTGCATCTTTGACATTTATTACCCTCGCAATACATTAATCTTTAAAGGATACGATGTTTGCAATTTCAGAAGCTGACAGAACAACATCTCTAAATTGTTGTAAACATCAGAAGCATTGGCTGGTGCAGTAAGGCCAAATGCTTGTGACTGCGGTGGCCCCACAAATGGCCAACGAAGCTGGGTCAGCACTTCTTCAAAGTCACTGCAACACAAAACACACACTTTACCACAAAGCTACAGCACAACATGAGGTGAGGGAGTGATGAGACATCCCGTACCTTGACAACTTGTCCTTAAGAATTTTATGCCAAAATTTAACAGTGGATCTCACAAACGAAAGAAGATGAGAACAAGATGACTCCTGAAGTTTAATATCCAGTTCTGCCATAGATGCAAGAGTACTGGCTGCCTCTGGAACATTGTTGGTCATCAGATACTGCTGAATGTTATCGCTATAAAATACAAGAAGGGTTGAGATAAAAATTCACTAAAGATATCACAAAAGAACCAATTGCAAATTGAGAAACTGACAGAAAGCTTGCTCAATCTGAAATATTTTAATGAGACAAACTAGGTTACCACTCCCAGTACGTATGTTTAGTACTCAGCAAGGATTTGTGAACCAAGCTCTTTGTGTAAAATTCTTTAAGCAGCTGAGAGCCAGTCACAGAGACCTGAAAGCAGAACTGCTGAAGGAAAGAAGGGAGGCCCAAAGTTCTTTGAAGCACTGCTCTTAAGTAACTTGCTCAAAGAACTGTTTTTTCTCTTGCTTCCCAGGAGGAAAACTGGAAGCAAGTTTCAGACTGCAGCCGACCTGTCACATTTTTGTAGCTTAGAACAAGTTGTTTCATAACTTAAGTCTCTCTATACAAGATTTGATCCAAAGGTACCTTTCAATTTCTGACATTCTTTACAAGCATTACACAAAATTTTCCACCAAAAGACGCTATAAATCATATGAACTAAGACGGCACAACTCATTCCCATTAAGACAAAATCAGTATACCAGAATGAAAACTCAGAATTACAAAGTCTGAAGTGTAACATTTCTGCTCAAAATATAGGTGAAAAAGTTTTATGCACATAGCACCATAGTTACTGCTCTCTTCTTCAAACCAGAGCAATAGTTCTCCATAGCTCTCACTGGAGAACACGTTAACAGTTTACATGATCAGACGACAACTTGCTGTCAAATGCATTTCTTAATTACCACTTAATACCACATTACCATAATTACCACAAAATTCTTATTTACCACTGAATCTTTGAAAAAGCTGTGTGATATCACTAAGAATTCTCTGTAAGTACTTCAGCTTTACCTGAGCTCCTCTATTCGGGAAATCCATTTAAGATAGGACAGGTGACGCTCAATCTCCTCTACCTGGCTGATCAGCACACCCAGGTCCTCCATCCAAGGCTCAGCTTTCTCTAAGTGGCTGCTGATGGAATCAGACAGGAGCATTTCTTCCTCCAGAAGCCGATTCAGATTTTTTTTAGAGTCCTCTGCATTCCTTAAGGCATTCTGAATTCTTTTAGGGACTTCAGATGAAACCGTAAGCACCTGCATTTGCAGACAAGCATTAAGCCTCACACGGGAACGCTGCACTGAGAAAGAGTAAAGACGCTTACCTGTTCTTCCAACTGCTTTTTGTTTTCAGACAGCTTCTCAATCAGGCTGCCCAACTTCTTCAGAGAATCGTAGTCATTCCCAACTTCTCTCTCCACAAATTCCGAAACGTAATAGGGGATATCGCAGCGATCTGGGTCTCTGAAGACTTCTTTTTTCGTCACATTAACGGCTGCCATGCCTTCTTTCTCCGCAACGTTATTCACGTAATCCCTACCTGGTCACCACTAAGGCAGCACTACCAACCACTGACCCGCTGCGGACACACGGCTGCGGGAAACGCAGGGCAGTTCCTCACAACCCGAACGTTAAGCGAGGCCTTTGATAGCAATACCGGCTTCCGCCAGGTGGGACAGGATACGGCAGGACACGGCTCCGCCAGCACCGGGCCGCTCCGCCCGCCCTGCCCCTCAGCCCAGCCTGGCAGCCCCGCACTGCCCCGCGCCGCCCCCGCCGCGTCAGCACAGCGCGGCCCAAGGACGCAGAGGCAGAGGCGCGCGCAGCACAGGCTGGGCGGGGCCAGCGGCGCATGCGCGCCTGCCTCCTCCCCGGCCAGCCCACGGCCACGGTCGCTCCCGCCCCCTCGTCCCCTCCCCGCTACCTCGGGAGGGCGGCACCGCGCTGTTCCTCAGGCACCGCTCCGAGCAGCTTCTGCGGCGGCCTCCGTGCCGGACAGCTGCGGGGAAGCTGCCCCGCCTGTCCAGATGTCGGGCCGGACCCGTACCCCCGTCCTCAGAACGCACGGAGCAGGGACCACCTTCCGTTCATGGGATTTTATTCACACAAGCAGCACGAATTCCCGATTTGGTTTAGAATCGTTTAAAATGCAGCGGAGCTGCCGCTGTAGAACAGCCTCGTTCTGCCCCCCAGCAGCAGCCCGGCTCAGCCAGGGACAGAGCGAGGCACGACGGACTGACACCATCCTTTTTGGTTAACGTATTCCCGGCCCCTTTCCTTGGCGCGGGTAGTGGCAAAGCTGACAATGCACCCCTTTCCCCAGGAGAAGACCTTGGCTAATTCAAAAAGCTGTGCCTCGTGACGTAGCCACAGCCTGGCTGACCGCAGCGGCTTCTTGGAAGCTAATAGCCATCGGTGCCTTCGTTCAGCTCTAACTTTCCTAAATCTGTAACTTAATACAGAGACTTCAAGGTGTGCTGAATTGATCAAAACAGCCACTGCTCACTGAAAAAGAGCAAGATGAACATCTGTCCAGGTCGGAAGCTATAAGCCTGCTTCTCAGAGATGCAGCAACACAGCTCGAGCAACCTCGTGGTCCATTCGTTAAAAAGCACCAGTCTCTAAGGCTTGTATTACATTACAACCAGCATCTTCCTAATAACTACTTAATTTAAATGCACTAATAAAAACTTAAAAAAATACAAATCTCTTACTATCACCCTTTAAAGATTTGTACGGAACGTAAGTAGGAAAAAACTTTGTGCATGTTAAAATCTAGGCCGTGCTAGCAGTTCACTCAGCGTAACCAGGTAGTATTCAGCTGCGTTTGGTTTTTTATGCTCGTGTCCATTTTCAAAACTTCTCGAATTGCCATAGTAGCATAAGTGGATGGAGGAAGGGAGAACTCCATCTTCAGCGCCCGGAATTTGCCATCTATCGTAAGAGGAGAGAGAAAACAAAAAGAAAGTAAAGAATGTAAATAATGCTTATTCTGAGTGCCACCCAAACTGGATCGAAGTTTTCCACCACCATCCCGGATCCCATACAACGACCTTTACCACCACACCCCAGTCTACAGTCCATAGAGTAAAGAAGAATTTTGTAAACCATCTTCTATTTAATATTTTCTTTCAGCAAGAAGTGATATTCTAAGTGTTCATCAAAAACTAGATAGACAGTTTTGTCAGACTGAATTCCTATCTGCTCTTCTTTTTTTGTCTGGAAACTACTGTTGAAAGACTTTGTGACCAAAGTTACTTGAAAAATTTACATTGAATTCTGTTAAGTATCTGAGAGGTCTGTTATGCTCAGCACAGATCTGAGAGGTCTGTTATGCTCAGCACAGATAAACACTCAAGCATAGCAATAATTTGTGGATCACTTCTACTTTTTCGTTACACATTCCATAGAGATTTATTGCTAGATGTTTATTTGATTGTACAGATGTCTCTAAGAACATGTAGCAACCAATTCAGATTCCTGGAACAACTGCTCACACTCTTGAGAAATAATGGCCCTTACTTACACACCTAATTTGGATATTTTCAATACCATTGTTTAGCAGTCTTGTTTAGTGATGCTCTTCTAAAGAGCTTTCAACAGGTAGCAGTTTAAAGCAACAACCAGATCAACCTTCAGTTTTGCAAAGATCAGCAAATACACCAATTTACCTGTAGGAAGAACTGGTAGAAGTTTTCCTTCCAGCTTATCCAAATCCGTAGTAAATAATGGGATTCTAGGATCATCATATGTAACGACTTCCCTATGTAACATACGTAGAATTTATTATTATTATTCTAATTCAGCAGTTACAATAATACAATTGAGATGGAATTACTGTCTATTAAATTAGATAAGATGGTATTTATCTTGCAGTAACTGGTAAAGGTTTAAGTACAAAACTTGCCTCTGTTTACACGTGGATTATAAAATAATGAACTAGAGAGACATTTCTTTGCATAATTCATCTCTTTCATCCTGTGGAATATCAGGATGTCCAGCTACACAAGAAGTACAGTTTATGAAATTATAGGAAGAATGTTGTCAACTCTGAGAATACTTGCAGGCTTTTTTTTTTTTTCATTTTGAAGAAACCTCTCTAAACCTTTAGAATATGTACTTAAGCATTTTCAACATATTCATACAATAAAAACTATTCAATACGCAGTTACTAGGCTGAAAAAGCAATTAGGAAGAATTTAAGCTTTAAATATCGGTAATAATTAAAGTAAAATTCAAATACTTGAATTTTGTCTCTCTTCCAAACCTTCTGTTGTTTTGTTTTTTTTTTCCAATGTAATAGTGATAAGTTTCTTTGTGCATCTGTACAGTCACCTTGCACAGTTTAAAAGGTATTTATTCAATTGCTATGTGACAGCTATGTGGTACCTCTAATAACAGTGATCTTGTACATTTATGTGATGGAAATCTTTCTGATTGACACCATTGATTGGAGACCAACTTTCTCATATCAGGATTACAAAAAGTAACTGTTTTGAATATTATCTATCATGCTTTCACCATCAACCTGAGTAATTATGGAACATTTAGGCAAGCCCTTGCAAAGGAGGGTAGCAACTAGACAGATGACTTGACACTAATACATTACAAAACCAGAGGACCAGTGAAGAAATAATACTATGATTCAACTTCAACTGTGAAAAATGTGAGAAAAAATGCACAAAGATTTCTCCCTACCTATACTTTGTTCTACATGTGTATTCTACATGGTTCTTAGTCATCCCACATATTACTGAATTCAAATCCAAGTTCCTTTGTCCTCCTACTTACCAACTGACATTCTGAGGTCGAATTATGATCTTTCTGTATGCTCCAGAAAGTGAATAGTCTCTGATTTTATGCCTCATGTTATTGATGTCAAGATTGTCAGCTACTAGCATTTCCCTGTAGGCTTCTCCAACTGGAAGATAAGATATTTAATCAGAGATTGTGGCTGATTGAAATTGGCTGTTTTCATAGAGTACTCCTTTCTTTATGCACATTTTAATAGTTGTCAGTGTATATGGGTTAAGTGTTAGACAAAAATTTAAACTTATTTAGTAAAACCTTTATTAACTACAGTATTTTCTTATACAAACTGATTAACAGAGGCAAATAACCAAGAAAGAATATTTCTTAAATAAAAATTGAAGCTGAAAACAAAACTCAGAAAATAATTTACTGACATTTCACTAGCATTTTATGTACAGTTTCCAATTGTCTACACTTCAGAAAACTGATCTCAGATATATGAAGTTTTAAAAAGAAAGGCCAAACTACTGCTTGTTCTGTCTTTGAAAAAGCAGAGACTGAAAAGAGTTAGGAAAGCCATCTGAAGAACTTAGCAAAAGGTACCATTAACCAGGACCTAGGCAGAGGCTAAATGATTGAGCCAAGAGGAACTTAGGAAATTTGTTAAGGACAATGTCCTTGTATCACAGAATCACGGAACTGTAAGAGACCTCAAGAGATCACCAAGTCCAACCTTCCTGCTAAAGCAGGTACCCCATACAGGTAGGCATCCAGACAGGTCTTGAATATCTTGAATATCTCCACAGAAGGAGACTCCACACCTCTCTGAGCAACCTGTCCCAGTGCTCTGTCACCCTATATTCTTCTGCATGTTTCTGTGGAACTTCCTATGCTCCAAGTTTTAGGCCACTGCTCCTTGTCCTATCACAACACACCACTGAAAAGAGCCTGGCCTCATGCATTCGCCTCTCACCTCCTTTTAGAAATCTATAAACATTAACCAGATCTCCCCTCAGTCTTTTCCTTAGACTGAACAAACCCAGGTTACTCAGCCCTTCCTTATACAGGAGATACTTCAGGCCCTTAATCATCTTTGTGGCTCTATGCTGGACTCCTTCTAGGAGATTCCTGTCTTTTTTGAACTGGGTAGCCCAGAGCAGGAAACCACTCCAGATGTGACCTCATCAGGGCAGATCAGAGGGGGAGGATTCCTCCCTCAACCTGTTGGCCACGCTCTTTTTAATGCACCCCACAAGAGCATCTAGGAACACTTAACTCCTTGTGATGCTAAAAGACTAGACAGAAACTTTACTGACAGTTATTTGAGAGTTCCAGTGCAAAGGAGACCAGTGGCAAAAAAAAATCTAATGGCATACTAGGCTGTGTCAACAGGAATGTAGCCTGTAGCTACACCAAGAAAAACAATTAGTGCCCCTTACAGGGCTTTTATTAAGTTTTACTTGGAACAGTGTGTCCAGTTGCAGGTATGGGTACAAAGTAGGTTCTAATGAACTAGAATGAATCTAACTGAGAGATACTCCAATGGCCAAGAGTTGTAGCACATATCTTGTATGGAGAATCTGAAAGAACAGGGCTTCTTTAGCTTAGAGAAGATTCAGAGACCTGAGACACTATTTGTCCTCGGAAAATTCAGCCCTGACAGGTCAAAGCCCTGAAGAAGTTGGCCCGAATGCCAGATGGCCTCCAGAGGTCATAGAAATCAATCAATCACAGAAATAATTCTATGACTACCCCTTAGTAACAACACAGTTTTCCAAATGGATTGCTGAATTTATTCAATTAAAAACAATTTTGATATAACACACTTTCTATACAAGATATGAAAGATGAAAACATGTTAACATTTAATTAAACCATATCTGTTTCTTTTCTTCCCAACTTCAAGTTTTTGAGTTACATATTCTATAAGTTTGGCTTGTTTCCTAATTTTAAAAAACCAAATGCATATACTCCTTAATGAGCTTTTCACTACTTTTTTTTTTTCCTTGTGCCACGATAAATCATTTTGCCTCAGTAGAAGTCTTCAGGAAAAGTTACTTATTAAACTGAAATATGAAAAAGATTTATATTAAATGAAACAAATTACTATGTAAGCTATTATCAAAGTGGGAGAGGCTGCCATAGCATATCTACTACTAGAGCACAGCTTTGAAACAGTCAATTTTCAACAGTCAGGAACGTTGCATAGATCTCATCTTCCTTTTAAAAGCTATCTTAAAGTAGATCCACAGTTTCAGATTTATTGTGTAAGTTAACAGACTTACTTTTATGCTTTGGATAAATAACATCAAATCCAGGTAATGGCATCACTACATCATGAATGGTGTAGTTATGAACATCTCCTTCTTCAATGTGTACAGCTGTAGCTACAGTCAAGACAGAAAAGGAAAAGAGGTTCTAGTTACAGCTATATTAGCCAAATTTACAATGAATCATTTGATTGAAACAAGCCTACTTTGGGGAGGGTAACCACTGTGTTTTTATCTCCACTTAATAGACAACATTTCCAAGAAAAGAAATAAGTTTTCAAGGCTGTTATAAGCAGAATCACAGCCTAGTTTCCAAGGACTTTTAAAGCTGAATGACATAAAGACTTCTAGAGGATGTCTCCTAGTCAGACATCTGGTTTACATGAAGGAGAAATACTGTGTATGCTCTCACTGCATCAAAGTGCCAGTGAAAAATCCAAGTAAACAAAGCTTTGACTGAGTCTCTGCTTTACTAGATGCTATCACAGAATGACTTGGGTTGGAGGGTACCCTAAAGACCACCTCATTCTAACCTCCTTGTCATGAGCAGGGTTGCCAACCAGTAGGTCAGGCTGCTCAGGATCTCATCCAGCCAGGTCCTGAATGCCTTGCGACAGGGCATTCAGCATCTCACTGGGCAACCTGTTCTAGCACCTCACTCCCCTCTGAGTAAAAAAATTCTCCCTAACATCTAACCTAAATCTACTCTCTTTTGGTTTAAAGCCATTCCCCCTTGTCCTACTGCTATCAGACTGTGTAAAAAGTCAGTCTCCCCTTCTGCTTTTAAGCACCTTTCAAATACTGGAAGGGCGCAATGAGGTCTCCCCAGGGCCTTCTCCAAGCTAAACAATTTCCCCAACCCTTCTTCATTGCAGCCCTTCAAACAGCTTTGTGGCCCTCCTCTGGAATGCTCCAACAGTTCCACATTGTTCCTGTACTGGGGGGTCCAGGCTTGAACACATTTTACTGATGTAAATTCCAATGTAATTTCCTGTGACTAAAGCATTCACAACATCCTCCTTTACCTCCTTTAAGTGTGAGATCTCCTGGTACAGCTTTAAGCCCATATTCTTCTATTCTCTTGCTCACCATATTGTTCCACACATAACTCTGGTAGCTATGAATATACATTAAACGATTATTCCTTGGTATCTGGAGGTTAAAAAAAAAAAGTGAAAAATTAGAAATATGTATTTTTAGGACTTTCTCTTAATCATAGCCCAAAATGCATATGTTTGAAGCATTACCTTCTCCAGCAGCAGACACAGCAAAACAATTTCTTGATATACACACTTTTTAAAAAACTTATCTGCCATTTGGAAAAAGGGTATATAAAGAAGTAATGCTTTTGTACACTGGAAATCCACACACACACACACACACACACACGCAAGTTAAAAATGAAATAATAATAAATTAATAATAAATAATATTATTATATAAAATAAAAAATAATAAGATAAAATAAAAAATGAGAAGCTACTTTTTTTTTTTTTTAATTGAACAACTCAAAGAAACGAAGCTGTTATAAAACACCAAATTCATACTCAAGCTCCTGAAATGCTTAAGTAAACTTTGCAGTGTTATCCTAATTATCCTCATCATAAACAAAAGCTAATTCTTAGCTCCTATGTTGGGCCCAATAATTTGCTGGTTATGAGATATTTTCTCTGAAGACTTCATCTTATTTACTGTACTTAAAAGTGACAGTGAATCCACCACATCTATACAGTGCTGCCTCATTAGCACACTGTCAGTTTGATTTATACTTTTAAACCAACAGGAAAACCTCTGATTTTCTGCACCATTCTCAGATCCATATTATACACAGCTACTAAATATAACTGTATGGCTTCCAACTTACAGAGACTGTAGTATAAATGGGAGAGCTCATTGTGCATACACTAATTACAGATGTCACACATTACTATGCAACAGCAGTTCAAGCAAAAAAGGTAGGATAAAAGGAAAGATTTTACACAAGTTTAGACTAACAAAAGCCTGATGAGTGTATTTCAAACTCACTGTGATATCATAAAAAGAATATGTTTATTCCAGTAAATGCCCCGCAGCACTTTTACACTCACTATGCCAAATGCAGAGATTATGTTCTTCATTCCATACTTTAACAGTCCACGTAGAAGCTGTCCTTCCACGCACCTTTTTACAGGTAGCTTTTTGAGAGCTGCTGCTGGATCTTTTGTTTTTGCCCATTCTTCTCTGCATTTTACTAAGTATCCCTTCTCAGCTAGAACAAGGATGCAAAATAAAAGTATTTTAGCCACACGCATAAAAATCCATCTATTCTTTTATTAAGAGTTGAAAAATTAGCATTTTAGTCTGGTAACTGCAGAGATCAACAGTATCGCAGAATGTTTGAGACAGGAGTGCTCCAAGTGCAGTCCAAACAGACTGTGTATTAGTATTCAGATCCCTTTCCACATGCACTGCAAGAAACAGCACAGTAAGCCAAAAGAAACAGAAAGGCTAAGAACCTGAAGATTCCATCTCACTTGTTAAACGGGCTGAAGTTTAAATTTCAGAAGCTGTGCAAAGTTGCCCTCCCACATGCCCTTTCAAATGAAAAGAATCAGAATCTAGAAGTGGTCATTCCTCAAAGTACAATTCTTTGAGGAGGAGGGAAAAGAACATTTCATGTATTTCTTAGTCCTTACCTCCTGGTCGTGGTTTTAGTATCAAATCCATTACTTCATTCCAGTTGTTCTGTAGAATAGCTCTAAGATCCAAATAGAAAAATGTATCAAGAATTTACTAAATACATTTTAAGCAAGATCAAAACAAGTTCCTTCATTAATCTAAAATTAAAACTAGCACATGCAAAAGTATAGAAAAGCCTTCCAAGAAATAAATAAATTAAAAGTTATAGAGATTGAGAAGAAAAAAAAAAAAAAAAAGGATGAAAACAACACATACCTGCCAATTTGATATGTAGGAACAGCTGTGGTTCCAAATCTTTGCATTCCATAGTAGTTAATGAATCCAATTTCCCTGAGAGAGTTCATTGCTTGCTCTATCTGGTCATCAGTTCCTGTTATATTTCTAGCATTAAACAAACAAACAAAAAACCTGTCTATAACTTTTCTTAACTGTTTTAAAGGGCTTACATTATTTTAAGGTCCCCAAAATAATAAAGCTCAACATTAACATTATCCAACACTTATCAAATTCAGTAACTTCCATCCCAATAGGACCTTTCTTCTTTGTTGTAAAAGCAGATGACTGATGTCCCTGTCCTGTTTGAGGGAAAAAAAATTACCTGAGAACAACAGTGAAATGGTTCCCTTGCAGTTCTCCTAATTTCAGTGGATGATTCTTATAACTGAAATTTCCTAATTTAAAGTTCATCAAGCATTTATTCAAATGAGCAAGTCTTTGTGCAGTGATTCTAAAAAAAAAGAAACAGACCAACAGTGACCATCCTCTGTTTAGAAAAGCAGGTAAGTTAAATAAATATAAAAGTGCCATCATTTCATAACAAAAGGCAGTGAGTTGTGTTTCACCACTCTTCTGCTCTTCTATTCAAAGTATTTTTATGTAACATCTAGAAGAAAATTCCAAAGACCTGTTTATTCACAACAAAACATACACTGTGACAAAACTATTTGTGCTGTCTTCATGTTTATGTTAGTGCATGCACTCAAAAAAATCAAAGTTGTAATACTATAGAATAACATACCCTACACCACAAGCGTAACTCTTCTTTACACTGTGAGTGTACTCAAGATGGCACAATCTTAAGCAGACTGAAGTAATTAGCTACTGTGTAAGCTTAGTGGAAATGAAATCAAACCTGTCACTGAGTTCTCTTTTCTCAATAGCATTGAGAAGTATGTCCTGTTCTCTGCATCACAGAGCTGGTTCTTTGACACTTCTACTAAACTCACACCAAAACAGAGAAGTTTATCAAACAGTATGACCAGTGTACTCGGCTCAGAGTGGGCTGATGATCAGTAAGCTCTCCTTCCTTACTCCACCTCCCTTCAGTGCTCTACAGGAGAGTCTTGTACTGAATGCTACTGAACACTACCAGAATCAGCAGGCTCCTCCCTAGTAGGCCATCAGTGCTTACAACAGGCTGAGCTCTTGGACACAGTGTTAGAAAAAAAATAGAGCAGCACCCAAGATGGCTAAACACAAGTTCAGTTAATTGCTCATCAACTGATAAACTTGTTATCAGAAATTAAAATCTGTGGCTTCTTACCTGATTCACAAATTAATAGTTCCCCTTATATATGCAAGTGTATGCACATGCAAACCACTGGGAGAAAAACTACCAACAATTAAGCAGTGAATGCCTTCCTTTTAAGAAGGACTTGATCAAATTTCTGGCTTTTAGACCTCGGAATTCCTCCACTTGAGGAAAACGGTTTTCAAAGAATTGCAAAAAGCAACGGGCAGAATATTACAGCAGCTAAACAGATATTGTAATCCATGGCTGTGAGGCATCCTTAGTTACTGATGTAGCACTAATTTCAAGTGCCTAGGAACCATGTATTTATCTTAGATTATGCCAAGATACATTTTATTATGGGAGCAGATTAAGACAGAAAAAATTTCTTGTCTTTTTCTTACCCTTCTGGCTACTCACAGATGGGAAAGGCAGTGGTTAGCCTTCTGTGGAGCTGTTCAGAAAGTTCAGTGAGAAAGGAAACAGGATTCCAACTGGAGGAAGGGGAAACAAAGGCCAGGATGGAAATGAAACAGAATTTCCATCGTATCATTCTGCTTTGCTGCTGCATGAGGGTCATGTAGTGTGGGAGCACATAGAGGCAAGTTGGGCCACTGCTTCATCCAGATACATGCATTCACATGTGCCTACCCTCTAATTGAGGACACTACTGATGGGGTCACTATGGAATAAAAAAAGGGATTATAGTATATTTATTAATGTGTGGCTCCGGTACTTAAAAAGATCTGGACATGAATCTGCCGCTCATGACATGCCTACTGAGTGAGGACTATAGTGAGGTAGTCACCATGGTAGGAGTGCAAACACTTCAGTGTATTTTTACTTACCTAAGAACAGCAATTTCTTGAACTGTTATAGCCCTTTTATCTTTAGTTCCCATGTAAGAAAATATGTTTGGCTTCACTCTTAAAGGCAATAATGAAATACATTAAAACTATGAAAGCAGAGACAGACTTGACATAGTCTTCAGCATAATTACCTAGTGATATTACTTTATATGAAAAATATTAATTTTACATTAAAAGCAGAACATACACATATATATGTAGATGCAGCCTAGTTCTGGGAAAGAAAATGCAGCTTGACACTCCTGAATGTGTGGCATTATCTAAGTTACTTCTAAGCATGTAAAACACAAGGAAACCTTCCAGACCAATTCACTTCTAGCACAACTATGCTTTCAAAATACAAGCCTTCAAATACTTCCTTACATAAACGCACTCAGTTCACAAAGGTGCAGTAATCACTATAAAAAATATAATAATTCACAACACGTTCATTTCTCCCTTAAACTTCAAATAGCATGTCTGCTTGAATAACATGCCTGCTTGAATAAGATGCCTGCATATTATATGAGAATATGGGAAGTTAATTTAATGTTTGTTCCATCTCTATCCTCAAGAAGAAAATTTCCTTTTCTTTCCTGTGTTTCCACTTATTCCATCAATGGGCACCAGATTGTTTCAGGATTGCCACTACATACAGATTTCCATCAAACTACACCCCCAATAGTCTCTTCTCATATAGAAATACTAACATGGCATGGGATAGAGTTTGAAGCACAGATATTTACTTTGGGACAGAAACAATGAAGAGAAGTGGAAAAGCAGGCAATAGATCCCTGAATTGACCCAATTTAAAGATAATCTTTTATCTGTAATTCATTCTGTTCACATCATGCCTTTCACAAATCTTTTTGTTGCTGCATCTGATGGGATGAAAGGAACTCAGACTGTGTTTGCCTGGAGAAATTAACACACAGAACTACAGATTATCAGTCGGTGTTTAAGAACAAATTAACATATCATCACAACAGTATGTGTCATACACATGCTCATAACATATTTTCATACATATGCACACACTGGAAACAAATAGCTTTTAATTTATGTTATTTTCATTGAGGCTATGGGATGCCTCACTTTTCTCCAATGAGCCCGCTTGAATTACAGACTTTTACCACTGAAATAATAGGGTAGAGTCCTTTGAATTACATGAAATCACTTGGCTCTCTCCTTCTGAGACTTAAAGTTTTAAATTTTATTTCCTAAAAAACTTTTTTTTTTTAAGTAAAAAAAACAACTTGTCTAAAGATTAGGCAACAGTAACCACTTGTGTTGCTCTTCCATTACCCTGAGGCATTACATTTACTTTAACATGAAATGGGCAAAGGGAAATCTGTATGCTAGACAAGTTGACAGAAACGACAGCCTTACCTTAAAAATTTTGATAGGACATTAATGGCATCCATAGTATCCTTGTTCTCCTTGTACAGTACAAAATGGCAGTAGCTTCCCCTGGATTTTGGCCAAGAGTGTTTTCTTGGATCTTTAAAAACAAAAGGTTAGAATGTTAAAACCGTTTCTTTTTAATTGTTTCAGTGAATATGGTTGCCATTGAAGCTTCATTTAAAACAAATACACAATAGCCAGTTTCTGATTATTTCCATCTGCTTAAAAAAAAAAAAAAATTAAATATTGACAGTAAAAGCCACAAAGCACACTGAGAAGTACATTCAGTGTGTACAAAATGGTGAGTTCCTTTGTCACAAAACTAGCTAAAAAAGATCCCCATGACACTGCCATATCATTTGATTAAGCTCTTCAAAACCTTTATCATTATACTGATTTTCAGCCAGTAAAGTAAAAGCCACTCTATATTTCAACTAGTGTCTGCTCTAACTAACAGATGAGGACCACAGGAGCACTGTTTGTAAGAAGACTACAGTATTATTTATTATTATTATGCATATGCAGACAGTAAATATGTTTAAGCTTCATTAAACTTTTTACTAAAGGACAGCTCTTCTTGTCTTCTTCAGCAAAATCTTGCGTTTAGCTTGAAGATCAAGAGACCTCCATCAAGAAATCATTAATAAAACAGAAGAGAGGAAAACAGAGCAATTCACAAGGAAAGTCTTCTCCATCCAGGACAGTTCTTATTTGACCAATCCATCTTGCACACAGTCATTGTCACAGCCTCCAAGAAAGGAACCCTTCTCAGAGCTAAGTTAACAGTTCTCTACACAATACACCAAGAGGCTCCCCAGCTCTGGGCACGACAGCCACAGTGTGCCTGTCCCCACACTGCCCATCATGCTGAGTACTGGAAGGCTGCAGCTATAATCCCAGTGTTTAACCATTCCTCACTCAACATCAATCAGGTAGATGGGGCTGGACGGGCAGCCTACATTCCTGACTGCTATTTTCCAGAGTCATATTGCATGTTCCACAGTAAAATCATATTCCCAAGCCTTTTTCCAAATCTCTTCCTGCAATTCAAAGGCTAGAAGCACTTTGTTAAGATCAGGATGTATGATACCTGAAGTTATATAAACCTGGAAATTGCATTCTGAAATAGAAGGCTGAAGAGTAAAAGTTAGGCTTAATGAAATCAAAAGGACATTTACAATAGTTTTCAAACAGTATCATCAATCCTGATCAGTCAACATCACTTATCACTGGCAGATACCTTTTCTGCGTCGAATGGTTACTGACTATCCTGCACTAGCAAAAAAGTGGTAGTACAAGCCCAATTCCTGGCTGTTTCTGGGAATTTTAAACACTACTTGTGTGTAGATTGTTTGGGGCTTAACTTAGTTTTGTTTCAGAACTGTAACTAGTTTGGCCAGTCTTATCACAATTTAGGAGGTCATAATGGTTGGCATTTCATTTTGTTAGCATGAAATGTCAACATCTCTTACCTGTTGCAGTTCTGACCTCTGTCCCAATGCATAGCATAAAGAGCACAAAAGAGTAGCATTTAATTTTTAGACTGTCAAAGGGTTTTTAAAGGTGAACATGCAGGTTTATGGTTATGGGATTGTTTATGCTTTAGAGCATCCAACAGTTAGGTGGTGGATGACAGCAATTTAGACAGTTATGCAATGGAATCGTGCAGAGGCAAACGGTGAACATATGGAAAGCTTCAGTCAGAGACACAACAAACTTTGTTTGTGGACAACGATGAAACAGCAAATTAGTGACAATCTAAAGTATTTGGGGTATGAACTTACTATAGACACAAAGTATCTTCTAATTTTAAGATTTTAGGAAGCCATTTTTGCTATCTGCTTACGTTACGAACAAAAGTAATCAGACACCTCTCAGCTAACAACTGCACATTTCTGAAGTGTTTCTTGCCTGGGGAGCCCACACAGGACTGAAAGTGTTGGTGGCTACATAAACATGGAAGACAGAATCTTGACTAAAAGCAACTTGCAGCCGAAACTTGCATTCATTAGCACTTACACACACCCACTGAAACTGCACTCATCTCCACCAACTTGCACAGGTGGCTGTAGCATCACAATTTAAAAGGCCAAGTTTAAATAGATGATGCTCCTCTGCCTCACAAGATGGTGCTCCAGATTGTATTTTAATCCTAGAGATGCATCGCTAAGTTCTCTTCAGTGTATTCCAAATACCTGAATTCTTCTATACAGTATTTATCAAATCAGACTGGCTGAATAAACAAACTCAACTGTAACAATGGTTAAAGAATATATGCAAGCAGAAGGGAAAGGTGAAGGTAAAAACATTACAAACTGACAGAGAATAAAACTGGTTGAGGAGTATTTTGTGTTGGTAAGTATACATATCCATGCAGAGTACATGCAAATATACATGTTTTCTAAATGATTAAACAAGATAAGCAACGTGTTATAACTTGTACCAATAAACATACAACATTCCTGTACTCACTTAATAAAAGCCTTAGAAGTAATAACTAAATTGAATGTGGAGATGGTCTTATTTCAGATTTTAAATCATCTTATTTCCTTGTCTTATGCTTTCTCCACCTTCATCTTTAAAATGAAAGGCCTAGGTTTACAGACTGTATCACTTGCAAAAGTTTGAAATGAAATAGTAATCAATCAGTTTTAATCAAATCTTAATAATAGTTAAGTATCAGAATAATAATTAAGTGTCCAAAATGGCATTTAGACAATTCTCTCAACTTACAAGAGGAGCAAAGAAGTAGTAACATTAAAATAAAAAAATGTAGAAGACATGAATTTATCTCCCATAAACAAAACAAGACTTGGTGAGACTGAAGTGGATAATACTGCCTTTTGAAAATCTTTCATTACTTATATTGCTCCAAAATAGTGACTATAATCTATATGGACAATCCTCTGAAAATAAAATTAGCCTTGAAAGCAGAAGTAGCCTTATAGCTGAAACTAACTTAAAGGCCACAGTAAATACTCCAAATTTATGTCTATATAAATAGTAACTCTGAGAAAACAAAATATCTCTAATCAAGTCATTAAGAATTTCATCATGAATTTTCAAGACAGTCAAGATTGGGTACATTTCAGCTACAACTACAATGCACACACACATTTCCAGGCAGGTTCATGAAGTCCACTTCAAACAACACACAGAATAACGCCCCTATTTTACCTATTTCCATTGTAATAGCAGAAGAACCTCTTATTTCTAACGCAATTATACTTGATTAATGATTTGGAAAGAAAAATGAGTAAAAAAAACTAAACTGTGGATACTCTTTATGCTTCCAGTTATTTTAGATGCACAGTAATGCTGCAAAAAAAACAGCAAGCCAGACTATATTAGGATGCACACTCCATGTGAACTACCTTCTAATGATACATTTTTTTAATTTTTTTTTTTAATTTTCAGGTTAATTACTTTACTTTTACTTTTTACTTTCGGCATTTACTTTACCCAATTGCTGTGATACTGAAACTCACTTGCCAGTGCTTTTTTCCCAGCAGCATGATAGGCAATAATGTATTTTTTTCCATCTCGATCTTCTGTTTTAGTCTCCAGCCCAGGAAACAAGGACTTAACAGCTTGGTGGATAACTGTTCTTTTTTCTTTAGTGTCTTCAATGACCTGTGTTGAAACACAGGCATGCACAAACAAAATCAAATATCACAAAAGGAAAAGGACTCCCCAAGATTTCAAGTTTTGCATGCTTTAAAAAAAAAACAACAACTACTACTGAATCACACCAAAGTACTGAATGGGTATACTTTAAGAAGTCTGGCCTAGTCATTAGTTTTAATAAATGCTACACATCCCAGAAAACCAAAAATTCTCAAGACAAATTCCCTAATTTGGGAAAATTAGACTAGATATTAGACTAGATATTAGGAAGAAATTCTTCACTGTGAGAGTGGTGAAACACTGGAACAGGCTGCCCTGTGAGATTGTGGATGCTCCTACCCTGGAGGCATCCAAAGCCAGGCTGGATTGGGCTGTGAGCAACCCAGTCTAGAGGGAGGTGTACCCGCCTACAGCATCAGGGCTGGAACTAGGTGATCTTATAGGTCCCTTCCAATCCAAACCATTCTATGGATTATTTAATATGTTAATGCTTCTTTGAAATTATTAGACCTAATCCTATTCTACTGTCTAACACAAACTCAACAGCTGTTCTTAAAAAATATAGAATATTGGACTACTCAAAAATACAAAGCTTTGTTTTATTTTGTACATTGTTTATATTTCTTGTTACAGAAGACCATTTTTAGCCTCTTTTCTATTAAGTTACTTAATACTCACCTTTGAAATAACTTTTTTATTACGATGGATGTTTAATACTTCTCAAATAACCATCTTATAAAACACTACTAGACATAGAACCGAAACATTGCAAGAAAATTTTAACATCACAGAAATTAAGATGTGTTTGAGGTCAGGTGTCCCACTGAAATCTAAATAACTACTCTTGTGCAGAAATGTAACTGTTTGTAATGCTTTACACAACTGCATCCTAAATTAGCAACATTTCAGCATTAGCTGCTGCAAAATCACGTACAAGCTGCTCTCATACCTGACATGCATTAGAAAGCTCATAATTACCACTCACTCTTATTCCCTCCCCACGAATTTCATACTATTTATTCATTTTACCTCTATGGCCACGCTAGTTTCCTTATTCTTAAGAAGCTGGAGCTCCTCTAAACGCTTCTTGTCTTCATCTGACAGAACAGTGAACGTTTCTTCTGATGGATCCTGACACATATTTAAGGGGGAAAAACAAATATCCAATAACCCACATAAAACAATTTTCATTCTCTTAATGTTTTTGCTCATTTAGCTGTAAGCAAACCTTTTGCTCAAAATTTACCTCATCATCCACTGGGACAGTGAAGTCATCCAAATGGCTCACACGTCCATCTTTGCCTATTTCGTGAACAACGAAGTCCGAGTACCTGATGAGAAAAAAAGCACAGAAAAATTGTAATTAAAAAAAGAAATCCGACATCACAGAGTGCTTTCATAAGAAAATATTTGTTTGTAGAAGCCATTCAAGGGAGTGCAAAAGAATCTTCAGCTATGATAAAATTGTACCTATTCCCACCCCTCAAAATATATCAAGAAAACAAAGCAAAAAAGCGTAAGATAATTAAACAAAGATGTTTGCAGATACCCAAGCAGGTGCTGTAGTTATCTGCTAACAATTAAGACTCCATTACTTTGCTACAGCTTCAACACACATGCATTAACTGTAGCTCGCAACAACCTGCAGGACAGAATACATTAGCCATTCTCTAAGGAAAGAGGGACAAATACAGCTCTGTTTCTTATGTTCAGCTGTAGAGAACACCTTCCAAAATAAGCTGTTCTGCATCCTCTGTCACAGCAACAAAAACACTGACCACAGTGTTTTGGATTGAACTATGCCCAACAACGAGACATCCTAACTTTAAGGGAGTTGAGACAGTTTATGTTGCACTTGCTACATTCTTTTTAAGTAGCAACCACTTCTAAAAAATATATATATATTCTCAGTTTATAAATGTATGAATGTTGAAAGATTAATAAAACACTTAATCATGGGAATGTTTCTATTGCACCCTCCAAGTCTATGTTTCTACATGTGCCATGCTATTAGCCATACGTGTTATTGGCAGAATTCCTTGCTTAAGAGTGTTCTGTACCCTCTCCCTCGTTATCTGCAGCTGTCTAGACATGCTAGTGATGGTTACCATAAAATTGCTGGGATTAAGTTAATTATAGGTGTTATAAACTGACATCAAAGTAAAACTGTCAGTCCACAAACATTTCTGCCACACAGCTACCTCTGGCCACTTCAGTTTGAAAACTGGCAAATTTCCCAAAAGGCATTTCAGTACAGACTGTGCTCACCAGAATAGGCTTATGCTAGCTGTTCAGTGCTGCATGGAAAGATTGAATGGCATAGTAGTCACAAGTATATTTTATTTTATATCATATTACACATTTTATTATATAAAATGATCTGTATGTGAAGTTAGTACTTAAAAACAAGGACTTGGTGTAAAACAAAACTGCCTTGCTAAGGTAGGACAACAATGATTTTCATTTCAGAGTTCTTGTGTTTGCACTCAGTGTTTTAGTCAAAGGTGTTTAATTTAAAAAATAGATTTTTTTTATGGGGAAAAAAGCTATTAGTGTTCGAACATATTATTAAGTATATAATGTAAGATCTATACCCCGTGTTATAAAGTTCCCTTTTATGTTTTGTAAATGACATTACAACTGCCCAGAGTCCATTTTAAAGCCTACTGGACAATGTGCCAATACACATGTGTAACTACCACAGCACAAAAGTCAGGAAAAAGCAGGAAAGAACTGGAGAGGGATGGCTTCAGTATTAGTATCAGGTATTGCATCTCGTTTCAGCTCTAGAGAGTGGTATGAAAGGTCGCTGTATCACATTAAGCTTTATGCTGCATGCTGCCGCCGCAGAGTAAGACAAATGACAAAGAGCAGCATCTACCTCTATCCACACTGAGCTTCCCTCTGATTTGTCAGGAAAGAAAAAATAAATCAAAACCAATCCAGAAAAATGCCAAATTAAACATTTCTTTCAATCTCAGCATCAGCAAAAGAAAGCGATGAACCTCCCAAACAGCAGCACATAATCTGGTTGCATCCTGTGAGTTAGAACAGGAAAACAGAACAGCTGTTAACATGGGGAATTAACAAACATAACAAGACAAAGAGTTACCTCTCTTTTAAGATTCCAGAAAATCCTTTGTGACAGCTAACAAATTTAGTTATGCCAACATCGCTTTCTGTCAGTCCATGCTTCATCATGTCTGCAAAGCTCTCTGGATCTCCATCTTCATCACTGTCCTCTAGTTCCTCATCTTCGTGCTCCTCACCTTCCTCATTGGGAATTATTTCATGTTTTGTGTCCTCAAGCATAGATTTGTCAGGTTGTTCTATTACAGTCTGAACACTCCATTCAGAGTTGCTTCCTGTCTTAGAGTTCTCTGAGATCTTCTGTCTTTTAATTTCATCCGCATTAGCCGCATCATCCTCAGAATGAGGACGTTTCAAGGATATGTTATTCATTTCTACAGTTTCCATATTTAAGGCACAGTGCAGGATAGAAAGCCCTGAGAAGCAGGAATGGCTTACTTCCTTGTTTGCTTAAAAGCAATATCAATACATGGCCTCTTCACCACTCCAAGGACTGTGCACCCTGCAACAGTTCAAGAAAACCATAAATTTTTGCATTTTTTTTTTTAAGTAAAACATCACGTGAAGGTTTTTTTTACAGCTGAAACAAAGTGAATTGGAAAGAAAGGAGTTGTTAAAGGCACTTAATATCCACCCAAAGGCAGCATGCACATTAGACTGTAGAAGAACACTACACAATCCCTTTACCACCATGAGTTCTGCCATCACAGCTGCAGCCAGCCCTGTCCATGTAGGCTCTGCTGTCAACTGTAATTTAGTGCCTATCAAGCTTTCCGTTCCCAAGTCTTCTGCTAAACTACTACTCTCAAATACTTCTCATTCTACCAAGACTTCATCTTGCAAGGTTTGAGAGAGGATGGCTTGATTCCCCTTGCAAGAACTGGGAGAGGATGGCCTGATTTTTCTAAGCCTAAAACCTCACCTTCCCCTTTTCTACATTCATCTGCTGTAAAACACACAATTCCACACTGAGCTCAAGATAGCAATAATTCAGATCAAAAGGTAGCAGGGAAGTGATGACAAAATCCTTGAATGAGTGGGACAAACAAAACAAGCAAGTGAAATGATCTCTGAGAACACAGTATGACTACTCACACTCGTGGAGCAGACTCTTCACTGACAACTTCAGCCACCACCTCTCTGTCAGCAGAACCCAAACATCAAGGCCTGAAAAACGGAAGAAAACTCTCTGAGAAGGTTAGTGGGGAGGAAGAAACAAAAACAAACAAAAGACAACCTACAAAGGCAAACAAACAAAAAATTTAATGTTACAAGGATATTATCAACTGCCCTGTGGCTGTTACAGTTGCTTCCAGCTATCTCCACAATAGAGGAGACCCACTGCATGCCAAAACTCCCCTCTGCAGAAGTGCTGATGCATATTTAAGAAAGGGAACAGACAGCACAGATGGAAATAAAAGAGGAGGTGTGTGAGGATATGGGGAGGGATGTGAAGGAGACACTGCTGGGGATGGCTGAAGATGCAGCCCTGGAAGAAGGCACACCAGAGCAGGGACACCTTGAGGGGCCCACAGCCCGTGAAGGGGCCCACATGGCAGCAAGGCACAACATCCTGTATTACTTCTCCAAACACTGGAAAGCAATTTTTTTTTAATTGTAAAGAATATGATGTTCTTAAAGGAGGGCTCATGACTAAGTCGTTAATCACCCTGTGCTGAGCTGTTAACTGATTGCTACTGCTAGCCACAGTTCATCTCCTCGTTGGGACTTCTCACTCTATAGCTGACATAAATGTAGGATAAGTAGAGAGAAAATGCCTGTCCTATGGACACCTGCAATGCTTTGCTTCAAATTAAAGACTGAAAAAGGAAGCTAAAGAAAAGAATGGATGAAAAGAAAATAGAGAGACTTAGAGGCTAAGTGATTAAAAGAGTGACAAAACATGCAGACGAAAGTAAAACTATCCGCAAAGCAATGTACCTTCAAGCAGGAAGCTTGAATTTCAGTTTGTCCTCAGATAAAATCCTCCTTTAAAAGTAAGGTAACTGTATCCAAGAGAAGCAGTTCACCAGCATTTCCATATTCTTCCCGTATCTTCTTAAACATACACAGCCCTGACTGGAAAGCACCAGTGAGGACAAGGCTTCTAGACGGCTCCTGAGACCTTCTGCACGGCGAATGAAATCAAAGCAGGCACACTGAAAACCCCTGAAACGCCTGCCAAGGAGGTAACGATAAATCCGATGTTTGTAAGATAGCTAATAAATGACAGCAAGCGCTTACAAGAACAGCGTTGGCCCTGGACAGCGCTGCAGGACACTGCCCGTGCTCACAGCAGACTCACACAGCCCTGCACCTGACGGCAACCAGGGCCGCGTTCTGAAGGCCGTGCGGGAAGGGACGTGCGGTGCCCGCAGGGGCCGGGCACTGCAGGAAAGCTCCGGCCTCTTCTCCACAGCCGTGCAGCCGCCTCAGCCCCTTCCGTCGCAAACAGGTGCTTCCATAAAAGCCCGATTCCGCGCCGGGCGCGGCCGAGCAGCAGTCTCAGCGGGGACGGATGGATCTCGGCTACGCACCCGGGGCCGCCCCTCCCCCCGCAGCGGTCGCTCACAGCGCGGCCCGTCACACGGGGCGCTCCGGCGGCGGCCGACGTCCCGCCGGCACCGTGCGGGCGCCGTTCCCCCACAGGCGAGGCGGCTCGATGCGGCGGCGCGGGGCCGGGGAGACGGGCTCGGAGCGGGCGGCGGCCCCAGGCCCCCGCACCGGCACGGAAGCGGCGGGCGGCTCCCCGGGGCGGCGGCGCCGCTCGGGCGGGAGAGTTGGAGCCGCGCGGGGGCGACGGGCCGCCACGGAGCCGCGCGGGGCGGCGGCGCAGAAGGAGGGCAGCGCTCCGCCCGCCGCCGGGCACAGGGCGCTACTTACCGCACGCGGGAGGGGGAGGCCGGGCCGGGCGCAGCGGGAAAGACGGAGGGGGCGCGAGGAGCGAGCCGTGTGGGCCCGCCCAGCCGCGCTCCGCGTGTGCGAGGGCGGGAGTAGGAGGGAGGCCGGCCGGCCCCGGCACCGCCCGCGCCGCGCGGTGAGCTGGGCTGAGCCGAGCGGCCGCTCCCGCCGTGGCGGCGCTGCGGGGCGCCTTTCGGCAGCCCGGTCGCGATGGGTTCCGGTTCCTAGCGAGCCGACGGCAGCGGTGGTGCCCGTCAGCGCCTGCACCGCGCCTCCGGCCCGCTGAAGGTCCCTTTGGAAGGGTAAAGACTGCTTTGAAGCACCTGGGGGAAGCAGACGGGGATTTATTATAAATTTCTCTGAAGTCCAACAGCCCTACAGAAGCAGCTGTCTCGCCCCGCCCGGTGCAGGCGCTGAGGCAGCACAGCGAGTCACCTCCGCGAGGCGCTGCCCCCCAGCTCTGCTGTTGGCCGCGCTCAGTCCCGGGACGGGCGGTGCGGGAAGCGCCATTTCGAGCCTGCGCCCTGCAAATCGCGGGGCCATTATAAAAGCGGGCTGTGTCTGCGCTGTGCGTCCTCAGACCTTGCCGGAATGGTTGCGTTCGTCTTTCTGTTTCGAGCGGTAGTGCAAAAGTCATCATTAACTTCAACGCGTATAATTTGTCTTTCCTTTTCAAACCCTTTGCGCCGTATCTTAATGCTGGCCAATCTCATTCTTTGCCAGGTTATTAATGCCATCTCTTAGCTCCTTCTCGTTCTCTAGTCATACCTTATCCTGCCCCTCTGCTCTGCACTGTGAGACCTCACCTGGAGTGCTGCTTCCAGATGTGGTATCCTCAGCAAAGGAGAGACACGGACCTGTTGGAGAGCATCCAGGGCCACAAAAATGATCCAAGGGATGGAACGCCTCTCCCATGAGGACAGGCTGAGAGCTGGGGCTGTTCTGTCTGGAGAAGAGAAGGCTATAGGGAGATCTGAGAGGGGCCTTTCAGTATCTGAAGGGGAGCTGTAAAAAGGAAGGCTTTTTAACAGACTTTTAGCAGGGGTCTGTTGTGAATTGGAATTTCACACTTGGAGTTTCATCAACCTAATAGAAACCAGGAGAGGGAAATTGGTTTTGTGTTCCTCTGCAGATGAGTCAGTGGTGGACAGAACCCAGTGACAGACATGGAAGAGTTTGGTGCTTCTGACAACTGTGGAGCATCACTGAGGATTCCAGAGCTGTGACTGCAGTTTCCCAATTTCCAGGCTGTCCCTTTCCAAGGAGCACTAAAAGAAACGTGAAAAAGAGCTTTGCGTCATTTGAATAGGGCTGTCATCTTACCAGTTACTGCTATAGCTGCTGAACGTAGGTGTTGCAAGGTCATACCTTCACCCATCCAAGGCAAAGACATGATATTATCTGCCTGAAAGTATCTGTCTGGGCAATCCTTCAGCAAGACTTCTCCCACACATCAGTCCAACTTTTTTTTTTCTCCTGTGACTTGTTGCTTCTTTCATGTTGCACAAGAGGTTCCCTAAAACATTATTTTTTTTCCTCCTCCAGATTCCTACAGTAAGTACCACTTTGTCTACAAAATCCCTGTCAGTAATTAAGAAGTTCATATCTTACAACCTCTGCTTGGTATGACAATTACCCTACTGCTAGCTCTCCCTGTTGACTGTGTTGATCTTCCATCCATTACCATTAGCTTGAATTGAATAGAATTTGGAGTAGTATGAAGTGCCTCACACAGGGAAGAACCAGCATTTGGAAGGACCTGCATGTGCTACCTCAAGGTAAATAGCTAATACTATCATTTCTATGCGTTTCTCAAGTTTTCCAGTATATTCAGCAAATTTCATTAAACCTTTCTTAAAATCAGTAAGCTATCTCCAACTTATTAAAAAACTAATTGCCTGTGTTGAAGACTCTACAGGCAAAATTCTTGAAACTGACCTTTCTGCAGCTTGGGGGCAGGAAGGAGGGAATCTCCAGTTCTGTTTCTGAGATAAAACAGAGGCATTACGACCAGTAGAGAACATCATGCCTTCAAAGTGGTATATATATTTGCTCGTGTTTCTGAGTGCAGGCAGGCAAAGAGCAATGTTCATCACCGCTTTCTCTTTCCCGTAGACAAGTGCTCCTTTTTACATACTAAAGTATAAGAAAAAAATGACTGCAACTCTAACTTGAAGTTTTTTTCCCCTCAGGTTAGTTTAACAACCTTAAAATACTCTATCATGAATGGCCTTAATATATCATTCAGGTGGTATTCTTAAAATTATATTTTAATCTCAGTTAAAATGTGAATATTGGCTATTTAATGCAACCTAGAAGAAGTGTTTTTGTTGTTGTTTAGTTGTTTTTTGTTTGTTTTTGTTGTTGTTGAAAAAACAGTGACCAGCCATGATCATCACAGTTCTGGCCTGTAATAAGTTTGAGCTTATGATGGCTTTGTGTGCTCAGGCTCACTAGGAAGGGGAATCAGGACAGCATGCATTGGCAGGTGGGAGTGTAAATCTGGGTAGGAAGAGAACTCATGTCAAGAGCATGTCGAATCAGTCTCTTCCAAGCAGGATTCTCAAAAACCCAAAGGTGTATTCCGTTCTGTGGAAGAAAATAATAAAGGAGAGCATCAATAGCAGTACTCACTCTTCATCTCTACCCCTCCCAGGGCCACAGACAATCAAGCTGATAAGTTGTAATTCTACACTCTTTGCACCAGCTGCACTTAACTTATCTGATTTTTACCTACGTCACTAATAGCACCACTGAGAATTAAAATGAAAGAACTATTAAAAGCCTAATGTATTTTTTCATATGTAGGTTGTTTGCATTTCTAATGCCTGTTTTGAAGTCTTGTGTGGAATGAAAAGTGGAGATGATAATTCATTAGCAAGCAAAATCTAGAAGTAAAGCATTATGGAAAGAAAAAAACCTGTTATGTATGGAGATGGAGAACTTAATGCTCAAGGTAAACAATTTCAATTAGGAAGTTCTTTTGAAGTATGATGAGAGCAGTCAAAAAAGAATCATACAAACTTCCAAAATAAAAACAAACAAACAAAAAAGAAATTTATGGAGCTTTTAAGGGCCATTAACTCAAAGGCCATTGCCTTTAAGTTGATTCTTTATCTTTTTTCCTTCCCCAATTCTATTTTAGAAATGAAAAGGTCTTAACTTTTCAAATTGATCTCTCTCCAGTTCCCTTGATCAATTAGTCTGCAATAGGAGAAAGGTAGAGAAACATATTTTGTACATATACTATCAGAATTTTAGGCAGAGAAGATTGTTCTGACCAAGTTTCTCTTTAAAAAAAAAAAGTATATAAACAGCTGTAAACAGTCAGGAATTGTGCTATACAGATTAATTTTAGGTTAGGAATATATGTGTCCAGAACGTTAGGTAAAACTTTAATCATTGAATTTGTGGGGTAAGTGAAATTCATTTATACCTTCTGTTAAAAGTTTGTTAGATGCCTGAAGCTTGGCAGCGCTGCACACAAAACAGGATGTTACTGCCCACAGGTCCAGTGTCTCTATCTTTGAGTGGCAGCATTTGATTTTTGCAAGGACAGTAAAGAGCAAGTGTTGCAGGGACTCAGGGAATCTGAGCTGGGGGAATAATTACATATTTCTGCCTGCACCCATAATTATCTCTGGAGGCCTTTCACCTCCAGGGTTTGGAAGACCTTTCTTTGTACTTATGCTAGAACAGTGTGGATGGGAAGAAAAAAACAACCAAGGCAGCCTGCATCCAGAGCCTGTGTTATTACCTGCCAGTGGGGTCAGCTGCTCTCACTGCTCTCCCAAGGCCACTGAGCAGCAGGTGTACGTGCATGGTGCTGGGTGGGACCACCTCCTGCAACATGGCTGCTGCCTCACGTGCAAGGGGGAAAGCAGAACACTGCAGAAATGGAGAGAGAAAACGAGCTTTGCTGCTGCTGGGTGTGTGCCTGCCAGCCCTGACAATATCTGCTGTTGCACTTGGTTTTCCATAAAATTTCTTTGATTGCTTTTGATCACTGGTATTGGTGTGAAATGCTGTACCCTAATAAGCTACCAGCAAAATGCCTGTTGCCCTTTGCACAACTGGATCTAGCCATTAAAAACGCTTTAGAAGTCACAGCATAAATATCAAATGTTGATAGACACAAAGCTGAAATGGACAGTGGCAATACCCGTGGTATGCTTTTAATCATAGCAGGAATTACATTAAAATCTCACTGCCCAATGCTCTTGTGTTTTGTTCACTTTTAGGCTGTGGTAGCATTGTAGTGTTCCCTCTTCACATGCCTAATTCTTCACATAGTTTGAGGACAATATGACCCAGAATACACACAGTCCTTCACCTGTCTATCAGCACCTTCTTTCCTGCTCTCGGGAGATACTTCTTTCTCTTACAGGTTTGTCCAAACTTGTTCGCACTGGCAAAAGTAATCTCCATTTCCTCCTGGCTGCTTGACAAAAGGAGGACAATTAACTTCTTTCTGCTGCCTAGGAATACAGTAAACATTCATGATTTCAAGTATGGTGATAAGAGCGTATTGCACCATAGTGCCTGCTCATAGCAGTTTGTTTGGCTGAGCATTCACTGGGCCAGCACATCACCGCTGTCAGCATGCAAATAAGCTCTCCCATGCAGCTGAGAATGAGGGCCAGAAGCCTGAAAATAAACCAGCAAAGTGTGCCTGTTGTAAGGAATGAGAGGTACTTGCCAACTTTTAATCACTGAGCTTAGTGACTGGCATGACAACATTTTTCTGATGGGGGAAATTATTTACAGGCAGTTGGAAGGTCAGGAGGCTGTCTGAAACGCTCAGTGGCAGAATTGGAGTTAGCCTTTCAGTGAACCACGTTGCTCAGGTACCTGCTTGGTGTTCCAATGGCAACGTGCAGCGCATTCTAAGTGCAGCCACCTTCACTGTATGTTTCAGTGTACAAAATTACCTTCTAATTAAGAAATAAGCACAGTGGTAGGAAGGATTTTGCTTTGAGTCTCAGCTTGGCTGTGAGACACAGTGCAGGCTGTGTGGTGGACTGTTCCAGTGTTTTGCTTGATTCTATTTCTTCTGTCAGACATTTGCCAGTGTTGATGATGAACAGTGAGGAAAAATACTGAAAAAGCCCTAAGTGATTAATTAGAATATTAGTTTAAGTATTTCTGCTGCCAGGCAGTCATGCAGTCCCCACATTACTACATAAGGTTTAAAACGCTGAGAGAGAAAGAGGAATTTCAAATATGTTTATTCTTATCCAGATAATCTCTGAATTTAAACTCTAATAAAGCTTTTCACCAGAATGAGATGTTAACTAGCCAATACTGTATTCACACTTTAGTTAAACAACTTTTACCTCTGCAGAAAGGCACCTGAACTGGAAACCGCGTGTTGGAGTGGAATAGGAAAAATGGTGGAGAAAAGGAGAGCAGTAGCATTTTTGGCTGAAGTCCTGTTGGCCAGCCCCAGTTTCATCTGGGATAAGTCAGCCAAGCAAGGCCTCAGTGCTGAAGCCCTGACAGTTCTTTTTCCTCCTCTTCTTAACTTGTGCCGAGGGAAGAGTCTGCTTCACAGACACCATTCAGAAAGTGCTTGCTAAAGCAATATATCTGTATTTTTCATGCACAAGAATTTTAGTCAGCTAGTAATGTTAGTCAATAGCTGCCTACACTGGTAGGGTAAGGTTTGTTCTGAAAAGAACTTCCATTGATGAACATATTGCTCAGTCACTGGTCTTCTAAAAAGCACCACTGTATTCTTGGAAAGAAACACTCCTCTTCCAACACTGAAAAGACGCATTTTTCATCATTCAGGGGTTTCCAAAATATGCATATGTTTGATGGATTGCCAGGAAAGACAGACAGCCTTGACCAATAAACTCAGCTCTCTTATTTTCTCTTCTCTGGTAGCTGTTTCACTGACATTCATATTGTTTTATCTTGGAATAAGACATCTTTCTTAAAAGTAAAATATGAATTAACAGAAGAATATATTTTATTGTTTCTTCTGTTCTTATGATTTCTGTTAACCAGTGATTGCCTGCTACCTGTATGCGTGAGTCAGAGTGAAAAATCTACTGTGGTAAAGTTGTGATTGATGTCTTAATACTGTAGAGGTATTTGGGAGGGCTGGGGATCTATTTCTTCCACATATACATAGAAAATGACTGGCTTCTGATTGTAGTCTGCGGCTCCAGGTTGGAGGGCCAGGGCATTTTGCTGCCTAGCTTCAGTATGTATGTTGCCACAGAGTACCAAAAGGCATTGTGTAGCACTCATGACAGCCATCATTCAGTAGAGAATTCTAAATTACTGCAGGAAAAGAGACAACAGAAAAAGCAGTTTGCAAGAATGGACAGTATGGGACAAATTTAAGTAAGGAAACAGCATTATCTTTTCAAATTCAGGTGTTAAGTGTGTGCAGACCCAAGAATTTCAACAGAGTTTCTTACAGGTGGAAGCTAAAGGGAAGAGCCTAAATCATGGTGATGTTGGCTGTACATTTTCGTGCTTCTGTATGGAATCAGGGACACCTGCTTCTTGGTCTGCTGCTGCTTCAGCTTCTTCATGAGACATTAAAATCTCTTCAGGTCTCTCTCTAGTCTCCTGTGTGTGCTGGAATTGACAGTAGAACATGAAGAACTTTAGCTGCATCAGTTCAAGGAACCCGTGGACCTTTCCCATTGTGTGCCTGTAGTGCATTGTGCTATACATGAAAGAAGCAGGAAGGGAAAAGAGAGAAAAGCAGAAAAGCAGGCAGTTGGTATTAAGTACTGGTGCTGCCTTCAGTCTTTTCTTTAGTAACGTTTTCATAAACTACAGCTGAGTTGCAGTTCAACTGAACTTTTAAGTTTTGTTTGATTTGTAACCCATTCTACATTTTTTAGAATAAGTGTTCATTGTTTCCACTTGGCAGGTCTGACTGCCCTCCTTATGTTATTCAGGCTTTGAGTTTGACAGCTTAAGAAATATCTGTTGGTTGAAGTGCTTATTGATGCTCACCCTTTTGTAAGGAATAGCAAATTTAGGCCACTCAAAGACATTATTGATACAGACAGAACACAGTGAAACAACACTCCATTAACCCAGTTTACCTAGTGCAGAAAATGATCACATTTATATCAATATATGCTTAAAGAGGCAAATTAGCTTCTTATTCACTGTAATCCATAAAATTCACTAGGCACAAAACAGAAGGCATTAATCAGCAGCTGCTTGTTTCACACTCCTCTTTACAGATCTGGATCTGCTCTTTACAAATTGAGGAAATGTGAAAAACTCTCTCCAGAGCAGAGTGAAAAGTCCTATTCCTTCAAAGCTGTGATACCCATATGAAGGAAACGATCTTCACAGCACACTGTGGCTCACCACTGAACTGCAATATCACACAGCAGCCATAGGTGGCCAATTTTACAGTAACTCCTATGCACAACATACTCTTCTATGAGTAGACTATCCTTTGCTTAGGTCCAAAAACTACTGACGTGACTTGGGCTCCAAATTACCAACTTGCTCAGTAATGGCTTAAGAGCAACAACACACTCAGTTTGTCCCAGCCAGACTTACCCAGTACGCACTCAATAAATTGCAATTGAAACAATATGCCTTAAGCCAAGTTGCAGCTCAGACTAACAAAACAATGGTTTGCTTTAAAAAAAAAAAAGATACCAAATTGAGAATCTCTACTGTGAAACTAGACAGGTCACATAACTGACTGGAGACTGTTTTACTTTAAGAACTAAAAATATTCACAAGAGAGACAGTTTTATTTGAATTCAGGTGTATTTGAAACACACTGGTAAAAATGTGAAGAGAAGTTAGGCGTTAGGAAGATTGCAGGTCAACTAGTGCACAAAAAAATAACTGAAAAGAACAGAACTTAGTGCAAATGAGAAAGTATTATCTTACAATCATTACTGCAATTTCTCTTACGTCCCTTAATCAGAATCAAAGTGTAAAGCTCAATACTCTTTTAAAACTATTGCTATTTATAAATTATATGTTCCTAAGCTGACTGTAAATGCGATGACAACTGAACCAAATCCTTTCTGATTACTCAGCTTATCGAGTTTGGAAAGCCAGAACTCTGATTTGCAAAAAGGCTATTTTCTCAAATTTAAAAAAGATACAGAAATCTCAAGTGTACAAATTACACAATTATTTACACCAATCTTGTCTAATTCTAAATGTTGAGTCAACAGGTACATTTTTAAGACAAAACTTACTAATTCCTGTCTGAAGTTTCACTTTCAAAAGATTTGGCAATTCAGGTGCAGGCAGATTCCATTTAAAAGTGCCAAGAAGACTCTGATGTATCAAATCACTACCTTGTTTTATAGCAGTAAAATTAATGAAAGTTGTTTTTTGATTAATCGATATCCTATATCCCCTACATCTTCCTACTGTTACACTGTCACAGCATTCTCCCAGTCTTCTTCCTCATGTGCTGCACTTCTTTCCAAGACCCTCAGCTATATTTCAATTCCCCAGTCTTGCAGTACTCTAAGCTCATTTGTACATCCTTCTAGATACAACCTTTCCCCCTACTTGCTCTTTTTCAACTAGTTGCCTGGTCCATAGCAGCAGAATGGGTTTCACTCACTGGTGAGGATGCAACAACTCCTGTCAAATAGGCTCCTGTGTTCTTTCTTTCCTGTGAAAGGAAACATTATTAGTGTCTGTCCTGAGTTTCTTTGTAGTAACTCTGAGACTTCTAACCGTCTGTCAGATCAATGTGAAACTGGAAAATGAATTAAAAAATTATCAGATGGGAACTAACCCTTCATATGAATCTTGTTTTCTTATCAAATAAGAAAAAATTAGTAAATCCTATGAAAAAGATTAGGAGTAGTGTAGTAATTAGAGTAGCTTTTGACATGCTTCACTTAGATATTTTAATTAATTTGCAGTATTACATTGCTTGTACTCAGTACAAATACATAATTTTCCCCTTCAGGAAAAAAAAAAAAAAAGGTTTAAGATCATCAATTAGAGAGAGGTTAAGCAAGTTACAAAATGTGTAACTTATTCAGAGTTAAAACTTTAAGAACCTAAATTAAATTTCTGACATTTGCAAATGTTCTGGTGCTAGCTCTTGTTGGCATTTTAAAATGACTCCATTGCAAGCTGCACAGTGTTCATGCAGGGGAGTGCAATTTGATACATATTTCTATTTACATTCAGTATCTTTGGGTATACAAAAGGATGATTTTCCTACTTAATTAAATAATGTTTGAATAAAAAACTGTTGCTAACTGAGTGCCTGAATTAGTTAACTGAGCAAATTAATTATATGCTACTTGAAGAAAAGCAGGAAAAGCATCTGATTTACTGTCTGCTGGGGAGGCATGATTAAGTAGTGTGGTTAAACTAGAAGAAAAATGTTTTTTATGCAAACAGTATCCAACAAACTCATTATTAGCTAATATAATCCAAAATGTCTTGAGTCCTATCTGAGGTGCAGGGCAGTTGTGGTGCATGAGACCAGAGCATGGCACAGCTGCTTTACTGCCTCATCCGGTTCTGGAACCTGCCTGGTTTTCCTTAGAATCATAGAATAGAATCATAGAATCACAGAATCATTATGTTTGGAAAAGACATCAAAGATCATCTGGTCCAACTGTCCACCTATCAAAAAAATTACCCATTAAACCATGTTCCATATCTGAATGTTTCTTGGACATCTCCAGGGACGGTGGCTCCACCACCTTCCTGCACAGCCCATTCCAGTGCCTGACCACTCTTTTGGAGAAATTTTTCCCTGCTTCCAGCCTGAACCTCCACTTGTGCAACTTTAACACCATTCCCTCTCATTCTATTGCTAATGGATCACTACAGATGAGATTACTTGCTAGTGAGTCATTCTGAAACTGTAAAATTTGATATACAAGTAATTAATATTCATGCATTTTCTAACAAATTGAGTGAAAGCAGAGATTGTTTTTATGATACCCCTTCCACAATCCAAACCAGGCGCTGGGGAAGGTTGAGCATGGCAGACTGCATTTCAGTGTACAGTTGAGAAATCAGCTCTGCTGATCCTGTGTAACTGCAGCTCGTGTTAACAAATTTAAGCTACCTTTAACTAGTTATCTTGGTTTATTCATCAGTGTAGCGTGCTAATTTTCTAACTTACTCATTAATTCAGTAATATAGCCCACAGCAGCCAGAGGCTGCTGCTACTGAACCCAGGATAGCTCATTCAGAGCTAACGTAAACCTTCTCATGCAACTGATATCCATTTCTTTGTCTGCAGTGGATGTTTAGGCATAATTTCAGGAGCACAAGTTTGGCCTTGATGATAAAGGGTAAACTTGCTAGGCTATGGTGGAAAGCTATACCATGTCTTTGCAGAGATATGAAAACGTTACATAAGGTTATTGATGTATGAAAATGGGATGGAACAGGACGCATGTCTCACACTTACATACCTTGTGATCTCGTCCTGAAAAAGTCATATTAGGAAATGTTCTTGAAGTCCTCTAAGTTTGGTCTTTTCTGCATAGCCAAGGGGATAAATTCAAGTTAAGTTTTGCTTACTTGGTATCCATCCCATCTATTTTACAGTACATGAATTACAGCATGTGCACCTGATACCAAGGATACTCTGGAGCCCACACAGTTCAAGACAAGTTCTATTTTTATCAGCCTAGTTCTTCATTTTCCATTTATTTCCTCAATATGAGGGACCGTACAGCAGTTTAAATCCCTTTCTTCACATGATTTTCTCAATTTCTGTATAGCTATTTCAAGCAACGCAAAAAGATACACCCAGCTGTGTTTCAGCACATGTGAACTAGGTGGAGACTTGCACAACCTTCTAGTAGTCCTCTGGGGTAAGCTCAGAAAAGAAGGTTGTTTTGGATGACACACACTTACAGATGATTACTTTTTATAAGTTTGAGGAGGAAAGGATCAAGCAGGGAGTAATTCAGTGCCAGGACAAGAAAATTAAAATCTGCAAATACATCTGCTGGAACAGTCACACTGGACAGCTCTGTGGCAGAAGAATTTGTCTCAAATTTTAGATGAGACAAAAACGGCTGTTACTGTAGGAAATTCCAGCAGCAGCAAATGTGAAGTGGTAGCCTAGGTATGGACTAGACCTAAAAACAACCAAGTGGACAGATTATCTATACTGTGATCATTGATTTAGCAGCAATGGACTCAAATAGAAACAGAACTGATGACAGAGCTACGAGGTAAAGGTTTGTTCTTTTTTCTGTATAGAGTTACAGTATCACCAAATGCTGTAGCCAGTGGTGGTATTGCATAGCAGATGGTATAGTATGACCCCTTCTTTAGTCAAGAACAGAAGTGGCATTACTTCCCTGTCTCCTTCTCCCCTCAGGTCTTTTTTTCTAGGAGGTATCTACATAACTTCCAGCTGGGGAAAATGTACCTATGCAATTAATGATTTACTCTAGTCAGGATTTAACTAATACCTATTAGATTTATTCAAAGCTGGGATTAGAAGCTTAGCAAAATCCAAGTGCATATCTTTTTATCTGTAACAACTGAATTCTGTGAGTGTTACACTGACACTAGCATTGAAGCACTATTCCAGAGAGTGTGTGCATGGTGTGTCCCCCTTGTACTGAATGAAGAAGTCATTTTGTGTTTGCTGCAGTCTCTTGTCACTTTTAGTTCACAGTATGCTTTGCAGCCAAAAAGATAAGAAGCACATTTATTTTTAGCTGGCCTTGGCATCCCAGCTTAGTGTCCTGTTAATGTTCACCTGCATGTTTTTCCTGTTGCTGCTTGATGAGTCTTACAAACAAAATACAAGAAAAACACAGTGGTCAGTTAAATTGCTAGAGAAAGCCAACTTCCCATGTCTGTTCTACAATTTATTAGCTCTCTCCAATTAGCAGTTTGCTAATTGGTCATCAGATCATAACTGTCTTCTGCCAGATGCCAGGAAAAATTATTCTTTCTTTCAGTTTGGGACCTCCAGCGGATTAATGTATTCTCATGGCACTGCTGTTTGAAACCATGACTGGTAAACAGCCCTTTTATCTGAAGGTCCCAGTCCCTCTACATGAGCCTCCTTATCATCACAATTTCTTCATAAGAATACATTAATATGAAATACTACAAGCTCTGTAGACTGGCAGCATGCAGTGTAACTGTTTCTAAGCACAAGAGGGAGATGAACTGACAGCATTCTAAGCATATAAAATATTAATTTAAGGCTTAGTATGATACAAAGCATAGCAGGGATGATGGTTTTTTTTTTTTCTTTCATTCTTTCTGTGGGAAAAATCAGACAGGTACTTTGTGAAAAGTACACTGATTCAGCAAAGACACAAGCCAACTAACAAAAGCAGAAAAAAAATGAAAAACAAAGATTCCAGGATAGTCTGCTGCACATAAATGTTGGGCACAGATCTAACATGAACCTTAAAGTGCAATAGAACAGAAACCTGGAAGAAGGAAAAAGTGGAAAGTTAGAGAACATAAGTTACATAATATTGATCTTTACCAGGCTGTATGTAATATGCAAGGGACACATTTCATAACACCAGTATCCTGGGCTGCATGAAGCAGAGTGCTGCCAGAGGGACCAGGAGGTGATCCTTTCCCCGCCCCCCCTCCACCAGCCCTGGTGATGTCTCCCCTGGAGTGCTGCATCCAGTTCTGGGCTCCCATCACAGGAGAGATATGGGCATACAGAGCCACCAAGATGGGTTAGGGACTGGAGCACCTCTCCTGTGAGGAAGGCTGAGAGAGCTGAGCCAGTTCAGCCTGCGGAAGAGGAGGCTTGGGGATCTCCTCAGTGTTTACAAATACCAGAAAATAAGGTGCAAAGAGGAGCTCTTTTCAGTGGTGCCCAGTGACAGGGCAAGAGGCCATGGTCACAAAGTGGAACAGAGGTACCACTGAGCACCAGGCTGCACTTCTGCACTGGGTGGCTGAGCACTGGCACAGACTGCCCAGAGGCTGTGGGTCTCCTCACTGGAGGTATTCAGAAGCCACCTGGCCACGGTGCTGGGCACCCCTGCTCTGGGTGTCCCTGCTGGGGCAGGGGTGTGGGATTTTCACACAAGTCTTTAAGATCACCACTGCCTGCTTATCTCTTGTTTAAACCTTGGGGATAGGGATCTGCACGGTCAACACAAAGAACAGCTGAGGGAGGAAGTCTTGTGGCAGCAGGATGGTCCCGTTTTGGTTTAAGGCTGTGGGAATAGGCAGATAAATGTTTCAGCACAGAATCTTGAGGTCCACAATGCCTGAAGTGAGACCTTTTGCTTCATTAACCATGAAATTAATATGAAAGTTAACACCCCTCAGTATGTTAATGAGCTCTCAGGAGAACATGCTGAACATAACATAACTCACAGTGCTCAACTCTCATCTCAAATCATGCCAAACATCACCCCAAGATATGGGATTAGGATATAAGGGAAAGTTTATCTCCGGAGGGGGAGGTGGGGGTGGAAATGGGGAATAGAAAGGAAGAGAGGCTGAAAGAGAGAAGAGAGATGGGAGGTAAGAGATGGGAAGCTGCATTTCTCTTCTTTCAGCAGGACAGGGACTCTTTCTTGGTAAGCACTGCACCTCACCTCTTGGTGAAGAGCACCTGGGACAGCATGTAGTCTGCTGGTGCCATTATCATATGTTAGCACTACTGCAGCGTTTATCAGAAGCAATCCCAAACTCATTATGTGTGTTGTTTCAATACATCATCTTTCTTTTCAGAGGTTTGTGAATATGTGCAGTGAAAGTCTGGGCAAGGGGGAACGCTGGCAGACAGGCATTGCTGAAAATGTCCAGTGAAAATCCTGGTGGGCTCTGGCAGAGAGGTGTTTTGTCAGTCTGTTCAGTGAAAGCCCTTGGCAGGGGAGCTCTGCAAGCAGTCAGACTGCTCTTTTGTGACAGGAGTTGGACCAAATGGCTCCCTGAGGTCCCTTCCAATCTCAGCCATTCTGTGATTATGTGATCAGGTTCTTCAGCTGTATAAGGAATTCCTAAGTTTAAAGGGTGATAGCCAACCATAAGTTCCTGAAGTGGAAGACCACTTAGACAGATGTATTTTTTTCATATGAAGACAAGGCTGATTCTAGAAACAAAGAAGAGTAATATGTTGGCCATGAAAATTTCTATTACCACTGAGATTTTCCCCATCCCAAGAGGTGTTCAAGGCCAGACCGGATGGAGCCCTGGGCACCCTGGTCTAGTATTAAATGGGGAGGTTGGTGGCCCTGCATGTGTGCAGGGGCAGGGGTTGGAGATTCATGATCCTTGAGGTCCCTTCCAACTCTGGCCATTCTGTGATTCTGTGATTCAGTGAGATTACTATTAATTTCACTGCAAACAAGACTAATGCGTATTTTTCTTATTTGCAGGTTTTTAACTGAACGTTTGATCTATTATTTTGGAGAAAGAGAGAAGATCCAGGAAGCCTTGTTCAAAGCTTTGAACAGGACAGACAACGTTGATATAACCACAAGAGTAATTAGATAAACTGGTTAGTAAAATACTGAGTGCTCATGAATGTGAGTAAAAATCCCAATACTTACAAGTTACTGACATACTGTATGAATGCAATTTTCCAGTGTAGTGATTTTAAAGGCCTGGGTCAAATAAATATCGCAATCAATGCATACTCTTTAGTGACAATATTTACATTCTTAAAGTTTATTATAAAAGTTTGCAGCTCTGAAAGCAAAAACATGAATATTTCCTACCACAGTCATTTATGTGACTAGAATGTGGGTGTAAAACATGATTAAATCAAAACCAAAAAAATTCAAACCAAGTGAATTCATTTCCAAGGAACAATGCACGAGCCAAATTGCAGTGGATTAGTTTTCTGTGCTTTGAATGAAAACATAGCTGACTGTTTAGAATATTTTTACTGTTATTTATTGTTATGCATCTTATAGTAGGAGAACAAGGAATTCCAACTGGCTGGAGGTGGATGATTAGTCTTTATTCAGTTCTTTGAATCTAACAAGGTTCATTCATGAGTGTTCTTTGTGAAGGATGGAAGGAAATCCTGGTTAGCTAACAAGCTAAACCAGTTCAATTTTAATGATTAGCTGTGGCATTTTCTGCTTCTAAAAAATTAATGTTGCTGTTTTATGTGGTATAGATATGGTATAGGCATATCCAGACATAATGAAACTGAATGGTTAGTTCAGACATGTTATGAACCATGCCAGCTATACTACTGAAACTGACATTTCACTTTGTAAGATCCAGTTACTGTTACTTTGTAAAATTTTAATCATATGGGATGAAATATCCCATGCTGTATGATGATTTTAAAAAATGATGTTTTGATCAAATTAAAAGAGATCTGAGATACTTCTTCAAAATGTCCCTCTAGCAGAGTAGTTCCTTGACTATTTTTTGTGTAATCAAGCCTAATTAAGCAAAAGCAGCACTGTTATGTGCCTTAATGGTAAACAACACTGTACAGATAACTGTAGTTGTTAATGCACATTGCCTGTGTAACAGAGACATTATTTACTAAACGGTTGCTTCCTACAAAACAGGGCAAGCATACTGTGCCATCTAGATAAAGTTCTCAACCTATATCCAGACAAACCAGCTTGACTAGTACTTCTTTATTGGCAATTCCACTGACAGAAGTTCATTTCAGAAGGAGTCCTGTCCTTCCTGAGATGCAGCACAGCAGGGCAATGGTTATTCATCTCCCAGAGAGGTGCTGGCAAGGGCATTGTAGCTATGTCACACTGAAGGATGTGTTAAAGAGACATCTGCGAACTACTGACATGACATGGTACCATCCTACTAGTCAGCTGGTGTCTGATTTTTTTTGAAGGCTGTGAAAACATATGAAGAAAAAGTACAGAGGAGGTTATGGGGAAGAAAGAGTCTTTACTCTTTGACAAAAATGAATCAGTTGCTTCCTCTTATACTGAGCTTACAGTTTGTCCCGTTTTCATTGTGACATTGTTTGTGTAGTCCAAGTCAAGTGCGAGGAAACTGGGTAATCTACTAACAATGCAACTAACGTAATGCATTCTCATCTTGCTGGTTGACAGTCCCTATGTTTAAGTAGGGAGCTGAGATTTCTTAAAAAGAAGCCTTCGTATCAAAGATATGGCTTTGCAAGACCTATGAAAATCTGGAATTTGTCAAAACTGTAAGACTTTGTAGAATGGCATTTCATGTGTTTGATAGAGACATGTGAGACTTTAGAGTATTCCATGGTCAGATAAAACTCTCATGCATGACTAGACTGTGTAGATGCCATTCAGAGAGAAATAGTAGGCATGAACCCAAACTACACTTGAAGAACCTTCCCTATAATTGCTTATGTTGTGTTTGGTAAGGAAACTGAGAGCAGTCACTAATCTTTCAGTGATCCTCTCATCCCTTGCTGACATTTAATCAACATGAAAGAAGAAACCATCCGATTTAAACAGGAAAAAAAAAAAAAGGCAAGAAATTGGAGCAAGAAAATGAGGGAGGTTGAAATGGGAAGGGCAAGCTGGGTAAAGAGTTCGTAACCAGGAGGATTGGGAGCTAATGAAGAAAGTTAAGGCAGGAAACATAGGAAGTTTAACTGAAAGGGTATTTGGGAACCTGCTTTAAGTAATGAAAGAAGAAAGGACTCAATGAGTCATCCCAAAAATATGAGTATTTCAACACTAGATTGAGTAAACGTAGAATAGATATTATCATAAAAATATTGCTACAATCTATTTTAATCCTATTTCAGGTCTGAGTTAAGTCATGCCAGTTCATGTCCTATTTTACACTAGTACAATATGTATCTGGGTTGGAAGAGCTATTTCTGGGCGTAGGTAAGTCTGCAATTTGATGTCAAATTGGTGTTAAATTGGTCTGCTTTGAATTTATTCATCTTCTTTCATTAATAATCCCAATATACTTGATAAACAAGAATTCTCTACCAGTGTTAACTCTGCAACTGGCATACACTCTACCATTTTACAGGTGAAAAAAATCAGTCAGGTGAGTCATTTGCTTCAGGGAGAGTACGATGAATCAGTCAATAAGCCAGGAATGTAAATTCAGGAATTTCTGACCTCTTGCTTTTTTTTTCTAGAAACTCCAACTCTTGCTTCCTGCTATATTTTTATCCAGTTACAGCACAAAGATAACAATCCTGCTTTTCTTGTTTAATGTGTTCATTGCTCCTACTGTTAATTGAAGTTATATTCAAGCTGTGATGAGCCAACAGTCCTCCCATCTTTAAAAGAAAACACAGCTTACTAGTTACTGTTGGTGAATACTTCTTATCTGTAAATTTGTTTTCTGTGTTGCTCAAAACCAAGCTATGAATTGTCCTCTTTGCTTTATCTGCATCCTAGAGGGGGAAAAAAAAAAAAAAGAGCACATTGGCAGCCAGAAAATTCTTAAAGCGAACAAAAGGACAGACTCATTGTTAGTACGCACACACAAGTGCATCACACTTACAGAAATGTGGAATGGGGGTGGGAACTGTAGGAACAAGAGACAAACATGAAAGGCGAGAGGATGAGAAGGCTGGACTTGCATGTTAATAAGAACTCTCATTTAACTGGGAATTTCCTATCTCTACAGTGCTCTTTTCCCACAGTTTTTCTCTCTTTGCCTTACATGTTATTTCTTATCTTATCCATTCTGTGTAAAAGCAGCATACAATTAGTTAATATCCTGATTTTTGAGGAAGTGCAATTCAGACAGCATGCTAGCACACACTGGAAAAAGTAATGCTGAAAAGAACTGGTACAGTAATCAGGGCAAAAGCTTCCAACATCCTTCTGCTGAAGGAAGAGTTTTGAATTATTCTCAAAAAGCAGACTATCGTGTTTTCAGGATCATCACTATTCTGCACAAATGTGTTCCATTCATATCTGAGAAGTAAATGTATTTTTGTGTAAGAGGGATATTTCAAAGCTGAATGAAAAGGAAACAAACCAAACATCTGTGGGGTGTCAGTTCTGATGCAAATGACATCAAAAAGAGGTAAAAACACTATTCCATAATTTAATATTTTTTCTTCCTCCCTCCTCCCCCCCCTATGCTTGCACCTAAGAACACGTAAATCTGTTGTTCTTCCTTTCTGGGTAGGTACTATCTCCTAAATCTCATTTTGCCCTTCCCCACTGTGCATGAGGCCCATGGTAATCCTCGTAATAGAACAAACACCTGTTCCAATATTGTGTTCAAAGAGAGACAGCCAGAAACAACAACATTCTGCCCTAGATCACTGTTCTTTATGTTGTTCATTGATTTTATAAATGCATTATTTTACTTTTTAGTCTGCATTCTCTCTTGATTCATCATTTACTTTTTGAAAAAGGCAACTTACATACAATAAGACGCGTATTGAGATAAGGATAGAGAAAACCACAATTAATGGATACAAATAAACATAATTCAGTGTAGATCCACTTGTAACAACATCTTGATTTTTTTCTGCAATTTTCTGCTTACAGCTTGGGTTGTCAGGGAGGTACATTCTCAAGAGTCTGAGGAATACTGTTTCTCTTCTTTATGTCTTTTTTTTTTTTTCTGAAATACATTTAGCTTCTACTGAGTTTACTCTCTGATTTAGTTAATTGCACATGGTAATCCTCTCAATATATACATACAGAGTCTCAGTGGATTTCTGCACTCCTGCCTGAGCATTATCTGAGTGTTTTTTCAGGAAAAATAAAAAATCACAACAAAAATCAGTAAGAATACAGTCATAAAATATGTGCCCATTGAACAGAAAGAGATTGACTGTGTGGAATACACCCACCTGGTCCTACCATAATCCCTTCTCTGTGTGCTAACACATTGTTCCCAAGCCCTGATTATGTTGCTGACATTATGCTCATGAGGGAAATTCCTTCCCGACTCCAGATTTGGTGAGTTTTTAACCCTGCTGATGTAAGCAAAGCACACTGTAGTTATCTAAGACCAATTTTCCAATCAGTTCTACATACAAATCTCCTACTGAGGTAAACAGAATTGTACATGAGTAGATAAGAAAAAGATTGAGACCCTAATACGATTTCTGCTTTACAGCTAAATCTAAGAAATAACTTTAGCCACTATTGCTGAAAATAATAAAACCAGTCTCACCATTTTCTCCATCATCAGCTACTTGTTTCTGCCATCGTCTGTACAGGGACAAGTATTCATGCAAACCAATTCCAAACCAATGGAGTTAAAATTAGCCTAGAAACAAAGGGTAGATATATAACCTTCTTTCTAACATTCAACTACTATTAATTTTCATGCATCTACACTTTTTGAGTTGAAAGACTTCAAAATTTCAGTATAGTCTTCAGTTGCTTTATCATCACACTGACCTATCACTAAAAGACTGACTACAGAAAGGGAGATGTGTAATGTACCAACACTGCATGGTACCCAAGTAGTATGTTATGTTGGAATATATTTTTTGTCCTTCTTTATGAGGGAGGATGGAAAACAGATTTTTTTTTTTTTTTTCAATTTAGAAATGCAGCTGCGGTGCCTCATGTTGGCAGCGGAGAGCTGAAGATTAGGACTTCATGGTCCTATTGTTTTCTGTTCACTGGGCTCTCTAGCCAGACAAAAAAAAAACATTACATATTGTGGTCTGCCCTCTCTGAGTTGTCTAGCTTTGTATTTCTTTCCCTATCCCATTCCTGCACTGAACTAACCATTCGATTTTCTGTCTAGTTGAAATCTCTATGATCCAATTACTTAAGATGCCTGATTACTGCTTCCCTTCACTCTCACAAGACCTTAACTACAGCTCTTTTTAGATCTTCATCCTTATGGATTCTTTGTTTTGCCATCTAGGGAGGCAGCTCTCTTGAAATGTAGTGACTGCTTGCCGTTAGCTTTTGTTATTATACCTTTGAATTCCAGTCCCAAGTGAAGGTAAGCAAGAAGATGCACCAACCTCACGCCCAGACTGGAGGTTTCAGCGTGACCCAGATCACACTCTGCATCAAGCATCATCACAAATTATGACTACGCCAAATTTCAAAGTCACAACAAGTGTCGGTAATTGAGAACTACAGAAATAAGTGCCAGTTTTCATCAGGTCAGACCTGATAGGAACATCGTTGGCACCACAATACTGCATTGCTGTTATGGTCTCCAGGAAGGAATACAACCGCAGGGTTGTCACTCGTGACAAATAACTTAGAACGAAGGACACCTAACTTCCCTGGATTTGCCATGAGGTTAATTGCTTCTGGCACCTGACCCCAGTCTCACCATAAGCCAAAGCCGACCTAGCTTCGGGCGGCTGCTGGGGGCGGGCGGATACCGGGCACGGCGCCTCGCCGCGCTGCCGCAGCGGGCACTGCCGGGGGCGGCGCGGGGGGCGGCCGGAGCGCCCAGCAGCCGCTCACTGAAATGACAGAGCGGCGGCACGGCCGCCCCAGCGGGCCCCCGGAAGGGGGTCAGAACTGCCCCGGGCCTGCCGCGATACGGAGCGGTCCCCGCCCGCCCTGCGTGCTTCGGGGTCGGTACGGAACGGGAGTGGGAGGGTGCGCGGGGCCGCCACCCCTCAGAACAGCGCACTGAAGTACGCACAAAACAAGTTAAGCGAAGCCCAGCGGCCCCTGGCGCGGGCCGGTCCATCTACCAGGACAGCCGGGGCACCACGCCGCGCACCTGCCCCTCCGCCGCCCCTCAGGTGCGCCTCGCCACCTGCTGCCGCCCCGCCCCCGCCTTTCCGGCCGCGGCTCCTCCAACAGCACCGCGCCTGCGCACTGTGCGGCGGCGGGTAGCGGGGGTGTCGCTGCTGCCGGCCGGTGCCCGAAGCGCGGACGCGGCGCGGCAAGCGAGAAGGCGGGGCGGAGTAGGGCTGGGCACGGCCGGGCAGGGCAAGGCAAGGCAAGGCAAAGCAAAGCAAAGCAAGTCGGGAGCGGTGCCGGCGCGGGCCGGGCGGGAGCGCGCGGCTCGATGAACTCACGCAAAGGTACCGCGACGGGAAGCGGGGAGTGGGAGCCGGGGGCTGCGTGGCCATCCTAACGCCGACTTCTGTTGTTCTCCTCCCGGCAGTGTTGGCCCTCCAGGCTCGCAGGCGGCGGCCGAAGCAGTCCGCGGTGGCCGGCAGGAGGGACAAACACCCGCCGTCCCACAAAAAGTGAGTGCGGAGCGCCCGGGCCGCCGGGACGGAGCCTCCCTCCCCCCAGCTGTTCCCCGCGCCCCTCCCGCTTCGCCTGCCGCCCCGTAACGTCCCGCCCGCGCCGCTCGGGACCGCGCCCGGTGCACGGCTCGGTATCCGCACGGCGCTCCGCTGTCCGTCTCTGGGCGGGCCGTGCTGCCCGGCTGCGGGCGGCCCGCCGTGCCGGTGTCGCGGACCATTGCTGCCTGCGGGCGCGTCCTGCCCTGGAAATGCGGTGTCGGCATCTTCGGGCCCCGCTGGTCCCGCAGAAGCTGGCGCAAGTTTGTGTTTCTTCTCCTGTCTCCGTCTAACCCTTTTCATTCCTGTCATCCTCCACCTTTTCTCGATCTCTGATACGGCTTTTACCGTGTGTTCAGTGGAACACTCCCACGTCTCTGTACTGCCCCACTGCCCGGGATGCTCCTGCGCTTTTCCCTGGTTTGTATTGGCTCCCATAGGATCACATGCTTTAACTGATTTCTAGTTTTAACTGTACTTTGTTCAGTGAGGCCCTATTGGTGACCCAAAATGTGCGACCTCATCTCTTGACTTTGCTTTTGTTTCACGGAGGTCCTGGTGTTCGCACACCTCTCAGAGCTGGGGAGCTGGCTGCGATGGGTGGGCACGTGACATGATGGGGCAAAGATGTGGCCGTGTGGTGCTGTATGTAATTCAGAGGGGAGCGCCTTTCCTTTTTTATTTCTATGAAGGAAATAATAAGTTACCTCTGATCCTGGTGTTTGTTTTCTTAGAAATGCTGAGCAGGCTTTTTATCTTCCTTTGAGATGAGTAAAACCCCTGTAGGATGGAATTCCATTACAGTGATCATTGGTCTCTAATGGTTATCTTTCACATACATCCTGTTCTGCTGGTGCTTTTTTTATCCAGTGGTGGCAAAAGCTGCATTTTGCTTTCAGCTGTGTGAAGCTGGAATTGTTGCAATGGAAGTAAACCTTGTGCACAGGAGGCACATTGTGATGGGACTGGTTTTGTTGTTTCCCAGCACCTTTTGGAATGTTGACTTGTAACACTGTGTACATTAGTTTTGCCACTCTTAAAACACAAATATCTCCTATTTTATAGGAACTGTAGGTTTGGAATTGTGTTTGCAGCTTTTGGATGAGTCTTAACCATGAGATTATTAGTTTTTATTCTAGTTAAATGATTGCATTTAGTACATTCTTTTTCTTCTTCTTCTTTTTTTTTTTTTTTAACCCAAGGCTGCCTTGGGATGTTTTGCTGAATGAGTTTGTCGAAAGTTTGCTTTCGCAGCCACGTTAGTAAGCACAGAACTGGTGCTTTTTTAGTTAGAAGAAGCTGGCTGCTGCTTCGTCAGGGAGCACAGCCGGCTGCTGGCCGGCTGCCATCCTGAGTCGGCAGTTCCAGATGCGGTGTCCCAGTCTGCTCAGTTGCCTCGGGAAACAGTGGTTTTGCTGTGGTAGACAGTGGAGCCGTTGCTTCTTTTCTGCTGTTTTTGTTCTTCAAACTGCTCTTCTACTATTGAGACCTACTCTGTTTTATGCTTCTTGGGAAACGTCTTGCAAGAATTCTAGTCTTATATACAGTGCAATACTTTAGGATCCCAAGGTAAAGTGAGAAAACAAATGCTGACAAAAGCGTTGGGTTTGTTCAGTTCTTAGCCTTGCTTTAAATCCAACTGCTGCTGTATGTACTGGTATGCTTGAGCTGCAGTTATCTGATACACATCAAATGCATTGGAGCTGCAAATGAAAATATTGTTTTGGGGGTGGAAATTCTGTAACAAGTTCCTAGTCGCAAATTACATAGTTATGAATTACTCAGTTTCAAACCAAAAGCTTTTTTTTTTTTTTTTTTTTTTTGAACCGTAGTTCTTAGGCATGCCCTTCTCTGTTGGGTTGGGGCTTTATAGAGCAGCTTCCATTGTTGCTGGTAACAATGTGCTTCAAAGGAGCTGCAGGATTCCTCCTCTAGAATTGGCAAGGGGAGCTACATTGCATTGTAACTTACTTGGAGGCTTTTGTTTGAATGGTATTAGGATGATGGCACAAGAAGAAAAAAAAATTGCAGTGCTCTTTGATGCTGAATGGCCTCTTGTCTGTTATGACCTTGATTGCCTTGGAGGACTGTGTAATCAGTCCTGGGACTGCTCAGTATTGACCCCTAAGTTAGCGATGAGAGCTGATGGAGATGAAGCCAGACTGCTTTTGTAGTAGTGGAAAAGTGAGACTAGAAGGTAAATTATGAAGATAAATTTGTCTTGAATCAAGTCTGTATCTAAAACTATGCATAGTAACAGAAATTACAAATTACAGACCTGAGGAATCGCCAATCACCTGAAGCTTAACAAGAGCGAGCACTGGGTTCTGCATATGGGATGGAGCATCCTTGGCTCTGTGTACTGACTGGGGGATGGGATGAGAGGCAGGAGAGCAGCCCTGTGGAAAGCAATCTGTGGGTTCTGTCTGATGGCAGGTTGAGCATGAGCCAGCAGTGTGCCTGGCAGCCCCAAGGGCCAACTGTGCCCTGTGGTGCAGCAGGCCCAGCACTGCCAGCAGGCGAGGGGAGGGCTTGTCCTGCTCTGCTCTGTGCTGTGCAGCCTCACCTCCTGCACTGGGTGCGGTGTGGGTGCCACAACATCAGAGGGACAGAAAGCTATTAGACAGCGTCCAGAGGAGGGATATGAAGACGGGGAAGGGTCTGAGGGCAAGGTGTGAGGAGCGGCTGAGGTCCCTGTGTTGGCTCAGCGCAGAGGAGCTGAGGGGAGGCCTGATGGCGGCTGCAGCTCCTCCCAGGGAGCGGAGGGCAGCGCTGAGCTCTGCTCTGTGTGACAGCGACAGGGCTGAGGGAACGGCATGGAGCTGTGTGAGGGGAGGGGCGGGAAAAGGGCTGAGGGAGAGGGTCTGCACCAGAGGGCGGTGGGCACGGAACGGGTGCTGTCAGACATAGGGTTTGAATTTTGGGTGGTCCTGGAGCTGGACCCAATCTTAGAACTTCCCTTCCAACTTGGGATTTTCTATGGTTCTATGGCCTTACTTCTCATTCGGTCATCCAGACTACTGGAAAAGAATAATATCTTACTATTTAAAAACAATGGCTAGCTCTTGGCTTTGATAATAATAGATGGACTTCCATGCATTGTGTAAGAACTGCTAATGTATTTTTTTGAATCCCTTTGCACAGCATAGCATACAGTGACTTTGGTTTTTTTTTTGCTTGCAGAGCTTATGAAAACTGTCTGTTTTCACCTGCTTTTTTGTAAGGGTAGAAGTATGCCTCAGTATATGTATATTATGTGAAATGTTTCATTTGTTTATTCATTTTTGCCTACCAGTGGTCTGAAGCTGTAGTATGTGGGTATCCTAAATACACACCCTATCCTGGGGTGGATAAATTTAAGAAGTCTGCTTAATGTTGGTTTTAGGGGTTTATTCAAAATGTCAAATTGATAGGATTGCAGCTCTTGTTTCCTTGATAACCTTTTGCCTTCTTGCTAAAAATACTTTAATTGGAACTTAACCTTCCTGTTTCTATCAAATTTTCATAAGATTTCATTAAGCTACCTGTACCACAAGGCTGCAGCTGTCGGTCGGTCATCGTTACTTGTCCACATAGCATATGTGGGCTTTGGGTATTTAACGCTGTACCTTTTTAAAGAGAGCAGCATTCAGAAAGATCTGGCAGAAAGAAATGAAGTTGATTTTAGCAATCTAGCTATAATATTAACAATTTTTTTTTAAAGAATAATTTCATAGATTGATTATAGAAACTTTAGTAGAAGTTGTGATGTGTTTGAACATGAGTAGGTGAGTCAGTCTGATGTTCACCTTTGTAATGTGATAATAGAGCAGATACCAGACTTTTTGTGAAATCCAGTGGAATCTAAAATAGGTTTTGATGTAAAGTAGCATGTGTGTATTACTAGACTAGATATATTCATTGTTGAACTCCTGGTGTAACGTACATAGAAAACATCACACATCTCTAATAAATACGATTTCTGAAATGGAATGGCTCCAGAGTTTCTCATGTGCTCAAAAGATCCATTTGCAGAGTTGTGCACTAAAAGTTATTGCCATATAAGCCTTAGCACATCCATTATCTTACAGATGTCAAGATTTGTGCCTCTTTGATTAAGTGATGAGTGTAGAACCTGAGACTTTAATCTCATTTATAATAATTACATTTGATGAAATAACACTTCTACTGAATAAAAAGAGTGTAGCTCAGCACAAACCTCTTAAACAAGAGTGCCTTAGTTGGGAAAGGAAAGTGACTGCATTTTCTATTTTGGATTGTATTGAGATGAGTGATTAGGGTGTAATTTCATAACAAAGGACAGGGCCACTCCTTCTGCAGCTCGTTTTTGTTTTGTTTAACTTTTACTTACTGTAACTATAGAGTAGGATGATAATAAATTTTATGGGCAAGTCCTGGATGTCGGTTTTGAAATAGAAAGTCTTCCTTTTATTATTAAGATGAATACAGCCTGGAAGTTATTGGCTTCTATTTTTAAACTAAGGTTTGAAGATGTGTGGCAATTTTTATTGAATGAATGAATGAGAATGTCAGATTGTATCATGAATTTAATTTGGCTTGACAAAAATAATATGATGGTGCAGTGTTTAGTTTTGGATAACCTAAATTCTTTCATGTTGATGTGTAAGAATTCATTCCTATTGCTTGGCTTCTTGATGGTGTCTTAAATATCCTGTTTGGACATTTTAACAACTTATTGTGTGGGGAGGAGAAAAATGTCTAGAAGATGCAGAAAATGTTCATTTTGGTGACCAGAGATTATCTTGACATAGGAGAGAAGTAAAACTTGGTAAGAAATCTGTTCTCATTAGGTGTGCTGGATATGCAGCTCTTTTCCTGTTGTCGTACAGCATGATGTTCTCAGTTAAAGTTAGTATTCATTCTCAGGCATTTTCTGCAATAGAAAGTATAGTAGAAGCTTACGTGTCTAGCAGTGTTCCACTAAGGTAGAAACGTGAACAGTGAAAACGCTAAGTGAAATCATTGCATCAGATCAAATGATCTCAGTTTCCTCATATAGAGGAGAAGTGCTGGTCCTGCTGAGGAGCAGACACAACATTTGCATTATGAATTTATTCTTAATGATTGTGTATTTAAAGCTGATTTTTGTTCTAAATTTCATTAATGTATTTCAAGGGCTGCTACCATCAGTATTGTGTTTTCAGAGAGCAAGCTAGAAGTGGTCCTAACGAATGAACCATGGGGCAGCAGTGTAAACTGTGTATGCTGCTTGTAACCACTTCTGTGCTTGGAGTGTATTCTTTGCATGCTGGTCTATTTGCCTTCATAAGGTCTGCAGTAAAAGAGTAAATCAATGTAAGAGTAAATCTATTGAAAACTTTTTTCTTTGGTCTCTGGCTGTGATTGCCTAAGAGGAGGACAGTGAGCTGTAAAACTTACCTAGCTTTCTTTTCCTGCTTCCCCATGAAAGTGAATATACTACTAGAAAATTCTACTAGATCTTAAAGTAGTTTGCTGTATGGAGTTTGTATGTATGCACAAACATGTACAGAATAATGCATACAGAACTTTAAAACTATTTTAGTCCTTCTTTGAAGGAAGCCTGTGTCAAGATATGGATGAGGAGATAGTTGGTGTCAGGAAGTTACAAAAGTTTTAATGCTTCCTCAAATGTTTGTTAGGCTTAGACAAAATCATCGCTGTGACAACTAAGTTGTTTTTCTTAAGAGTATCATCCATTGGATAGTTTCTGTGCATGTAGGCTTATTTGCTGGATGGGTTCTGTTGGCTGGCCCAAGGCTCCTTGTATGCCTCTGAGAATTCCTGTATGAGAATGACTGTACATTCTCAGAGTTGGAGGCAGTCCTGTATCTACCTCTCGGCTGTAATGTGTTCAGGGGCTGTGAGTGTAAATGGTGACTTAAAACATACTGTCAGGTGCCCCTTTGTGCTTGTTGACACAGGCCTGCCCCAGAAAAGCTCTCACAAGGAAGCTTTTCCCCTGAAGATCAATCACTTCTGTGTCATACCTCACAATTTTTGTAGTGCTTTAAAGCTTTCTCAAATTCAGAAATAAAACAGTGAATCCCCTCTACTGACAGAGGAGTCATCCCCCATGGAAGGGATCTGAAATATGATTTTATGCTTTTCTTAAGCAGTGCATATAGCTGTAGGTTCCTGAAAAATCTTCAGTGCATAATGTACTTCTAGTATGAGTTTGAGACGGTTTGTTACATCCTGATGTGTTGAACTGTATTGAGAGAAATGCTGCTGAAGGGGGCTGGTCAATGGAAATTGGTTTTGGCCCTGTATGGTTCTCAGGGTGGTAGCTTTCTGTCCTGGATGGTGTGATATAAAGCCAAGATGATAATTCGGATTCAGAATTTAAGAACTGTATCAACAGTGGACCACATTTTTTTGTTGCTGTTGTTTTTTGGTCTTGGAATGGTTTGTTGAAGACTGTCAAAGAAGGCCGTGTTTATTTTTAGTTGCTTTTAAAGAGGACTAGGAAAGATTCAGAAGGATATTAACCCAAGTTATGCCAGTATCTAATGAAAGCAAGTGAGTGATCTCAGCCCTGTGCAGAAAGAAGAAAGGGATAGGATGGTTAATAATGAAAACATAGATCTATAGCAGTTGGATTCATAATCACTTCATTTTCTTAACAGGTACAGTTGTAATTCTGTCCAACTCATACCTTCATAATATAGTCTCCATTATAATAAGCAATAACTGATTCTGTTTCACTGTGGAGAATTTGGTACTGGGGCACTTTTTTGTTAGGCAGTTAAAGGAGAAAAAAAGATTTGAAGCAAAAAATTGTCTTTACACTTTGCAGTGTTAGTATCTTTAAAATACCATTGGCTTTCCTATATTTGAAGTGATAATCCCTGCTTTCTGTTTTTTTGTCTGTACTTTCTTGTCTTTATGACTCTCATCTTTGCTTTCTTATTCCTCCCTTTTAATTCGGCTGTCATGTGGTAAGCAGAGCGGTCAGGTAGTTTTCTTCCTCTTGTGCCCCCTTCTGTACATCAGTAATGCATCATTTGTTAGAAACTATTGTTTGGATGGCTTCCTGATCATATATGTGGAGAACTGGCCGGAAAGATAAATGTAATGTAATAAAGCACGCATGAGGGAGGGTAATTGCAGCAATCTATATCTGAAGAGGAAGTTAACCATAGGAAAAGGTTTTGTATTTAACAGAAGACATTAGGAGAAAGTTTTGGGTTGAAAAGATAGTCAAGTAAATTTCAAAGTGAACCTCTGTCAACGTAGTAACATTTTTGAGTTAATTGTGTACCATTTTAAAGTTAGCCTGGGTATTTGGCAGTCCTGTGATAAAAAGGTGTAAGTTTAAATAATGTGTGTTAGTTCTGTCCAGCAAATCAGCTGGCATATTTTTAACTTCTGTTCGGTGTCCTCTGTAATGAAGTCATATTCTGGAGAGTCTCTTGGTGTTAATGCTAAAGGAGTGTTATCTTGGATTTGTTGGTTAAAGACAAACCACAGAACTGACTCCCGTGAGACAATGTTTCTTGATAGTGTTGGTGCCTTACTATTTTTCCTCAATTCTAAAGTTAGTCAATTCCAAATCAATAATTCAAATGTAGGAGGCTAAAAGAATCAAGGGCTTCAATTGCCTTCAGCTATTGTCAATGCTTTGTTTGCAGTTTTTGAAAATGGAAGTGAGAATTCCATAGTTAAACATCAATTATATTTTCCTATCCCTGAGGAAAAATGTTTAATGTTTCTGGTGCTTTTTGCTGAGATAGAGGTCAGAGCTGTTCAGGTACGATATCTCTATCTTAAATTCTGATATTAAATTCAGTTGTTACTAATTTTGAAACTGTTCTATAATTAAAATGTTCTTGTATTTATTGTTCTAAATAAAATTCTCTCTGGGGATGTGTTTTGTTTTCTTTCTTCATTGATCTGTTTCTTCTATTTTCTCTCCCCCTTCTCATCAGTTATTTCTCTACTTGATTGTTGTTCCCCTACTTGCTGCCCTCCTGCTGTTGTCACCTATGTGATATTATTCAGTCTAGAACACCTGCATTGGTTTGTATGAAGTAATAAGATATGAGTTTCCTAGGTAGCTGCATTGAGTTTCAGATGTTTGGCTGTGGTGCCCCTGTGACCGGCTGCCTTGGAGGTTGTGGTGAGAAGAGGAAATGCATAACTGAGCTGTATCTGCAGGGCAGTGCATGCAGTCAGCAGAACAGGATGCCTTCTTCCTCCTCTAGCTTGCATAAGCAAGGAGCAGCTATTTGCTCTACAGAGCTGCTTTTGGTTTAGGACTGGATAGTGATAGGACGAGGGGGAATGGTTTTCAACTGAGACAGGGAAGGTTTAGGTTAGATATTAGGAGGAAGTTTTTCACACAGGGTGGTGATGCACTGGAACAGGTTGCCCAAGGAGGCTGTGGATGCCCCATCCCTGGAGGCATTCAGGGCCAGGCTGGATGTGGCTCAGGGCAGCCTGGTCTGGTGGTTGGTGACCCTGCACATAGCAGGGGGGGTCTAAACTGTTTGTGAAAGATTCAGGTGTAAAATTCTGAGGCTGCCTAAAAGGAATTCAGAAGCTCAGCCTGCAGCCAGGGTTTGTCCTGCTGAGCTGCAGGCAATGAAGCAGGCTGGGTTTGTGCTGTTGAACAACAGGGAGCTCTGGAACCACATTAAGACAGCAAGTTTTATTTCTCTCTTATTTCACTCTCAGGAGTGGCCAGTGGTTGCTTATTGCCTTTGGGTATTTTGAGATTGGGTATCCTGCAGAAAATCCCTGAAGAAAATGAGGCATTATGATCCACTTAGAAAGTAGTTGAAAGAATGCCAGTTAAGTGCAGCTGAGGGCTAGGTTAGGGAGGTACACAGCAAGACAACTATATTTAAACAAGACAAATAAAAGGAACTATTAAACAGTAACGCAAATGAACTTGTATTTCTGTTTGAAAAGGGGCTAGTGATACATAGCCTTGGAGGTGTGATGAGCAGGAAGTGATGTTGGATGGAGTGAGCTTTGCAGCAGTGGCAGAGTACTGAAGTAGAAGTGAGCTTTATCTTAAGCACAGAGTGAAACACATTAAGCATGAGCTGCCTCAAAAGGTTGTTCTTTATGGATTGAAATTCCATGGCTACTTGGAAGAAGTATTGTGTTAGGGATCTTTCTGACCAACTGTGCAAGGGCAAGTTTAATAGAGCAAAATGTCTGGTTCCAGATATAACTGTTGAAAAGCACTAATGTAAGAGCAGGCTAATTTAAAAACAATGAATATGTAAAGTGATGGAGGCATTTAGGAACCATTTAAATATGCAAAGTAAGAAAATCCCTGAGTAGAAGAGATTTACGCAACTTCTTTTCATGTACAACTATTTTTGTTTATGAAAGCTAATTATAAATATTTTTAAACAATTTATGTGACTATTTAAATAGTTCTTGATATTTATGCTTATGTCACACGGTTCTCCAGAATGATGCAGTAGAACACGAAATTGCTGAAAGGTAGAGATAGCAAAGGTAATCAAGGGGACTGGACAGCTTCATTTATGACTGGTGCTTTTAAGATGCATAAAGATGGCTAAGGGATGTCCTGTGGTTGTGCCTGAAAAACTACAACTAGCATAGAATGTGGATAACAAATAGCTTGTCACTTCTTGTTACAAAACAGTGATATCTAGAGAGTGACTTTCATGCAAAGATTTTATTTTTTTGATGCAGTATGAACAGCAGAACGACTCTGCCATATGCTGTAGAGGCCAAGCTGTAATGAGTTTAAGAAAGATAGAACTGTAGAACCACCAGTAGTTCTTAGATATATGGTAGTAGAGGTGCAGTCTGACTTTCCCAGCAGGTGTTTGCTGAAGCAGTCATGGAAGTTTTTTCTAATTTAGAGTCACTTCTGTACTTATCTCTGATTATGTTTCTGACACCTAGTGGTGGTATGATACTGGCCTGGATGGACATTTGATCTGAATTAGTGTGGCATCTCTTTGATTTGTAAGACCTCCTCAGAAGATCACTTGCAGTATCTGACAGCACCTGTGATCAGTATTTGTAAGTCCAGATACAAAGATGCTGGGGTTATCTAATGTGCTGTTCCCATAAATGGGGAGAAGCTGGGAAACTGAAGTTAACTACTCATATTCTGCATTGAATGAGTAGAATATATATTTGAAAAGAACATTTGTGTACCCTAGTAATCTGGGGTAAAGGAGAAGGGGCTGCAGGCATGCCTTAGCCAAAGAGTACAACGTGATGAAGGGATGGGAGTGCTGGAAATGCTCCTTTTCCCATAGACTTCGATGCCATCTGCAGGTCTGAGTGTGATGCCGAGGTGAGGCTGGGGCTTCAGATTGTCAGTGTAAGTGTTTGCCTCTGTCACTGTGAACAGCTCTGTTTTAAAGCTCTGGTTCTCATGGTTACACAGTGCCTCAGTAATTCACTAGTCTGCAAAACAGGAGTTAAGATGCCTGAGGAATTTCAATCTTGTTATTTCAACCTGTCTTGTGCAAGTGTCAGTCACGGGATTACAGGCTGTGCTGGGCTTTGGACTCTGGGAAGGACAATAGCTTTACATCTCTCCTTGAATAATCGAGAGCAAAAGACTGATGGAAGTAGAGGACAAGTGATTAAAACGGGGGCTTTGCTCTTGAGTTTTTCTAATACTCAGGCATCACTTTGCTGCCTGGTTATGGCTATGTAACTCTGAGTTGCAAAACGAAGGTAATGATTTGGTCTGACTGAATGTATTCAGATTAAAGTCTTTTTTTTTTTCTTTTTAGCATAGCAGTTGTAATTTATCGTTTTACGAAACAGGAATTCCTGAGGGAATCAGAAACTTACTCTTCTTTCAGGTTCCATTTTGTGGTGCCACATAGCACAGCATGACAGATCCAAGAAAATCTTCCCAGATGGGAATGGTTTAAAAATCTTAGCAGTGTCAGGGAAACTTGAAAGGGAGCAGCAGCTTTGTGATACTATTATGAGATCTAGGTCAAAAGAATAAGAATGATCTTTGCAGATAGGAGTATACAAAATCATTTTACCTCTGTCCTGTTGCTTGGGGCTACGTGTTTTATATATTAGCAGCATAGTGTTTCAGCACAGGTTGGTTTCAGCATCTCGTGATGCCGATCCTGGACTTTAATAACATTCAACTAGAATTTGATTAAGAGCTTTGCTTTTTTTCTAATGTAAATTAGAGATTCTCATATACTTGGTGTTTCACAGAAATGCTTGCTCTGTATCAGCTTGTAAATCATACGCTGTGTCAACAGTCTCGAAGATAATACAGCAATTCTGGTAGGTGCTTCCATCATCGTGTGTTTTATGGAGTCACTTTTTAATGAGGGACTGGCAGTCTTGGGAACAGGGAGTTAAGTCGCGGTCAAGGCTCTAAGCAAAGCTGGATGTGAAAACACTGTGATTATCAAGTTGACTTAAGATGTGAGGCTGCCAAATTTTTAATTCACCAGATGCTTGTTTGATAACTACTTTGATATTTATATGGGATGATTACTTTTAAGTATTGCATTTCACTGCTATTCCAAGTTGTGCTGCTGTGTAGTAAATCCAGCACCTATGAACTAGGTAAAAGCTAATATCTTTAGTAGATGCAATTTTCCCTCAACTGTCTAAAACCAGTTTTTGAGGGTTGATGATTTTAGAATATTAAAGTAAAAGTAGCAAAATTCTGCATATTCTACGTGAGACATTGCAGGAAATCAAATTATTTTTCCTTTTATTAGTATCGAACAATAGAATAACTGTATTCGTTAATGCTTATGTTTGAGACCAGAAATGCCTGTTGTGTATATGAGAATGTTTATCTTAGGGGTGAAGATCTTAAGATAAATGAGAAGTACACCAGACTCCTCTTCCTGCCCTCCTGTGGGGCATCTGTGTCTCAAACCTTGCCTTCTACTTTGCTAGGCTGGTGAAAAGCCTGCTTTTGGTAGCCGCAGTTGAAAAGAGCATTGCAATAAATTACAGGTCAATATGTGTATTGAGGGGAAAATATTGAACTTTTCTCTTAGACTTTTTTGTCTTTTTGTCATAGCTTTTTGCACGTTAGGCCTGATATGCAGAATTCACATAGTAGACCGCTAGTGATTAGAAGGGAATGTGATTTGGATAGTAGAATTGGACAAGATCAGTGGACTGCATTTATTTTTAGGGATATTTGACTCAAGCGAATGCTTTGTTTTCATTTTGATTTATTTGAAATATTCTTTCATGGAAAGTTCCATCTATCTCAGTGTGTTTTGTAGGAGAGTACAAGACAGTGTCAGGGGCACCAGATGTGGTCAGCCTAGTTTTGAGGTACTTAGCCATTTAGCTGAAGGTGTCAAGATAGACAATATGAGTTGACACTGCTGGGTGAATGTGATGGAGTTGGTAATTTTGATCTGTCATTCCTTCTGGTAAATTAGGAGCGTTTTCATGCTAGTCCATGACAGTGCATGGCCAGCAGTCCCATAGCTGGGCTGTGAGCTCTGCTATTTTTCTTTTGCTGCTGTTTCAATGTCTCAATCCCCAGATGCAGCTGACTTCTCTTGCAAGGCAGTCTTGAACCTTCTGATTCATTCTGTTGTTTGTGTGTAGAATAGTCTGTGTCTGCTGCCAGCTTCTCTGACCTCAGATCAGCTGGGAGCCCAGAGATGTGTAGCCTGAGCTACTGCAGTTGCAGGAGAGCCAAAGAAAATGAGTGCTGGAAACAACTGCACACAGAATCTGTTGTTTTGGAGTCCTGAAGCAACTGGAGACTGCAGTGATAAAGCACTTGGCGCGACCAAAACTGACAGCACCTCAGCACTTGCAACTTAAATAACAGACAGTAGGAGAATGAGTGTGTTGAGGTAGTGAATTCAGTGTAGTTTAAGAAAAGGTTAAAAACAAAACAGATCAAAAAACAGCCAAACAGTGCCTTACATTTGTAATAGTTCTTACATGTTCCAATTTACCATAATGTTTGTTAGTTCTCTGAAATATCTCTTTTTTTTTTTTGGGACAGCTTGCTAAATGCTAGCATGGTGGTCTGATCATAGAAAACATGTAAACTAAGCACCTTCTGATGTTGTAACTGAATTCATTACCGCAGCAAGCCAAACATTTGAAGTATGTTAACGTTTTAGTGATCAGAGCCTACTTCTTGCAAGAATTAGCAAATAGTTAAAAAAGCAGAACCAAAATAGATAGTATGTCTGATATTTCACTCATAGTATCAGAATTTAGTGGAGAAAATGTGGAGAACTTGCCTGACTTGTTTATTTATTCAGAGTGTTTTTAAGACATAGTTCTATCCAAGGGCAGTGGAACTGAATTTGTGCCAGCTTCTTCCTTACTAGAGTTCACAGCCCAAGATATTAACTTGAACTGAAGCTGCATAAGACTTAAATTAGTATGAACTCTGCATGGCGGAGCACTGGGAACTGGCATGTTTGATTTTGCAGTGATTGCTGTGGAGCAAGAAGGTGAGCTCGTAGCTGGTTCTGAGAGGCTGCTTCCCAAAGCTCCTATTCCAATCTTGTTCTGCAGCAATATTTCAGTTTGGTGCCATGAATTTTACATCAGTAATAAGGCATGCGTTTGAAAATAACACCACATAATGGTAAAAAGATTTGATTGTTTCTCAGTGTCTGTATCTTAATTTTTTCCCACAATTGGTAATATGGAATTGACTTTGCCAACGTTTTCATTTTGAGAAAAATGACCTGTATATTTAAATAAAATATTGCCTTTACATAAGCAACTTCATTTGGAGATCTTTATACATAGTTTTAATTCAATCTCTCACCCCTCTATGAAGGTAACAGTCCAATAGCAGGGATGAGGTTGGCAATCCAGTAACTGTAAAAAAAAAAAAAAAAAAGTTGATCTTCCCTCTTTTTTTTTTTTTGGCCTAATAATATTGCCTTTCTTTGTGGGTTGGCTTCCTGAGTTGTACCTCTCAAAGCATGGCAGTGTTGTAGGCAAGTATAAGGGGGCAAATTGCTTTGTTTCTGTTTAAGGTGGTTCCCTTTAAACTGAATTACTGTAGATTGAGTGGAATTAAAACTTAATCAGGAATTCACCTTCATTATATTTCCTGATATTAATTTGTTTTTCATCAGCAGTGATGGAGAATAGCAAAGTTTGGATTTGCTGAAAATAAATTTATACCAAGAATAAAAGCAGTGTGAATGGTGACATGTCCCAGTAAAATACACAGTCAGTATACAGATGTATTGCTAGAGAGAAATAGCTTTTTTTTTTTAAATATATATACATATACATATACATTTTCTCCTTTTATTTAGAGGGCAATAAATGAACTGTATTCTCAACTCTTTATGGAGACTATTGAGAGATTGAATCTGTTAGGGCTTCCATATGCCAGCTGTGTTCTTTCTCAGCCTGAAGTTCTTCCCTGCTCATCTCCCATACTGGCAGTGTGGACTTCAGCCACCGATTGCTGCAGCATTGTAGAAGTGAAGCTTGGAGCTGTGTCTTTGCAGAGAAAAAGAGGGACTCATGCATCCGTCTTTATTCTTCTCCTGACTTTGAGAACCTCTTCTCACTGCGTTGTTGCGTCTCAGTTTCAAATAAGCTGCATGAGCCTGTTATGTTCAAGGTTTTGTTAAGAACAGAAGAAATGGTCACCATTTGCAGAGCCAGGATCATCAGGATGCTGGCAGTTTGTTCCTCTTGACTCTGAAAACTGCCTTGGTTGTATTCATGTGTTTGGCAGTGTGTTCCACAGTTGGTTCTTTCTTCACTTTCTTTTCTGTCCTACTAATCCATATGGCAATGCAAGTTAATGCATGAGGATTTTTGTATGGTGGTGTGTTGTTTGTTTTCTTTGTTATCCTTGTTACCCCTTTGCCCAGCTCCTGGGCTGCAGTCCTTGGACCTGTTGCTGAGCACAGGTGAGCTGTCAGTAGCTCTGGGCCTCTGTATCCCCCTGTGACTGTTCTCATCCTCTGCACTTTTTCACATCCTTACTGCTTTATGTGCTTTTTATTCCAGCATATTAAGTAGTTCCTTTAACACAGAATAGCTAATATTTATTGCTATGTTAGTTACAGATACATGCAATAGTTGTTACAACAGATAGTTATACAAAGCTAAGCTACAGCTGTGTTTAGCAAGTGGTAGTCATTTGGTCAGTAGACTGTTGCTGTTAAATATTAAAAACAAATCTCCAGGCAGGCTGAGACAAGTGAGGCAAAGGTTGGTAAATCCCAGTGCCTGTGTTAGAACCTGACCACAAAGCCCATGGGCAGTTAGAAGCAAAGGCAGCACCACATTTACTGGGCTATTCTGGCTTGCTTTGTATGGTCTGTAGAGAGAAGTAACCATTGCTCTTTGTTCAGATAACTTCAATGCAAATATACTGAATTCATAAAACTGCTGCTGTGCTCTGGACCTTTCTGTTGCTCAGGTGATTTCCAGGTTTATTAGCAGCAGCCAGGAAGTGACAAGGCACAAATCTGGTGCTACACTGGTGATGTCTCGATTAAATCACGTTTTGTATCTTTTTCCACAAAAGTGGATGACTTTGGAATTCAAAAGATGGAGCTTAGATCTGCATGTCTGAGGACCTTGCAAGTAGCTCTCCTACTGTGACAGCAGTGCATTTGGAGAAAGCAGCTCTTTGTCTATTTGCAAAATGTTAAGAGAATTGGCTTGGAGTTAAAATTCAAATACTTTGTTTTTTACAGAAAATCTATATGGCCTTTAACTGTTTTCTGAGCATTTTGTTAAATGATCTCAGTGCTGAGAACAGCAGTATTAGATAAGAAACTTCTCATTTGTTACTTCTCTTTGTAAAGGTCTCTTCAGGTTGAATCTTTTTAAAGTAGCGTCTGCAGTGTTGGTGGTCTGCAGAGCAGCTTTTGGCTTTATTTGTTTAAATGCTTATTCAGCATTTCATTAGAAAGCTGTCACTTCTTCCTAAAAGAGCCCTTATACTTGTGCTCACTGAAGAAGCTTTTTTAATATTTAAGTGGACAAAACTATGTAACACTGCATATTGAATAGAAATTTTAGTTGAAATCATTGAAAAGGCTTTGGCAGTGCTTGCAAGCTTTGGTCTTTCTTACAGAAATTCTCACTGTATTCTGAAGTAGTAAATCTATGCCAGGAAAGAGAGATCTTAGAAATATTGTAGAGAACATATAGTGTATTTCAAGGTTCGGGGGGGGGAAGATCTTTTCTTTCCTAATTACGACATCAATAGCATTTTTATAAGATTTACAAGAAGTATAGTTACAGTATCAGTCTATTCCTTACATTTCTATGTAAATGTATAGCATATAAGATGTGCTGTAATGATACCAGTTTGATTAAGGAGAGAGAGAGAGAAAAAGAATGCAAAGTAAATAATTAAGCACTATTATACATCTCAGAGTGCTGCACAGATTAAAGAGATGTATGGAAAATTTTGATTTTATGTTTATGTAATCCCATATCACAGATTTCTTGGTGCTGTAGTAACCTTGGCTCTTTCTTGCATTTGCTCTAGTTACACCTCTCTATTTGCCATCACAAATCCCAAGTACTTCCAATTCTCTTCCTAAGCCCACTGACTCGTATCTTAATACTTTTACTGTCTCCTGTTCTTCTCTGGGCCTCCCTCAATAAATGCAGCTGTTCCTTTCTCTTAGGCTTTATGTACTGCAATGCTGACCCTTTCTTGCTGAAGTCAGAGGCCATCTGTGTGAAGATCTGAGCTTCTCCTGCAGCTATCCCAGTGTTTGTGACGTGCTAGCTGGGCAGGTGCTGCTTGTGGCACTGCCTCCAAGTTCAGCCTGGTTGGCTAGCATGTGTCTGCCCCTCAGCAGCTGGGCAAGCCAGGTGGGAATTAAAAGAGCTGGGCTTGCCCTGGTTTTCCATTAGTGAGGGACTAATAGGGATTTTTTTCTTCTTGTCTGCTGGCAACAAACTGAGGTCCTCAGCCGCTCCTCACACCTTGCCCTCAGACCCTTCCCCGTCTTCATATCCCTCCTCTGGACGCTGTCTAATAGCTTTCTGTCCCTCCAATGTTGTGGCACCCACACCACACCCAGTGCAGGAGGTGAGGCTGCACAGCACAGAGCAGAGCAGGACAAGCCCTTCCCTCACCCACTGGCAGTGCTGGGCCTGCTGCATCACCTGGGTAAGGGTGGCAATTGTTTAAGAGAAAATAAAAATAAAAAATTGTTTATTAGAAGAAAAGTGAATTTAAAAGCAAACTACTGGTTGAAAATAATTGTTCAGATTTGTTTCTGCATGCTTGTTCTATTTACAAGAATACTAAAATAACTGCTACCATACAGTTCGAAAACAGCATTGCAGATCTTTGATTAAAATGTAATAGGTGCATTTTTTTTTGCCTATTTGTCTCTAGCAATAGGGACAAATGAGCAGAAGTGACAAAGTCTTGTTGATCAGCCGTTACTAATGCTGCATAATAAAGAACTAGATTCCGGAGATGTAATCTGAATGAAAAACAGGGCTGTGAGTAACCATAGGACTGTGTTATGTGTAAATGTTGGTTTGGATCAGAAGGAAAAAGCATTGGAAAAGCTGTGTAAACACTAAAAACTTATTTTCATGTTTGTCTATTTTTTTCTTTTTCCAATTACTAAGCCTGACTTAATAATAGGAATGTTTGAACATTGCTTCATCTCTTATTAGATAAAATAGGACTTGTTCTGCATTTTAGTTAGCATAATTAGGGTGCTCAGATCTTCTTGCCGTAACAGCAAACCCACCATAAACCAAAGGCAAGGCAGATGGGAATACACTCTTTTCCATTCAGTGGCTAGGAAAGTAAAAGGGATAACTTCTAAAAATTGTGCTTAGTAACTGTATTTTTTCCTCTGAAATTGTGTTTGAAACAGAAATTGCTCAATGTTGATTTATTACATAATGTAAACCAAATTACTTGATAGTACTGTCTTATTCTGCCCATGGAAATTATTTTATTTTAAAAAGAATTTGCTACTCTAGGCTTAATTGACTTTGACCATTTCCTTTGTTTTGGGTGGACAGGAATATTAGACTTTCATATATTGGGGAAAAAAATGTACTCTCAACCTTGCTTGAATGTTGATGCTTGCATGTTGGCTGTTGTGATTATTCAGACCTGTTGAAACAAACCACTAGGTGGCAACATTAATTAAAAAAATTCTGAGAAGTGCAGCTAAATTTGTCATCTAAAGCAGGACACGTGAAAGCATAAACTTTCTTGTACGTTAATTTATCTTGATCTGGGAAGGAGATGCTCTGCAAAAAATGTGCTGGTTATTCTTAATTAAGAACTGTTAAGTGTGTACACTTGGATACAGAGGGAATATTGTTTTCACTTTCATATGTTTGCAGTATATATTACGCATTTAGCAGGGTGAATTACAACCATGCTACTTCTTGGTGAAGCTTGTTTTAGCTTGCCAGTTAGAATAAATTAGGGGGTATCAGTACTACTTGAAAAACAAATTCCTTTTGGTGTGCATGTAACACTGATTGGGAACTAGTTAATAAAATCAGTCTGAATTTACTTGCTGAGGATGAACTTAGGAGATACTGGATGTGTCCGTTACCAATTGACACCTGTTAGAGGATGTGCCAGTTGTATCTTTGTTGATTTTGGTGCTACTGGTTCTGTAAGGTAGGATGGGTTTGTGTTGAGACTTGTCATTAAATAACTTGCAAATGCAGTCCCCTTCTGCACAGCTTAGCACATTTAGAAACCATATCCGTATGTCAGAGTACCTGTCTTATCAAGGGTATCTTGTCCCTTTCTCTAGCTATGTATATTCAGATGCTGCCTGCTTAAGTTGATATCACAGCTCTCCTTGTGTTATTGGGAATATGTGTAATGAAACTGATGACAAGCAAACAGTGGTGTTTCCACTTGAGTGCGGTGTTACTGAGCTCTTATCCACCTGCTCCATCGTGTCTGTACCATTCCACATGTATTTTTTAAAATATCTATGTAGGATGCTGTCTGCTTGTTTATATTCAACTTGTGTGATAGCCTATCCCTCTTCCTGGTATCTTTATTTCTTAGGAATTATTCCAGATCCCTTGTGCTGTTACTAACGGGTATGTTGCTGTTGTATTCCTGGATATTTCTGAGTAAGGAGTGGTTTCTTTTGCTGTAATTCTTGGCCTTAATTAGTCAGGTTTTGTAATCACGTTACCAGGCAGAGGCAAGAGGAGCTCATTTATTGGAGTTATTTGTTTTGCTTTACTATATAGTTTTGTAGAGAATAAATGTTTTCCTGTCTGCTGTGTATTGCAGTGGCGTAGCTTCTCAGTCCTTGCATTATACTTCTCCTGAAGTATTTATGGTATGGGTGATGTAGCAGAGACATTTCCTTAAAGTATTGTTTCTCAGGTGGTTTTGGAAGTACTAGTGCGCTGCTGTGTGTGTCCAGTTGGCTCTGTCACAGATCAAATTGGACTGCTTTTTAGAGAATTTAGGTGGTGCTTCATAAAGTAAGGTGGCAGTGTTCCCAGATGATCATTTATATACGTGAAGTTTAGGTGAATACAGATGATGCTCGTTTGTTTGTTTTCTGTTCTGCTGTTTCGTTTTTACAGGTCTGATCAACTCCTTCATCTATTTAAGGATAAGTAATTACGTCATGTATGGTATTATTGTCAGTGTAACTTGATTCTGTGCATGCATTTCCCTCAGTAAATGTAGATGACTTACTCTTGCAGTGTTACAGTAGACATTTAAGCACTATTGGGGCAGGTGAAGAAGATTTCAGAGCTTTATTCTGCGGTAAGATCAACTTCTGTGTAGTTCACTGCTGTTTAGGCTTTTATATGAAGTTGACTAATTCATAATTCATGTGGACTGCCCTCAGAGGACAGAAAGTGCAGAAAGTGCTTCAGGGGTGTGAGCAATGGAGCCACATCAGTGCTGCGTCTAGGAGAACTGAGTGGGGAATGGGAACGTGAAAATTCAGCTGGACAAAGCGTGTTGGGGAATGCTGTGAAGAATTGTAATCCTCTGCTGACCCAGAGTGCAGTTCTGACTGTCGCTGTATTTTTCTTATTTGTAATTTGTTGTTGTGTTTTCCTGTAGGTGATGGATCTGCTTGTGTTTGAGGTGGTCTGTTAGTGCAGGGGGGCAGCTTGCCTGCGTTACATACTAGGATGTGGTTTCTGCCATCATGTCTGAATTCTGGTGGGTGTTTTTCCTTCTATTATAAAGAAATATCTGTAATTCTTTCAGCTGTTCATTTTTCTAGGGTGTACTTCAGCCAAAAATAGTGCTGTGTCATTTCTTCGTAGTGGCTTTCCTTCCAGGTGTGGCACATACTTCACACAGCGTGTGCCCTTGTGCTGTTCCTGCTCTGAATGCTTTGCTTCATGTGCGTCTTTCAGAGCGCTGCCAGGTTCGTGCTGTGAATATCACAGTGCCTGCATTACAACAAGCATGCTGTGTCCGAGCCTTTCCAAACGTTTCTTCTTTAACACTTTTCTGTAGTTAGTACCTTGTTGTTGCTCCCTTACCTCTTTAGGCAGCTGCTGCCCAGCTGTACATGTAACGCTGCAGAAAGACAGGATGCATACTGAACGTTCCTTGTCATTCAGGTATCCACTCTGGTTTGCTCGTTCTGGCTGGTTTTGTTCTGATGATTAAATGGCCCCTCAGTTTTCATTTTCTGCTAGGGGATCTCATAAAGACTCAATCCCGACTCCCACTGTTTCTGTAAAAGTAGGTTTATATTGACTTCAGCTGGATTACTCGCTAAACATGTCCCTGCTCATAATTGTCTGTGAAAATGGTTTTTTTTCTTTGTAAAGGAGAATCCTTACTTAGGTAAAAGTGAACCAAAACCGACCAACCAAAAGCTGCAACATGTGGATTGCTTTGAACTGCTGCTTCAAGAAGTGTCCTGTCAGGGCTGATGCTGGGTTGATATCCCTGCATTTTTTGTCCAAAGCACATCAGAAAGTGGGAGGTTTTGTGGGACGTCTGTTCACTTGTCTGTCTCGCAGCAAATGTCAGCTCTGACTAACTCCTTCCATTTCATCTGATTAAATTCTTTTTTTTCCCCCCCAATATTTTCCAACTTTTAAAGCCAAATTATTTACCTTTCTGTTTCTTGAAGACAGAGTGAATTCTGCTGATATGCACTTGGTTTCTGGCTTCCACTCTTCCAGAAGAACAGGATCTGGTTTGGTAACTGCAGGCCCCTTTTCTGGTAAGGGAGATGAGGATTTCTGAAGAGAAGACCTGATGGCAGAGATGATCTAAGGCAGTAGATGAACACTCAGTACCCACTGTCTCTTTGGAATTTCTTAGAGTAGTTTAACAGCCTCTTGTTAACTTATTTTTTGGCTTTCAGGAAGTGCTACCAGTATACATGTGATTGTAGACCCTGGAAAACAAAGTCTTTGAGAACAAATCACTCCATGGCAGTAATTGCTTAAATATGACAGGCTGTGAAAAATGATTTGCAGTGAGTTTGCAGAACTCCATGAAATGAGGAGTTGACAGAGAGGGCTGGCTGGTGGCGGTGGTCTGTCAAACTTTGAGGGTTGTCAGTAGTCTTGGCTCCAAAATCTGTAGTGTCCATCTGTTACCTGTGTGGATTTTCACTCTTCTTCACTGCTGCATGCTTTTGAGAAACAAGATCAGCAAAACTGGGCTCAATTTTTGGTAGCTGTGATACAAAAACATTCCTTTGTATGTAGTAGAGCTATTTTTTGTACTTGCTTTTCCTTTGAAAAAGAACAGCAAATGCAGTGCAGTTTGGCTGCAGGGAATTAGATGACTCATTTAGTAAGTACTGAATACAAAGGCAAATAGTCTTTCTATTGTATTACAGTTTTCTCTTGTATGTTTCTATTCTCTCAGATTTTAATAGGGAAATCAGCCAAGTAGCCTACTCTCAAAATGTTTTGAAAGATAACTGAGTCACACGCTACAAAATCTGGGTGCTCCCTTTAAACTGAAACTTCATTCTATTTGTGCTCAAGTATTTGTTTGTGTTTACAGGCTACGTGTTGAATTTTACTTCATTTCCACTATAAAAAAATGCGACTATTCTGTCAGGCACAAAATTTAAATGTTAAGAGCTGTGTAAATGATAGAAACGTTAACTGGCAAAACAGTCAGCTCTTTATGTGCTATGAATAATGTCAGCATAAAGACAAATGTAGCAAGGGAGAGTCAGTCCTACATGCTGCATCCCTCCCACCGAAGGGGAGAAAAAAAAAAAAAGGTGCACTTTGTTACAGTTCTCTTCAGTGGGTTTTCTTTAAATTATGAATTGATTTCTGATAAACTTGCCACAAGGGTCTGGGAAACCTATGGGAGTAAGCAGGATGCTGCCCATCACTTTGTGGTGCTTCCCTATTCTGTTTGTATCACATGGTCAATAGAAAGTCACATACTCCTTATTTAAAATGCTCAGTGGAAGCAGGTACTCAGTTGCTTATTATTAGGATTGTGGGAAGTATATTAGAAAGGTGGCTGTCTCTGTAACTGTCCTGATGTTGTAACCAGTGTGGTTTTCCTCACTTGCAGGGTGTGTCGTGTTAAGTGTTATCCTGCTCTGAGGCTGCCATGAAAGATGTGAGCTGTTGAACTGTTGATGTTGTTTGTGGGAACCATCCTCTCCTACAATAAGGTTTTCTTTGAATGAAAGTTTTCTTTTTGTTCTTCACTAGAACAATGATGTTGTTTTGATGGATTTGAGAGAGTGGAGTAGCTGATGGTTTTGTCTAAAATAGTCTGCCAAGTGGAAAAGCTTGTGCTTCTTTGGGTTATGGTATGTGCAGCGTTCTATTCTCTATGGATAAATGAAACTCTCTGTAGTAGTCACTAGGTATACAGATAGGGCTGCATAAAGTGGAGCTACTTGGTTACTGCAAAAAGAAGAGACCTTCAAGATCTTCCAGATACCTAGCAGACTTAGCAAGCAAATTTTCTTATGAGACTATGAGACCTTAAATGGAATTGGAAAATGATGTAACCATGTGGTGTGACTGCTGGACTAAGGTTTCTTGGAATTTTGTAGTCATCGCTTTCCTCTAAATGTGAAGGTTGTTGTGTCCAGCTCTTTGTCTTTTATAGCTGGTTTGTGCTTAGCTTATGTGTCTTTTTAATTAATACCTTTTGTTGAAGAAGAAAAAAATAATTTCTCTATTCAGTCTAAAGGGAATTCCAATGGAGGCTCTGTTGGGTTGCATGATGAACTAGGCTGGCTTGTCAGACTTGAGATGCAGCCTTTTGTTTGGCATTTGTTTGCCATTTCATAAACTGACACACTGTCTTACTAATATACCTATACTAATCAACAGACTTGTTATAGATCATTAATGGGCAGTTGATTTTTATCAGTAACAGCAGATCTGTCTGTAGGAGTGAAATTTTTGCCCTGGACTTTTGTTGTCTGGTTGTTTTGATCTGATGGTGCTGCAGATTTGCCTGGCGCTTGAAAGGGAGCTATACTGCTGCAAAGATCATTTTTGTGCTGCACTTGAGTTGCACAGCTTTGGAAAAGAAGTGTCTGCTTTCTTCAAACGTGGAGCTTCTGTTGAGCAGGGCACTGGATCTATGACTCACTGCTGGGCAACGGTAGGAGGATGCAGAGGAAAAGCTGATGGAAGCTCTCACTGCTGTGTTGCGTATGACCAAATCTTAAAGCGTATATTACTTGTACTGATGCTGCTTTATTTTGGGCTTTAAACTGAGTACGTGTGAATGTCTCAGCTGTGCTGACCAGGAGTGTAGTTTTACAGGCGTTTCAGGACCACAGTGCATACTTTCTGACCCACTGGGGTTATCATTTCCCACAAATAGCCATGGTTCAGAGGCTCCCACTGCAGTTCTGTGAGCAGAGCAGTCCAGGCAGTACTCTTGCTACGTCATAGGAAAACACCAGAAAGTACAATGAGTCATAGCTTGATTTTAATGACAGAACGTCAGGGAGAAGAAGCTAATTTTAATTTAAATAAATTAGAACACTGAGAAGGCTGCTTGGGGATTATTTAGAAAAAGTAATCATATAAAATGGCATATTAAATTTTTCTAGGTCACATTTTGGGAATGAAGTTTTAAAACAGACATTAGGGTTTTTATTCATATTATTTGTGAACACTTCCATGGAGATATAAAAACAAAGCATCTAGGAATATTTAGCTTCTTATTTAGGCACTTACGGGGAAAAATATCTCAGACTTGCAAAGATAAACCTTAGAGTAGCTTATCGTGGGCTGAGACATGCATAATTAAAATATTAAGTCACAGTGGATTATTCCAGCATGAACAATCTGAATCCAACATCTGAATTTGCTTCGTTATTCGATTATGATGCTGCTAGTGATGAACTGAAATCAAGACCTTTGATAATTTAATAAATCTAGTATAAGAAGCTGAATGTGATTAGTATCTAAGTATTCTACTGATTTTTAGGTAGTTAGAGCAGTGGCATATGTTTGAATCAAGTGTTCTTGAGTCACTATTTTAAAGGCATCTGTAAATCAGACTCTTACTGTGCATAAGACCTGCATATAATTCTGTTTTGGCCACTTCACGTTCATTTTTTTTGGTGTTACATGTAGCACGTGGGTATACTGAATTGAATTTGACACTGTCCCTCTGCTGCCATCTATCACATAGCAACAAAATGTAATGGAATATTGGTGGGAAGGTTCAACCTCTATTACCATACCACTGACATCTGTCTCTGATGTCAGAGGGACAACATAGTAAAATAGGAGGCATTACTTACATTGGCCCCTGGTGTTGGAGGAGGGTTTTGGAGATACGGCAGTAGAGGTTGAACCTTTCCACCAATGTTCCATTTGGAACAGGTTACCCAGAGGTATGGTGGATGCCCTGTCCCTGAAGACATTCAAGGTCAGGCTGGACCATGCTCTGAGCATCTTAATCTAGCTGTAAGTTCTCTGTGGAAGGGCACCCACTGACATTAATCAATGCTTGCTGAATCATAGAGTCATAGAATGGCCTGGGTTGAAAAGGACCTCAAAGATCATCTAGTTTCAACCCCCTACCATGGGCACGATTCCCAGCCACTGGACCAGGCTGCCTAGGGATGGGGCATCCACAACAACCTGTTCCAGTGAGAAACCCTGTGAGTGATAAACTTTCTCCTAATATGTAACCTAATCTCCCCTGTCTTAATTTTAAAACCATTTCCTCTTGTCCTGGTACTGTCAATCCATGTAAGCAGTGATTCCCCCTCCTGTTTATATGCTCCCTTCAAGGACTGGAAGGATGTTTATGGTGACTAACCAGTGAATGTGAGCACAGCGAGACAGTGAATGGTGCATTTTGGCAGTGGTGACAGAAATAGGGGGTCACCTCCACTGGTGTAGATGTTTACAAGTGTAGCATGCAGACTCTTGTTTGTTGCTGGCAAAAAAGCATAGCGAATGATGGTATTTGTTGAAAAATGTTTTAAAGGTAAGAATTTGCTCTATCAAGCAGTGTTATTGCACTCTTTGTATCTGTTGTGGTTTGAAGCAAAATAAATAGGGGGCATTACTTTTGGAGCAACCTATGTAGATCATAAGCTCTGTAATTGTTTTCTGTAAATAACATTGAATATTGTGGTAGCTCGCCATCTGCCAGCTCTCCAACAGAGATAAATACTTTGTAAGAGGGTAATATAAGATAATACAGGCTTTATGTTCTTTCATTTGCCTCCTCCTAAAAAGTAATTTCAAGCTGAGGGCTTGGAGACCCTGTTGGGACCTTGCTCATCAGCTTCATGAACTCTGTCTATGACGATGACTCTGAATTTTGCAATGTGAAAAATACCTCAACCACAAACCCAAGTGTGTTGATTGCTTGTGATGTCTTTCATTGAAGAGAATCATAAGTAATTCTTCTAAATTATAGTTATATATTATTATATATAATATATATATTGTAGTATTTCAGTTAGAATGAATAGATGTACAGTAGTCTGTGTACCACAGAATCACAGAATGGCCAGGGTTGGAAGGGACCTCAAGGATCATGAATCTCCAACCCCCCCGGCACATGCAGCGGGCCACCAACCTCCCCATTTAATACTAGACCAGGCTGCCCAGGGCCCCATCCAACCTGGCCTTGAACACTTCCAGGGACAGGGTATCCACAATTGCTTTGAAAGCTGACAGCCTGGGATATCTCTAGATTTTTTTAGTAGTGTGCCACAAATATTAAAGCACTGTCCTATGAAACCCTGTTCTAGAAGTTATATTTCCGCCCCTTCAGATGCCTTCTCTGTTTTTATTGGGGCATAATTTAAATGCACCATGTTAAGTTAAAGAGCTTGTCAAAGATGTGAGACATTCTGCAATTCAGGTTTGTATGGAGACTGTGTGCAAACATGGAGCCAACAGAGTCTACAGAAGCTTTTTGAAATAAATACTGCCTGGAGTACAGATGTCCTAAAAACTTGAAAATCTCTGGTGCTTAAAGCTCAGCAATATAAATGATTTTATTCTCCTTTGTTTTTCTTACTTCCAGACTTGGTTTAATGGAATTTATTTTAATGGATTGTCTTGTTGCTAGAAAAGCAAGGAAATTGAACTGCGTTGTCCTCGTGCTAAGGAGAGTTGGAGCCATGTGTAAGAGTAGAGGATTGTTACCACTGAACTCTTCAGAGGCTCTCCTCAGTGAGCAGGTAGTGATTACAGCAGTGATAACGCAGTGAGACTGTTACCATTCAATTATTTTAATTTGACTTAAAGTAGGGCTTTCTTTTCAATAATGAGAAGAGAAGCAATTGATTGACAAAAACATTTCAATCTGGTTATTAGCTGGTGTTTGTTTATAGAAAATCATTCTGTGAATGCCTTTGAATTTTACATCTACAAAAAGCTGTTGTTTAACCTTTTTCTCGCATGAATCAGCAGGCCACATGCAGTGAGAAATTTTGCATGCTACGTTTGCCCTTGGAATAAGTGGTGCTTAGAGCCCTCTTCTCTTAGGTGGAGTCTATTATAGCACAGGCTGTGAAGAGAAGATTTAGAGTGAACGCTGTAGTGGGTAAAGGTTACTGTCATTTCTTTAATGTCATCACAGAATTGAGCCAAGAGACCCGTGGCTTGTTTTTGGAGGGCTAGTTGTATAATTTAGTGTCTTTTGTGGTTTGGGGTCAATTGCAGAAAGGAAATGTTGACTAGTGGTGTGACATTGCTGATAATTACTACCAGTCAGTAATACGGTGCAGTTAGTGATTTCCTGAAGCAGGAATGTGTGAATTACGAAAGATAACAGAATATAAAGGTACTGCAGTGGTCTAAAATTGCTGCGTCCATATGGGCAGAAAGGAGATAACCTTAAATTTGCACAGCAGTGTTCTTGAACTAAACTATATTACTGATAACCTTGTAACCTTACTACTAAGCAATACAAAACAAATACATTCAGATGTATTCAGATTCAAAAAGAATTCAGCTAGGATGTAGAAGAAATGTAGATTTAATTGAGAAGTAGATGTATCCTCATCCTAATGAGGTTGTTTAACAACTAAGAGGAAAGTATTTTAAATTATTTGATAGCAGGATAATTTTTAAAGACAAAATCATTTAATAATACTTTCACATTCCTGCTGTCTGTCCTGTGAGGCAACACTACAGAGAGATGATGAATCACTTTAAGATTCTGTATTTTGTGTAATGTTAATCCACTATATTCAAGATAAAATCTTGATATAAAGCTGTATTGGACTATCAGCTTATTTTATCTGAAGTTAGTTTTCAATCACGAGAACTTCTTTTTAAAAGATCTGAAGTTCTTCATGCGCTGTTGCTGAAGATTGAAATGCAAAGGAATCTCAATTGAGGCTGGGAGCAGTAAAATGTACTGCCTTTATAAAAGGTGACTTCTTAAGAGGGAAGATACAGTTTGGGAGGGAAAATATGTATGCCTCATCCACCAACATGATTACTATAGGATTGTTCCTTCTGGTCTATCCAAGAAGCATATAGAACATACTCTATTTCTTGTTTTGACCACATGATTCTTCATAAATTTCTTCATTGATATTCCCTGTTTTGCTAATCCAGCTCATTCTTCCTTATCAGCATTTGCCCACAATGTCCCTCCTTCATGTCCTCATCTGTCTCTTGATATCTGTCAGTGTTGCAAGCTTTGCCCACTCATTCCTTATCTCCTGAAAATGCTCCATTCTTCCTCTCGTGGTGTTCCTTTTCCTATAAATACCTTCCAAGATGAACATGTAGTTGCCTTACTTCCCCAGTCTAAGCCATTTCTGCTATCATACCCATAAAGAATTGAGGATATGATGGATATGGTCGGCAATTGCATGCTCTAATAATAAACGCTGTGTGTGGAGATGCATTTATAAGTGCTTTTATCTTCCTATGTCTTCCTTCTCTCCCTCTGGTGTATTCTTTGCATTCTTAGACTGTAAACTCTTCAGGGAAGCAGTTTTGTCATTCTGCTTTATATGGAACAGCATGTTCTAACCCTAACTGAGGCTAATGTAATGTAAACACTATATAAGAATACATTATTATGTAAGATGTTCTGGCTGGTGTAGAGAGGAGCCTCAGCATTTGCTGGGAAGTCTGCGTCTGGTGGAGGTGTTAGAGCTGGAATATAGGAAATGGGTGTCTTAGGGAGGCTTTGAGGTCTGACACAAATGATCCATGGCTATAATGCCGAAGGAGACAAAAATAAGGACTTAGCATGAAAGCGTATCTAAAAACAGCATTAATACCATAATGGTGAGTTGTGTGTAGAATGCCTACAAACATGCGAAGGAGAAAAGCTAAGTGATTTTAACAGAAAGATGATGTAACAATCCTCAAAAAAAAAAAAAAAAGAATTGTTATCTTGGGTTTTTCCTGACAGCTGGTAGTCTTTACAGTTGCTAAAAATAAATGCATTTTGTGCTTTGGATGAACCTTTTCAGCTGTGCTTTGTCAATAGAATAAATGTAACCTGACACAGGGTATGGTGTGTTTTAAAATGTTTATTTTCCTAGTTACTGCTTAATAGTTGATATATTGCTTTTCAAATTCCGTAGGTGCTGCTGGTTTTTGAGCCATTGCAATGCTGTGTTGTATCAAAGCTATTTGAGAAAATAGCACAGCCTGATAAAAGTTGCCATCTGAATAAATAATATTTTCCCTGCTTTTAATCCATATTTATGATTTATCCTTAGACTTATACTGCAGGCTGCTCTTCATCTCCTCTGCTCATATATTCAGATTCTGACAGAAGTACTTCGATAATTTCGTACTGCTGTCGCTACGTAACCTGTGCTGTCAGGAAAGAAAGCATTCTGTTAGAATTCTCATATTATGCACCGTGTAAGGGAAGACGGTAGTCCAAAACACATTTTCTCTGAGCATGTTTTCTCTGAGTGGGTCTCAAAAGCTGTCAATATGCCGCTTAAAGCGTATGGATAATCTGTTCAGCATATAAACTGGTCAGAGGAAAGGCCAAAAAGAAAAAAAACACACAAAACAACAGTCTTTGACATGATTTAAGAACGCGTACTTACAGTTCAGTCAGGAGAGGCTGGGGAAGGCCTGCTGGAGGGCTGACTAATAACACATGTAGTAATAATGATGTGCATCACAGGCTTGTGTCGGAATGTCATAGCAGCTGGTGCTGTGCAGCATGTTGTCTTCCCTTACATGGCCTATCCGTCACTCTAGTCTCATAATGGTGTCAGTTTTAGGGAAATTCTTTGGTTTATCCAGAGGGAGACAGACACAAGGTCAAATGTTACCCAAGTAGTTTATTATTGATTAAAGTGATGGAGAAGGGGAAGGCTAGTGATTATCGTGAATTAGGGCAATGGAGAAGGGAAGACAGGTGATAAGAACAATAGGAAAAGAGCAGGAATTATGTAAAATGTCTGTAGTGATCATCTACAGACAGCTGTAGGCTATATGCAGTCTCTGTAGACTGAGCCTTAGACTTATTGCTCTATTAGTAGAGCAAATTGAAGTGCAGATATGTGCAATACAAGCAATTTAAGATATTACTATCTGAGCTGTCTCTCTTGGTATAACAGAGCAATCAAGTTTGGACGCATGTACCTCGAGGTCAGCTACCTTTCTGAACACCTCGCTCAGCGATCAGGCAGAACGTTCTTTTGTTTTCTTGAGGTCAGTAGCTCCTGACAGAGAGCGCAATGGGTAGCTGGGTTCTGTAGCTTTTGAAACTGTTCCAGCTTGCTTTCTGAAAGGACGTTTGGATATAGCCGTGTGTAACGCAAAATAATTTATTCTGCGCTTTCTTACATATTACTTCTGGGCCTAGCCTGCCTCTTCTCTATCCAGTCATCTTAGGAAAGGAACAAATTAAGGATATGGTTTCTTGGGGAATAAAGCAAGTCTTTATTTTATCTCTTTCCGCCACCTTTCCTGTTTATATTTTGAAGTGGAAATAGAGTGGGGCACTGTTAAGTCTTGCTGCTTTTTTGTTCTTGTTGAAGAAGGTTCTTAGTGACTTATATCAGTTGGGAGTTTTTCCAACATTAGCATAGCAATTGGGGTGTTGCATGTTTAATTCCTCCCTTCCCCCCCAAAAAAAATCCCAACCTAACAAACCACGCAGAAGTCTGAAGAAAACACTTTTTGAGTTCACATTGTTTTTTTTTTTAATTTGTGATGTTATTCTACTGTCTTCATCAAATTCTTGTTTATGAACCAAAACTTAATTTCTAATGTAAAAAAAGCAGATACAACAGGTTCTCTAAACGTGCTTTGGGCTCTCGAAGTAGGTACAAACTGTATTCAAGATACTGTACTGCCCCGTATGCAAGTACCTCCACAACGAGGTTTTAAATATAAGATGCTGTGTATGCCTTGTGGGCCTGCTGCTGCCCAAGATGCTGCTGTCCTTGCCTGGCTGTGGCTGGAGCAACAGTGCTGGGGAATAGTCACAGCCCTGTTTTGGGAGGAAAGGAAGCAGGCTGTATTTTTCATTGCGTATTCTAGTGTGCCTTGTAGATGCTGCATAGAGGAGCACATGCTAATCTTCTTTAAAATGTTGAAAGCGCTCTTGCCTGCCTTCTCCTAAGCAACCACACATTGAATCCATTAAGTTGAGCAGATTTGCTGCATTCACTGTCTTCCCTTGCAAGGTAGTCTTTTTTTTTTTTTTTTTAGTTTGCTTTTCTTCCCACACTCTCCTGAGCTCTCTCATCCTTCTTTTCTCACTGTTTTCAGCTATTTTTGCCTTGGCAAAGTACCTTTTCATCATCTCAATGTTCTTCTCTTGTCTTCCCAGAATTTTTTGCTTTGTTTTTTTCCTCTTACAATTTTTTTTCTCTGCTCTGAATGAGTTCTGCTGATTTTATTTTGGTCAATGTCTCCCACCAGTACTCCTTTATCTCTTTTTCTTAATCTGGCTCTCAGTATTTGAAGGTAAATTGTTGGTTCTCATGACTTAACAAAATAGCGTTGTTTGAAAGTAGTTTGTAAGGATTGCTTCTTCTGATAAAGCTCATTACTACTTTTTTTTCCCTGTTTTCATGTGTATAAAAACAATCTCATTATGGGTTTGAACACCAGGAGCAAATAATGCTTATATAAATCTATATTCAAAGTATCATACAAATGGGGTGAAGTAGTTGTGTGTAAAAATGCACATTATCTCTGAAGCGTATTTCCTTCACCGTGTGAGGAGCCAGGATGATCATCAGTTGGCTTTGTAGGGGCTAGACTCACTGGTTGTGTTGGAGCTTGAATTATCTGATTTTCAAGCATGTATCCTGTAAGACTGTAAACTCGGATACATCAGGGAATGGTAAAGAGGATAGTGAAACTGACAGAGAATTCAGGTGTTTTATCTTCTGATGCTCTTTCATGAGGTTTTTAATTTAACTTCCTTTGAATTTTTTTCCTACCTCTTTATTTCTGTGAAGGGATACACTGCTGTAAGTACAGTATCAAGGGGAGATTTTTTTTTCTCAGAACCTTCAGTGATGACCTGCAAGTCTGCTTTTTCTTTCCTGCTTGCTTTTCATTTCTTCAGGGCTCTCTGTGTTGGTCTAGTTTTTTTGTGAAAGTCATAGTTGGCTGTGATGGCTCTGTGTTCAGCATTGTATGCTACTTGAAGTGTTGCCCCACCAGCTGCCAAAATTAGGACTGTTGTTAAAAATCGTGATTTACGGAGGCTTCTTGCCAGTAGTGAGGGGAAGGCATCTTGCTCTGCTTATCACTGGAGGAGGACAGAAATGTGTGGGAGTTCTGACTTTGTGGCTTGGAAAAGAAGAGGCTGAGGGTGTATGGACGTGTGTGAGGGACAGTAGCTGGTAGCTGTATGCTAGTTGTGTGCTTTTAGAAGCATCACTCAAAAACTACTTTGTGCCAAGTAGAAGGAGAATGATGAAGGACAGTATGATTAGCTACTGAGCGGTGTCAGCGCACAGCTGCTGTGGATGGCAATGCTTTGCCACCTACGTGAGTCCTCTGCACCAAAGTATTTGCAGCCAGCTTCTAGGCAAGACAGGTGTCCCATGAAATTGCTTAATAAGTTATGGGAAGTTGTAGAGAAGGGCAGAGGGTGTTGGAAGAGAAAAGGCAGAGCTAACTTGTAGAGCATGCTCTGAATTTTTCATCAGTAGCCGCTGATTATGATATGATGTAGATGAGACTTGGAAATAAAAAACAAAACAGTGGAGATGTAAATCGCCTTACTGATTATAGGATGAGATCTCCTGTCTGGACTGCCCTCTGCTTTCTATAAATTCCTTTATTGTTGTCACTTTGAACTCCCTTCTTTCCTATATAAATATTTAGTGTCTAGCTGCCAGATGACTTTCACAGCACTTCCTCAATTGGAAGCACCCCATCTTTTTTCATTCTATTTTTGAGTATAGCAATATGCATATATCCTATATATGCAATGATAGATAATCAATGTATGTGTTATAACTACATTCAGAATTTAGGAAGACATCTGACAGTTCTTTATGTTCCTTGCAGTAAAGAAAGTGTGAATTGAGGAAGGTTTTGGCTGAAGACTAAATTAACAGAGTTAGGGTGTTTAACATTTGTATCACTTTAAATATCATTCTGCGCTACTACTCTGATCATTCAGAGTGTAAGGAGAAAAAGAGATGAACTTTCTGGTGTGATTTCATGCAGCTGTGTAAAACCAGGGCATCACAATTGATGATTGAAAATTGTACATCTGGGAAGCACACTTGCAATATAGTTAGAAAGTCTATTTGTAAGTCTCTTAAAAATAAATAGATCTATTCAGTTTGAGTTGTATTTTAAAGTAATAAAGATGTTATATGGATAGAGAGCTACCCTTGTGCTCGGAGATTGTTGTTCAGGCTTTGCTACTAGTTGTCTGTTTTCATAGACTGATGCAGTGTGCTGGTCTTGTGGTGATGGTCGCAGGCTGATTGCTGTTGATCTGACAGGTCCCAGTGGAGGATTTCAGTGCCCTTGGAGAGTTTGTATGGGCCATCAGTTTCTTTTTTCAATGAGAAATTAGCTGGAAAGCTTATGCTGAAGGATGCCAGACTCCTCAGGTATGGAATGTTGAGGTTTCTTGTAATATTACAAAGACTGCTCTGAGGTAAAGCCTTTAGTGCCAGTGACTCCCAGCATTTGGTCTGCACAGCTGATGCGGACACAGACTAGCCTATTATACAGTAATTGTACAGTGTCCCAGTTGAGGAACTGCAGGAAAACTCCTGAGTATTTGGGTGTTGCTCAGTGTGTGGTGCATGGGTCAGTGCCTTGCCTTTGGACTGCCCATGGCTGCTCTGGATGACTCCTGTCCCGTCTTTCACATCTGCTTTTCCAGTTTTCCTGTTGCTTCATCCCACATATGCAACAAGGGGCATTCTTAACTGCTGTTTGACAGAGCACTTTAACCTTCCTGCTGAGCTGTGTTTCAGGCAGAACCAACAGAACAGCCCCAGGTCCCACTGGGACAAGGTGGCTGCAGGCAAGGAGAGGGCTTGGCTTATGTTGTGCTCTGTGTGACACGTACTTCTTGATGGAACTTTTTCTTAGAGCTGATTGTCCCATTAGATGGAGCTCAGAAAAGGCCAAACAGGTCCTGACTTGTTTTCTGCAAGAACACAGCTGAGAACATCCTCTTAACCATAGAGTATAAAAATCTAGTAAAGCTATTTGCTGAATAAGAAAGTGAAAATCTTGCAAGAATATATGGAGAAAATGGTCATGTAGATACTGTGATTATGAGCATAATACAAAACATCGGCAGAACATACTAAAAACATGTAATAGGTATGCTGTTTTTTTTTTTACCAGGGGTTTGTAACAATAAGTTAAGACTAAGATCTTCAGAACACCAAATAATAACAATAACTTAGGCAAAGGACAAATTTTTACCTGGAGTTTTAAGATTATAGCATGTATCTAATAGTCGTGACCCAATGTAGTCCTTTTGGGAAGGTAGTGCAGCTTCATCTCCAGTATCTACAGGTCTGGGTCAGCCTGTAGGTGAGGTTTCCTGAGCCCCTCAGTCCTTAGAAGAAAACGTGTGCTTTGACTCAGTCTGGATGAACAGAAAACTGTGCTGTTTGAGACTAGAATTTGTGTCATTTTTCTACAGTGTTGGAGCAATTTAACTTTTTCTTGCTTGGAAAAATAATAGTATCTGAAAATGTGAATGGAGTGCAGCATTTAGTTGTGTTGTATACCTGCAAGAAAATGCTGCTGTCAGAAGAATCCTAACTCAGTAATAATTGTGCAGTGTATCACAAAAGTGATATGCTAGAAATACTTCAGACTAGAAATCAGAAGTTATCCATGTAGGTGGTTAAAGCATTAAAGTGATCCAGTTTGAGTGTTATTATCACGTTGGTTGTGGCACTTCTTTCAGCTTTGTCAGAAAAGCTGACCCTGCACACTCAGTGAGCCATCTCCCCCTCTTTAGCCAGCGTCTGAAAAATACTGCTGGCTGTTTGCGGTGTTAGCTGCAAGACTGATAACTTCTTAAATAGCTCCCTGGTTGCATTATTTACAGCTGTTCCCTTATGATGCTTTAATGATAGTAAGAAGGAGCAACTAGCAGCTGATCTTAAAGAACAGGAGAAAATGTTTTTAAGATATTAAGTGAATGTCTTGCTGTGTTATTTAGTTATTTTTATATTTTGCCCATAATACATGTCCTGCAGAAATTCTTCCTCTCAGCACCACTGAAATATGTTCTTAACTATGTCTTTGTCCCCTCCAAACATAACCTTTCTCATAACAAGGATGGATAAATGCGTACACATGGTTAGAAAATAAGCACAGTGATATTTGGGGTTAATAATTTTGTCCTTAGTTTGCTTTACTAGTATTTAACCTGACAAGTAGCTATGCAAAAAAGATTCTTGAATGTTGTGGTTTTTCCTTTGAAGAGTAGCTTTCTGTCCAACTACAGGTTTTCAAATGAAGATTGGGCAGAGTAGTTGTTGGGTCTTTGTTTTTTCCTCCTCCTTATCTGCATTTTAAGATTTCTAAGTACAGGGGAGGAGGGACTGGGGCACAAAGGGGTGGGTGGGAAGAGGGAGAAAACAGCAGCAATTTGTGCTGGAGGGCAGCTGGGGCTGCCAGCATCGTCAGCCCGAGAACTGGGAGAATGAGGAGTTCCTCTTAACTTTGTTTTTTCCAAAGTGTTTTAATGAACAAATACTACAGCCTGGTAAAAGATCAAATGCCAGCTTGTGTCAATGAGACTTAGCTAAAGTTGTGTGGATGACTTAAAAATAACATTCAAATGCATAGTTACACTCCATTGTCATGCTGCTTCCCTGACTTGATAGTGGGTCATTTTTAGACTAACTTTATAATATCCTTAATGCATTTGTAATGCCTAATGCTTTCTCAAATTTCTTCAAATTTCAAAAATGTCCATATACAAACTTAAATTCAAAAATTTGAGAGCATTAAATTATTCAGAGGTATTAAGCATGAGGCTTGGCTGTATATTTATTTGGGAACAGAATATTTCAACAGGTAAAAGGCACATTCATCTCTGTATTTTATATGCTTTTTCCCCTTTTAGAGAGGCTTGGATGGTTCTGAAGCTGCTGGTTTCCACCCTCACCTCTGTAAAAGCAAGGCAGAAGTGACCACTGAAGATCTGTGCTGTCTTCAGATCATCTTTGGCTTCCCTTGGTGTTAACAGGGACAAAGCTGAACTCCTGGCAGTGTGCTGACACAAGGTGTCTGTCTGTAGGAGTTAGCCCTGTTTTGTCACTGGGTACAGGCAAGTGGTAGCAGCTGTTCTGAAAGAAGGCAGGTGTTCTTCACAATTTTTTGTACAAGTATTATTTTTTCAATCCTGACTGAAGCTCAGGGAACACTCAATTTGAAAGGATACAAGTGATATTCCTGTAGTTTCTAAAGAATGAAGAAAGAAAAGATGACATGATATTGTTAACATGAAGTAGGAAGAATGTACCCATGACTCCTGAGTAAATGAATCTTTGTCCTGATGTAAGGGAAAGTGAAAGAGTTGGTCACATTTTTATTCTAACTTGTATATATGTGTATGTATATATGGGGGGCTGTGTTGTTAAAAACAAATATATATGTACATTCTGAGCAGTAACTGCAACAGCACTGGTGCACAAGTCTACAGAATACAGCAACGCTGGCTTCTTGATATTCCCCATTACAGAAGGAGGAAGTTAGCTTCATCAGTTCAAAGTGAACAGTTTTTAGAGTGGTGATTTTATCTTCTGAATATGCATAACCTTAAACGTTCTGCTGTAATTTCTTCATGCTGTGAGCGTGGATAGGGTACTGAATAGATATAAAACTGAAAATATTAGTGTAATCTCCGAACAGGAGATTGCAAACAGCAGGTTTCTATCACTCGTTTCTTATTTAGGAAGTCACTGTCGGGTGTATCGGTATTGCTGTAACGTTGCGTGTACCAGACCTGAAAAAGTCTATATAGCTATTATGTTATTTTCCCCATGTTAAACTGCTAGAACCGCTATTTCTGCTGGTGAAAGAATGCAATGTTTGAGCTTTTTTTGGATGTCTGGGCGACCTCTGTATTCTCAGCATCTCATTCTCAGCATGTATCTTCTAGATATCTTGGAAGCCCTGAATGTGCATGAACCTGATGACCTACATGAAACCTTATGACGTGATTGCTGTGGTTATGCAAATTGGGAACCTCTTCTGCAGAAGGAACACAGAGAATTATCTGCTGCAGAGGGGTTTCCTGTTCATAAGATCAGAAAAAAAAAACAACCAAATTCACTGAAGACTGCGTGGATTTTCACACCTTTAAGAAAGTAACAAACAAATTTGCTGTTAACTTCTCAGAGACTGCGGGATGACAGTGCGGCACCTGGCTTCAGTCTCATTGTATTCACTGCCACTTCAAACTGGTTTTTGCATTCCAAAGTTTGCTTAGGAATTTCAGTTAGTCTTGAAATTCCATGTGAACTAATATTTCTAGTGTTTGTAAAGATGCAAGAAAGGTGCCCACTTTATACTTAGTTTTGTCCTGTTACAGCAATACTAAAGCACTAAGGCCATCCCTCTAATTCTTGCTGGCCGTGTAAACTGTTGGAAGAGCAGAACTTCGATCACAGAGCAGCACCACCAGAGGTCTCATGTCTGTGATCTGCTGCTGGACTCACCTGAGCATCACAAGCACGGTGTTGGGACACCGTGGGACTGTACAATTCTTTTCCCTCATTTTGAAAGCTTAGCAACACATGGAAGAAGAACTTGTTATAGGGTCATTATCATTGCTGTTCTTCTGCACTGCTCCATCTTCTTGTTCGTCGCTCATTGGTCACATGTGGCTTGCTCTGAGGTTGTGCTATCTTCCAAAGAAGCCCCTGGTATTTGAGCAGTTCTCTATGTAGAGCTATATCTTACTTTGAAAGTACATCATCTTAACGAAGCCAAGGAGCAAATTTCTCAAGCTGTGTTTAGACATGTGCTTGTTGATTTTTGTCCTGCTAACTGGTGTCTCGGCAGGACAACTTGAATTTATCACTACTGTGTGAACTGTTTAATGCATCACTTGTACGATGTCCACAGCTCAAAGCAGGGATATGTCCACATAAAATCAAGTTAAAGTTTCTAATGCATTTCACTGACTTCAAGATTGAAAGCTTACTTAGAGTGTGTTGTCTGTTTTGTTTTGCATAGTATTTTCAGGTCTTTCTTATTGGGATTGAGAAGTGGGATTGTTAATTTTAGCACTAACATTGGAAAGGCAGTCAAATTACAGAAGGATGAGAGTTTTCATATGCAAAATGTAGGATTCAAGCTGCTATAGTTCTAACATGACTAAAAGAAGCAAAAGACAGCAGAGAATAGATGAGGACACACATTGGTGATGGAGATATTTAAAGATACCTTAAAAGGAAAGTTAAAAGCATCTTTAGCTCATGTCTTATTGTTTGTGCGGAAATGGAAAGAAAAGCATTGAAGTTACTTTTTTATCAGAGTAGATTAACAGAATGAAACTGAGTCTACTTATTAATTAAAAACTGGGTATAATTTTATTGCTTATTTTGTTTTCTCCTTCATGCATGTTTTAGAAATAAATAGCTTTATTTCTTTAGCTTGTTGGGAAGCTTTCTTCCTTGATTCTTTCTGATGTTGTTCTAGATTCCTTGTGCAAACTTTAAGGTTTCTTGCTGAATTCTTGCTACCTTTAGCATTATGCTTTCCTAGAAATGCCTCTTGAGTTTAAAAACTCTGGCAGCACTTATTTGTAGAGCCCACCCCTCCAAGCTTCTCATCTTTCCTTTTCTGACAGAGAGCTGATTGCTCTCAAAAAGGAAATCCCTCCCCATTTTAGCATTAGCTGATGCTTTTTGTTGGTCTAATGTATGACCTCTATCTGAGCATCTCAGAGGAGGTAAAAAAAGGTTGTACATAGCTTTGCTTTGTTTAATAAATATTAAAAAGTAGATAAAAGGAGATGATTATGAAACCATTTGGGGCGTTGCCGAGCCTTTTTGTTTTCATTCAATTGAAGTTTTTGTAGTATGGCTTTAGAGACTTAGCGCATCTGCTTTGCGCAGGGCTTGGATGTGAGCCAGTTGTCTGACACCTGATCTCTACACAATGTAAAATTACTCAGAGTGAGCTGATAAAGTGTGTGAAACAACTGAGGAGTTAGCTGCAATGCTGCTGGCTTCCCTACCTCAACTGGTATTTTGTGGCTCCTTTCTGTTATCTGCTGCTTTTGGATTTGCTGGCGCAAATTTTCATTAATTTTTCACCTTTTATTTTTCCTTTTTGTTTTTAAGCCATACTGTTACGGCCTGTTCTTGATGTGGTTCCTGAATAGGCCAGTATTTGCCTCTGGTGCCGCAGCATATGGGATTAAACAAAAGTTGGAGTGTTGGCTCTGCATGAAGTTGGAGGGGCTGGAGCCAAGAGCCTTGAAGGAAGAGGTGCTCAGCTGTAGGACTCTTCTTTTTCTTTTCTTTTTATTTTTTTTTAGCTTGACATTTACCAAACATCTCTATAATTCACGTTCTTCTGGCTGTGAAGGCTGGCTGAGTAGGTGATAGAGACCACCATTTGAAGGATTTTTTTAATTTGGACTTGGGATACAATTTGTATGTTCTAATAAATTCTGTAAGAGCTCAGATTTCTGGATATGTAATTTAAAAATAATCAAAATAAAGAAATGATAACATTGCTATTTCTGCAGCTGTCTTTTTCTCATGGTTTAGAAGGCACTTTGGAAATAAAACTCAAATAGATTTCCATCTGTCTTATCTGGTGATATCTCTGTGATCAGTTTTGTATCTGGAGTGATAGTTGTGTTGTCAGCATCTCCTCAGGGGTGTGGTATGCTTGTGCAAAAGTATAGATTTGCTTTTAGACATGGGGAAAATGGTTCTCTTGCAAAAATCTCAAATATCAGAGATGTAAAATGGGCAAATCCTATCTCAAATTCATGAGAGAGAGGCAGAGATGGAGAAGGAAAAAAAAATCACTGAATTTAAATAATGTTGTGATGAAAATGTTATGAACGAGCGAGTCGGACCCCTCATTAATAATACTAGAAATTATTCTTACTGTGAAGTCTCATCTGATTTAAATTCTTATCATTGTGTGAAATAAATCTTAGTTATCGCTGAATAAAAGTGAAATTAAAACAATGGTGCAGAAAAGTGTTGTTGTGTAACAATTAGAGCAGCCAGGGACTTGAAGTTTGCAGCAAAGGAGCTTGCACCTTGGATTATTTTATTTTTAATATCTTGTAGAGTGTTGGTAGCAATAAGACATTAATGTAATCATCATTCTATGTGAAGATAATACGGAGGCTTGCTTATGTAATGAGTCAGCTGATCATTTTAGTCCAAGCTCTTCGAATTTTGCTTTGCCATAGTCCCAGTATTCATAATATCTATTTATATCAATGGTTTTAATTTTTAGGAGGGTTAAACAAATTCAAAACCAATACAAAGTCATGTTGGGTTATTGAGGTATGTTCTTAGTCTAAGATCAGTGGTAGGCGAAGTGAGCTTCAGCTCACACCTCTGTGTTGTCAGCTTTATCTCTGTCCAGAAAGGCATTAAGAAGCTGACAGAGCTTCCCTCAAAGCACTGAGCCCTCAGCAGTTCCATTCATACTGGAAAATAAGAAAGTACGACATCCCAAAGATGTGAGCTTTCTCCATCAAGGCTGTCCAAACCTTTCATCTTCTCCTTCCCACAGAAGTAGCTATTAGCTTCCAGTGCTGACAACACCAGTTTGTTACAAAATGTGTAATGAGGCATCCTGTTCTCATTGAACACTATTGGATCAGAACAGAAGCAGAATCAATTGGGAATGGTGACTGTGCTGGTCCTTATGAAAAGAGGCCACGTGAAGCTGGAGATACCAGGTGTGTGGATTGGATCATAGTGAAATACAGTACACATCTGCAAACTTTGATATGTCCTGTGTTGAAGGGAAGTGAAATTCATGCTCTGAATGCAGGTGGGCTCCCACTGTGCACTTGGTTATGTTAAAGAATAAGGATTCCTGGCCAGTGGGATTCTCAGAGTAGAGGAGACGTGTAGGAGGGAGGCCACCTGCCTTTTGTGGAGCAGGTTTGAGTCTGCATGTATGTGTTTTGTAGCAGTGCATGTTAGAAACGCCTGTCAGTAGTTTTGGCAGATACTTGAGAACTCGCAGGCATTTTCTTTCAGTCACAGAGGTCATGGTGCTGTGCCCTAGTTGGGGCTGGCCTCAGGTCTGGTAGTTGGCACAGTGAGTTCTGCGCCGTGCTTTCACAAGAATGCTACGTGCATAGGGCCACAGTGGGGTGCTGAGGGAAAATACAGTGGTATAGACTTCATTTTAACCTGGGTAATACAAGACAGACAACAGAGATTTCTCAGAGCTGTGCTTTCCTCAAGTATCTATTCAGCTTTAATCTTAAAGGCAGTCTCTTAATATTCAGGCTGAAACTTGGTGAAATAGCTGTTCATTTACAGTACGCTTTATATTTTAGTGCATGTAAATATTTTGTAGTGAATTTGAGCCCTGCAATAAATGTTTTTGTTTGCACCCTACCCACAACTGTGTGATCTATTTCAGCTTTTGCACTGCAGTTTAAACACAAAGATTCCGTAAAACACACTTTTACAGTAACCCTAAGATTATGGAGTCTACCTTCCTTTGTTTCTTTAGAACGATCTTTAAAATATCAGAGTGTCCAGTGCATTGTATAATTTGTATGGTGAACAGTGGTGGCATAATTTGCACTGACAATCTGTTTTAAAATATCAGCATAATTGTATAGCTAGAAATTAGGAAGTGTTAAAGATTTCTTTAGAGTCTTTATTCAGTACAACGTAGTTCTTAGTGGCGCGTTAGAATTATTGGGGTGCAGAGCAAATATGCATGTGGCCTAAACAGGGGCTACTCTGGGCTTCAGGTGCTGGGGTCTGGAAGTGGATCTGGCCAGCTCCTGCCCCAGAGAGATGCAGAGTTGTTGGAGCAGGTCCAGAGGAGGGCCACAAAAATACTCAGAGGGCTGCAGCATCTATCCTGTGAAGACAGGTTGAGGCAGCAGGGCTTGTTTACTCTGGAGAAGAGGAGGCTCCAGGAAGACCTCGCTGTGGCCTTACAGTACTTGATAGGACAAGGGAGAACAGGCTTAAGCTAAAATAGATGAGATTTAGATTAGTTATCAGGAAGATATTTTTCACTGAGAGGGTGGTGAGGCCCTGGCACAGCTGCCCATAGAGCTGTGGGTGCCCCATCCCTGAAGGTGTTCAGGGCTGGGCTGGATGGGGCTCAGGGCAGCCAGCCCACAGTAGGGGCTGGAGGTCTGGGAGGTCCTTTCCAACCCAAACCATTATATGACAAGAGAATTGAGGTCATTTGTGGAGGCCTCTCCAGTCAGTGTGTTTTGGGGAGAAGCAGTGGTGCGCACTTAGACCAGGTGCTGATCATTGCTGCCCTGCTAGTGGGGCATGTGAATGCTGAACCTAACCAGCATTACAATCTTTTTTTAATGTATACTTAAGGCAAGTATATCCAGTTTCTCTTTTCTGTTTTCAGAGAATTCAGAGACTTTGTGTCTGTAACATTTATAAAGAAATAAAAAAAAACACGTTGAAGCCTTCCCATCCTAGAATTCCCAACCCAAATAATAGAAGTTTACTTAACTTGCAAGCAACCAAACTTGATCTTAATGTTGCCCAGGATAGGTGATACCACTATTTCTATCTCTTCTAGGGTCTTAAAATGATGCTTGCATTGGTGGTGTTATTCTTTGAGGTTGTTTTAGTCCCGAACATCTTTACCATACTGTTCCTCATAGTTCATTTTTCAGCTCTTTCTTTCGGGAAGATCCCATGGAAGAAGCCACAGATGGCACAGGAGTGCCTTCCCCAGAGCTGAGCTGCTCCGTATGCTGTGGTGCTGGAGAGGCACTGGGCGGCTCTCTTATGACAATAGCATACAGCAGGTTCTGTAGTGGACGTTTCTGCTCTTTTGTTGTTAGTGTTACAGTGGTAATTAATAAATTAAAAAAAAAACAACAACAACAACAAAAAAAACAAAAAAAAAGGAGGAAATTTAACTACTACTTCTGAAAGTGATTTGAAGGAAATTTAATGCAGAGCACTAAAAAAAGGAATCTCAATGTGTGGAGTATTTTTCCTTTATGATTTTTACCCCATGTATTAAAGTACTGATTTAATACTTCATTCTTTGTGACAAAAATGATTCAAAGAGCCATATTTTTCAGGGCTTTTGAAATGGATGTTTCTGAGGGTGTCGATCAGCATTTAGGCAATTAACGGGAGAAATACTGTGTGCCATAAATGACCAAGTCCTCTTTTATTCCCCAGAAATTGAAATTTGTGCCACAGTTTGTAAGCGTTGCGATAAGAATCACCTCGTGCGTGTGTCCGCTCTGCCTGAAGAAAGGCAACACCCCTCTGCCTAAAGAAATGGTTCCTCCTGCTTTCATAAACAGTCATGTGCAGAGTTCGGCAGGGCCTGATGCCCCCGGAGCTCGTTCCTTCCCAGCCTGATTGAATCGGTCTTCACAGAAGTGCTGCGAATCTTGTGGCCTCGTTTGAAACAAAAGGGATTAGGAAAAAACTCCTTTGGTTGTAAGACTTTGGAAAGCGAGGGCAGGCAATCTCGGCTGTGAATATTTTCTGATTTTTCCAGAAATCAAGCAGAAGATTGAGCTGCTGATGTCAGTTAACTCTGAGAAGTCGTCCTCTTCAGAAAGGTACAGCCACATCTTTTGCATGAACAATTAATGGTGTAGCATTGCAAGCAGCAGCACAGGGCTTTTTTTTTTCTTTCCCACGTCAAGTTTGCTCGTGTTGTTTCTGTATTGCATGCTGGTGATTGTAATGTGTTAACTGAGCCTCTGGTTTTGGTTAAGCTTTGTGCATTTTTGCAAAGATTTATTGATTGCTTTTTTTAATGAAGTCTACTCGGCTGCAGCATGCAAATGGCAATACAGCTAGCAGGCTGCTGTTAGTGTGCTGGGGTTGCAGACCTCCTTCCTTTTCACTTCTGTGCAAACGGCGTCGTGATTTCTAAATTCATTTTAAAGATTTAGTGTTTGTGTTGTGTTACAGGAGACCATTCTCCAGTTACAGAGGGTTCTTTTGAATTCAGATTAACAGAAAATGCAACTTGATGAAGCATTTAATGTCCTGTTATGGGGAAAGGGAGTGCCCTTTGCAAAGTAGCTCAGGAATCACAAATTCCCAAATTAGTCACATTCTGTGAGATAGATGTGATCCTTGTTCAAGTCTGTGCTAGGAAATGGAGCAGTCACTGCATGCAGTAATGGTTCATGCCTGCAGGTAAGGACAAAATGACTCAGAAGTGTTTTTAAAGCAATTATTTTATCTGTCAATCAGATGATTACGATTTTAAGTAGCTGTTTCATTTTAAAGAAATATTTGAAGGCACTGAATGCACTTTAAGTTTTCTGACACAAAATAACCTCCTTGTGATTATTTTGTTGGTCTTAAATTATCCAGTTTGTTTGCTACTGTTTTGCTTGTGACTGGATTTCAAGGTAAATTTTGATGGTAGGAATTGCTTAAACCTGGAACAAAATAATATTTTCATCAAGTTATTTACAGCAGTCATTTCAGCTGTGTGCAGAGGACCATCCAGATGCTATATTTTGCCATTTTGATATTGGGTTTTAGCATTAAAAAAAAAAAAAGGTTATTAATTTTTTGTACTCAAACTGTATGGTTAGCTGAAATTTTTACATAAAGCATATTTTATTGAATGTTTCATTGTATAAAGACACAATCTTATATTGAATGCTATCTGAAGGAAGCACAGTAAAAGATAAACCTTTCAAAATGAGCAAGTACTGTGTGGCGTGCATGATTGAAGAAGGTCAAAATGAGCAGTGTGGTTTGGTTTATAAGTGTATTTCTGCTAAGGCACGTAGAAGCAAACAGAATTGCCTTTCAGTAGCTGTGGTATAACAAAATACCAGCAATGAGAAATCCAGAAAATGGTGGGGGGAGTGGGTTGTTAAGTCACCTTTCCAAAATGGAGAGATGTAAGAACAGCTTTGAGATGTATTTTGTTTGGTTATTCAAAATGACAAATCAGAAAGGAAAGAGAATATTAATGTTTATCTGTTTGCTTCCCTCTGACTGTGATGCCTACAGTTTTTAAATGCTAAGCTAATAAAATGGTGGTGATAACAGAGAGGATGATGGGGTGAAAACAGTAAAGGAAACAGGTGTTAACTTGATTTTTGGAAAGGTTTTTCTATGGAGTTGGCATTGCTGAGGGGGGATTTCAGCATATGATTACACATGAATGTATTTAGAAATGGGAATTTTATGCAGCGCCCTGAAACTGATGGGTCTCATTCTGAGCAAAACGTGCTCTTAGTTGAACGGATGGCAGTCCTAGATGAATTGGTCCCTGTAAAGTATTATTGCACATAATTAGAAATGAATGCATGTCTGAGATTAGTTTAGATACCGTTCATTAAAAAGTAAGATTTCATAACAGCACGATGAATAGTTTTGCAATAGAGATTCAAATGTGAACACTCTGTATACACACAGACTTCTCTCTTTTGAGGATTTAATTATGTGGTAGGGTTCACCTGGAGAAGGATTTGGCACATCAGCTGCACAATTTGTATGGTCAGTTATAAGTAATAAAACCCAATTTAATGTGTTATCTGAGATATTTTTTTAGAGTAACCACATTCTTTTCCTGTATCTAAAAATAGACTGAATTCTTTTTGCAAGCTGTTATGAAACAGTGCTGTCGGTCCTGTGAGCTTCCAGTTCCTTTCAGGGCTCTTTCCAAAATTACTGTGTTTTGAAGAAATAAATATAGTACCACTGAGTGTCTGAACTGTAAAGCTGTCCTCGGTGTAGTGAAATTGCAACGTGTGTTCGTAGCTCACGTGCTGAAAAATGTTTTTGACAAACACATTGAATTCACACTTGTGTATTTTTTTTGTTACCAATGTTTACCCTTCCTCATTGTGGTTGGTCTGTTTAAGAAGCTTGAGTTTCTGAAATACCAGGTGGGAGACCTGGAAGAGAGCATGGCTTGTTTCTTGTTTCCCACACCAGCAGACTGCTAGACGTGCTCGCATGGCAGGAGGGGAAGGGAGAGGAGCTGCTTTGTACCGTAGAGAAGCAGGAGGAAGGAGGGAGCCCGTCACTGGTTTGTTTGCTTTGTGTTTTTACTGCAGAGTTGAGTGTTTGTAGCTTTTCCTGCTTGCTTGGCAAGTTCAGTATGTTACCCTATCCTGGAGGGAAAAAAACAACAAAATGGGTAGGAGGAAGCTGGGCTCTAATGGGTGGTTTGGCTGTTACCGGAGCTCAGAGTATGAGGAGTCCTGCAGCATTCTCAGGATAGTTGCTTGTTGGGTTTTAAGAGGCTTTTAGGAGACATTAAGAAGAAAGTGAGATGGACCAATATGCTGAGATCCTCTGAGATGTTAAAGATAATACAGCCCTGAAAAGCAAATGAGTGCAGATCCGAGATATTTTTCTTAATGAGATTCCTCCTCCCTTTCCCCACCTACTCCTAGAGAAACTTGGACTTGGGGGTGGCGTAGCATGGGGGGTTAAGGTAGCTGTATCTTGGTATTCTGTGGGGTACAGATAGAATGAGGCAACATTTTGAATCCTAGCACTGTGAGCAGTGGGTGCCGTGCATGCCTGGCAGCAGCCTGAGCCAGGGAGCGCAGGTAGCTGGGAGCGAGGGCACGGCGGGGCTCACAGCCTGCCCTGACTTGTCACACCGACTGCGTTTGTGTGCAGAGCTGAGATCTGAAAAATACAGGGGGAAGTTTGGAGTACCCTGGGAATGTTTTTGTCCAGCGCAGTGCATACCTGGTTTATTTATTTAAGGAGCAGCGATGAACCCCAGGGGTTTTTGTGTGAAATTCCTTGCCCATGCCTTACAAATGCCATTAGCAAGCCAGCAGCAGCCAGAGCAGGGTGGTCTTGAGAAAACCCTTTAAGAAAGGAAAACTGCCTTTACTTCTGTTGTGTCAGCTATGCCCTCATCCCCTGTACAGTGTTGTTAGGCCTTTGAGCTGTACAGATTTTCATTTTTGCCTATTTAAGGGCTCTGTAGAACTTCCATTGTGTTTCTGTTCCATCTTGAAAAATGCCAGTTCTTCCACCTGGGTCACTCTTTAATGTTTGGACTGTTCCTAATGTATATAACAGTTTTCTGTGTCATGGGATAGGACAAAACACTTGGCAGGCTTCTTGTTGTTCTTTTCTAAGCTCTGATTCTGGATTCTAAATTTGTCAGTGATGCAGTTTTACCACAAGATGTTACTGCTAAAGGTTATTAGTAAGGCTGGTATGTCTGGCTGACTCTTACTGCCTTTCTGCAAAGGCTGTGTATGCATGTTGCTTTAAAATGGATTTCTGCTTCAGTGTTCTTCCACAACACTAGGAAAATAACAGAAACAAATGATGACAGCCAAGCACTCATGAGCAGTTTTAAAGTAGATAACCAGTGCTTTTATAATTCAGTTTTTGTGATTTTGAGGGGTTCTGTAAATGTCAGTAAAGGGAAAATATTTTAAATTGACAGCAGGACAGCAAAGTTCTTGTTGCACAGCTTGCAGAAGTATTTGGGGTGGGGCGGTGTAGCCAAGGTTTAAGGACAACTGTTCTTTGCTTTTATTTTTGTTTCTTTTGTGTTTTTTTTTTTAGCCTTGAGCTATGTAAACCCCTCTCTCTTTGTAATTTATCTTTGCGCAGAGAATTAAATGCATGTCTTCATGCTTTGACGTGGTTTCTTCATCAGGTCATCCCAAGAATGCTGTCGGGGAAAGTAAAGGAGGAATAAATCTCAAATAATGGTTTGGAAGAAAAAAGGTGGAGACTGAATACTGTTTGTTTCTTTTCCTAAGAAGAGATCTAATGTTAGTTGATATAAGAGGCATCGTGAATTTCTGTGATGTTGGAAGATTCCTTTGGGTGTAGGAACGTGTGTCTTTTGTTTTATTTTTAACTTAATTGTGGATGCATTGCATCTCCTAAGGCAGAAGTGTCATTTGTACTGAATTACAGAAATAAAACATGTTTATAAGTAAAAGAACAATCAGTTCACAACATCCAGTATGACCTGACATTGCTGTGTCAGATAAATGCTTTGGAATAATTACTTCATAGCAGGGCATTATAAGATAATAATGTGTTGTTATTCTTGTAACTAACACAGGTTTTTGGTTTTGCTTACGATAATAATGAACAATGTATATTAGTTCCCTGCTTCCAGTCTTCCAGCTAGTTCTGCTATTTGCTGTACTTGATCTTACAAGTAGGGAGGAAATGATCCTATCCAAATGTGGGATGGCAGCTGTTTATCCATGGCGGCATTTCCTTCACTGGAGGATGACAGTGTGCCTGTAGAGCCAGACTTAATTTTAGGGGACTAATATTGGCCAAAACAAATCCTACCATTTGTGTATTTTTCGTATCAAAGGCTTCACATGCTCACTGTTTTCATGTGACAGACTTTTAAGGGAAGTATGAAAGGAATGTGCAGGCATGGAATGCTGCAGTTTGTCATTGTGCATGTGTAGAAAAAACAACCAGTAACATGTGTAGAAGCAGCCTTTTTCTTTCACAGTGATACTCTGAACTTTCTTTTTTATGGGCAGGTAGTGCCCATATCAGCTCATCAGTAGGTTTTGAAAAAGTTCAGAATTGGAAATGTATTTTATTTTTGCATGTTGGACTTTGTTTGTTCCTGTCTCTGTATGGAATTTCTGCCCTATGTAAGAAAATCATGTGTTGGTATTTGGTCACAGGTGAAAAGTATTGTTAGTATTCCTGTTATTCAGGTTATCTCCTGTGTATGACTTGATCTTTATTTGTTTATTTTTGATCTGTAAGAAATTCTCATCATACAGTTATCAGTGAGATATTTATTACAGGAAAGTTTTTAAAATACCTTCTGAAAACAACGTTGGTTGTTGGCACTGATGAGAGATGGCATTCAGATGAGAGATCTCTGGGAAAGGGAGAGACAGATGGTGCTGGGTGGTTGCATGAGATTTTCCTGTGTGAGAATTGTCCTTTGCTAGAAACAAATTCAAGCAATCCAGTCATGATTATAACACAATAAATGGCTAAAAAAAGCATGTAAAAAATTGGAAATAGATGTTTTGAACAATATACTTTCCCTTTCCAAGGTAAATGAATGTATCAAATTCTACTTCAGGGTAAAAAATCAAATAAAAAGTAATCTATAGCTTTAAGCAAAGCCTCTCCTATTACAAATTTGGTCTAGTTTTATGACTGGAAACTTTTTTGCCTATCACTGTCTTAATCATGTCTTCATTAAAATATCCACTCTGGGCCCACGGACAGGTTTTATGGGTACAATGTCTGATAGATTGTACAGAACAGAATGTACCTATGTCTGATTACTGCTTTTCTGTTGTCAGTGCACTGTTACAGAGTAGGTTAACTTGAGATTTCTGCATGTTCTTGTTCTGTATTTGCAAATGAATAATAAAATGTTTAGATGTTATATAATTTTGTAAATTTACTATGATGATATTTTTGCATTTTCATTGGTACTGCAATTGAGGTACTGAGCAACAAGTTAAGCAACTTTATATTATTTAAGCATTCCATTTTCTTGTGTATTTTGTGTATTATCAGGGTAATTGTGGCTTCTTTCAGAATATGCGTTCCTTTGAATGTTGCCATTCAGAGGATATCTGCCTGTCTTACTGTTTGGTTGAAGAATACCTTTTTTTGTCCAGAGGTTTTGTGGCGAGGTCTGTCACTAGAAGCCCTTAGAAATTCTATGCTCTTTAGCTTCTCTCCCAGATGATTCTGTATTTTCTTCAAGACTCACTCTTAGGCATGGGTAAGCTATTTGACAAAATCCAAACTGTCAGTGTTGACCTAAAAAAAAACACCCATATGTGAAAGTCATTTCATCTAGGGCACCTAGCAGAAGCATGCTGCTGATAGTGACTGGATGGATGGTGTGTTATTTCTCTTTCCTTTGCTTCTGTTTTCCTCTCTTTGTTCTTTAAAACTCCAATTGGAAACAAACACATGCAGCTCCAAGTTCTGCCTATTGCATATGTTACAAAGGAGCCAGTTCTCTACTGAGTTTCTTGACACAGTGGCTTTAGTCCATCAGCCTGGTTGATTGCCTCGCATCGTGACTGGACAGTGCCCCAGGGCAGGACCACATCCCAAGCAGATGTTCTGTTTGGATGCAACTTTGGCCGTTGTTTATCAGGCTGTTCTAATAAATGTGTTCAAACTGTAGCTTTATCTTGATGTCTTCCAAAGCAACAAATTGCTATTATGTATGTTTTGTACTGTAAATCATTCATACATTTACTAAACAATCATATTTCTTCTCTTGAAAGCTCATGAATGTGCGTACTTCAACATTTTGCTAGTGAATCTTGAAGACTTTTCCTCCAAAAAAAACCTTGGGCAGCACAATTCCATGGAAAGAGGGAAGAAGTTTTTAGAGCTCCTCCTTTGGCAAAATGTCATTGGAGTAATGTGAAACATTTTTTAAGTTCAGTGCTTTGTTTGTCGTGAAGTAACTTCTTAGGCCCAAACAAAGCCTACTGGCATGTTTTCACAGCCTTCCAACAAAGGCAGCAACCTCTTATTACTTCTGCTCCACAGTAGTACTGTACATGGGAATAGCTTGTATTTTTGGGGGGTCAAAGAAGGCCATAGTAGTGTGGAAACTATTCTTAAGCTGCATGTTTTTTTTCTGTGTTGTCAAAGCTAAAATACTAGAAGAAGTTTTGGCAGAAACAGAAACATTTTTGTCATTAATAATACTATAAAAACACAATGTAATTTTATTTTGTAACCATTACTGCAGGTAGTGTATCAAAATATACAACAGTGAATTTTTTGTTGGAATGGAAAGAGACTCAGAAATGCATGAGGTTTCTGGTGGACAGCCATTTTGGTATTTTCTATCCAACATCAAGGCCTCAGATTCACAGAATCACAGGGGTTGGAAGGGACTTCAAGAGATCACCAAGTCCAACCCCCGGCTAAAGCAGGTACCCTACAATAGGTTGCACAGGTAGGCATCCAGCTGAGTCTTGAATATCTACTTAGAAGGAGACTCCATAACCTCTCTGGGAAACCTGTTCCAGTGCTCCATCACCCTTACGGTATAAAAGTTCTTCTGCATGTTTGTATGGAATTTGCTATATTCAAGATTTAGACCATTGCCCTTTGTCCTGTTGTTACACATCACTGAGAAGAGCCTGGCCTCATACATTTGTCTTCTACCTCCCTTTAGATACATAAACATTTATCATATCCTCACTCAGTCTTCTTTTCCCCATGCTGAACAGACCCAGGTTACCCAACCTTTCCTCATAAGGAGATGCTCCAGACTTTTAAGCATCTTTCTGGCTCTCTGCTGAGCTCCTTCTGGGAGATCCCTGTCTTTTTTGAACTGGAGAGTCCAGAGCTGGACACAGTAGTCAAAATGTGGCCTTACTAGGGCAGAGTAGAGTAGTAGTAGGAGGAGGATGCCTCCTTTTGACCTATTGTCCATACCCTTTTTTTATGTTCCTCAGGAAGCCATTAGCCTTCTTGGCCACAAGGGCACATTGCTGGCTGCCAGGACCCCCAGGTCTTTTTCCACAGAGCCTATTTCCAGTGGATCATTCCCTGACTTTTACTGATGCATGCAGTTATTCCTTCCTGGGTGCAAGACTCTACGCTTGCGGTTGTTAGACCTCATCAGGTTCCTCCTTGCCCAGCTCTCCAGTCTGTTGAGGTCTTGTTGAATTGGTAGCACAGCCTTCTGGTGTGTCAGCAAATCCTCCCAGCTTTGTGTCATCAGCATTTGTATTATCTCATTGTCTCTCTTCTCCAGCTGCTATGGCTACTGTTCAGAAGCATTCAGTTCCTGCCATGCCCACATACCAAATGAACATATCAATCTCTATTTATTCCATTATAAACTATAATGGAAGATGTTTGGAATTACCCCTATTCTATATGAATCCTCCTATAAAAGGATTGCCTTTCCCACAGGAGAGCATGTATGTGTTCTTCTCAGAGTGGTACTTTTTCATCTTTGGTTGGACAAATTTAAGCCATTCTGTGATGGATTCCTGAACTAGAATCAGGAATTTCCACTGCTGTTTGGTGACTTAGCTCTGAGAGATCTCCACTTCTGAGAACACTGAAATACTACTTTTGACCAAGACTTTCCTAAGAGATAGGGAAGAGTTGAATAAGCACAGTGATTATGAGATAGAACTTTATCAATTAAAACATTGAGTTCTAAAATAAATAAGAATCTGAAGCCTTTGTATACTTGGTTTGAAGTCTTACTTGGCTGCTTTCCAGGTAATTAATATTTCACAATGTTAATCTAGAAAGCCAAAAAAAAAAAGGTGATATTCCTCAGAATGCTTGTATTTCACAGTGGAAGAACACCTGCAAACAAGTTGTTGGTACACAAGAAAATAAGTACTTTAATAAAGTTTATTTAATAAACTTACTTTATTACAAGTATGTTTGAAAGGGGGGATCTGGGTGGATTTCTGAGGCTATTAATTTGCGTAGTCTCTTCTTCTGACATTGTAGATACAGTGTGTGTGATTTTTCATACAGAATACTTGAAATTAAGGATGTCATTATTCCTTATGGAATGATGTTCACAAGTTTCTCTAAGGCATACCTTTTAAATATGTTCCTGAAATTTAATTTACATCTACTATGTCTTATCTTTTTGCTTTATTTGTGTTACTCTTCCATTATAATGGTATGCATTTGAGTCCTGACTTTGTAAGAAATCATAGGAAAGATGCAGTCACAATTACTTTTGAACATGTTTAGCACCCAGGAATTTCAAGGGCTTTGAAAAGCTTCAATTGAATGTCCTCTGTATCTGAGTAGCATCTGAGAATGCTAATATTTTTTCTGCTATCATTTAAATACTGAATTGTTAACAAAGTGTCAAAATGACAGACTTATACTCTTCACCTTCAAATTGTTACTGATAGCTTTGCTAATAAATTTTTTTCCTTTAGGCACGTCAGTTGTTAGAAGTATCCAAATCTGGAGGGCTTTGAGTCCCATGGGCATACCTCCCGTCCCAGCTAAATAGCTAAATGCAAGACTGCTGCAGCTTTGTGTCCCCAGAGCCAGCCCCTTAGAGACTGAACACTTATTCCCTGTAGGTGTGTGTGCACGCTCATACATGCATACACATAAAATGCATCCATAGCTGGCCACATGGACTAGCAGAGACTCAGAACATAGCTTTTGGTGGCACTGACACAAAGATACATGGAGTGCTCAAAACAGGATCTGCATGGCCAACTCAGTCCTTCTCCTGTTTTCCAGCTGCTGAGGTCTGATGTTGACCCATAGAACCTCTAAGGTTTATTCTTGTTCTGGTTGTTGGTGCTTGGACCTTTTATCTACCTGCTGGCTAGTTAGGATTAAATTCACTGAGTTCCAACATTCAAAACATAAAGTATATCCACAAAGAACATAAAAATAGAGTTTAATGACATTGTAGGATTGACTGTCATGATTAAGGGCAAGGCTGTCAGACAAGTGTTCTGAGCCATCTGCACTGGACCTGCCCCTTTCATCCTCTTCTTTCCTCACTCTTTTCTATGCTTGTTGCTCCTTTATCCCTGTCTTTCTCCACCTCTAGTACCTTTTCCTAAATATTTTGTGATGTCTTGCATATTTCCACAGTCCTCTGGCAAGTTTTACCCAATCCCAAAGTATTATTCCTTCCCACATCCTATAAATCTTGTATTCCTAAGGCAATAAGCTTTAACATTCCAGGTGCTCTTGGGGAGAGAGCTTCCTCCTCGTTCATCTTGGTGGATTTTTCACTGGGAGACAATGGTGTAATTGATGGTCTTGGGAGGAGCTGATTCAGGAGCTTCCTTTTCACAGATTAGGTTGCTGGGATTTCTCTACCCATTGTTTTTCTGCTGATTCTTGCTGGCCCTGTTTTTACAGTGATTGCCCTTTAATCAGATAATCTAACACCAGTCTTCCAGTCGTACCTGTCAGAACTGGACTTGAGCCTGTTTGGATTTTTGACAGTCTGGCACTGACATCCAAAAGATTACAATCAGGTGAGGGTGCAAAATCATCAATTCCTTTACCAACATTTCTCTGTTTTATTTAATTTTGAGTTGGAGAGTTTTGTCTACTTAACTGTATTTTATAGACTTGTGTGTCTGGAAGGGAAAACAAGTGTCTTCTTACAAAGTGCATAACATATATCTATGCTTCGGACTTACACCTGCTGGAGTAGTTAGGTTCATTTGTCTAATGAAGGCAATGCTCAGTAACGACCATAAATGAGTAGTGCTACTTACTCCTCCAAACTTGTCCTGTGTACTTGTTGCAAAACCCATGTGAGGTAAGGTAGCATAACAAACAATATGGTAAGTAAGGAGTTCTGGAACATAACCCAGCTCAGACTGGGCATCCTGCCTCTGCTCATTCTGGTCCAGAATAGAAAAGAGCTGTCTGATGATGGCAATTAAAATAAATTTTTTGTATTAGTTAAAAAACAACATGTGCACATGTGCGAAAGCAAAAACAACCAACCCCAAAGCAGTCATATATCCTTGCTTAGAGGAGAAGTGGCATCTTTAAAGTGGACAGGAAGGCTATCATTAATTTGACCTGCAAGTACCAAGAGATTGCTCAATTCTGTTACAAGGTAGCTGTGCAGGCAGAAAAGCAGCCCACAACACTGGTTAGCCAATATTTGCCTATCTGACATCTGTATTTGGAAAACCAGGCAAGTAATGTTTCTAATGTAAGAGCCCAAGAGCTAACTAATGCTTGAGGCTTTGCCAAGTTGCTTCTCTCAGGAGAAAAATAGATTGTGATTTGAGGGTTGTGAGATTTTTGTGCTTGTGTGTGTGTGCAGCCCTGTTTATTTATAAAGAATGTAAACAGAGCTCTGTTTGCAGGAGTGGAGCAGAAACACTGTGCAACAGGCCGCTGTTTTGCTGATGTTTTCAAGTCTGCCTGTCTAGCTAGTACTGTGCTCAGGGAAAAAAGAAGAAAAAAGGAGAGAATGAGAAAAAACACCCAACTCTCCTTCCTGAGATCACAGACACACTGTTTTTTTTTACTGTTTCGTTTCTGCCTACTACATTGAGGCATCTGTACCTGCAAGTAATTTTTCCCAATTCCTTCAACTTTGTCATTGATATTTGTGAAATTCTTTAATCCACGCACCTTAAACTCCAACAGGATTTGATGCGTTCATGTGTTGAACAGTCCTTTTCTCTACTTATTTATCTTGTTTATTTGCAACTGTTGTATGAAAGAGCTGATACGACTTTTTTTCCTTGGACCGGAGGTGTTCAGCCCAGCAATTGGTCTTGATGGCAGCCAGTGCACAACTACTGGGAGCTCAGCATGATCACAGACATTAATTTTTAGGATAACAGTGCCATAGTTGAAAGACAATTTCAGAAGCAGTTTCTGTGAAGCCTGCAGTACCTCTCTTTGCGTGCTGCTCTCCATTCCATCCTAGGTTACAGTGGCTGGCAGCTGAGGACTTCTGCCCTTTGCTGAAAATAGCTCTGCTTGGGGCTTCCTTGCAGACAGGTGTGAGCTGCTTTGGGTTCCATCTTCCCAGGCATCTGCCAGCTCTTTCCTGGCCTGCTCTGGAGCAAGATTCTTTAGATCTACTCCGCTCTGCATTTTTGTTTTCCTTCCAGCTTGTTGCTTTTTTCTCACAGGCAGGCTGGCCATGGTTATCGCATGGTACTGGTCACTCTGCTCTGCTGGCCCAAGCTGCTGTGAAGTCAGCAGAGTGACTGCTGTGCAGGCCTGTTTCCTTCTGGAACTCCTGAAATCTGCTGTGGTGCAATTAGCTTCCTGGCTCCCCTAAATTCTCTAAGATGTAGTTATTCTGTCTACAGCTAGCAGTTTGTGTACTGTTACCTGTGAGAAGAAATCTGAGAGTCATTTCTAGTGTGGCTTTATCCCAGAGCTTTCCCTTCACCCTGCCCTAGGCTTCGTTTTGTTGTCCCTTCTATGTGTTTAGATACCATCTGCTCACAGTCTTTTGCAAGTGCTTTTCTTTATTATCCCCTGCATTTGATTTGTCACTATTTTTTGTTTTGAGATTTGTTTTGGTGTAGTGGTGCATTGACAGGAAGATAGATTGTGCAAAGAGAAAGCTATAGACATGAAAATATGGTGGTATTTAGTGTACTTCTGTATATCTGTATTTTTGACAAAGGTTTTGTAATAATCCAGGTATCAAAGAATAATTATGGTTGGAAAAGGCCACTAAGGTCACCTAGTCCAGCCATCAATTCCACCACCTCCCTGGGCAGCCTGTGCCACCACCTCACCGCTCTTTCAGAGAAGAAATTGTTCCTAGTACCCAACCTGAACCTCCCCTGCTGCAGTAGCTAGCTCTCTTAGTTTACAATAGCTTGCAATAGCTAGAGTTCACAAGTAGAACAGTAGCATTTATTCTGATGTAGGAAAAAAAAATTGCCCAAGTATGTATGGAAGAACAAAGTGTTAGAGGCTTAGAAAATATTTAACATTGATAGAACATCAGCAGTCTCCTGTTTATATTTACTTTAGCAAGAATTTTTACATAGTCAATCGTAATATCCTGACAGACAAACTGTTGAAGTATGGGCTTGATAAGTGGGCAGTGAAATGGATTTAAACTGAACTTTTGGGATGAAAGGGTTGAGGGCTGTGACCAGTGGCGCTGTGTACAGCTGGAGGCCTGTCACAGCTGGGGCACTTCAGTGGCACTAGGGTTTAACGTCAAGGAAGGTCCCAAGTCCTGCACCTGAGTGGGAATTGCCCCAGGCACCAGGCTGGGCGCCCACCATCTGGTGAGCTGCAGAAAAGGACCTAGAAAACAGCAAGTTGAACATGAGCCAGGAATGCATGAGGCAGAGCTGCCAGAAGGTTGAGAGAGGGAATCCTTGCCTCTCTTGGTGAGAGTCCTTGCCCAGTCTTGGTGAGACATGTAGCAGTGCTGTGTTCAGGACCAGACTCTGCAGAACGAGAGATGGAGGCATACTGGGCAGGTCTGGTGGAGGACGGCTGAAATAGATGGTGAAGCACTGGGAATATCTGGTGTAAGAGGAGAGGCTGGGGGAGCTGGGGTTGTTCAGGCTGGGGAAGAGCAGTTTCAGGAAGGATTGGTGTGTAGGAATTGATACCTCTGACTGATCTCAGTGGTGCCCGCCTATGGGAGGTGGGATCATGGTACTCAGTGAGGGAACTTTTTGGTTGCTGTTGATCATCTGTCCTGGGTATTTCAGAGCGATACATTACTATTGCATCTTAATTTCTGATGCTCTGAGTTATTCATAGTTAATTATGCTTTCCATGTATTAAATGTTCAGCTAATTCTAAATAAGATTTTATTTTTTCTTTCTTTTTTTGCTTTGTGGTAAATTCATATCCCTAATTGTTACAGAGAAAGCTTTTTACTGAATTATATTAACAATGTAATAATTTAACTCCTCCAAGATGTGACTGATCTGCCTGTCATAAACCAAGTGATACAGAAATTTTTCTGTTCTTGGGCAATCTCATCTTAATTCACCAATAACAAATGTGTTTAAACATCATTTTGGTTTCTGTGGAAGCTGTTGTGAGGCAATCACTGGGCAAAGTATTACTGTTTCTCCATAATAAGTGCCTGGAAAACTATTTTTGCCTATGACTTTTGTATTTTAGGCTGCTACCAGCTCATTCTAAGTAATCAAATGTAAACTGCAAATACTCAAAATTGCAAAATGTATGCAACACTACTCGTTGAGTACACTTAGGGACAGAATTTGGCAATTATATTTTTTGATAGAAAAGGAATATATAGTTGATTGAAGTGTTTTATCCTGAAGTGAAATGATAGCAACTGTATTTTAATGTGAACAAAAATGGCTAAAAACTGCTAATTCTGATTGTAATACAGTTAAATGTCAGCATGGATAATGATGCACAGGGATTTTCAAGGATTGTACAATACATTGTGCTGCATTTGTGTTAGATAGGCCCATTGTGATAATTAGCGGATGCAAACATGAGTGATTTACATTGTGCGTATTGAAAGCACTGAATATTATCAACTGGAGCATTGTCTCCTTCCTTTTAGCCCCACCTGCGTCTGTTTTGTTCCTTGTGTCAGTTGGTGAAAAAGACCATGGACTGTTGGGCATCAAGTTGTGATGCAATGACATAGCCTTTCAAGTAGTGCTGATAATCTGCTCTAAGATCTGAACAATGAAGAATCAGGAGGCAATTGAGAAAGAAAATAGTTCTTGCTAAGTGAAAGAGTAAAAGTGATTTTTTTTTTTTGGAAGCAAGATTATATAGTACTCGTAGGGGAAAATATTGGCATGAATTTCATATTCATTTTGCTGGTCTGCAGAGTTCAAGCGCACAAAACTGCTTCTGTGATTGCACGAAGTATTTCTTATTTTCACTGTAACAGCATTTATGTTGTTTAAAGAGAGTTTGAGCTGGTGAACTAAGAATTATGTTCTATATAATCCCTGTGCTCTGATCTTTTTTAAAGCTGCGTGTAAATGAGTGCCTGGTTTGATGAGAGGCTTGACAGTGGAGGGAGGAAGGTATTGCTGTTATCTGGTGGTTTTTTTTCAAGTAATGTAGTTCTTTTTTAATCATGTCTTCTTGAGATAGGAATCAAAGTTTTGTAATATAAAATATAAGTGGAGTTTGAAAATATTGAAGTTTCTTTCTGGGTAATTTTGGCATATCTATTACTGATGTTAGCATTCAGTGATATAATTTTATTGTAATACAAAAGTCTGCTTTCAATTACAATTTTGTTTTTCTGCATGCAATGGAAATCTGTCAAAACACAGAACTGAGTTTCTTGGGCCAGACTGCAGTTCTTTGATTGCTGTTGTGTAGAGTTGTGTCATCATAGTATCAGAGGAGATGATGTGTTCTGGGTGAATCACTGACTGGATGTTAAGATGAAAATTTAAGAGTTTGTAAGTTTTCTCATTTTTATTCAATATGTTAATTTCACTTCAGAACGCAAATCTTAAGGGAAGAGGCAATTTCTGTAAGTTACAAAATGTACTGTTCATGTTAAACTTAAGGGGCAGAAAATATTAGTTTTATTGCCTTCATGCCAGTTAAGTTTGGTGGCTATGTTTAGGTATTGATAATTACTGCTCTGGTGATGCTGACATGACTGGTTTGTTTTTTGTAAAATCAATTAACTATACCCTGTTTTGCTTCAGGCATATTGCATGTTCCTTAGGGTTTCTTGCTTTTATTTTTTTACTTATTTATTTCACATTTTTGGCAGTTGTACATTTTTATATCAGCATACTTCAGAGCAGGGCTAACTCGTGTTGAACTGGAATCTCTAAACTCGTAATTAAGATGGTGGTGCTGTTATGTAATCAGGTTCAGTAAGGATATAAGCACAAAAGGGAAATGTTTTATTCACAAGAGATGCTAGCCTCTCTTTTGTTGTTTGATTGTCATTTGTTTGCTTAAAAGTTTCCCTTTAAGTGACTTGGTTCCTTAAAGATGGGGGTTCTCATTGTGAAAGATGCATGTTTATATTTCTTCCAAATGAAGGTGACTGGTGAAAGTCAGGGGGTATGTACTCCTAGGAGGATTTTTTTTTTTCCAGTGTTTGCATTTTTAGAAGGAATGAAACCTCAATTTTAAGAAATGATGTTTAATGGCTTCCAGTAAAGCATAATAGCACATGTACATGCAGTATCCCAAAACATTCAGTCTGTATAGCAATAGCTAAATGTAACATTTAACTTATTAAGTATTCCTTTGCCTTTTTAATTAACAGGAGACACTGCATTTAATAATTCAGCTGGAGTTCTCTTGCACTTGTATGAAGTTAATCTTAACACTTCAGTGCTCTTTTGTAAATGTTCCCACTGTTGTTACAAGTGCAGTTTGCAAACGTTTAAGCTAAAGAAAATAGCAGTGGACTGAGGCTGGTAAAGCTCTGATTTCAGTAAGCTGTGTCAGTTTGTACCTACACTGACTGAAATACTCATCTTCACCTCACACTCCTTTTTCTGTCTTATTTTACTTGTGCCGACGATTATAACATTCTTGCCTTAGGAAAGCTTGATGCACCTCCCTCTAGGGCTCATCAGTGCTGTATTTGAATTGTCCTCAGGGTTTTCAGCAGCACAGCAGAAGTCATTACTTTGTCTCAGGATCTGATTGTGCGGTGTCCCACAGCACAATGATCCCAGCTTATGGTAGGCAAAATGAAAGGGGCTCACGTTCGATTATCAAACCCTTCTACATTCACACTGCTTTCACTTCAAGGACATTTTGTTAATTCTTCAGACCAGTGTCATTTTTGTATCTCCACATCTTGTGTGAGGTTGTGGATCGTGGAGGCAGGGAGGTTTCACAGTGGTCATTCTGTACTGGTTTTAATGTACTCCGGTATGCTTGTACTGTCTTGGAATTGTTGGATGTCACAACAGGACATGGGAGTTACGAGCCTTTGGCAGGTGCTTGCACAGTGCTGTGGGGAACAGCTGCCTTTAGCCAGCAAGGCAACGGTGCTGCTGTGTTGGGAGTTAGTCTTCAGTCCCCCCCAATGAAGGAAGGTGAATCCTGGGTGTGGTAAAGGTTGTCCACATCTCTTTGCTTTGCTGCAGGAGGATTAATTTCTGGCACAGAAACAAATATCAAGAGAGCCAGTGATATGTTAAGCTGTCCCAGCTGTCTCCTAGGTGGATATATCCCGGATTTCCAGTTGGCACCGTCTGTAGCAGGATTCTGGTGCTGATGTCAGGACAAGTTTGCCCAGATTACTTATGCTTCTACTGAACCGCAGGGGGGTATAGAAGTTTTGCAGAGAAAGGCTGACCTCAGCCTAGCAGTTTGGCAACTGCAAGGTGTGATTGTGCCCCACCACTGTATTTCGGCCTTGCACCAGCTGTCCTGTCCCCCTCTACACAAGTTTGCCACCAGTTTACTGAGACATCAGGAAATGCCAGAGCCGGCATGATGGGGCATGGTGGGAGGGAGGAGAGAAGGTGTGTGAAGGCAGTATTTGCATATTCATTGAGATATTGAGGTTTTTTTCCTCTCTCTCTCTCTCCCCCTCTCTCCTTTTTTTTTTTTTTTTTTTTTTTTTTTTAAGCAATAGTAATAACATTAATGCTTAGACCTTAAAAATTATCCCAGGGTTTACTTGCATTTGTTCCAAGTTGTTTTGTGGATTTTTATTTTAATTGTAATCCTCACTATTGCTGTAATGGCAGTTTGCAAACTTTAACACATTAACTAAAAGAAAATGTTGCGTTTCAACTCCTGAATTCAGCAGCAGTTCTGGACAAAAAAGTGTGTTTTTCTAGATGAATGCTCATCTATTTTGCCCAGTGGAGTTTATGGATCACACCACATACCTGAATTTTGTAGCCCAATCCTAGTAAGGTTTGTGACTCTAATTTTCCAGTACCTTTTCCATAGGGAAACATTTCTTTTGTTTTATTGGATGATTATGTACCGAGGTTTTCAGACTGCCGTAATGCTTAGATATTTGGGGTTTAATATATATTAAAATGAAACAAGAATAGTAAGGAAAAGTCATCAACTATTCTTGGTTATATGGTTCCCATTCAATAATTGCAAAGTCAGCTGCTGCTTGAGGGTTGAGGTGGAAGAGCTGAGCTGCAAAGCACAGGCTTGTTTGCACTTGCAGAGCCTTATCGCCCAGCTCCTTTCAGTTTGAGGGGATGAAGGTTAACACTTGTTTTCTTTTTTGCTGGATCCTGAATGTCTTCTAAAATGTTCAGGAGAAGAAATGGTGTTCCTATCACCTCTTTTCAAAAATGATGAGCATAGCAGGTTATCCTAGCCTTGTAATAGTTTATTTTTTTTCAGTCTCTCTCCATCATTAGTTAATCCAGTATCATTCTTATCTTCTATCTCACACATCAATGGCAGCTGTTGATCTGTGTGGTGTAACGCATTTAACTTGCTGTCTCAAGAGTTCTTCTGAACAGCGGTGGAACTGTAAAGCTTTGCTGAAACATTCTTGTTCTTTTTGACAGAGGTTTGAGAATGAAGGCACAGAAAAAGGAGAAGGCACAAAAGTGCAATCCGTTTAGCACAGATTTGGGGAACTGTCATTATAATCCTCCAAAGTAGGGACTTCATTGTTGAAAGGGGAAGTGGAGGAGGAAGGGTTAACAACATCTATGGTCCCCTGGCTGTGGAATTCCAATAAGATTTTCATTAGTGGTTTAATTTAGCTATAGACATAACTAATGTAGTGTTTTCACCTTTGAACTTGGCATATATGGCACATCTTCTCTGATACATTGCCCATGTGTTTCTAAAAATGAAAACACTGAGACAAGGCACTGGCAGTCCTATTAGAATGCATGTCAAGTAGCAATGTGCTCGCAGTGTAACATCCTCCTTAGTTTGTCATGAATGGCAACAAATAGTTATTTGTGAAATGAGAAAATGTCTTTTTATCTGTAATCAAGATTAAAGCTTTTCGACAAATCTTAACTACTAGCCCAGTCCAGCAATAACATTGAAAATAACCTTTTTTAAAAAATGTTTTCTGAATTTAAAGGAAAAAAAAAAAAAAGCCCTAGGAAACAATCTTGGGAGTGTGTTTGCCCAGTTCAGTGTACATCAGCTGGGTACCAAGAGATCTAAATGCCATCAAAGACATGTTTGAAAAATGAAAACATACCTTATAGATGAAAACAAATGTTTTAAGTTCACTGTGCCCAAAATCTGGTATGTTTTTGTTACAGCAAAGGTGTTTAAGCTTTGAAGTTAGAACAGAACTAGATCATGTTGTTAGGAAAGTCATCTGATCTAAGGCATGGTAGGCCCAGTCGTCAGTGTTGATAGGCCTGCTGGGGTGCAGGAAAATGATATTTGTAATTCAGCAGGCCGTTGACAAGGTGAGTTACTGGGATGGGAGTGGCATTTGCTCTGTCTGGATTGTTTTAAAACATCTAGGGATCTGAGAAAGTAAGGTTCACGTATTGGTAATAAAAATGTTGCATGATTCACTTCCTTTCTGAGAAGAAAAAGGCAACAACTGGCAAAGGAACCCTGTTTGTACAGTGCAACATAGGAGCTTTTTACCTGTGGCAGATTGTTCCAGCTCAAAATTGAGATAATTCTCTTCTTTATAAAATTTTCACTCATGGGTTGTCAACACTGTTAAAATCTACGCTTGTTCAGAAATGCTTTGTTTCTTCCTTATGATAATTTACAATATGGAATGTCAAGTTAATCAGGTCAGTGTTCTGTAGTTAAGATGATCTGAAGCCTACATAGAACACTAATAGTTTTCTAAGACAAGGCCACCTGTACTGCACAGACTGAGAGTATGGGAAAATGCTGGTGTGTGTGTGATTCAGTGTAACTGCAGGAAGAATGTCAAGGGCCGCTCACTTGCATTTATTGTAACATCAGAATTTTGTTCCTTCTGAGAGATCAGCAATGAGCCTAATGAACTACATGTATTTAGTCTTCAAGCATTTGTGCTGTGTATGTTACTGCATAATTTTTGAGGTGTGGTATAAAGTTCAGTGGAAGAGATCCTTCCTACTGAAAATACAGTTTTACAGATGGCTTAAGTCCATGTTTAAGATCTCATTTTACTGCCAACACTTCTGTGCTGGCACTGGTATGCTTGATGCATTCAGTTTGATCAGCCTGAAACCCCTTTCAGGGAGCAGCAGAGGCAGGTTTCCACTGAGTTAGGGCTTATATGGTGGCCTAGGTATGAATGCTGACAGAAGTGGAAATGTGTTGGACATGAGCAGAAGGACAGTCTCTCTCTGTGGAAGCAGACTGAAGCCCAGATTCACCCTCAGTCCCAGGGGGGAAAGAGGCAGGAGATGAGCTCCCTGCCACCAAAATAAGGAAAGAAGAAAGGTGATGACTTATTCCTTCTGCTGCTGCAAATATTCATCTGTTCTCTTCCTTGTCTTGCCTCAGCAGTGTTGCTTGTGGGTTTCTTTTGCACACTAATTTTAAATTTCGACCAGCTTGATTTACCTTAGGAATTTTTTTTCCCTGAATTTTTCTTCCCTTTAGCAGAAAGAGAGGTTGCAGTTGGAAGCGGGGGGGGGGGGGGAAGCAGGGTAGGTAGTATGGCTTCCTGCAGTTGTAAGCTTAGCACTGATCATACTGACTTGCTCTGAGTTGCAAAATGGAAGGGTTACTGAAAAAAAATAATAAGGAAAACTCTAAGAGAGAGATACTGTGTGCATGACAGTGTAACTAATATAAAATGAAGCTCATGGAGGAAAAATGTTTACATTTATTGGTGGTGTACAGTGTCATTAGTGTCAGTGTTGGAGAGGTACTAGCTCTATGAAAGTCACAGCTCAGTCTTGTAATAGGACCATAAGCAGAAAGTTAGGGAAAAGAATAGTGACCAGCGTATCAATATCTAGCATCCCATATATAAAATATTTCACTCAGTGCTGTGTTTACCATCTGAGAAACATTATAATAGGGAAAGGATTGAGAAAAGTGATATGGTTGTTGGGGGGTGTGAAACAACTTCTGTACATGGAATGGCAAAGTAGACTAGGATTGTCACACTGGCATGAGAGTGTCAACAAAGGGATAAAAATGTATAAAAGAGTAAATAAGAAAGGATTTTTCACTGTTTCTTCCAGTACGGGAAGCTTGCAAACAGCTTCTGAACAATAAAAAGGTAATCCATCAGTCTTCAAACGTGGGTACTTTAGTGTGTGGAAGTCCTTGCCACAGTGCTAAATCTTCATCAGTTCAAGGGGTGACAGTTTAAGGTCTTCAGCTTCTTCACTGAAGACTGTTAAATACCGTATGTGGCCCAAGAAGTCTGTATGGTAAGTTATTGCAGATTGGACAAGTTGTTTGGCTGCTGTCATGTTTGCCTCAGTTTTGTGCTCATCCATTTTGGGAAGATGGACATTTCAGCCACTGGCAGGAGTAGGGTGATGAATGAGGTGCAACTTTGATCAACTTTGATATGACCCGGAGTGGCTGTACTGTACTTCTGCTAGCAGTGATTGAACTAGCTTTGTGTATAGACAAGGTAAATTTTATATTTTTGAGGTGATTGATTTGTAATGTGAAAATGGCCCAAGTAGGTCTAGACTTCCTGTTACTGAGGACTAATGGACCTTAATTGATACCACTTTTGAACTGTTCAGTTAAGAAAAGTATTTTTAATATGTTTTTTAGGATAATTACAACTGTTGATTGTTGTTCTTCTGATTAACAGTTCTGCTATTTTGTAATTAAATTTCAGGATTTTGACTGGATCTGAATGTGGAGCCTCTGCAATTTCATGGAAGTTTTTGAAGAATTTAGGCCATGTAGATGAGTGAATATAGCTTAACATTTCTAGATAATATAAAAAGGGGATATGTGTTGGTTTTGATCATGTGTTGGAAATTGATCTTAAAATTAAAATACAAACTTGATATTCTAGGAAATAGTTTTTATAATAGTCCTTTCTTGTTAAGAACATTGTAAAATGCCCAATAGTAAGTTGTTGAAGCCATTTCAGGTGATAAGCGAAAAGCTATAACTATTTTCTCCCCAATTAATATTTTGAAAATACCACATATAAAAGAAAGAAGAAATAAATTTGTACCTTATTTTTGAAATGTATACAGAAGTTACGAAGGTGTTCTGAACTCTTCCCCTCCTACTCTCCAAAATGTTTTTAATACTCGCATCCAGCTTTTTACATGTTTTAAATAGAATTTCAAGTCTGGTATCCCCTCTGTTTTGCTGGTTTTGCTTTTTTTTTTCTTTTTGGATGAGTCAGATGTGCATTAGTAGTTCTCACTGTTTTAATTAAAGTGGCAGAGTGGTTGAATCCTTAACAAGCCAGACTACAGTAGGAGGGACAAAACAGAAAAAAAAACCTTCGCATCTCATCTTGATTCTTAGGTTAATCATCCAGAGTCTCTCTAAAGTCATAATCACATAATTCTTTTAAACACCTACATATTTTTCTACTGTAGACAGTAGTTTAACATCCGAATTAAGAACAAGCAAGAAAAATATTTAAAATTAAAAATGATAAGTTACAAGTTTTCAAACATAAGAAATTTGTGCAAGGGAAAGTATATGATTTTACATTTTCACATTTTGATTTTTTTTTAGTTTAGGCATTAATAATGCAAGCAGGTACAAGATAATTTTTGGTGTCAGTAATAAGGCAGTTACAGTATGTGTGTGGTAGATGTGAAGTGATGGGCTTCACAAAATGTTGTCCTTATGTTTTGAACAGTTACTGAATTAGGCTCAGGTCTCAGTGTTAATGCTTTAGGTTGCAGTCCTCACTTTGTGGTGTTCTAAAAATCAAAGGCATTTAAGATTCATCAGGTTTTTTTTTCTTTCTTTTTTTTTTTAATCATGCATTCAGTTATTTGCTTCTCTAATATTTAAGTTTCAAGCTACTACATAGCCTATTTCTACAGATAAACAAGGCTCCAATTTTTATTTAAATAGATTCAACGGCTGCTTTCCTGTTTACTTAACTGCTATGTAAATTGCATGTAAATTCCACTCTGGTACTTACATATGGCAGCTGGCATCACATCCGCCTTGTCATTTATGTATGCTTTGGATCTTGGTGATTTTCCAGCGTAGTTTCTACCTCTCACAGCAGTTCAACTTGAATTTTTGCAGGTTAGCTTCAGCCTTTGTTTGCCACAGTGTTGCTGTAAGTTCATTGTTTGCACCTGTATCATGGAACTGTTAAGGTTGGGAAGACCACTAAGATCATCTAGTCCAGCCATCAACCCATTCCCATGATTGCTCTAGGCCATATTCCTCAGTGCCACATCCACCCTTTTCTTGAACACCTCCAGAGATGGTGATTCCACCACTTCCCTGGGCAGCCCGTGCCAGTGCCTTACCACTCCTTCTGAGCAAAATTTTTTCCTAATATCCAACCTGAATTTGGTGTAGTTCTGACCATAAAAACCTTCTAGATAAAATCTTATGCAGAAATATAGTGATCTGCTTCTTATGATAAATTACACGAGTTAGATCACACACCAAGAAATCACTTTAAAAGTGGATTTTTTAAAAGGAAATGCTAGAAGCTGCAAGCCGTGTTCAGTTTATTCAGAGCTTGAGCAATATTTTCAAGTGCTGAAAATCACCTTTGTCTAAGAGAAAATCACACCATCCTTTTTGTAGCAAGATGAGACAGCACTTCTGTAAGGTTAGTTGTGAGCTTTTGACACCATTCAAGTTAGTGACAACCTGATTATATTTTCCACAGAAAATGCTGGTTTATTCTACACACTCATCTTTTTGGAACTGCTAAAAAAATACTTTACAAAACAGAAATCATTGATGTAAACTAAGGAAATTGAAGATTTCCTTAAAAACAAAAATCAGAACAAACAGAAAAGCCAAATGGTATTAATTCAACCCACTCTGAGGTTTGTAAAGGCAAAACTAATTTAAAAAAAAAATAGGGAATTGTAATTTTATACTTCTTGAACCTGTTTGTTTGGGAAGCTAGGTGTAAAACATGGATAATTTAGGTCTGTTACTTTTAAAAGGCGTGAGGTTGTGGAGCAGCAAAGTTTTGCTTTGTGTCGTATCCTTTGGGATACGACTTGTCGTATGACTTTGGGAATTCTGTGAATGCCAGCCATTGCTTGTTGTACTTTTTCTCCATGCTAAATAGAAGAATGGATTGTTCTTCCTTTGTTTACTCCCCTCTTGAAAAGGGAAGTAAAAGTATAGTAGAAGTGCAAAAATCTGCTAAAATTAGAAACTTGAAATAAATACCAAGGCAATAAAAGACTTGTATATCTCAAGTCTGGGTTTTTATGGATGCTCTTCATGTGAACAGCTCCTTCTGGCCTGCTGAGAATGGAATTTCTTGTCACCACAGTCCAAGTGCAGCACATGCTGCATCCTGAGTCTTGAAACCTGCTTATGAGTCTAATACTTTTATTTTTAAATCTGAATGGCAGTTTATGAGCAGTGCTAGACCAGTCTGCAGTTTCAGAGGCAGGAGCTTTAGCTCTTGGTGCAGCGTATTGTATAAGTTGTCTAAATCAGGGAAACTGTAGTGTCTCCCTACTGTCAACAGGAAGAATAAGTCATCATAAAAGCTTACTGTAATTCATTGTGTTTTATTAGACGCACTTTTTTTTTTTTTCCCCAAAATTCAAAGTTATTTTTAGAGTTGTTTTTCCACAGAGTTCTCTACAGCACTGTTATAAAGAACCTCTTCTCTGTTAACTGTCAGGCCCTGCCAGTGATGCTCTATTTTAACAAGAACTCTTTTGATTTTGGAGAGTACAATTTATTGGCAAGTGACTTAAGCTCCAGGTTTTGTTTGATATTAGTGTAGAGACATTCAGAAACTCAATCCATGTCTAGAAAATGTGATGATCCTCTTCTTATGAGATTTTTTTGTCTAATTGCAGAATGAGAGTCTAAATTGTATGCTTTCGTGTTATGTTTGAGTAATATTTTGTGCCTTTCACTCTGTTCATTTTTTTAAATTAAGAAAACAGAAAATCCACAGCACAAGAAAGAAACATAATATAATAAGACTTATATTAAGAAAAAGCTTTCAACTTTCTACATCCAAAGATCCATCCAAAAAAGAGTATCTCCACTTTTGTGCTAAAGCTCCCTGATTGTACTGATGAAGCTCCAGATATCAGTAATACTGTGACCTTACTGTGAGGACAGAGGTGTTAAAAGACCTGAGGGGCAACCTAAAGCACCCCTTATGGTGCATTGAATGCATTTGGTGCATAGCCCACATCCCACCAAGGAATGTCTCCCCTGGGAACATCTTAGCCTGAAGTGCTCAGTACCATCAGTGCATATCAGCTCAGGAACACTACACAGAGATCCCTGGAACCCTCTGGAGTAGAGGAGCATGGAGACCTGAGGCTGCAGAGGGCTGGTGCTGGTGCTGCCGCAGTGCCCTGTTGGCCATTGGTGAGTGGGGCATGTGGTGAGCAGCTTACCCTGCTGGTACTTTGTGAGAGAGGACGGTGCTGAGCATGTGGTGGCAAGAAACATTCTATTAAAAGGTTACTGTTGTTCTTGGTTAGTCTTATTTCCTCATATCTTCAACATTTTCTGACTTCAACAACACTATGGTGTGCTGGTCATGGAAGACCTAAATCCTATAACAAATGCTGGATGAATTTGTTTTACATTTTGAGATTCGACCATTTGTTTGAAGTTTCCATGAACAGTTCTTTGTCCTACCATTCAGGGTAACCTGTCCTGTTTTCACTAGCTGATATTTGACCTGTTTCCGAAGTATCATAATGCACTGGAAACAGTAATGCAGGAAAAAGGTTAAGGGCTGTTTGTGTTACAATTTAAACGTATTATTTTAAACTGTTGGAGCGTGGCCTACTGTGTCTTTTGAGTTCATCTGGGAGAGGCGTTTGTTGAGGATTAGATCTCGTGTTGAGAGGTGTTTTGACATAACCACAGCCCCTGTCCTGGAAGGATTGAGGGCATGTTCTGCTGGTTTGGATGCAGACTTGCAAAACTGTCACTTGCTGTTCTATTCATGCACTCCTGAAGCAATAGTTTTTACATTTTGCTGTCTTTCTTCTTATTTTGACTAAAGACAATTTTAGGGTGATAGTTTGCAAATACAGCCTCCTTTATTCTGGAATAGAGACAGATTGGTAAATGTGGAATCTACAGAGCATATTTTTAACGAAAGTTTATTTTTAATTAGTTTCTATTTTTTTTTTCTTAATATTCCTCCAAAGACCTACATTCCAGATCTGTTTTCAGGATTTTGATTTAGAAGAAAAAATCAGAAGAATGCTTTGTTTATTGCCACACTCTCCCTTTTTGATATTAAGCATTTAACTTTATGCAGAAGCATTTGTCCAATCTTAGTAGTCATTCATGCAGCAATGTATCTAATATCACAATAATGGCACAATTATTTAGCTTGTAGAAGATGGAATTAATAGTCTGACTTCAGATCAGCCAGTGTGCAGTAAAGAATAAAATTTGAATAAAATTTCTGTGAAGTTTTAAATTTAACTTCTTTATGTGGGTCATTTGGGTGTAGTTCCTCATCATTATTTGATCCTAGATAGAAGAAAAAAGCTCACAGAACTGTTATTTTCAGCTGCAGTCTAAATAAAACTATAGTACAGTTAAAGAGAAACTATAGAAACTGCACTTCTATTACCTGCGTCTTTTAGGTGAGATGCTTGGTAAACCTGAGCAGTTTTGTAAAAATTCTAGCTGTTTAGGCATTCTATCTGTTTTAGAATTGGTCCTTCCCATGAGAGAATTACTTCCCATGAGTACATTTTTTTCCACTCTCTTTCAAAGAGCGAAGCAATTTAACTGGGGGAGGGAGGGAGGAGGAAAGGTGGGAAGCATCTGAGCATTGCAGGCCTGGTAGGGATTTCTCTGAGTCTATATCCATAAGCCTTTTTTAGACATAGAATTATACCCTGTTATTTAGCTTTGCAGAACTGTTATAGGCTGGGAAAATTCAGAAAAGAAATAAACCTAGAAACTAATTTCATTATGTTGCTACAGTAGTATTCTTCTGCATAAAGCAAACATGGCCTGATGGGTTTCATCCCTTCCCTCATTTTCTGTCCTGGCTCCTCTGCCCCTGCTAGTGATACGGGCACCCTGTGTGTGTCTGCCTCTCAGGTGGGACCTCCGAGCAAGAGAATGTATTGAGTCTGTGCATGAGCTGCCTTGGGCTCCTCTGTAGCATCACAAATACATGCATCTAGTTTCTTAGTATAGTGTGCTTGCAGGTTCTGTTGCTTTTGTATGTGTACTTCTGCACATTTTCATTTCATTACAGTGCTCAGAATGATTCTGCATTCTGATCCTTACTTTACATACTGCTGATGAAGCTTCTAGGAACTGTATTTTCCTAATCAGTTAATTCAGGATGGACGTTAGGAAATAGTTCTTTTTCAGGAGAGTGGTCAGGTGTGGAATGGGCTGCCCAGGAAGGTGGTGGAAACACTATTCTTGGAGATGTTTGAGAAACATTTAGATTTTGTTCTCAGGGACATGGTTTAGTGGAAATATTGGTGATAGGTGGACGGTTGGACTGGATGATCTTAAGGGTCTTTTCCAACCTTGGTGATTCCACGATTCTGATTTTCCATAGGCTGTTGTTGCACTAGATTCAGTGGAAATTAGAAATATCTAGGAAATGTTTCCTAGAACATTTTATTCCTATTTAGAGTTTTACTAATTTTTCATTTAGAGTAATTTGAATATAATATATTTTTGTTTCACATGCTCTGATATAAATGCAAGAGCTGTCTCTAATAGGGTGTTTAGCTTAAGTAATAAGGCATTAAATTAAGCAAAAGAAAAGTAGAAAATAGAGTATGCCAAAGTGAAGATGGTCTGAAAGCCCACTCTCTAGAAATTAAATAACATTATCACAGTAAGGTCCATAGAGAATCCGTAGTGCTTTGGAGGATGCCAGAGGACAAACTCGCTTCTGGTGACAGAGGCTGTGGCAGATCTTATAGGTTTATAAATGTATAAATTGCTGGAAGTAACTGCTGTGTTCTCTAGACTGCTTAGTCAAGATCTTCTTTAAGCTCCAGGCTGGCTGTCCTGCACTAGCTGAAATGATTCTGGGCTGCTGTGAAGAGATAACAAGGCAGCCCATGCATCTGGTTTTAAAACTACTCCCATGCACCTTTGCATTTGGTCACTATGCTATTTTTTAGTGCCTTTTATCAGAGAAGTATTGTTGTTTTTTTTTGAACAAAGCATCGTTCTGTAAAATGTTTGATTAATTTTGGTCACGTTCTGTGAATATAAACATTTAGTTATCACTGGAATTTATAACTGGGAGCTGGTAGTTCTTAATTTTGTTCTCTACCAATAAAAACCAAAATAATTTTAATACAATTTATTAATATTGCATTAATCCTTCATTTGTAGTTATATACTTGTCTTGTTACTTACTTAATGTTGAATTGCCCCTTCTTTCTGCCACTGTAGAGGGAACTTAGGACAACTAGGTTTCTACTTAGTTGCTCTTATGTGTAGGTGATGCTTTCTCTTCCTGTCATGTGGTTTCAGAAGTGTAATGATGAATGATTTTCTCCACTTTCAGTCTGATCTGTAGTATCGAGGATCTTCTTGTCAGTACTTTCTGTTTTGTCAAGGACAATTATTTCTTTTTTTATATATGAGTCTCTACAGATATGATGACTATTTTGAAGTCACAGGCTGTACTGATAAACTGTCTGTGTTCTTTTCAAGCTCAGTGGTGCCTAAATATTACCTTTGTTGCAAACAAAATTATCTATAAGAGCAAGACTTCATTATTTTGCAGAGTATACGTTCTGATACCTTCTGTGGCTAATTAAAACAGAGCAAGAGTTTTCAAGACTTCAGTAAATATTTTTTAATTTCAAATATCTCTACAATTGTAAATCTCATTTCTTAAATCTAATGAGATACATAATTATTTTTATATAAACGATATTTTAAAAAGAAATGTCATTTCCTTTTAGGACTACTGATTAATCTACTTCATATCATAACTCATATCATGATCACACTCTCATTAGAAAATAATTAGGCAGTTTTGGGGAGCCACAGTCTGTAAGAGCCATAGAAGTAGAATCTAAAGAACAAGCAAAAACTTGTAGTCAAAACTAGTTGCGTGTTTTCCAGAAAATATGACAGAACTTATTTTGATTTTATTATATGATTTTAGGTGGATGCATTATGCATTTATTGTTTTCTCTTTTAGCAGGATGATTCTTGGTCAAAAAAACTGCATCAGGCTTAGTTCACTGTCTTGATACTGGCATTTTGGATGTCAAAATGGCAAAATGGGATTCCATGTAAATAAATGTCAGTGATATTTTGTTGAAAAATAATCCTAATTTTTATCTATAAAATAATGGATTTGGGGGTGATAACCATTTAGGGAACTGACTCTGAAACAGGCGTTCCATAAATGTATCAGTTTTGCATTCAGTAATGATCAAAAGAAGCAAATATGTTGATTGAATATGAATATGTTGGTGATTAGGAGCAAAGAAGCAAAGAGCAAAGAAGATGACAAAGTAGAAAATATCATCATGCCAGTGTAAGCCCATCACATTGCCTGTGTTGCATACAAAGGGTACGAAAGAAAAAGGTTTGGGAAGAGTGGAGGGGAGGATCTTGAATTACGGAGCAGTTTTCCTGTGAGGAAAGACAGAATTGAGTAGGATTCTTCAAGACTGAAAAACAGATGGCAGAGGGGGATACAGTAGATGTCTATTAAATTGTGAGCCAGGAAGAAGGTGACAGCAGAATGACTGTTCACAGGCATTTTCTGTATAAGAATCAAGGAATGTCATTTGAAACTACAGGATGACAGCTGCAGAGCAAACAAAACAAGGTGATTCTTTGGAAAAGTGTTGTTATGCTCTGGAGTTTCATGCCACGTGGATACTGTAAGTTTCCATGTGCTCAAGGGCAAATTGATTAGAATGGTGCAATAAAAATGAGCTAGAAGTTGCTGAATGTATATGAATCCCATCTGGTTGTGTCAGAGGTGCCACTTTTTGCAGACCAGGAGACTGCCTGGGGGAAGAAGGAACTTTTTGTCTTAGCTTGCTTCTGTACTTTTCCTTGGATGTCTGAGCATGGCTGTTTCTCAGATATGGCATACTGGTGTGTGTGGATCTGTGACCTCTCCCATTTGAGCCCTTTTAATGTAATTGCACTCAAGTTCTTGGATCTTCCATGGGATTTCTCTTTCAGGAAGGATAATTTGTTCTAGCTAGTGTTTGCAACTTTAAGCATTTGGAAAAAAAAGCTGTATAGATGAGAAAGGGTAAGACAGTGCATTCTGGCAATAGACTGAGTACTGGCTTATGTTATAGGACAGAACTACATATGCTTGAACTAAAGCCTGTTTTTCAGATCATGTGGCTCACTGACTTGAACCTGGCTTTGAGACTCCTTCCCAGGCTGCGTAGGTGTAGTGTGTGTGGGTCCATCTCCTCCTCTCATATTTCTAGTCATAAATTCTTCCAGACAGAAAAAGTACTTCAAAACTTTTGTTTTCAAAACATTTTCCTATGAAAGAGTGTCCTGAGAAAGTCTAACAGAGGGAAGGGAAATGTGAGGGAAATGTTTTTTTTTCTTCTAAGCTTAAAAATATCTACAGCATTTACCAGCCATTTAAATAGACTCTGAGAGTAATTTCCATTCTAACTCTTGTTTACAGTAAGCTGTCTAATTTAGTTGGTTTGGTATTGAAAACATCTCTGGGACATTAACCACTCGTCGTGTTGTCAGGTATTTGGAAGTTTGAGTATCCTGATCTCGCACTTGATGATAAAAGCTGAGCACTGGCTCAGCTTTCTGATGGCTGTGGCTCTCCTCCTTGGAGATCTCCAGAAGCCACCTTACCGTGGCCCTGGGCACCCTGTTCTGGGTGTCCCTGCTGGGGCAGGGGTTGGGCAGAGGGACCCAGAGGAGGGCACTGACAGCCTCAGCCACTATGGGAAGTCTGTGTGGACTACACAGCTTGTATTCAAAAGAACCAGAACTGCAGAATTCCTGCAGTACTTGTGCCTGAATATTGTTTGAAGGAGGGAGGCAGGGAGGGTAGGAGAAACATATCATGTCATCTTATTAAAACAAGGGAAATAATGAAAATTAGGTTGGCCTTCCTTTGTTTAAATTTTTTGTTACAAATAGGAATCTTTGTAGTCATCTGTTGTGGCTTTTTGAGAGTAAGATATAGGAGCTGTCTGAATTTAAGGAATACCTTTGAGCTTTTTCACGGTACAGGGCAAAAAAACATGATGTTATTTACTAAAAAAATAGGGGCCTGCCTTTGTCTTTGATCCAAAACAAGGGGAAAAGGAGAATAGTGAATTCCACTTCCATATGTATTTCCTGTGATATAATTTTGAAGCTGGTAATATAAATAAATTCTGAATGTCTGAATGAAACAATCGAGGAATTCTTGAAGCCGCTTTAACCGGCCTGCAGGCCTCCACTGAAATCATAAACCTCGCATATACGGGCTCTGTTGCATATTATATAAATATGACTTAAGCTCTTTTCCTGCTCACACGGAGCCCATGTTGGCAGAGGAAAGCAGGGCCAGTTTCCATGGCGACGGCGAGGCACTGTGAGGAGGCCTGCGGTTGGTATTTTTATGCAGGCGAGGAGATGCAGACCTACATTTTTAGCTAGGAAATGTTTCAAACCACAAAAACATTTAGCAATGGTTATAAACCTATTGAAGAGGTAGATCTGCCTAACAGTGGAAACAGAAACCTCTTGTTTGCTTTTGGCAATAGAAAATTTATTTTCATTATGTTTTTCTGACGTTATTGAAGAGCATTGTTGAATATATACACAATTATTACTGATGGATTTGCATAGAAATCAGAAGGAATTTTCTGTACCTAAGGGGGTTTTGTGCTGTGGCAAAATAGGGACAAAACAGGCTGATTTTTGGCCCAGCCTCCTGGCCTTTTCCATCCACTTTTTAACCCTCTCCACTCTTGTCTTTGAGGACTTTGAGAAAAATCTCATTCCTTATGGCAATCTTATCTCTATGTTTATTTTCTCTGTGTTATTGAAAGATGATTCTTACTTACTTGTTCTTTTAACCTTCTGTTATCTTTCAGTGGGACTTAATATATCTTTTTCTGTTTTTAGCACAACCATGAGGATGAGGAGAACCCTTATTCTGACTTCTTTATTTTCTTTTTCTTTCTGGCACCGAACATGTTAAAGATACCAGGCCTTTGGGCCCCTTATTAGCTGAAGACTGTTCAGTAAAGTTTTACACCATTGCTCCTGTCTGTATGTTTTTGCCTGCCCTTTGTGTGTTAGGTACTATTAGTATTTGTTAAAAAAAAAAAAAAAAAAAAATTAAAAAAAAGGTAATAGTTGGTGTGCAGATTCCTAAGTGGAAGTCAGATAAAACTGGAAAAATTAAGGATATCTGTTTTACAAAGTGTCTTCTGTGTACTTGTGAAAAGTGTTCCCATGGTAGGCTGGGACATCACACAGAGGCAAAGACAGTGAAGACTGTTAAAACAGACAAAAAAGGCTGCTTCATCTGTCTTACTGAAAGATATATCTGTGAACACCCAAGAAGATCTTCAAGGTAGTTATTTTCCATTGATATTAAAGAAAAATTAGGAGTGAGGAAATATGATATAAAGATATCAGGTAGCTTTCTAGAAATGTTGCATTTTCATTTGATTACCAAATGAAGGAGTCTCTAAGGGAAAGGAGTTCTGAAGCCTGCTGTTTCTCTCTTATCTTGGAGTGGTCTGAGGTGAAGCTTTGCTCATCTCTTTGCATTTCTCTATGCCACCTACTCTGTAAAATTCTACCTTGGTGAAGTGGGATGTTCTGGGAAGTCAGAAACTTCTGAGAAGATAAACCTATCTGGAAGCAGTATTCTTCAGAGGTGTGAAAGGCTCCGTACATCTCAATGAATCATCTTTCTTCCCCAGCCCTAGCACTGTACAACTAATCTGTATCTGGTATTCCCTAGCGGGAATTCATCAAATATCTAGAGGGAACTGATTTTCCCTGACTGGGACCCTTGTAGAAATCCAGGTAGACGAAATGAGGGGAAAGCAGCCTCTTCTTTATGTCTCACACTCAATATCAACCAGAATTAAACACAGAGGCATTTTACTGCTACCCAAGGCTTGGCTGCCTTGTCATGCTAATGATTAAAAGATGTCTTGCTTTATAGTGGAATATCCCCACCCCATCTTGCATTCAGCTTCTGTTTCACTTTCTGAGAAGTTTAGCACTTTCAGGTTTTGCTATTAAATGAAAACCCATGTGCATACTAACTGCATGTATGTCTTGATTCAGGAGCAGAAAAATGTATTTGTCTTTGCAGTAACTATCAGTACACAAGGTGAGATGAGCCTGCTCAGTTCCTCTCCCGAAACAGTGATACAGCTCAGAGTTTCCTTCAGCTATTTTCCATCCATTGTTGCTGTAGCCTACATAGCTTCTTGAAGACTTCACTGAGGCTTGTCAGATAACTGAGCCAATGCCAGAGTAGACTTTAGCTGACTTTGGCACTGACTCAGCTCAGTGAAACTCAAGGCAATACATTACAAACATATGTAGCATGTCTTAGTTTTAGCAGCAGTCAGATCAGAAGCTGTGCCACCACCATAACACCTCAGTATTTCCATTTTCATCAACAGTAAACTTAAAATGTTCCTTGGATCCCAGTTTCTGCTCTTCTATTATATAGTGGATTTGAAGACATAATATCATCGTCCTTAGTTGTCCTTAGGAGTTCAGCCTGTTCAGGAGTTCAGCACCAGCCTGTTTCTGTTTTGAGTTATGCCATACTGATTGTCTTTGACATTCAACTTCTGAAACCTGAAATCTTGAAAGTTCTTCAGTTTTTGTAAGAGCTCTGCCTAGTGGTACAGGTTTAATTGTGTGAAAGAGGTGAAATAGGGGTGGTAGCTTCCCAGTAAGTAATAGTTGCTATCCACTTCCTGTTGTAAATCGGGTTCAGAAGTTACATTTGCTAAATGATTTTGCCTTTCTTGAGATTTATAAATTGCTGATGTGGTGTGGGAAGCTTCAGTCACAGCACTCTGGTATCAGGACATCTGGTTGTGGAAGGATCTTATTCTGGGAGGCAGGCTCATCCTTGCAGTTACATCTTTCTAACAAAGCAAATGTCCATCTGGGACGCTGTGACAACTGGGATTTCTTGACTGTTTTTTCACCATGGATTAGAATTTCTGTTACTGTTAGAAATAGGAATGTTCTGATAAGTGAGTCATCCAGCATCCATGCTGTGAGGTAAAGCACACCAGAGGTAACCCTGATGGTTGGATAATACTTGCTCTCAGACTTGCTGACATGAAAGAGATTCTGAAAACCTCATAAGGACTTATCACAGTTTTTGGTAACCAAAACTGCCTCATTCAAGCCAGTTGAGGTGGCTGGACAGGACTCTAAAATACTTCCCCAATTTTCCCGAGGCAGCCGCTGCTTGGTGAAGGTCCAACTAAAGGAAAAGCTTCAGACAAAATGGAGAGCTTCAAAATGAGCCCTACAGCACATAAGGTGAGTGGTTGATAGGAATAAGGACTTGAAAGGCATTTCCTTGTTAGTGTTGAATGAGCAGAATAGCACAAGGAGGAGTAATGACCTCTGCACTGCAGGAATGTGTGACAAGATAGGACTCTGGATGCAGCTGCTTTTGGGAAGCATATGGTATGACATTTGCATCAAATAAATAGAAGACACCATATTCTGTAAGAGACACAGATGGTGGTTGGGCAAGATATCAGTTCTAACTTTGCATTAAAAAGTAAAAAAGCTAAGGTGGAAAATTTATTCTGAGAGCGAGGCACTTTGAAAGACTTATTTTTCTCATAAACTGAAGCTATTGTTTTCTTCTGTATCAGTTTATCAAATAGATATCCCAATACATGGCTTTTCCATGTATCTGAGCAGTAGTAATTGCTATCACCTCTACGAACACAAGGAAATAAAAAGACTAAGTCGTAAATGCCATAGTGCATTACTCAAGAAGAAAATGAAGAAAGCCTCATTGAGTCAGTCTTGCTGCAGTGTGAAAATGCACATAGTGGGGATGAAAAGTCAGTCTCTAAATTTATCAGCCAGCATCATTTTAGTTGGTGTCACCGTTTTGGATTGTAACTCCGAGCTGAAGAGTAGTCATGGTCCTGTGTCCAGAAAAGGTTGCCAACTGCCTTTTATTTTCACTGCTATGAACTATCTCTCAGATACAGGAAAGCTCAGCTAGGACAGTGCAAACAGGAAGAAAATACCTTGTTTGTGCTTACAGGCTGTTCATTTCTTGATCCTAGCTTATGCATAGTCAGCATCCAGGTTTTAAAATTACTGCTATAGAAGAATGAATTATGAACATTTTTCACCTCCAAGTACAAATGCAGCCCTGAAAGTTTTTGATGCTGTATTTATCTGGGAGGGTTGTTATAGAACAAGTGGTAGTAGCTTTTAACTAAAAGAGGGGAGATTTAGCTTAAATGTTAGGAAGAAGTCTTTCAGTCAGAAGGCAGTGAGGAGGCACAGCTGCCCATAGAGCTGTGGGTGCCCCATCCCTGCAGGCACTCAGGGCCGGGATGGATGGAGCCCTGGGCAGCCTGAGCTGGTGGGGGGCAGCCAGCCCACGGCAGGGAGTTGGAACTAAAGGGTTCCTTTTAAGGTCCCTTTCAACACAAACTGTTGTGGGATTCTGTTAAAACCAGTGACTCACTATTTGAATGAGTTGTCTTGAAACACATATATCTGAAATTTGACCTTTTTCTCACTTTTGACCGATGCTGAGCTTCGCAATTACTTCTTTCATGAATTTCTGTTATGAGAAAGAATATTTCAATTACTATGAATGAGTAGACATGCTCATACATTGTGTTTGCCCACATGTATTGTATTCAAATGGAAGAATTTTAGCAGCTTTGAAAAACTGGCACCATTTGTCTGGATGACAGATATATTTGTAACATGACTAATACTGAAGGTATAAAGTTTTGAAATTTTGTTTAGTTTGTTTCTATTATTTACTGTTACTACTTTGCATTTGCTGCAGATAATAAAAATTTGCTGTAACCTAATTCCTTCCAGCTCTTATCTTTTTTTGTTTCCTGCCTTCCAATTATGTTTCCCAGTATTTGTCCCAGAACAGTTACCTTCATCTCCCTGCCCTATAGATTTAGGTTCCCAAACAGTAAGTAAGCATGGAGATGAAAAAATGTTAGTGGGTTGTTTGTTTGTTTGTTTACGTTGAGATGATCATCTGAAATTTGGATTACATTTTCCTAGGGTGAGACTAGGGGAGAAGAAAAGCAAAGGGTGCGCTGCTGCTGGCTGTGTTTGAAAACTAGTGAAGAATTACAGTTTCACTGTTCAAATTAAATCTTTTGTAGTAGGCTGTTAAACAGGTAGAAGGGGCTCTGAATACTGTATTTGTTGATTTATTCCTGCTCAATATACATGTGTATTTAGTATATTTAATAGAGCATGTATGTTTATATTGACTCTAAGGAAGTTGTTGGCTTTTATTGTTGGGGTATTGGTTGGGGAGATGTTTTGATGCCAAATAAAGCTAGATCTGCTCTATTCCAAAGGGGCAAATAGCACTCTGGGAGGGCAGAAGAAGCTTTTCCAGCCTCCCCTCCACAACTTGCAAATTTGTTGCTAGTAGCAACTGTAAGATACTGAAACCACAAGCAGCAAGTTTTCTGATTGTATCTTATTAATAGACAGACTAGAAACACTATAATTACTGAGACAAAGAGAAAGTCAAAAATTGAATACTACAGTGTAGCATACAGAAAAGAAAGTAAAAAGTTAATTTCCATTTAGATACTTGTGATTCATTCTGTTAAAAGTAACCATCAAAGAGCTTAATTATAGTAATAGGGAAAAAGAAGTCCGAGCAAACAGTAGCCGTGACCTCAGCTGCCTGCCAGTGTTTCCTGTAAGGTCTTCCATTCAGTCAGAAGTTGAAGCTCTTCCCAGAGGGATGCAGCCACACAGCATGAGAAGGGACTCTTCTCACAGGAGAATTTGGAGAAGGTGACGCTTCAGTGGAGGCTATGAGACTGCTTTGTTTTTTTCACCAGGTTTTTAGTGCTTCTGTGGAGCAGTGACTTTCAGTGGAGGTTTCATTTTGGCATCCATTAGGGTGCATGTATACAAGGGCTGCTCTAAAAGTAATGATTCCTGTCTTATTTTGTTGTCATCAGAGGTGGATGTTGGTGGTATGGCAGTAGAAGTTGAACCTTCCCACCTATGTTCTGCAATATTTTGTTGCCATGTGACAGATGGCAGCAGAGGGGCAAGTCTGACAGAATGGGGTCTGACATGGAAGTACATATAAAGCAGAGGTGTGGAGTTGAATTCCTCCATGTGGAAAACATTGCAGCCATTGACATCCGTTGTCATTTGCTGATTGTTTGTGGAGACCAACCAGTGGTTGTGAGCACCATCACTCGCTGTGTTTCAGCAGTGGCGACAGCAACAATGGGTCACCTTCCCTGGTGCAGATTGTTATGAGCATGGCATGCAGGCTTTTGTTCATCGCTGGTGAACAGGCAGAGCTAATGGTGGTGACTGTGTTGAAAAATAGTGTTTCGTAGCTGAGACTTTGCTCTATCAAGTACTTACTGTACTCTTTGTTATAGTTTTTATTGAAATACATAGAATGCGTTGGTTTTGGAGTGACCTGCTTAAGCAGCTCTTTATTTTCCATCGACCAGCACATATTCCACAGTTGTATTTCTCCTCGTTGGCTTTTAGAAATTGTGGTTCAATTTTTTATTTTTATTTTTTATTTTTTATAACTTTCTCAACCCTTACAACACTTTACTGCAGGCTCAAACTGTGGGCGGTGTGTATGCTGCTGAGTGCACTTCTAGGAATTTTCTTTTCATGTCCTGAAGTGATTCTGTATTTTTCTAGGCTGTTAACTTTTTCCCTCTGCTAGTCTGTCAAGGAGAACTGGTCTGGAAGGCAAAACTTTGCAAGAAACCAGTATTTGAGGAGAAAACATGATAAGTTCAGCTAGGAGTGAAGCTTCCTGGATAGATGTGGCATATGTTTTGCCGTCGTAGGAAAATTTTCATGTAATTACAGCTGTTTGAGAGTACAATTTGGAGGGAGACTTTTAGAGCTTGAAAACGTTTGTTTCTGGAACCTTGGTGTTACTGTCTCAGAAAAAGTCCAGAAAAGCCACCTTCTCTGGTGTACCAACCTGGCAGACTTCACTGTTTCATTTTAGATGTAATTTGTTGTAATTTTAGGCTGCTGCTGGTTCCTTTCAGCTCTGCAGTGGGCTCCTACCACTCACCTTGGCCCTGCTGATCTCATGGCGGTGAGAAGTTCAATCATGGGTTTGTTATTCCTCATGGCTATAATCTCCATCCCTGAGGCAAGGGAGTGACTCCATGGAAAAAGATGTCTCACAGTGCTGCCAGGCTGGTGTGGAAGCATGAGGAGGCTTGCAGCACAGGCTGCTTGAAGTTGTGTTTATTTATAGTACTCATTGTTTGGAAAGGAAGGCAGAGTTCCTTGGCACTTCTACGTTGGTGTACACTGAAGCCCAAGGTTGCCTCCAAAAAGGTGAAGGGAATGCAAAGTTACTTCTCTGTGCTGGTGTTTGGTTGAGATTACAGAAGCCATTGTGTTTCAGCCTCCTTTGCTCCAGAAGGGGTTTCCGCTGTGATGGATACTGTGATGTTAACAGTCCAAACAGGGATGATAGTTTTATTTGATAACAACCAGATGTGGTAACTGCTTCATGCTTGTGACACAGCAGCAGTCTGTTATTTTTATGCATGGATATTCTAGAATTGGAAAGTGTATTATTGATCAGCAGTGGTATAAGAACACTAATTAATCTTTTTGTTTAAATAGGGTGCCTCAGGAAGTTTACTCGAACAGCCTATTGGAGCTAGTTAAAAATGTGTCTCCTTATAATCTACTTCCTTCTAGATGTATAGTCTTTGATTGTAAAAACTGTAAGATAATCTCTGGTATACTTACAAATTATTATAGTATGGAATTACAAATAATGTATAATTGTTATTAAAATTTAAAATTATTTGCAATTCTAACAAGACATTTCAGATCTTATTTGAAATACATTGTTTTGTTCCTTGAGCAAGAATTTAGGGGTCGTTTTGATCTCTTATGTTTTTTCTGCTTGATCTATGCAAGTATTTATTTAGAAAGCCTTCATTTCAGTTTGTCTCACATTGAAAGAGCTTATTGTTAGCAGTCACTTGTCTAATTAAGCTAAACTGCATTTGGGAAAAAGAATAGGCAAGAGTTCAACTAGTAAAGCAGACACCATTTGGACACAAGAGAAAGAGGTCCAAATAATTGAGTCCCTGAGCAATTAGTAGTAGCTGGAAGAGACTTGTGTATAGAGATTTTGGACTTCAAACTCAGCAGCACCTAGGAGTCCTGCCCTGAAGCATGAAAGCTTTTGCCTTCTGGAGCTGGAGGGAAACACGGCTGGAGCTCCTTCCAGATGGACCCACACCCACTCAGAGCTTTCGTAAAGCTCACATCTCGGCATTAGGAGACTTAGAGAATGTTTCTTCTGGTCCTTAGCCTCCCCCCACCTCCTTGTTTTTCTCTTCAAATTGAAATTCCCCAAGGAGCCTCTGTGGACATGTCAGGAGATTCATAACATTGTTAGAATACTGTTGTTTCCAAATTTTGTCTTATTAAATATATGAAGGAGTCATTTAACTTCTTTTTAATCGCATTTTCTGTAAGCAAATAAACTTCCCTGGATTTGTGCATTTGAAAATCTTAATGATGTTTTTTTTCTACCCCTAGGTTGAGGCAACTCTTAGCCTACTCTCATGAGTTTCTGGCTCCCTCTAACATTTTTGTTGTATTACTTCATTTTCATTTTGAGACAATGCCCTTCTAAAGGCAAGAGAATCAAGTGCAGGCATTAGCTGTGTTCAAGGTAAAGTTTTGTTACCAAAAAGTGGTCTTTAAATTAATAAATCCAGTAGTTCATCCTTCCTGCAGTGTTCACAAAGGTCCCCTCCTGGGTTAGGCCTTCCCACATGGAAAACACAATGCTGTTTTTTTTGCATAATCTCACTCTATAGCAATCTTGCCTACAATGCATTCTTACCCATTGCTTGATACTAACAGTAAAAACATCATTTTCATATGATGAGGGTTTTGGATGAAGAGGCCTGAAGCCTGTTTTACACATTAGTCACGAATGATTCATCTGCTGAGGAAGAGGAAGGCGTATCTGAGGATGAGATGGCTGCCCTGGGTCAGCCCACAGTGTGGCCACGTTCCCCTGGCTGGGGCGGCTACCTCAGGAAGGGCGCAGAGCTGCCCTTCCAGCAGCTTCTGGCTCTTGGCCTTCCTGAGTCAAAGGTGGTTTTGTGGGAGCCACCAGTAGGCTGTTCTGCCATGACTTCTACTGAACCTTACTTGAGTCTAGGTATGCTTCCTTCATCTGTAGTGTCCTGGGAGGGGGGAAAAAAAAAGAAAGGAAAAAAAAGCAGCTTTAGCATTTAACATCATATTGCAGAAATAAGTTACTTTTATATAGTGTTTTTCTGAACTTGACTCCATTTGTGTAGGGTGTGGCAGTGAACAAACACTTCCCATTCATTCTTCTGTTCTTCTCAAGATTTTATAGATCTCTGCTGACTGTTTTCCTGACTGAGGAATGCTGGCATGTTCAGAAGCTTCCCATATGGAAGGCGTTTCATGGTTTTAGTCACCCTCACTGCTCTTGTTTTACCTTTTCCAAAATAGAAGCATAGCAAAACAACCCACCGCAACAAAGCTGGACACCTCTTCCTGAATTTGTCGTGGTACAGTTTATTCAACATGTGCAGGTTTTAATGTTATACTTACTGCGTAACTCTGGAGCAACATGGTCCAACCATGATCTGTGGAGGACAGTAAAATACAGTTCAAAGTCATTTTTTTAAATTTCTTAAAGTGGGTGACTGATTTTCCCTGAGATCCCTTTTAGCATGTAGCCATATTCAGCTTTGTGTTTGCTGTATGGCAGAAATGGTTCAGCTTTTCTTTTGTTAAATTAAGCAATTCCCAGTTAAAAATAGAATTTCATTGTATTCTGTTTGGATTGTGGTGTGTTTAAAAAGGAGCAATTAAAAGATAAAAACATCCTGACTTGTGTTTGCTAATTGTTTGTTGTTACTTAGTTAATATACTTGTAAGGTTTGTCACTGTAGCCTGTGGAGGTGGTCAGTCCTCTGCATACCCACTAACAGAACATTGTGAATCTAGAAATAGTGTCTCATCTTCTTACCATCAAGTATTTATGCTTGGATGATGATGAATAACCTAGTAGTGGTAGACCACAGAGTACCAAGTGATTACTGCAGAAAAAAGAAAAATAGATTTAGTGTATGCGAGTGTGTGTTACATAATGCATGTCATTACATCCAACATTTTAGGAAATTAAGAAGAGTTATAACTCAGAATAATGCGGCTGTTGAATGGCTTATGATATGATAGATTTTTTTTTTTGGCAATTACATTTCTGAAGAGGGAGTGGAGGTTAACATGCCTATTTGTTACTCACAACATTCCTGATGTCTGAATTGTTCATGTCAAAGATGTGTAAAAGTCCACTTCAGTGAAAAACAAATTCAAATTTTAAGAAGTTCTGTACTATAAAAGGAAATCTAGGCTGAACGAAGTATATATTCATGTCATACTTCACATAGGAAGATATTGTTGCAACATAGATAGTATTTTATCTTTCCAAATCAAGGGCTAAGAAATAGCAATACTAGAGATCTCTTGCAGATTGATGCCTCAACTCAATATTTTGAATTGTGTCAAGGCAGAATAGCAAGCATCAGTGATGCTAGGATGAGCCACTGAACTTGTAGGCAGAATTTAAGCAGCCAAAGCAGTGCCGAAGACTTGATCTTCACCTATATCTCAGAAATGTAACAGTGAACATAAACAAACAACAATGTCCCTTGCTAAGAATCCTAAACAAATCCAAGCAGATGGCTAAAGAAGCCAGTGATACAGAATTAGCAGTCAGGCTGGTGTCTCAGAGCAGCATTTCTTTCCATCACCCTTCTTCACACTGTAGCATTTAATTGCTTTAAAAGGTAGAAGCAAAGCTAAAAGAACAAAGATTTTTCTCAGTTTGAATCAGTGTTTTGTTACTTGCAGATAAAACCATAAATCACCTCAGAAGGAAATAAAGTTATGTCCTTCCTTCCTGATGTGCGCAAAGGAAAATAGGAAACTGCTCCCAAATTCAAGGATACTGAGTGCAGCATGGATTGTAGATAGGAAAAAATAACCCTTTTCAAGCCCAAATCAGATATAGTAGCGTGAGAATGATGGAGAAGCAGCCCTGTTTTGCTAATTGGTTTCCTTAGAAATAAATTCCTTCCTCTTGTCTCTTGGAGGGAAATTCTTGGTATTCCTTGACAGTTGCTTCAGCATGAGTGACAAAATGTGTAATGCTTCCAATTCCCTTCAAAGTGTTGCTTTTATTCTGTAAATAAATAGCTCGAGTAGTTGTTTGCTTGAAGAACAAAATCAGCGCAGTTTCAGTCAATTTTTTTTAATTATTACATGCACCACATTGCCTCAGTCTACCCTTCAGTTACTGATTTTGCTGCATTTGTGTCATTTTATGTGACCAAATTAATAAAATAAAATTTTATCTGAATGTTGTAAAATGATGATACCATCCAAAACTGTGGATATTAGCATTGGACAGTGTTTGTGATATATTAATATAAGTGCAGGCTTTATTACTGTGTTTTATTTAACTTCTTTTTTATTTGTAATCTTTCAGTACTTTCTATGATACGTGATCAGGGTATCCAAAATGCATTGTTCCCATTAAATGGGGTTTCAAGGTTTGTAATGCAGAGCCTTTCACAGAGATTTGTTTATAAGAGGATGAAAACTTTCTGCCAACATGGACAATTGGTTTGCTGACCCCTTGAGACCAGACTGGTGGAATTATGTTATCTAAGGTGCAGGGAGATTAATGGTGGTCTGAGAATGTGCTGTACCTCCTTTTCTCTTTGTCCGTTTGTTTTTCTCATGTTGTATAATATGGAGACACCTGTTAGGAATGGAAGAGGAATGATAAAGGCAAAGAAAGGTAGAATTTATGGAAGCAGGAGCACATGGAAGTATCTTTGTTCTTTATGTTATGAATGGCTCCCTTCTCTTGCTTCCATTCTGTCCTAAACTTTACACAGTTATCGATTAAACATATTTGTGTACCTTGGGTAGGTTACTCTCCATAACATATTGTCTTGTATAACCATTGTATTTCATTAATAAATGAGTTCCGAGTGCTCTTTTTAAAATCTGGCCATTTACTGAAATAATAGAAGAATGTTATTTTCTGAAAGAAATATCAGGCAGATAAATTTGGTATGCATGCAACTTCCAGTAATGTCCTTTAAAGCAAAAGCACGATAGCAGCTGCTGTGCAGGCGGTGCGTGTTGCCAGTGGAATTTATTTCTGACCAACTGTGTACTCTTCTACTCCAAATGCTCTTTCTTGAACAATTGCAGTGTGTAAAAAGAAAAAAAAAAAGTAGAGGTGGGCAATGATGAGAAGAATGAATAGAGGAATATGGATAGATGTAAATACATTTTTATTTGTGACCAAGGAAGTATTTGATTCTAAGTTGTAGGAGATAAAAAAATTAACAAATAGCAAGGCTTTTTTTCCAGTCATGGTTATTTGAATGATAAAGTACTGTAAATTTGTTTTTTTTTTGAGATAACTTAGATCTGAAGGATAAATTTATATGCAAATTGTAGCAGCTCTTGGTGGCACATATACTTCAAGATGTTTTGCAAGTATATAATTTTGCAATTAAGTATTTTTATTCTGCATGAAGCATGAGTATCAAAAATAACATAGGATCAGTACCTGAGATGTTGGAGAAGGTTTTCTTGATTATTTGACAAACAAGTATGCTGCAGCTCTGGATTCCACTTTTAAGTGTAACAAAAATACCAGACCAGGCTGCCCAGAGCCACATCCAGCCTGGCCTTGAATGCCTCCAGGGATGGGGCACCCACAGCCTCCTTGGGCAACCTGTTCCAGTGCGTCACCTCCCTCTGCGTGAAAAACTTCCTCCTAATATCTCACCTAAATCTCTTCTGTCTCAGTTTAAAACCATTCCTCCTTGTCCTATCACCACCCACCTTTGTAAACAGCCATTCCCCCTTCTGTTTATATGCTCCCTTCAAGTACTGGAAGGCCGCGATGAGGTCTCCCTGGAGCCTTCTCTGTATACGTAATAGGATATAAAATGCTTCAAGTAACAACTTTCATTTTCCTATTTTTTTTAGAACTGTAGATGAAAAACAGCTAGAAAACTACTTCTTGGTTGGTGTCAGTCCGGTTGTGTCCCTTAGTTTTGTTTTTCGTTTTTTCCATTTAGCATATGCACAAGAGTGAACTAAATTGGAAGATTATTTTTTCTCTTTCTTACTAATGACAGTTTTTAGCATATGTACTGACACAGCTTTTTGTAGTCCCAACAGCAGCTACAGATGAGGAAAAGTGTGTTAAGTTGCCTGTTTATTTTGGCATCATTAAAAAATGGCTTCTTAATGGGTATTAATGATATTTTTTTCTCATTCAGCTAGCAGGAAAGAGATTTTGAATAACTTGATTTTCTCGGTGTCTTTTAAAAAATATTTCTTCTCAGTCATGCCAAGAACATAGGTCTCAGATCTCAGTTGCTCATCGGGGATTCAAAATTCTGGTCCCTAGCAGGAACAGGCTGCCCAGGCAGGTGGTGGAGTCACCAGAAAAGGGTGAACGTGACACTGAGGGATATGGTTCAGTGAACATGGTGGTGATGGGTTGGTGATTGGATCAGGGGACCTTTGTGGTCTTATCCAGCCTTTATGATTCTTGTACTTTCTGTGTCTTTTGCAAGCTATTCTAGTGCATAAGTCCAAATTCACTGGAAACTTGCTTTTGTTGCAATCAGGTGCCCTCCTGGGATATCACAAAATAATGGTAAAGGTACCAATGAGGACATGAGATTTCCCAAGGTGTTTTCCCTCTCCTCTGGACAGCCAGGCTACCTGCTGACCAGACCCTTCACTAAGCATCTTCTCTTTCACCTCCAGGCCAGAGCCTCAGCAGAAAGCTCCCTCAGCACCTCCACCCCCGCCGCCGCCCCCACCTCCACCCCTGCCGGAGCCAACCCCGCCAGAGCCAGAGGAGGAGATCCTCGGGTCTGACGATGAGGAGCAGGAGGATCCCGCGGATTATTGTAAAGGTGGGTGCAGTCCTGTGCTGTCTGCTGGGGTAATGAGCATCATGCAGTATTTGCTGTGCCCCTGAGCACCCTGCAGGAGTCACTCCTCCATGTTGGGCTGCAGATACTTATCTTTTCAAATATCAACTCTTCAGTGTCAGAACAAGGGAAGGAATAGTTAATTTATAAAACTTTGCAACAAAGTTTGGAAGAAGACTCCAAGATGTGAAATGTGACAATGGGAGTTAATATCGCGTAGCACAGTCACTTTCAAAAAGCAGATTTGTATGAATCGCACACTGGAACAGGTTGCCCAAGGAGGCTGTGGATGCCCCATCCCTGCAGGCATTCAAGGCCAGGCTGGATGTGGCTCTGGGCAGCCTGGTCTGGTGGTTGGCGACCCTGCACATAGCAGGGGGGTTGAAACTAGATGATCACTGCGGTCCTTTTCAACCTGGTCTATTCTATGATTCTATGCACATTTTCAACCAGGTTCTGGGGAGGTTTTTAAGGACCTGGTCATTGTTTATGGAATTTATACAGAAGTTGTGAAGAACTATTTGCATAACTGTCATCAGCTGAACTTTTTCAGTTAGCCATAGCTTATGCATGCATTTTGCAATTAAAAGATACGTAGATACTAAATGTCTGTTGTAGTTATAAGAAAAACTTTCATTGATTGATATTGATTGTAAGAGAAACAAATATCCTAACTAAAACAATCATCCCCCCTATGTATTCTAAAATACCTTAATGCATTTGACATCAACTAAATATGTATTTGAATCTATATCTTCTCTTTTTCCTACCTGCACAAGCGTATGATACATGCTTCTTTTTGTACATTGTCTTTCACAGACCTTGGCATTGTTCAATGTTCTCTGCATTTTTATTTTAGTTTCTGATTTCTTTAGCTTTTGTAGTTACCTATGTCACTATTAATACAGATTTTACCATAGGAGTAATGGGTGAATGCAGATGTTTTTATGCAAAAAGCTAAGACTGCAGTACAACAGTCAGTTTTTTAATTTGATTCAGTGTTACAGGTAATGCTCCAAGTCTGTTCTCATTAGGGTAAAATATACAATACTTATTCAATTCTTCAATATCCAATTCTACAATATATTCAAGAATCATCATAGATAAGAGATCTGTCAAAATTTACTTACTGCCTTGAATTAATTTTTTAGTACAGCCAAAAGACACTGATGTACATTGACTTAATCTGTTATTCCATGTTCCTCAAATCAAGAAATATTTTCTATCAGATATGATGCTGTCTTAACTCTGAAGGTTCTCTGTAAGCCTGCAGATGTGCCATTTTAGGAATCCTTTCTCCCAGCTCAGAATAAGCTGTTCTGTATTTCCATATCTAATAATTTGAAGTGACATTTTCTTCTCAGTGTAAGAACTAACATAATATGTGATATTTCAAGTGTTGAAATGGGTTACAAATTCCAATACTGGAAACCAAATGGTAAACTCAAATTAAATTTTGAAGTCTGCAGCAAAGGAAAGAAAAACTCATAGGAAATACATGTTTGTATTAAATGCAAATGTTACAACATACTATTCCTTATGATAACTCTTGGTATCTGTAACATCTTTCATTAGCGAGTAAGGATGGATTTGATGTTTAAACATCTGTTTACTTCTAAACATCTGTATCTACTTGAGATTAAGCATTTCTAGGCCCTGGTTAATTCTTCCCTGAAGTAAGGACTGCATTTAATGTCAAACAGTGCATTGTTGTCTATGTTCCATCATCTTTTGCAAAATCTCACCATTTGGAGTGGCTAGATCACAAAAAAAGGAAAGAAACAAATAAAATCTAAATGTCCAGTTTGCTTGTAAGTCACTTGTTCTAGAGTCTCTGTAACTCCAGTCAGTTGTCAGTAAAGTACATGTCGTGTTAAGAATACTTGCAGATTTCTTCAGAAATTAAAGGGAGCTTCCATACACTGGAAGTTCATTCTGCATTCCTATAATCTCAAAGTTCTGAACTGATGGAAGTACATTCAAGATGGTTCAAGCTCTGGCTCACTCTGATGTCAAAATAATTTGTTTCTGTGAGAACAGCATTTTTGCTGCTCCAGTGCATGTTTTCCCTAGCTGTAATTTCCAGTAAGATTGATCAGAATCCTTCCTTTTTTAAATGTTGCTAAGGTTGAACTGTAGGGAAGGCCACCATGTTGTGTAAGGATCTGAATGGAATAGCTGGATTAGGAAGATCTGGAACCATATAGACTTTGTTTAATTTATCTGAGGACCAAAGTTCTTTAGTAAAGAATTGCAGGGATGGCTTTTAGAAATATTACTTCCAAATTTCTTTGAAAGCTGTTTTATTCATTTGAGTATCTTTACTGTCCTGGGTAATGTTTATGAAGTAAGAGATAAGTATTTGGAAATCATCATAGTTTACTGAAGCCTCTCTTTTCTTTCTAATTTGATCTCCAAAGTAGCAATCTCCCAGGATTTTCAAGTGATTCGCAGAGCATACTTCATCTATTCTCAGCCCCAGTCTGAAATTTCATAGGAGGGCAATTTTTTTGAGGGTTTATGTTAAATATATAATAGATATTTATAATATATAAATATATACACATATATAGCGTGTGTATATAGAATGAACATTTTACCTGTTAACAAAAATACTCAAGCAGCGATTGCTATAGTTACTGATTCTTTTATGTATATATGTATATGTATATATATATATATATTTTAAAGAATATTTTACTATGAGCTGTGCTCCTATCTTCACCACATTGCATGCTGATTAGTAAATAGTCCCAGTCATAATAGTATTTTTTATCAGGAAATTGTATTAATTTGAGTTATCACCTGATGTGAAAGGGAGAACTAACAGCCATCTGTGTAAAGCAGACTAACCTTTGTTCCCCTGGACCTTCCTCCAGAGCCTGTTAAAATCTGTGAAATGACTGCTATTGATGCCACTGAACTTAGATTAAATGCTTTTCAGATGTTTATTTGTTTTGAGAAATGGAAATATCAAAACTCCAACTATGTGATTTTTCAGGGGGTACTTAGACAATGCAGCACTGAAACACTTGGAGATCTTTTTGAAGAGTTCGTTATGTCATGGATGTAATTGGAATTCTTTGCTTCTCTGATCATCTTCTTTGCCCCCTGGAGATGTCTCCCATTCATCCAGTTCACAAAGGGAATAATTCCCTATACAAACATAGAACTAGCTAGCTACAATTACCAATACATTCAGGAGACATTTAGGAATAATGATCTCATTTTTTCTGACCCTCTTTCTTGAGTGCTTGTAGCTAGCTAGCTGTGTGAGAGACTTTTTTTTGTGTGCTGTAGTGAATAGCACAACAGATTTTTTGTTACATTATCAGTAGTACCACTTACACATTGTATACTTTCAAATGCCAGTGTTGTTTTTACAAAAATACCTCATCTCTCAAACTTCTAATTATGCTTTCTGATTGTTAGTATTTGGAAATAACTTCCATATCATGAAGAACTTAATTGCATTTGTCATAGGATTACACTGGTTTTTAAAATGCACTTAACTGTGTTGTTACCTGATTGTTCACAACCTGTGCACAAATAATATGTAGCTGACAGCATCAGGAGTGGTCAAGGAATGACACACACAGGAACAGTAAGGAATATTTCCAGAACTGCTCCTGTTGTGGTGTAGGACAGTAGAAAATATCTTAAAAATTTCATATATACTCAATGAATAAATATACACTGTTGTATTGTTATGATTAGTTATGTGTCCTGTAGTGGCCAAAATAGCCTGGTTTTAACATACATAGTTACTATATAATCATATTATAGCCGTTATTCTTGCAATATATGGATTTTACTAAAATCACTCATCAACCCCTGTTTTATTGACTTGAAGTCAGTGTCTTTGATTTCTTCTGGAGCGTGTTCTCCCTTGTCTGTGCTGGGAAGAAACTACCACAGGTTTTCAGTTTTGACCCTTTGAAGCACAACTATGCCGAAGGATATCTTCAGAGAAGCAGACTTAAACAGCACTTTTTAAACAAAAGTGTTTGAAGAACCATATATTTAACTCTGTCTAAATTCTTCATTGTTGAGTGTTAACACTGTTACTTAGTCAAAATGTAAACGGTTTAAAAATTACTTCTAGCCTTTGTTTTATGTGCTTAAAGGCCTGCTTATACCTTTCTTGCTGTGCAAAGGGCTGCATAAGTGATGTTGTGTTCCCATGGTCATCGGAAATTTGGGAAGAAAAAAACCTCTCCTAACTCCAATGTGTTGTTGGAAATCTGACATTCCTTTATTCCTCACAACATGTACCAGATTTGATAAATGAAGCACATGCTCCCGGAGTTTAGGTTCTATGTTTAAATAGTTAAATCGTATTAGCATACATATTCATTCTTTTCCAGGAACTCCTTAATATATGCTAATGTTCAGTGGTCATACGACCACCTGCTTCCTCCCCTTTATTTCTCCTTCAGCTTCATCACAGTGACTTTTGGCCGACCTTAATCTGTTTCTCACCATTTGGCAAATTTCCATTCCTTGTTATGCCATAATAAGCAATTTTGTATCTTGGTGCACTAAAACTCCAAACAATTTATGTGAAATTCAAGAAAAAGCCCTTGCACCTGGTAGATGCAAAGATAAAAGTACTCTGTTGTTAGTTCAGTGCTTCTTTGAAGCCGGATCATTGAGAAAAAAAGGGCTGTTCACATACCACACAAAGCTAAACGGGGCACTAGCACTCATTGATGCCTTTTACCAAACTAATATATTGGTCCTTAAATGAATGTATTGATTTCTATTGCTAAACCAACCTGTATCATCATATTCTCCTGAGTTCGTATAATTATGTTCAGGAATGATTGAATAGAAGCGTGCATTTAAACAGATTGTAAAACACTTCAGAAATTTTTGTATTATTGAATTTAAAATCAACCATAGACAGGTGTTAAAACTGGGTGTTGAGTACTTTCACGCAGAGGATAAAGCTTCATGCTGTGTCTCTGTTTTCTTGCAGTGATATATGCAGGACAAAAATTAGAAGAAATGATGCTGTGATACTGAATTGTGTGTGAAAGCTTTTTACATAATCCTTGCTGTCAGATCAGCAGACTTGATGTGCTTCACTAATGTAAACCTTTTCAGTAATAGAAAGATAGAATAATGTACTTGCTGTCTTGACTTTCCTCTCACATCTGTTATTTGATCATCCTGAGTTTTATGGAAAGAATTTATCAAAGAATACCTTTTTTTGTTGTTGTTGTTTATATAAAACTAGTCAGTAACTGTGTTGTTTATATAAAACTAGTCAGTAACTGTCTTAATATAATTTTATTCATCCGGATTTTGAAATATTTTTATCCTCAGCTGTTTCAGCAGGGATGACCAAGCAGAAATATAAATTAGTCATTTTGTTTTGTTTTTAATGTTATTTCATATCAGCAATATATTATCCCAGCTTTAGAATTCTGTGAAATATGTAATCTTTATAATTCTATCGCGTAACTGTATTAAATTTAATAGTCTGCTCTGGAAGGCTTTGTGACAAGCTCACCAATAAACTCCTGAACTTCTGTCAAGGCAAAGATGCTATTAACAAAGAAAGGATATAAATATTTTTAGATTTGATGCCGCTGTTCCACAGATAAGAAAGAGATAAGAGCCCACTCCCTGTACTAAATCCAAGGAATTAAGTAATAAATTGACATAGTTGTTTGAGCTGGGCTCTGGCTCTGACAGGGTTTTCAGGAGATCTCAAAACAAATACAACAACTTAGGGGAAGTATTCTTTTCCTAATTTGAAGTGGAATAATCAGTAGTAAAGGGTTCTGCCAAAGGCCAGTTTAGTGTGACATTCTGAAAGACCAGAAGGAGCCAAAGAGATAATTCCTTGATGCTTGGCAGATGGGCAGCTCTTGGAGAGTTGTAGCTGTATTGTTTTTAGCAATTTAGTCAAAATTGTGAACATTTATTAGTGTGTTAGGTCCAAATAATAATCTTGTCTGATCAGCTGTCTTTCCCATGCTTAAGAATGCCTCTTAAAATAGGAAGGATATGAAAAGCTTCAGAATGGAGCTGTGGTCATCACCTCTACCTCTTACAGCCACTTCACTCTGTGTTGAAACCTGAGTTCCAGCGGCGGGGTTGGCCTTTCTGACAGTGGGGCTTGGGGCGTCAGTTGGGACTTCGGTGATGTGATTGAGTGAATGGCCTGCTGATGGGTTAAAATGCAGTTTTGGGCAAAGCCTGCAGCTGCCTGCTCTCTCTGCTTCATCACTATCAAAGCCGCAGACTCGAGCAAATGTACTGCTGCTGTGGTTCAGGATCCAAGCAGAAGAGCATCACTAAATTTGACATTCTTAATATTTTCTGGTGAAGTATTTTATTGCCGCCTTTTTTAGCAGGAAGCAAATGGGAATTAAAGCAGTCTCTGTTGAGTTTTTGCAATCATCCAAGAATATGTTGGCTGGAGAAAATTCAAATATGATGAAGAAATAATGTAGATCTTTCCTGTACTTTCTGTGAAGTAGAAGATAAGCCTGGGGAAATACAGAACAGATGGTAATGTTTCCACAAATGAAAGCCATAAAGGAGAAGGGCCAATAAACTCTATAGTATGTACAGGGCACGAGTATTTTCCCTCCAGGCCAAGTAAGGCGGTTTTTAACATTAGAGTTAATGTTTCTTTTTAGATTTCCTATATATAGTACATGACAATTTGAATAGGAAAAGTTATACTACAAGGAAAAATTAAAAATTCTCCAAGATTTAAATGAAAAACGGTGAGGTATTGTTTGTTTCCTGACTAATCTTCTTCTGCTTTTTTTTCATGAAAGGTGGCTATCATCCAGTGAAAATTGGCGATCTGTTCAATGGCAGGTATCATGTTATTAGAAAGCTAGGATGGGGACACTTCTCTACAGTCTGGCTATGCTGGGATATGCAGTAAGTGAACTACTTCTTTCCATGCACTTGATTTTGTTTGCAGTAACTTTGGTGGTTTTTTTGTTTGTTTGTTTTTGGTTTTTGTTTGTTTGTTTGTTTGTTTGTTTTTGGCACATGATAAAGTTATGTAGATGTATGCATTCCTTTTCTGCAGGAAAGTATCTGCATTAAAATTTTGCCCTTGGTTAAGGCTATAATTTATAAAACTTCTCAGAAATGTGTAACTGTTTTATTTGACAGATCAGCTTTGCTTATTGAATTTACATGTTGTCTTGAACATGGGGGAGTAAGATAATATTTTTATTTTTGCTGCATCTTTAAAAAAAGAATATAATTACTGTGATACCTCTTAAATACATTAGCTTCAAGGAGATAAAATATTTAATAAGCCAGACAATTAACAAAATGTTGTTAGAAGTTGCTTTTCCGTGTAGTTTCGGTTTTGTAGTATTCTAGCAGAATATATTAGGTAATGAAATAGTGTATTTAAAACTTCCAAATGTCTCTTTTAGCTTAGAGCACTTGTTGAAAATGTTTTTGGTTTTGTTTTTTTTTCTAGGGGAAAAAGATTTGTTGCAATGAAAGTCGTAAAAAGTGCCCAGCACTACACAGAAACAGCCTTGGATGAAATCAAGTTACTCAAATGTGTATGTATCACTCATGTAGTATGGTGTTCAAGCCATAGCAGTACAGCCATAGCAGTAATAACAAATAAAATTTAAAATGTAGTGGGATATATTGTTGAAACTTTTTTTTTCCTAAGTAGCTTATTTGTTATGTTACTGTGACTTCTAAAGCTCCAAAAGATTAACTTTGGGCAGAGAGCAAATTACTTGGTGTTTTCATGTCAGTTGTTCCCTGAAGTGTTTGTCTTGGTTTAGGTGCGTGAAAGCGACCCTAATGATCCCAACAAAGATATGGTTGTACAACTAATCGATGACTTCAAAATTTCTGGAATGAATGGAATACGTATCCTTTTGAAAACAGTGCATCTTCGTTAAGAGTGATCTGTGGAGATAAGTAAGCTCTTAGTTCTGGCTATTTTTTGGTAGTCTTAATTTAAAACAGTAGTGCAGAAACTTCAACATAAGTGTAGATGGAAGGGATGGTCCAATATGTAATACACTCACTGGAGAGAAATAGTTTAGATTTTTAAATACAGTGCAAAATAAAAATTAATGAAAGACACTAATCCTGTCACAGTCCACTAGAACTACAAAGGATAAGATTGTTTAGAAACAGCAGTTTTACTGAAAAGATTAGTAATAGGTGAAACTTACAGTACGCATGTTTTGCTCTAGACTAGTAAGGAGAAAGAAAGTGTTAGTGTCATGAAGAGGCTTATTTCTGTTTTCTTCTGTGTAGTGTGAGGACATGGAAAAAGCTTTATTATTTTTTGGTGTTTTTTTTGGCCACATGACTTTTTTTTTTTTTGGTCAAGATTTTAAAGATTTTTATTCTAACGCTGTGAGAGAGGGAGAGGGGGTGGAGAAAGAGGTGCAGTATGTGACAGAGCATTGTTCTCAGGGATAAGTTGGGGCCTATGAATATATTTGTATACTTGAACTAAAGCGAGTTATCCTTGCTAGTTGTATTAGGTATTTTAGCAGGTTATTATGTTACTATTCTTTCATTTACACATACTACTGGTATTCATCTGTATGCTTGTTCTGTCTTGGAGACCTCATAACTGTCCTCATTGTTCATACTACTCAACCACGAGAGTTCCTGTTCTATTGAACTCAGGATTTTGGTGATGTGCCATCAGTCTTCAGAAGATTAGGTTAAGATACTCCTCACCGTCTCTGGTCCTCCAGGAGAGGAATCTAGGAGATGACTGCAGGTGAATTTGAAAGCATCCTCCCAGGAAGAAATGTTTGGGTTTTGTTCCACCCATCTGTCTGTTGACATTGGTTATGAAGCCTTAGATTTTGTAATAAGTGAGAAGGGAGAGTATGGGGACATGTATTCTCATTTGCAGAGTAGGATCCTGTTTTCTCTCATTTTATTTGGTGCCTGGTTGCTTCATTGGTTAGCTACCATGCTAGAAGGCTCTTCAATGCCAGTGAAACCAGTGTAATCTGCTTTTTTTTTAGGTTGTATCATCAAATTACCATTAATTAAAATAAACTATACAGTTGCTTGCAGTCATTTCAAATTGTTTATGATTTATGGCCAAGGACCTTATTAATGCAATGGGGCAAAGAACCCTAATTGGGGTTTCTCAGTGTTGTTGGACTACAAAAAATATCTTTGAGCTGAATTGCTTCCTGAGAAGTACTGTATAAATATCTCCATTGTCTGTGTTCACTAAAAAAATGTCACCAAAGCACTTCAGCTCTTAAGACAACTGTTCTGGTGAAAACTAATTGAAGTTATTTTTAGAAATCAGAGATTTTAACTTGCTGGTTTCATTGTAAAACAGCAATATGAAGTGGGGAATAAGAAAATGTATTTATACTTATGTGTAGAAATAATTTTTATTGGTTTAATGGAGTTGTTTCTTGGTAACATTCTTAAGTTATTGGTGAGATACACATGTATTAAAGGCAAAAGCCATTTCTGAAGAAGAATATGAAGAGAAAATTTTGTTAATAATAGTATTTTGAAAGCGTATCTAACTGTAGCATTTATGTTGACAAAGCCAAAGGAAACTCTATTGGTGAAAAATAAGAACTCAGGTAACTTTGCATCAGCAGATTAAAATTGGACAGCTAATAGTGATGTATTCTATTTCAGTTTTACCTGCATGCTGAAAATTCTGGCAGTTCAGAAGTTGTTTTATATGGAAGGCAAATGTTTTAATTATTGGGAGAGAAAGGTATAATAGTCACTAGTGCAAATAAGATAGCAAGTATTTTCTGTTATGAGTTGTCTCCTGAACAGTTTGTGCATTCTGAGTAGTGTGACTTATTTGATCAAAGTTTGGCTCTGTTGGTTATTTGATTAAGTCCTTTTGGTCTTGTACGGGAAAAAAATCTTTGGTGCAGGTTCTTTTGGAAGGGAGCAGGTAACTATTTTTAACATCTTGCTGCTACTGGATTTCATTAATTAAAAAAAAAAAAAAAAGGCTATGATGAACAGGGATGAACAGGCTGAGAGACAGGCAGTATTTCATGCTGTGTTGTTTCTGGCATCCCTTGGGAAAATCACTAAATATCCGTTCTGTGACTGTAAATTAAAACAATGTATGCATCACAGATGTTTGATTGTTGGTTACAGAATACCTTCAAAAGTCAAAGAAAGAAGGGGGAGAGGTGGGTGAATCCTTTAGGTGGCCAACAACACAAAATGAAATGGAGATTCCAAAGAGGGAAGCTTGTAGAATGCTGTGGCACAGAGCTGTGAATATACAGAGCCATTGGCCTGGGCTGTGTGTCTGGAAACAATCACCCTTCTCCTAGGAGCTGTAAGACATGTTTATAAACATGTGGATTTTAACAATATATGCTATGCTACGCTAGACTGATAATTTTTGTTAGCTACTTGTACGTTTTAAAAATACTACAACTATATATGTTTTATTCAGGGAATTTCTGAATGTGGGCACTGTAATGTTTTCAGTAAGTGTAGATCATTAACTTTATTTACACTGGATGTTTATTAGAACCTTAAGAAATGATTGAACATTTTTTAATCAGAGGTTCTGATAATCACACAATGAAACAGGTGTTTGGATAGATAAGTGAGAAAGTAAAGAAGGAAATGATCATGTATTACAATAATTCTGTGATTCTTTAATCATAATAAATTTATTATTATTTCAAAGAATAAACAGCACTAATTAAATGCCATAGGGCCTTAATGCTGCTTACACAAAAGCATCTGAGATACATCCAGAAGTACTCTGTGCTGATACCAGAATTTAGTCATTTGTTTTAACTAGTCTGTAAACCTCATCAGATTTCTAAATAATCCTGTAGTACGTTTGTAGATAAATAGATAGTTGCATGTAAGATTTTAGTCAAGAAATAACAGTTTTAAGTACTTAAAGCTGTCAGCTGATGCATGTTAACGTTTGTTCTCTCTTGTTTCCACTATTCTGCTAAGTTTCCCTCTTTCAAACATTCCCCAGACTTTGCTTCAAAGAACATTTCATAAGGGATGTGTGTACAGTGTGGGCTTTGGGTTTCTTTTTTCTGGACTATTAGGACACTATTTGGATATCAGGCACTTGATGTCGTGGAATGATCCCAGAGCTCACAAGGCTGGATTCCTGCTAATTAGTGCACAGCTTTCCTCACTGTTTGTGGACGCACTGCCTCACAGTTAACATTCTTCAGGTCATGACAATGAATCAGACAACAGTCACATTTTAACATGTCTGTAGTATTCTGCCATCCCACTTTCCTCCCCAGTACTGAGCATGCTTTAGGTTTATCAGATTCCTCATGGCAAAATGCTGCAATCTTTCTCAGATAGATGTCACTCCTCCTGTAGCTCTCTCTCTCTTTGCTTGCCTCTGCCATTCCTCCTTGCATCTTCTTTCTCTTTATCCTGGCCTTCCTTGCCTCTCAGCTATTCAATTCCCAGCATCCCTTCCTTTTCTGTTTAATGACAAGGCGTAGAACTCTAGTACGTGCACGGAATGGCAGGAATCTGCACTGGATAGTCTGCTGCAGCAGCAGTCTGAAGGATGATGAGCATCCTAAATTTCATTTCGCAATGCTGCAGTGTCCTGCCTTCCTGGAATAAGTGTTGCTGTCTTCCTGTAGCTTCACGACTTCATTGTGTGGGCTAAATTGATAAGCCCTGTAGAGCTAACGTGCTGTGTTCCTCCTCTCTGATGACCATGTGCTGTACTAGTGACTTTTGTTTGTTGGGTGCTTGTAAGGTAAACAAGGCTGTTTCTTCTTCTGAATTGAACAGAGTTTTATAATATTTTTAGTAGACTGTTCATGGCCTCTTCTAGTACAGGAGTTGAGGAGCATCAACTAAGTTGAGCAAGTAGCAGCTATCAGAATAGTACAGTTATTCCCAAAGTGCTTTGACCAGTCTTGAGACATCATTCAGTCTAATTCCAGTTTAAGGATGTACATTATAAAACTTCACACAGCTTTATTCATATGGGTAGGTGCTTGAGAAGAATGTAAATGGTGGACCCATAGACAAGGTATGCATCATTTTTACTCAAGACAGTGACACTAAGATCATGATCAAGATACTAGGTATTAAAACTTTGGTAAGTCAGGCAAGATTTCTTCCCTAACAGTGTGTTTACCTTTGAATGGTCTCTGAGATAGAGAGGATCTGATTTCCATCCACTGAGATTTCCCTGAAGTAACCATCAATTCATTCATTTTCTGTCATTTGTATTATATTATTCTCTGCAAAGTTGTAGTATTGTGTAGTTAAGATTTTAACATTCTGTCTGGGTTCCAGCGATGTTAAGATTTTTCTCAGAGCTTACGTACCTGAAGATTAAGTTGGTGCAGTATTTAATTTCTTGCTATTTACTATTACTTGGAATATTGGAATATTTTCTCTGTAAGAAAATAGTCTACTCAGATGTATGAAACATAGAATTTCTAAGTCAGGAGGTCTCTGAACCATAAATCACTGAAAGTGTCTACATCTTACTCTCTTCCAATACACTTCACTGATTATCTGCTATTGGAAGGATCCTGAGTCAGATTAAACTTTCTGCTGTTGTTTTTGCATATTGCTTTTTCTTTGTTCCTGAGTTTTTTTGGTGATTGCCATTATTCTTTGCAGTTAAAACTGCATGAAGTAAGAGATCCATTCTCTTACTAATTCAGTCTTTATTTTCAAGTGTTTCTCAATTGAACCTAATCAGAAAGATGTTTAGAATAGTTCTTTTTCTAAAACACTACAGATGTAGTCTGCTGTTGTTAAAACCTCTATTCTATCTTTTAAAATGTATTAGAAATTAGAGATGATAGGACAAATCAGTACTTTGAGCAATCTCAAATAAAACAAAAATCGATTACTTATTTAGCAATTTAATTACTCACCCTAACACTGTTTTTACCATTAGAAATAAAGGACAAGAATACATTTAAAATGTATTTAAAACATTTAAACTGTTTTATTTTAAATTGGTCTATTTGGGCATGGTTCTTTTTTTCTTGTTCATATATTATTGAAATGTAGTAACCATGTTTTGATCAGTTGGGGTGAACTGTGATTACATGATGATGATTGCTTTAGCCAACAAGCAAACAAACATTTGTCGTTCATCTTATTAACAAGTTTGTTTGGAAATTGTCCTTAATTAAGTGCCAGATGTTTGTATGGTCTTTGAAGTACTTGGACACCATCTCCTAAAATGGATAATCAAGTCCAATTATCAAGGCCTTCCCATCCGTTGTGTAAAAAGTATAATTCGACAGGTAAGATTTGCTAATGTTTTAATTAGCTTTTTCCACCATTATTAACATTTTGAAGGTTAGAATGGTGATATTTCAGCTTAATTCTTACTAATTATTATCTAAGATAAGATAATCTTACTGATAACCCCGGGGAGCTGGGCGTTTGTGGGACCTCTTCTTGGGTAGCCTGCATTTCTGCATATTGTATTATTTTTATCAAGATATCCCACTGATAAGGGAGTTTTCAGTACTGTTTTGCTGAATAAAAAGCTGAAACAGTGGATCTTATCCATAAATTTTTTGTATTCAATTGCAGTTTTGGTCAACAAAACCATCAGCATGATATGCTTCTTTAAATAAGCTTATCTGTCTCTGAAAGAAAAACACTAATTCTAAAGCAAAAACTGTTATTTGAAAATTATTATTTACCTACTATTTTTAAGTTTTTGTCAAGTCAGAGACCTAACCAAATGAAACCAGGACAGCTTATAGAGAAATGTTCTTTCAAAATATGTTCTCTTGTTGTATTGTGGAAACCAAATTGCTGAGAGATAAAGAGAAGTATTGTATCAACATGGAAAAATCATGTACATCTCTGTGATTTTGTATACACTGTTAATCCATGTGCAGTTAATACTTAGCCGATACATAAATATTTTCAGATTGTCATTTAAGTAATTTGTATTGTCTTTCAGCAGCATTACCTCTGTTGTATTGATAAGCTGTCTATTGAAATAGTTATTTTCTTTGAAATCTTTATTGTATGTCATCTGATGAATCTCAGCCTATCAGCTTTTTAATCAGAGTTAGCTGAGTACTCTGATGCAGCTGTTAGTAAGTAGTTGAAATTGTAGGACCACTGATTTCTATACAGCCAGGTGGCTCACATACCCCAAATAGGAAGCTGGACTGATGCAGTGCTCCAGATGAACAGAGCTGTCTGCTGTGGAATGGGAATGTGTCTGTTTGTCTTAGTATGTGTCTATAAATATCCACAGTTTCCCGTAAGCATTGTTGTTTTTTTGTTTGGAATGATTTCGCTATGGTTGCACCATTGCCCTGGAGGTTGGCCAGAGTATGGGAATTTACAGTGTACTTTCTTTATACACTGCCTTTAGCAACAAACCAGTTTTTGGAGCTCCCTGCTATGATTTACGTACATTACAATGGCTATATGCAGAAACAGAGCGTAAACCAGACCGCTGAATGGATTCAAGCTAAAAACAATCTCTTTTTGGAAGGAAGCCGGGAACTTCTGAACACAGCTTCACATGGCTTTGCCTGTGACCTTTCAAAGGAGAACTTTGAAGTGGGGTCTTTAGGGATGGTAACCAAAACCCATTGAGGAGTGGGGTTAGCAAGGAGCTGCCTTAGGAATGGAATTATATGGGAAGCATTATGGAGAGGTTTTGAAGAAGGTGTTCTTCCAGATGCAGTCAGAAAACTGGTGCCATGCATGTTCTGAAAGCTTATTTATAAAACTTGAATATGAAACAGTTCAGTTATTGCAGTGGTGCTCAGCAAAATAAACCGTTTTGTTTCAGAAAGTATTATAGCTGAATGCTATAATGAAGAAGAATTTTTTTTATATTACAGTTGGGAATTTTTTCCCCACTTTTTTAGTATTTTTGAGCATTGGGACGAAATTAAGGGTTAGTTTAAAATGCAGCTGAGAGCTGAGTTTCTTAATAAGAGTCTCATACTCGTTTCAATTTTAAGCAGTACTTCTTCCCTTGGGGCAGAGTTATATGAAATGTCATGCAAGAGATGCCTCTGTAGAATTGAAAAAAGGGCTGGTTGCTACAGTTTCTTTTGTGTAATGAAGGTAGAAGTTAGAAGTGTGCATTTATTTAATTCTGGAATCCTTATTTTGAGTTCTAAAATATATAGCATCAGTCTATTTTAAAGGAATCATGTTCTGAAACTGTATTTATTAAAACCAGCATTGTGTATTGGAGCAATGAAAATTTTCACTTTTGCTTTTTACCTGCGGTACAGCAAGTGGTCTGTTTAATGTGTCAGTATGATGAAGGTCCCTGAATGCAAAAGAAAGAAAAGAAAAGGGATTCTTAATTAGATACTACAGATGATGGTGGTATTTCTTGATGTGAAACCAACCATGTGACTTTTACAAGGGAGAAAATACTGTTTTGTAATTTGCATTTGCAATAACAGGGCCTGTTCTAATTTTTCAGAGTTGCAATACAATGTGCATGTAATGTTTTTTCTTTCAGTGGAGAAATAAATAAAAAGGAGAATTGTTTTCCCTGTTGTCCATCATCTCAGACTATGATGCAAAAAAAGTACATGCAGCATGCATTTTATTACTGGTATGATGTTACAAATACTTGCAGTTTTTAGGATAAAGCAATCTCATCTACATTTTAGGATTGCTAAGAGCATCATTTCTCATTATAAAATCCTAGCCGTCCTTGTGGTGGTACGTCAGAGTCATAGAATCATAGAAGGGCCTGCATTGAAAGGGACTTCAAAGATCACCTAGCTTAAATTCCCCTGCCATGGGCAGGTTCACCAACCTCTAGACCAGGCTGCACAGAGCCCAGTCATGGGACTGTTGGAGATTTTAGATAAAATAATCTATTTTCTGTTTTTCTAAAAAATAATACTCAGACAAAACGAAAGAGAAAACTGTCCCTCTAAAACTGTTACTCGAACAGGGAAAAGGCCATCTTCCTAAAGTGGGTAACAGCAAATCTAGTTTCTTATTAATGCCATTTCTGTATATCACAGTGGAGCAGGTACATTTTCTTCTGAATGTTTTTGCCTTTCTGTGTGCTCCAGAATTTTTTATCTTGGCCTCAGATTATACATATTTGATTGTTATTGTCATCTATAGTGATGGAAGGAAGAGGTTATTGAGATCAATACCAACGTCATTTACCTGGACTTGAGCAAGGCCTTTGACACAGTCCCCCAGCACATCCTTATCTCCAAATTGGAGGAACGTGGATTTGATGGGTGGACCACTTGATGGATAAGAAACTGGTTGAAAGGCCGCAGACAGAGGGTGGTGATCAATGGCTCCATGTCCAGGTGGAGGCCGGTAACGAGCGGTGTCCTTCAGGGGTCTGTCCTGGGACCGGTGCTCTTTAACATCTTTATCAGTGACATCGATGACGGAATCGAGTGCACCCTCAGCAAGTTTGCTGACGACACCAAGCTGAGTGGTGCAGTCGATACGGTTGAAGGAAGAGATGCCATTCAGAGGGACCTCGAGAGGCTGGAAAGGTGGGCCGGGGTGAACCTGATGAGGTTCAACATGGCAAAGTGCAGAGTTTTGCACTTGGGCCGGAGGAATCCCAGGCATCCATACAGACTGGAAGGAGCGGTCCTTGAGAGCAGCCCTGCAGAGAAGGACCTGGGGGTCTTGATAGATGAAAAACTTAATATGAGCCAGCAGTGTGCCCTTGTGGCTCAGAAGGAAAATGGTATCCTAGACTCCATCAAAAGAGGGGTGGCCAGCAGGGACAGGGAGGTGATTGTTCCCTTCTACTCTGCTCTTGTGAGGCCCCATCTGGAGTACTGTGTCCAAGTGTGCAGCCCCCAGTACAAGAAAGACAGGGAGCTGTTGGAGAGGGTCCAGAGGAGGGCCACAAAGATGATCACAGGACTGGAGCACCTCCCCTATGAAGACAGGCTGAGGGAGCTGGGCTTGTTCAGCTTGGAGAAAAGAAGGCTGTGGGGTGACCTCATTGCAGCCTTTCAATACCTAAAGGGAGCCTACAGAGGGGAGGGGAATCAACTCTTTGAAAGGGTTGATAACAGCAGGACAAGTTGAGGGAGGGGAGATTTAGGTTGGAAGTCAGGAGGAAGTTCTTTACAGAGAGAGGGGTGAGGTGCTGGAACAGGCTGCCCAGAGAGGTTGTGGATGCCCCATCTCTGGAGGTGTTCAAGGCCAGGTTGGATGGGGCCCTGGGCAGCCCGGTCCAGCATTAAATGAGGAGGTTGGTGGCCCTGCATGTGGCAGGGGGCTTGGAGATTCATGATCCTTGAGGTCCCTTCCAACCCTGGCCATTCTGTGATTCTGTGATCAATCTTTGTGTTGCTATTGCTAAGGGGGTCTTTTCTAGGTTTTTCAGCTGCTAACTAGTAGCCAGTCTTCCTTTCACATTTCTCAATTTGTGATACATTGTATGTTATTATGATTGACTTGGCACGTACTCAAGCGTATGTTGGATTTGCAAAAAGAATCCGGATTATAAGGAACACAGCAGTTTTTAGATGCACTATTCACACTGATTTTGAGCCTTACTCAAGTGAACACGCAGCTTTTACATGCTCATGATAGAAAGCTTTTCAGGTTTGAGGCTAGCTCCAGAACAGGAGAAGGCAGAGCAAAGCACTTGAGATATTTCTAGGATGCATTAGCCTGAGTGTAAACATCAAACACATGCAAATGCTATTCTCTTATCTGAGCTCCCAGGCATGCAGGATGAAAATGCCAGTCTGGTACTAGCTCAGTACTGAGTAGTGGGCTGATGTCTTTGTATTCTGTTACTACTATTTAGAACCAATATGCTTTGTTTTTAAGGCTTGCCCTTGCCAGTTATGTTTTCAGGGATCATCAGAGCACGGGAGTTAGCCATGTGCTAGTTTACTTACAGAATACTTAGAATGGCACAGTGTTCCTGTAGTTGAAGCTCAGGAGTCTGGAGGTCTATTTCCTGCTATAGAACATTCTATAAAAATTGAAAGAAGTCTTTTAAGTGAGGTCACCTAGGTTTCAGTTTCTTTTTCTTGCTGATGTATTTTTTACAGTATTTATGAAGCTTATGATAGCAATAGTTTGTTTTTTACCCCCTTTCATTACTCTGTACTAATTAATTGGGGTAATTGACATTCCACATTTTATACCTAAGTCTCACCTAACGTAATTCTAAAACCACACTGGCTGTTGTATTTCTGTGCTAGTCAGAATGAGAGAAAGCTTTTGCATTGTGTTTTTATTTTAGTCCCAGAAGATGTTTTCAAGAATTTGGATATGCAAGTTTCATATGAGCTTGCAAAATTCAGTCTGCAAAGAATATGAAGGACTAGAGGAAAAATACAAGTAACAAATACAGGTAGACAGTTCCGTATGTGATATCTTGGTCATGTTAAAAGCTGAATTACTGTTGCAGTTGTAAGGAAAATTACAGTTAGCATTTCTTGCCTTCTTTTCCAAAGGAAGATCTGTTGAATTTTTTTACATGCGTGCAGATCAGCTGAAGAATGGTTGGGAATTGGAAGTCTCAGATCAGGTTGCTGTCATCAAAACAGTTCAGCCTACCAGTGTCTAACTTGTCAATGTCTCTAGAACTGGATTTATGAACTAAGTATATTAGGTCACTTACTACTAATGAACACATTTAGCTTGTTCTGGCTAACAGGAAGCAAAAATAAAATTCCTTTTTCAATTAGGTTCTTCAAGGTCTAGATTATCTACACAGCAAGTGCAAGATCATTCATACGGATATTAAGCCAGAAAACATTCTGATGTGTGTGGACGATGCCTACGTTCGTAGAATGGCTGCTGAAGCTACTGAATGGCAGAAAGCTGGAGCTCCTCCTCCTTCTGGCTCAGCAGGTATGACAGTATGTTTAAATGCAATGTAGTAAGTTTGTGTCTGTAAATTAGTGCTTGAAGTGTTTTGTTTAATGCATATGAACATTTTAAATAATCACATGTAAAAGAAAAGTACGTCCACTGAACTCTTATTGATACTCTGAGAGCTGAAAAGGAATGTTTTCCTCTCAGTTTTTCATGTTCTGGTTTTTGGAGTGCCTGATTTATTGGAACACAGTCCCACCCTGCAAGCTGCAATGACTTGCATCTTTAATACTGGCAGTAATTAATAGTCATATCTAACTTTCGTGTCTGGTTCTATTACAGTGTTCTTTTGAAATTATCTCTCTCTTCACCAGTTGTAACTTATTCTCAAGATGTAGTGACAAGTCTTGCAGTCCATAGCTTTTCATTCTTGAAAACAGCATTTATTGTACTCGAATGAATTCACAATAAGCCCTTCTTCCCAGCACTGCACGTGAAATATTTTGTTAAGCTTGCCAAGATCTTAGATGGGAACTGCATGTTATATGTTTAGCTAGGAGGAACCGAAATGAAGGAGCTCACAGCTATCAGTGAAGACATGTCAGAAGGAAATACGGCTTTTTGAGAGATTTTTTGTGCATGGTTACTGTTTTGTTTTGTAGTCCAACACATCAGCTACAGGTAGTGGAGAAACAAAGCATTTAAAGCTTTTGTAATGTTATCAGAAAAAATAATTATGGATTAAAATTATAGAGATACAGTACCAATACCTACTGTATCAGGAGCAGCTGTTGTGACCTAAATCATAAATATTTCCATAGTGGCATGTTATTTTCAGACTCTTTGCATTTCCTAAAGCTCTTTCTTTTCAACATCATTTTTTGGACTCGGTCTATGAATATGAGGTTTTTTTGTTGAGCTAACAATGATTGTGGTGTTTTACAATATTATTTATGTTGACATGCAAAATCTTATAAATTGTTAGTATATTGTGTTGAATTTTACATAATGGGGAATCATACAGCTGAAGGCTGTATGTTGCCTGTGTGGGAAGCAGACTTGACATTGCTTCGTGACATTAAAGTAAACATTAAGGAATATATTGATGGAATTCTTATCACTCTTTGTTCTTGGCAACTTGTAATTAAATATATGGCATTCCATACAGGAACTGAATATGTGTTTTTTGTTACAGCATTTTAAGAATAGGTTCTGCATAATTGCATTTTTTAGAGGTGATGATAGATTTAAGAACCTTTGAGACAGCATTGCCCTTTCAGGGACACAAGTGCAGTCACAAGTGCAGTTTTCTGCACCTGTGGTGGTGGTGATGATGTTTCTATGTGTGGCATTTTGTTGTTGTTGTTACTGTTCTGTGCGATTTCACAGTGACTTGTAATTGCAGCAAGCCAATCATTGATGGTATCTGTCTGGGACATGTGTAGGAAAGGGAGTTGCTGGAGGTGCTTTCCCTGTGCTGTAGGGCTTTTTACCATAGGCACTTCTTCATACCTGCAGTCCTGTCAGAGTACTCTGCTTCAGAAGGAAGGAAGTGTGAATATTTGACTTTTCTGTTCAGTCCAACACAACAGTCATCTGTGCTGATACTGCCTGAACTATTTAAAATCTGTCTGCATCTGATCAGTCAGCTGACGGCGTGCATTTCATCTCTGACATCTCTGAAATCAGCTAATGGTTTCTGTCTGCTCACGACTGTTTTGGAGTTCCCTATCTGACTTTGATCAACTCTCCACTAGCCAAACAGAGAGAACAGAAATTAATGATAAATCCTTCTAATTCCAGACAGTCTAATGGAGACACTGTATGATTTCAGGCAGGAGGTATTTGTAAAGAGTTAAAATGCTGGCTGAAAATAAGATTTTAAATCACTTTAAATATAATTTGTAGAGTTATTCTTGTAAAAATGTATATTGAATTTTTTTTTTTCTTTGCAGTGAGTACAGCTCCACAGCAAAAGCCTGTAAGTATTGTTATATAATTCAGATAAACTATCTTACTTCCTGTGTTTCTGGAGGAATTAGTTATTATTAGGCTGTTAGTAGTATACTTTTTTAAGGCTTTCTTTGAATGACACTTTTATGTTTCAGAGAACATTTTTCTTTTAATGTCTTTGGCCTGACCAGTTTTAAACGCAGTATTTCTCTCATGGAAATTCTCTTAGAAATACTGTAGCTATATCAAAGAAAGTTGAGCATTGTCGTTGTAATCTCTCACGGAAAAATCCATTCAGTTTATATCCTGATGGAATGCATGCATGCACCAAATATCATGCATTGCAGATGGCTGCAGAAGTTCAGTGCCTTAATCATCAAGGTCTGAGAAGGTAGCTTTTTTCATGAGGCCTTAAATGCTTTTTTGCTATGTGCTAGTGGAAGAACCTCTGATAGCAGAGCTGTTTAGTAGTTGAACCTACTAAGGCTGAACCTACTTTCTGCATTCAGAATCTCTATATAATTTAAGTAAGCATACAACATGCATGGAAGTTAGAATTAACTGTGTGGTTTTGACTGTCATGTAACTTGTTTTGAAGGTGATGGCATTTATGGACAAACCTTTGAGAAAAGACTATTTCTCATTGTTCACTGTACTTCATTTTTGAATTATATGAGGATATTTCATTGTGGTATCTGTACAATGAATGAAAATTGGATTAAGCTAATTTACCTACTAGTAAAATTAGAAGTGAGAATTCAATTAAAACATAATAAATTGTTTCAGTCTTAGCAAAAATCTGTTGTTTTTTTTTTTCCTTTGTTGTTAGACCTGGATTTTTTAATCCTTATGTTATATAAAATGCAAAATGTTTAATGATCACCATCTGTTCTTTGTGAATCATATGTTTTCGACCAGAAATAATAAAACTGCTTTCTTTTCACAGGGAAATAACTGAAGAGCAAAGAACTTATTTCAAATTTTTTAGTATTTTCAATCTCTTTTAATTTCTTATGTAATTTTTCTCAGCATATTTTTGATGAGCAGTACCTGCATTGTGCAGGGAGAGAAATGGTGTATATTGTTTATGTGTAGATAAATAGGTATGATAGCAGAATGTCTTCCACATACAATAGTATCATCTGCTGATCTAGATTAAAATTATTGTTCTGGTTTAGGTTATAGGAATTTCAGTGTCATTTCAGTATTTTGTTCTTGGGTCTAATACACAGCAGTGCAAGCGCATATACAAGCATCTAAGATTTTATAGTTTTATTTGATACGCATAACCCTAAGTTGTACTTCATTTGAAGTAAAATGAATCAACAGTCTATTTACTGTATTAATTACTACCCACTACTTTCAAATTAAAAGGAGCCACAATGCATGTTTTTGGTTGAAGATGCTGTGAGGAGAATTGTTCAGAGTTTTGTTTGGTTTGTTTTTATTACTATTTCAGGTTGGGAAAATATCCAAAAACAAAAAGAAAAAACTGAAGAAAAAACAGAAGAGGCAAGCAGAGCTGTTAGAAAAACGCCTGCAGGAAATAGAAGAATTAGAGCGAGAAGCTGAAAGGAAAAAAATAGAAGAAAATGTAACCTCAGCTGTACCATCAAATGAACAAGAAGATGAGTACCACCCAGAGGTGAAACTAAAAACAGCTGATCTCGAAGAGGTCGTAGATGAAGAACCTGGAAATGATGATGGTTAGTGTCATTTGCTTTTATTGACCTCGAATCTACTGTTTCAGAAGGGAAAGTAATTGCAGGTTATTCACAACATTTTATGTTAAAATTCTTTTTTAACTGAGGTGGTTTGGAGCATAGTTGTTAAGGTCCAACTCCTTTCTTGTTCCTGTTGCTTTCTTATAAACTATTTCAGTTTCGATAGAAATGTTACACGTTTTTGTGTGTGTGTGTTTTTGTTCTACTCAAGCTATAAATATTCCTGTCTCTATGGTGAATCCCTTTTTGACGTTGATTGAGTTAAAGATTTGTAGTGCCTGCTTTCAAAACTGTTTATAGATTTCATGCATAGCATTCTTATCTTGCATTGTTTCCTCAGTTACACTATCCTGAACCACTTCCCATTGCTTTTTTTTTTTTTTTTTCCCCAACAACCCTGTTAGTTCCCTTTCTTGCCTTAACTTAGATTCTGAAGTATCTGAGTGTTCCTTCTGTGCTGTGTTGGAAGTCAAGTACTTACTGAAGAGTTAATTTGTGAATGTTTGGTTTTGAGATGGTATGTTGATGTATGATCTAATACGTTGCTAAAATTTTTCAGGTGAAGCAGAAGATCAGGATGAAAAAGAAGACACAGAGAAAGAAAACACTGAAAAAGATGATGATGTTGAGCAGGAACTTGTCAGCAATGACCCTACAGACCCTAAATGGATAGAATCACCTAAAACAAATGGCCATATTGTGAATGGCCCGTTTCTATTGGAACAACAGATTGAAGATGAAGATGACGAAGAGGAAGAATGTCCAAATCCAGAAGAATATAATCTTGATGATCCAAATGCAAAAAGTGATTACTCTTATAGCAGCTCTTATGAACAGTTTAATGGTGAATTGCCAAATGGACGTCATAAAATTCCTGAGTCACAGTTCTCTGAATTTTCAGCTTCAGTGTTCTCTGGGGCTCTAGAGTCTGTAGCTTGTGGTTCTGCTGTTTCTGAAGGATCAACTGTAACAGAAAGAGAGGAAAGCAGCCCATCTCATGATAGGAGCAGAACGGTTTCAGCTTCAAGCACTGGGGATTTGCCAAAAAGTAAGTGGCATTGTCTTGCTGGCATGTGCCATCCACACCTGAAGTCTCTGAGTGGTAGGTGAATTACTGTTGAATGAGTGCTGGAATTAAACCTTATGTATGTTTTATCTTTGTTCAGTGACATTTGTATACAAAAGCCATGGTTTTTTTTTCGCTTGAAAATTCTATACCAAGTCTATTGTGTAGGCTGTCACATACATCTTTCAGTAGCATGAAAGCATCTTTCCGTAATAGAGGAGGACTCTATTGCACCATTTCCTTTACTTCACTTTCAGCTGGAGTTCTAAATATTTTCACTTCCTGAGTTAGTGCCAAACCTGCTTATGTTCTGGTCTACTCCCTGCTTGACTCTGAAACGTGCCCACATGCCAGCCTCTGAAGACTGCTTCTCTGCAGTATGCAGATTGCTCCCAGATCCTTGCTTTCCTAGGTGCTGCCCAGACGTGGGCATAAAGTGGAATATGAGGTCAGACTAGTCATAGTAGGACTGGGTCGCAGCTGCAATCCACTGATGAGAACCATTTTTTTCATTCTCACTGATTTAATCTTCTTGGCTTTGCTGCAGCAAACATTTTACTCATTGACTGTTACATCATCTGAATGCAAAAATCTCAGTCATGATTATTTAAAATTCACTGTTTTATCTTTGAAGAGTTATGGAAAAAAAGCAAAGCTAATGTCTAGAAACAAAGAGGAGTTATTTTAGTCCCAAAATATGCTGGTTAACTTTGACCTCCTATAGCCAAGTTTCAAGGAAAAGCAAATGTGTTCGTTTTTAATGACTTTATGAAATGTAAGATAAAGACTTGTTTGAATTGATGCGAGTCTTTTGCCTGGTACCACGGGCATTGATTACATTAAAAAAAAATATAAGGAGAGAGAATCAAATGAGTAGAATAGAAAGACAGAGATTATGTTAATAAACAATTGTAATAGTGTCCTTAAAGGCAATTAAAGCATGCTTTAAGTAAATTGGATGCCTAGTCATACATTCCAGTGTAAGAGTTTGATCAATTCAACTTGGAATGCAAAACAAAAGCAACCTTGTTCTGTTAAAATAAATCTACCATCTTAAATTTTAAGAGGAAAGCAAAAGTGTGATTTTTTTCTGCTTTAGAACTTATTTTAAAGTGTATTAAATAAGTTACTGTTGTAAAATATTTGCATTAACAGGTCATCTACAAAGGAAAGAGAGAAAGAAGGTGACATATGAAAGTATTCACATAGACTTAAGGCCAGAGGTGTTGTGAGATTGTTTAACCTGGCTTCCTTTTAACAGCAGCATTTTTGCCATTGAATTAAATAGCTCCAGAGTATTACCCATAGGTTTTATTTATATTGTCATTGGCTAAAAGATAAATACATGAGTTTCAGCTTCAATAGGGAAAATATTGAAAGACTAAATCTGTAAGCGAACAGAAGAAAATGGGATAATTCAGGAGAAAATCAGAGAGCCTGCAGGAGCATCGTCCTGGTTGAAGCTACTGGATTTAAACAGAGCTGTAATGAAAAATACAGTTGAGTGTATTTCCTCATTTTTAGGGCTTTGAAGAGTGTTTCACACAGTTTATTATAGAATCTACCTAAGGTAATATGCAGACATGGAATATGCAATAAAATGCAATTGAGTAGAGCAGAATTTCTGTAAAATGTCAAGATTCAAGCTAATAATCTTCCAGTCCATCTTCTTATATTGTTTTTCCTTAAACAATGGCTCCTCAATGCTTTGGAGCCTCTTCGAGTCATATATCCATAGAATATCCCGAGCTGGAAGGGTCCTACAGGGATTACGGAGTCCAGCTTCTGGCTCCACACAGCACCACCCAAAATTCAAATCCTATGTCTGAGAGCACTGACCAAACGCTCCTTGAACCCCAGCAGCTCAGTGCTGTGCCCACGGCCCTGGGCAGCCCGTTCCGTGCCCACCGCCCTCTGGTGCAGACCCTCTCCCTCAGCCCTTTTCCCGCCCCTCCCCTCACACAGCTCCATGCCGTTCCCTCAGCCCTGTCGCTGTCACACAGAGCAGAGCTCAGCGCTGCCCTCCGCTCCCTGGGAGGAGCTGCAGCCGCCATCAGGCCTTCCCTCAGCTCCTCTGCTCTGGGCTGAGCGAACACAGGGACCTCAGCCACTCCTCACACCTTGCCCTCAGACCCTTCCCCATCTTCATATCCCTCCTCTGGACGCTGTCTAATAGCTTTCTGTCCCTCTGATGTTGTGGCACCCACACCACACCCAGTGCAGGAGGTGAGGCTGCACAGCACAGAGCAGAGCAGGACAAGCCCTCCCCTCGCCTGCTGGCAGTGCTGGGCCTGCTGCACCACAGGGCACAGTTGGCCCTTTGGGCTGCCAGGGTGACTGCTGGCTCATGCTCAACTAGCCGTCAGCCAGAACTCTTCCATTTCAGTGCTGTCAGTCTTTAGGCAGAAAGCCTCTCCTGCTGTTCCTGGGGTGATGTGTAAAATCCTCATGCTTCCAGAGAGTAAAGCTGGCATTGTCATCAAGAAAGAAGCTTATCTCCACAGCAGGAGAAACAAATCTACTTGTTCCCCTTGTTGTTACCTCATTTCCTTGGTTGTTTCCCCCTTGATGTTACCTCATCAGGAGCAATATACAATCCTTGTGTGCGAATAAAGGACCATAAATTCAGCCATAGCTCACCTCTTCCTCTGAAGGAGTAAAAGCTTAATGTTGTTCATCTGACTGGCACCAATCATGGGTTTAAACAGTGATAAGACAAATTAAACTGCATTACAATGAAGAAAGGTATAACAGTTGCAGGCCATTCAGTATTTCAAATGGTGCTACTTTTCCCACTGTATCTTTAGTGCTCTTTTCATGTATAGATGCAGACTTTGCTTCTCTATAGGTAGTCATTGCTATACATTCTTATGTAACGTGGTCTCACTAGTGTACAGGCTGATCTTCAGTGGGTGAGCAACTATTTTTTGTCAACTTTTTTCCTTTATTTAATTCTTTGTCAAGTGTATACTGTGTGACCAAACGCTCCTAGGGACAGATTTATTAATTTTATCATGACTTTCCCCCTCATTCTGGTGTTTGAATGTTTACTAAGTATATTGTCATGGTGTGACTGTGAGAAGAGGAGGTGTTATTTCTCAGTTTTACAAAACTAGGACATTTAGAAGTGAAAATTAGAAATGCTCACTAAGTTTGCCCTCAGGTTAAGTACCATAGGATGCTTTTTAAGAGTACTTGCTAAGAAGTACAGCTTTTTTGATTTCACAGTTAGTTGTGGATTATTTGTCAAAATCAGAATCCGAGATGTCTCATTCATCTCTCAGAAAATACAGGACATAAACTCACTGAGTTCATGGGAAAAGCAAAAGGATGTAGGCACTTGCCTGTTAAACTTTGTCTGTTCCCTGTGTTAAAGGGAGGTTGCAAAATCCGTTCTAATGTTATTTTCAGATGTCTTACCAATGAGGCCTTTTTTTCTCTCTTCATTCTCCTGCTTTATTTACTGCAGTCCTTCACCTTCAGCAAAATGTACAGGAAGGATTTATTTCAGCAATAGCAAGGCTATGGAACTGACTCTTGTTATTTTATGAATAAAGCATGGGTTTGTGTTTAAAAAAAATTTGACCGTGCTCTGCCGCATTGTCTTAAGGGAAGACTTCAAGTAGTTCCTGTCTTTTCCAGGCTGGAATGGAACCTTAATACTCTCTCAGAGTATTTTACTTTTATGCTCGGTTTCGGTGCTTTTTTTAAACTTGAGTCTTGCGCTCAATGACAGCTCTTTTAGAGGACTGTTTTGTTGAGGTCACTGCCTGTTCTATTTCTGCCATGTAGTGTTTTCTTTTCTTCCCTGGTAAGTTCTGCCATTTTCTTTTCCAGATCGTCATTATTTAGTGATTGCCCATTTGCACTTGCTGTCCCAGCAGTTCAAGATCTGCGTCTCATTTCAGTCATTCCTAACTCATACCGCTAGACTTCCTCTCTTTTTCCTCCTTGTCTCATGTGTAATGTATTTTCTTCTTCTAATGTACTTAGGCAAGTTTAACCGATCATTATATCCCCATTGGATTCCCAGATGCTTTTCAGATCTGGTATCTCTTTCATGTCTCAGTTTCTGGTTGAGTTTTTGTAGCTTTGAGATGAAGAAAGTGATGGTTCCTCTGCTGTTGTCTTACTTGTGATACTTGGTTCTTTCTTCCACATTTAAGACAACCTGCTTTCTTTCCTACACGTATTAGGAGTCAGCAGGTGCTATGTAAAGATACAAAAAAAAAAAAAAAGCAGGAGTCCTCAAGCGTTGTATGTTAGAATCTCCAGTGTCTCAGGAGAATGTAAAGATTGCTGGATTAATTGGATCACAGTTTTGAAGTTTTACTTTGAGTCATGTTCAGTGCAAATAGATCCTTCAGAGAACTTTGATTCAACGTTGAATTATCTGTGAAATGGTAACAATCTCCTGGGCTCTGAAATCAGCCATGTTTTGATCATTCCTTTTCCGGCGGGGCAGACCTAAAAACAAAAACAACAACAACAACAACAACAAAAAAACAGCAGCCAAACATCATGTACCTTAACCAGGAATGGGAGTGATGGATTCATTTTCTCAACCAAACTGTTCAAAGAATGTCTTTCATGTGGAGTTTGAGTTTTAACATTTTATGTCATAGAAACATGCTTTATTTTTTACTTAGCTGCTCTGCCACGTATTTTAATAATAGGTGTATGGCAGTTTGTTAAAAATGTGTTTGGTATTTGTGAGGATGTTTAGAAATCAAGGTAAAAAATCCTGTTTATGTTGCTTTAATTTCTCCTAATGTTCAACAAAGCCACTTATGGAGAATGAGTAGTATGTTCTGAATACTCTTCTGCTTTTTGTTTGTGTTAGCAAAAACTCGTGCTGCTGACTTACTGGTGAATCCACTGGACCCAAGAAATGCAGATAAAATTAGAGTTAAAATCGCTGACCTGGGAAATGCCTGCTGGGTGGTAAGTGTAACTACATCAGTTCAGCTCTCTAGTCTTCACTATTTAAAGCAGGCCTTTTTATTGCTCATTTTTGCCATTAATGTGATTCTTTCTGTTTTAGCATAAGCACTTCACAGAAGACATCCAGACAAGACAATATAGATCCATAGAGGTTTTAATAGGAGCAGGTTACAGTACACCTGCTGATATCTGGAGTACAGCATGTATGGTAAGAGCTATACAATATGTATACAATATGTGTTTTTCAAGAAAAAAAAATCCTAAAAATAGTCGTTTTCTGAGGGAAGGAATCTGATGAGGATGGTTCTGATATTTTGACACAAATGTAATACTATAAATGATATACTATCAGATAGCATCTCATCATTGATCTCTTTTATTTCGGTATTTTAAGCACCTTTAATCAACAGGAAGTATTTTGAAGAAATGTTCCAGTTTTCATTTCAGGCATTTTAAACTTGCAGTTAAAAATATGTAAGCTTGAAGGGAAAGAGGGGTATATTTTAAATGTCAGAATCTAATTGAAATAGTATGACTGCATATTTTGTTCCATTCTTAGACTATGCAATCCTGTGCTGTTTCCTTTTTCTTGCATGAAGTAGTGAAAACCTGAGATACTTTAAATTTTGCCAACTTCTGTGAAAGCATTAATCAGGCTGGCTTTGCAGATCACAGCTTTAGACTCTAATCTTGAAGGGAAGGAATTTATTCTATTAGAAAAATATGTGGTAATGTTCTGTTGAATTTGTTTTAACACGATAAAACTGAAGTGATGCGTTTTTTAAAAGCTTTGGAGTGTAGGAAGAATGAAAGCCTAATTGTTGCACTTTCTGAAACATTGATTCTGTTTGCAGTCTCATTTTCAGGACAACTAAGCTGCATGCATTTTCTCATTAAATATAGATTTGGAAATACATTTAGAAGTACCTTTGTCTATTTAAAAAGTGAAAACTTATTCAAGTCATTATATTTTACAAATACTTGTCTGAAAAGAGTAAGTGTGTGATGAGGAGAGCACTTAAATACTAGACACAGTTTGCAGGCGTGGGTGATGAGAAGAATTGCAGAACTCGGGGAGGAGGAGGACTGAAAGGAACATAAAATCCTACAGATATTATAAGCTCAGCAAGCCATGTGTTGGAAGTAGCTAACTATAAGTAAATCTGCAAGTATGTATTCTCTAGAGTTCAGTACTAGTTTTTGTTTTAGTAGATGGAAAAGAACATCCATTTCTAAATTTATTCTTCCGTTTTGAGGCAAAATGTAGAATTTTGCTGTTACATTGAAAACAAAGCATAGAAAATCTTCCACAGTTTTGATCCTGAATTCCTTATTTATTCTTCCCATGATTAACTGTAAGATTACTGTAGAAACTTTTAATTCCTTATATCTGATATATTGCTAAATTCTATTCTGCTTGATACCTTGTTGCAGTATTGAATACTCTGTATTACTGCGTAGTCTTAAAGGTTGTACTGGTTCAGCGCACATCCTGCTAATTGATACTTGGTGGGAGTTGTAAAATACTTTCTTGTTCCTTTTAAAAAGAGAAAATGCCTTTTGAAGGGTAGCATCTGTGACGTGATATATGAGTTCTTATATTGCAAGGTCTTTTACCTGAATTTAAGTATTTGTAGCAACCAGGTGGGTTTTGAAAACACTGTATGGTATAAGGGGAGATGAAGAATGTGAAAGGAAATATCGGGCTCATCCTACCCCTTCCACTTGCATTCATTTTCATGTTACATAAGCTCTGTTGCTTTCTTCATGCAAATCCTTTTTAAGCTCAAGAAAACGAACCCAAAACCTAAAGAATCCCTCCCACTGATGGTGTCTTAATTCAGATTCATAATTATTTATGAAATTTCATTATTTTCATGGGAAAAAATAATTCTGATTTTTTATTATATGTAAGCTTTAAATGTAGTAAAGCATTTGAGGCAGAAATAATGGAGTTCTCTTTCGTCTTTGGCCACAGACATTGTATTTTTGCTCTTAAAAACAGTAGAAATACTGAAATCTTACAACACTGACATACAACTGTTGAATACAGTTGTCTTCACTGTACAAGTGCAGTCATGTAAAAGATAGAGATCACTTCAAGAATTCATAGTTTAAAAACTACTCAGGATCTGCTTTCATTCCTGTGTGGTTAGGAAATGGGTCACGGCAGTGTAAGTGCTCATCCCGTAGCAGAGGGAGCACTGCTCTGAGATAGGTATCAACTGTACAGACCATAATGGTCTTTCTGCAGAGGGTTTTTGGCAGATTAACAACCAGAGGAACATGACTGGTGTGGAAATGCAAACTCTTGATTAACTTATCTAGGCCATTTTTGGAAGTCATGATTTGATTCTCTCCAGTTGCTAAAGCATCCAAGAACTGAGGTTCTGAAGCACTGTGATGCCATGACAGTCTCACTTGCTTTCTCAGGTTTGGATTCTTCATTGTACTTAGGGTGTGATTCAGAAAACATCCTTCTAGGTTACTTTTGCTCGTTTCCATATTTATATCAATTTATCCTGTAGTGTTTACACCTATGTTTTCAAAGGGGCTGTCTTTTGAAGCTGGAGGCGTTGTTTATTTTGCTCTGGCTGACTGAAAATACAGCTCAGGTATTCCATGAGCCGTGCTAAGACAGATTCAGTGGAGAGGAAGGTGATTCTCCACCTCCTTGAATTCTTGTTTGGATATATGACAGGTTCAGTGTTATTAAGAACAGTTTTGGAAGCTGTCCTCTGTAAAATGAGTGATTCAGCAGCATTGCTGTTACTTTATTCTCCGCAAGCATCCATCTTTCTTTACTTCATATGTATACATACATATATATGTATATAAATATGATATAACTGAGCACACATAATGTCTGACAACTCACCCCTGTGCTAACTGCATTTGGTATTTCCCCTTAATTGCTTAAAAAAAGGGAGGAGGGGCGGGTTGTTAAGGGCTATCAGTATGTTAACAAGAGACTGAATTTGGTGTTGTATTCAGGGTAATTCCTCCAGTAATATCTCTCTGTCAGAATAGTATTGAATGCTTGTCCAGAAAGGGTGACATTTGGCTTTGCACTGGGAGATGTGATATAATTACAGATCCCGTCCTTCATTCTCATTGTGGTTTTGATTTTGGATAAGCTTTCTTGTCTCAATTTATCTATTGAATGCTAACACACACCTTGCAGAAGTCTGTGCCTAATATGCATGATAAGGTGAACACAAAGTAAAATAGTAGTTGAGCCAAAGATGAGACATTAGGCTTTTAAAGCAGTTGTTGAAAACTCTGAATCATTGTTCTCTGAGCCTGAACAGAAAGTTGAAAATATTTTTATCTCACAAGGACAGAATGGCATGGTAATGTGTCTGATAGATGTTTGCGTATCGAGAACCCCTCAAATCAGAGATTTCTGACCGTTGTCCTCACAGAAACCGATCTAGCTGAGCTCCTGTCTGCGTAGAATTCCTCTGTCTGCGTAGCTCTTTTTGACAGAAGACTTCCTGCTTCAAAGCCATGGGCAAGTTGTTCAGATTCCACAACACAGCTACCAAACCCTCCTGGAAGGGCTGCTTCCCAGGCAGTCAGAGCACTGCTTACCAGTACAACTCGTGCATGAAGACTGCTTGCCTTGTAGAACAGAAGGGGATTTGCCATCTGCTATATATTCATTAGCGTGTCAGATACTCTGTTGAAAACACCTCGAGCTTGTCCTGCCTCTTAGTTTGTAGATTTTGTGAAGGACTATCTGAAGTGCATTGAGACCAGGCTTCACATGGTGTCTTAACTTGGTTTTGTGCTTTATGGATCTCCTTTTGAGCCCGAGGTCTTTCCTTGCCTGCTGCTTTTTAATGGAACAACCTTTTTCATTGGGAATAGCATTGATTACGCAAGTAGAACTACTGGCTTCTGTGCTGACTTGCACCTAAGGCACGAAGAATTGTGGTCAAACACAGAGGTGTACCACAAACTCTGCAGCAAACTCTTGTTTTTTCTCAGTGCTTTTTGTTGAGTGGTTTTATTTGCTCCTTAGTAACAAGCATGAGGATGATGATGATGTTTTTAACAGAAGCCTCAAATTACTGTGCCCAAAGCATGCAAAGGGTCTGTGTTTATACGTGCACAGGTTCTTTCACAATGCTCCCCTTAGTTTGGCTTTTTAGCACATGGTTATGTTGTGTCTGCATGGAGTGCTATCCTTAGCTGAGCTCTGCTCGTGCAGGTTGGCTTCATCAAGCCACCAACTCCATGATTTTGGTGCAGCATCCTAAGAGAGTGGAATTGTAGCATTTGTATTATCTTTAGTGAAAATATGGTCATAGGTTGTCATTGGGATTAATTGTGCTGGAAATCTACATAAGAAGAGTCATGTAAGGATTCTACCTACCTGAATACCTTATGATATAACTGAAGCAAGGTAAGAGAGGGAGAAATAACTCAGCACTAAAAACCTTGTAGTTCCCTTTCTTTTGGTGTTATGTCAGTGAATAAGTTGTAAGCCTGCAGCCTGTGGGATGAATCTTCTAAATTTGGATGATTCAGCGCGGCCCAGTTCTTTTACCCCAAACAAGAAAAGTACATTTTGAAACCTGATTTAGGGGATGAAAGAAGGTATTCTCAGGACAGTACCAGTCCTCTGCTCAAGTAATATGAATTCTAGACTCCTAAGAAAAAAAAAAAGAAGGGACAAGTCAGGATGATGTGCAGCTTTGGGGGCTTAGAATCACTGCATGCGTGATGTGGTGTGGAGTTAATGGAGTTAGGTGCCGGTAGGGTTTTCAGGGCTGTGGCAGAAAAGCTGGTAACTTGTTCTCTGCTCAGCAAAAAATGATACAAAATGTATCCACTTTGATGGACTGGGTCTGAATTATTGTTACAGTCATGTGCTGGATATTAGCATGTTTTGCTAAGGAAATTGCACGGTGCCCTTCTTTCACCAGCACGGCCTACTTAAGTGGGATACAGAACTGCTTTCATCCAAAATGAGACACTGGGAATCTCTCCTCACAGTATATTCTACAAAATCCCGCATCCCCTCGCTGTACTAAATCTTATTTTAATTATGCCAACAAGGAAGAAGTACATTTCTCATTTTCATCCCCAAAAAAGGATGAGGTCTGGAGCCGGCAGTGCCTTTAGCTGAGTTGAAACTACCCCTGGATCAGACTGAATTTCTGCATTTGCTGTATTGAGAGGGTCACTTTCTGCAGAGCATGAACTGAAGAGAGACACTGAATGATTTAGCATTTCCTGAATCTCAAAAGCCATGGAACAGAGCACTCCACTGCTGCTGCCAAGAATTGCTGGCAGGATGGGGAAGCTAGCATTGGCTGAAGGCATCCCTTCATATTGCTCCTGGAAATGACTGCAAGCACTGTGATTCCACTGCTTCTCTTTATTTATGTTCTTTGGACTGGAGGCAGGAAAAGCACCTGAAATGATGAGTGTCATCATCTGACTTCTGTTGCTCGTTATGTACAGCCTTGTTTCAGCTGTGGGAGATGACTGTATCACAAGGTAGAACATTAACAAGACAAAGTGTTTTCAAAACACATCTGAGGTGGCTTCTGTGGTGAGTTGTGGTTCCCGAAATATCTTGTTTTTAAAATGAGAAGCAGCTAATAGGTCACAGTTGTAGATGGGCAGGAAGTCAGAGAAGGAGAGAATTGTACTTGCTGTTTTTTCTATCCAAAGAGAATACAAATGATTAAAGGAAACACTACCAGGGTGAGATGAAGAAGAGGGCAGGCAGACAGCTTCTGTAATAAGAGAGAATGCTATTACAGCTTGTGGTACCAAGCTTATAGGTTGTTTTTTTGTTTGTTGTGAGCCATTCTATTCATATGAGAGAGCTCTGAGGATGGAAGGAAGAACGAGCAGAGCATGATACGAAGCAGGCTTGTGATGTTACATGTAAATGCTTGTTGTTCAGCCCCTTGCTTAATTCTTGGTATCGTGTCCTCTGACGTGGGGTGTGGAGGGAGCTGTGCTTACCTGCTCTTTGTGTTGTGTTGTCAGCGGGAGGAATCAGCTGTGTCACCATAGGACCATGAGTACCACTGCAGTCAGTATGTGTGAGCAGCGCAGTGCTGTAGGTGTGATGGCATGCAGCGGTCTGCTCAGAAGCAGTATTTTGAGGAAAAATGGAAAACAAAAAATGCCAGGGATAAGAAAAGCTTCAAGTCACTATGCACATATTTTTCAGTAGGCAGATACAGTACAAAATGCTGTTATTAATCACTGTACACCCTTTTGCTTTGAAGGTGGTGGGTGGACAACCTGAAACATTCAGAAGAAAGTGGTTTTTCAAAGGAACTAAGTTTCCAGAGCAGCCACTCAGCATTTGCATGATTATGAGACTGGAGTTTTATCAAAGAACAGAAAACTATTTCCTTTTTAAGCATCCCTTGCATGTCTCTGTTTTGTGTGTCTGGCCTTTCTTATCAAGCAACAACCATGCAAAATCCCTTTTATGTTTTTTCACTGCCTGGATATTCAGAATAAGACGTTCATGGGAGAACAAACTGTTATCTGGTGTGCTTGTCTAAAAAAGCCTGTTGCTCTTTTTTTTGTTTTGTTTTGTTCCCGTGCTCCCACATACCTGTGGAACAGCATTTTTAATTCTAAGGCTGTTTTTAAAGCAGTAAGCCTTCTCATTCACAGCTCCTCATTTCAGCTGAAACTCTGTCCAAGAGCTGGATCTTGTCTGTCGAAATAATAATCTTGGCCTTTAGTTTGTTGTCCTTTTTCAGCTGGGGCTTCATAAGAGGAATTCAGGGAGCCTGATGAAAGCCAAGTGAATTATTCTTCTAGTCCTCTCCCAGACATGTATCCCGAGGCATGCAGCCATTTTCAATCACCAGATTGAGTACACAGCTGTCATACACTGAAAATGTAGCTATTTCCAATTGTGTGATTAGACATGGATCCATAATGTACGATAGCAGTGCCAACAGTGCGGTATTGTGGTGGGTTCATATACAGCCACATGGCGAGGAAGGAATCGTAGTCTCTCCAGAGCCTACAAAAGCAGCAGGGTGACCATTTATCTGAAATGTTCTCCATCTGCAGATGGTGAGAAACAGTCTAGACTGTTTTTCTCTGATAACCTTAGGAAAGTGGTGAGTAGCAATTGCCAGTGCAGTCAGCAAGGAGGGCTGATTGCCTTGGGCTTTTGTGCCATATGTTAAGTGTGCTTTGTCTCATTTGTTATCTACATATAATAGTTGCAGTGCTGATTTCTGTTGAGGTAAATGTCAACATTAAGAAAGAAAGGATGATAATTCAAAGTCTTGAGTTTTTGTCAAAAAATGTAGTTTTAAAAATTGAATATTTTGAGAAGGAAAATAATTGCATTAGTATGGCTAGCTTGCATTTGCAGGACCATAGAAATGATAGCCATATTTTGATTGGAAGGGACTTCCTGAGGTTCAGTGGTCTGCTTGCCTTCCGCTTGAACCGTGCTGAATGCTGAGGCTACATCAGATTGTTCAGAGCCTTGTCCCATTGTGTGTCATGTAGCTGGCCAGATGGCATTTCCACAGCCTTTCTAGACAGCCCATCTCAGTGTGCTGCCAGTTTCTTCATAGGACTTTTTCCTTGTGTCCTGTTGGAATTTCCCATATTGCTACCTGTTTCCATTCCTTGTTGTCCTTTCACTGTACCCTTCTTTTCAATCATTGCCTTTCAGGAAGTGGAGTACAACAAGTAAATCCCATTTTGCCTTCCATCTCAGAGGTTTTCCCCTGATCTTTCTGGATTCTCTCCTGTGCTGGTGTTCCCAGGTTGGTCACAGATCTCCAGATGTGGGCGTGAGCGCTAAGGAGAGGGGAATAATCCCTTCTGCCATGTGCTGGTTACTGCAGCACTGCACATGCTCAGCCTGCAGCATTGCCTGAGTGCTGTGCCATCTTCAGCTCTTCTTACCATCTGTTGGGTCTCTGGGTCCTGATTTTATCCCAGATTGCCACCCAGTTATGAGTTGGGTGGTTTTCTGTACCTACTGCTGGGTGTGAAGTACTGAAAAGTGCTTCAGTGCATACAGAGCACCTGAGTACTGCCAGAGTCAGAGTTCTGAATCCCAGCTGCTCTTTGGGTGGTACTTAGTAATTGCACGCACTGCTGGGTGCACCCACTGTGGACATGAGCTTAAAAAGGGGAACTGTGACTGTTACCACCCAGAGGTTTCATTTTCCTTTCAGCTGTTTACCTGCTTGTCAACATGCTTTTCATGCTGACTCTGTTTTGGTTACTTTATGGTAAAAACCTTGGTCAAGGATTTATTCTTCTTTAAAGGAAGTCTTGGGAATGCCATTTATTGTATGTTAACTGGCTGTTGCCCTGTAGGGCTCTAGGAACCTATTGCCCAGTGGTTCCAGATGTGAGGCGTTTTCCAGCATGAATGCTAAGAGTGTTGTTGCAGATATTTATTGCGGCACCCAGAGAGCAAGGCTGTCTCTGGGCTGTCCCTGTATGCATCTGACTCGGGAGTTGTTATGGTTTTGGTGCAGAGGCCTGTAAGGAGGGTCGCAAACTGAAGTGTCTGAGGTTCTGCCCATCCTGGGCATGGAGTCAAAGCTGTACAACAACAGAAAAAAGGGAACAGCATCACGATTTTGTAAAGCTTTATTTTCTCTTCAGCAGCAGAGTGGTATAAATATCCTAAATCTGTGAGGGCTTGCAGCTCTCATTAAATACCATCTGATCTAAAATTCTGTGTGCTGCTGTGGAATGCTTGCTTCTTATGCTCCTCTCTGAAAGGTTTTTACAGTTTTTCCAATTTAATCATTTTAATCCCACGCAGACATTTTGAGCTATAAATACTTCATTTTTTTGGGACAGAAGCAGTATTCCTTTGCAGTTCACCTTTGTGACTAAATTCAGCTACATTTACATTGTTCTCTAGGAATCTGTGTTAAAGAGAGATAAGTTTCTTAATGCCCTCAGAAATCAGCTAAGAAAGTTAGCTCTGGTTTTTAAATGCATGTATTTCCCTTGGGTGCAGAGAGACACTTGTGGCTTCTCAGTCTCATCTTGAGAGAGTAACAGTGTTGGGTTGAGCCATGCGTAGCTCCTTGCTATCCTAAAAATTTCTTCAGTTTAAATAGCTGATAGTAATTTATGAAGTCTCTCAGGTTATTTTTTTAAGCTGTAAAATAAAAGCTCCCGATCTTGAACTCAGAGTAGAATAAGAAAAAATATGAATGACTGTGAGTGTTAATATGTTCAGAAATGAAAGACATTTGTAGGATCAACAAAAATGTCAGCAAAGGGTATTTTTGCTTTCTCAACCACCATGTGAGATGGAAGTGAATTGTTCTGGCTGTAGCCCACTTGGATCACTCTGCAGTTCACAGCTTGAAAAAGTCAAGCGCCCATAAATAGGTTAAATTTACAGGTGATTCAACAATTCCAGTTCATGGATTGGAACAGACAAATGTATATTTTCAGGAAACAAGTATTTTATAGTAAATGTTCTGACGGAGTGAAATTCCCTTCTAAGGCTGTGCCAGCAAGCTCTGTCTGATTTTTGGAATGGTTTTGCTGGCCTTGGAGATGAAAAGCAGCTTGGTATTTACACCACCTGGAAAGAATTAGATTCCTGTGGCTGCCTGGGTAGTTGGTGATCTTGAGCAGAAAGAGAATTGCTTGACAAATCAGGTCCATATTGTATGCAAGTACAGGCTTCCATGATTATTTTATTCCTTTGAGGCTTTTAATGTGCATTACATCTGAAAGGAGAAACTCAGCTCATAAGTAGAAACACTGCCCATAGGTTTTGTCTTGACCTATTGCAGGGTTTGCATCCCATGGGAGCACCACAGTGACCCAAAGGGATCGGTCTGTTCTGATTTCCTTCATCAGTCTGAGCCTCGGTATTTTATTTACCCCACGACTGCAGTATTTACTTCGATGACTTCAGATTCATTAAAAAGATGTTTAGAAACTGTTGTAGATTTAGAGTCAACGAGGAAGCTTACCCTGTTTGATAATTTGAAGTCATTATTATAGTTAGAAATGAATTTTATTTCCTATGCAGACATTTTTATTTCAGTCCTTGGCATTTTTATCTCTGACGGATAATTAGCCCTCAGGTACAAGCATAGCTCCTTTCCCTATATTTAGAAGAACCTGTCTCACCTTCGTTAACTTGCACGCATTTAACACAACTAAGGCCCAGAATGGCTGGCTAGACTGTGGTCCCATGCTCCTTGCCCAGCTCCTCCATTCGTCATGGTTGTGCAGGCAGATGCCCGTGTCGGGGTGTACTGCTGGAGTGGTTGGTGCTGAGCATGGGGCTCCCTCCAGAGCCTGGGTTTGTGCAGTCCTGCACTGCAGGACCTGTGGTTCCCAGGTGAGTAGCCCTTGCAGAGCCTCAGGTCCCACTGCAGGCTTTTGGCTCGGAGCATTGGTTCCAATCAATGTATTGCTGGCGTTTTAAGATTAAAAGCCTTATTTCTGAAATACCCATAAAAATGTCTGTTATGTTATGTTACATTATAGGCATTTGAGCTAGCAACTGGAGATTATTTGTTCGAACCACATTCTGGTGAAGACTATTCCAGAGATGAAGGTATGAACCCTTTGAGATACTGCGTGTTTCTGTACATTTCCACCTTCTTCTTAAATTTCTTGCAAGCTTACATTAGGCTTAATTTTTGTTGTTGAGTGAATTGTGCATACACATTGTTTTCAGAACATAAATACAATTTTTTTCTTTTTAGTTGTAAGTTCCATCAGTAGCAGTGGGTGGGCAAAAAGTCCCTTCTGCAGATATTCATCTACTTAGCAACTGCCTGAAGGAATTAAACTGCCCCTCTTGTAAGACTGCATTTGTGTGGAAATTTGACTGAGAATAACAACATCTTAGTTTAGAAAAGAAGTGTAGAATTTGAACTTGGTAGCATTTTGGCACTGGAATAATGTTTACATTGTGTATTTTTATCTGAATTCGACGATTACTAATTTTTTTTAAATGAGAATTAACTCCTGCTTCCATCTGTATACCTGTCCATTCTCATGCTTGTTTGCTTGTAAGTGCCCTTTGCAGTGGTAACGTGGGCATCATTCATTGTTCCTAAGTGCTACTAATGATGCCAGAGCTCTGCTGATCCTGGAAACCTCTGCATGGATTTGCTGCAAACATTGTTGATTTGAAACTATTTCTGATTTTTTACTAATTCCAGTTTCTTTCCTCTTCTTTTTATCCCATCCTTTCCCTGCCCCTTCCACTCCCGTATCCTTTTTTTTCTCTCCCTCATAGACCACATAGCACACATCATAGAGCTGCTAGGCAATATCCCAAGGCACTTTGCTCTATCTGGAAAATATTCTCGGGAATTCTTCAATCGCAGAGGTAGTACCTCTTCTTTTTGGAAGGTGCCGTGATGCAGACAGAAGTGGAATTCCTGTTGCTGGCGGTAGCACGTCCCACTGAGGAGGTTTTCTAGAATCGTACAGCAATAATTTATTTTTGAAAAGCAAAACATGCGGAAATCTGTGACAAACTGATTTTTTATTTTACCTTTTTTAAACCAAGACCTCCTGACAAATAACTATTTGCTACGTACGTCTTAAAGTATGCAGCAGAACTTGCTCGTGGCGGCCGATACTCAGATGTGGTTCAGAGAAAGAGGTTTTGCTGAAAGCATCTTTCTGAACAACCACGGGGCGCCACGTGTGTCTTTTTGCCAGGCTCAATCTATTTCTGTCTGTACCGGGCCATGTTAGTGTGTGCATGCACCGTACTGATTAAACTGTTGTATGTTTCTGTTTTGCTGGCAATGTTCTCCAATGCAGACCACATAGCATTGATCATTGAACTGCTGGGAAAAATCCCTCGAAAATACGCTATGTTGGGGAAATATTCCAAGGAGTTTTTCACCAAAAAAGGTAACGGTATTTATGCAACACTAATTTAAAGCATAATGCTATCCAAAAGGAGAGTGTGTGCATTTATGGGTACTGGAGACAAATTCCATTTAATGGAGAGCTCTTCTTAGGAAATTACTCTGGTGTGAACTTGGCTTTTCAAGGAAAGTGAAAATTTGAAGTACTCGTTTCAGTATTTCATTTAAAATTCCTTTTGGGACATACTCAGCAACATGTAAGTGTTACAAATGTCTGTGTGAGTCTGTCATCAGATGTCCATGTAAATGTCAGCTGTATACAGCTGTGAGCTGCTGGAACAGAGCCATGCCCTCCTGTCAGTGTGCACTGCTGGCACCCACTGGATGCACAGGGAGGGCTGTGGGCTGCAGGGGGGGGTGTGCAACAGGGCAACGCTCCAGAGCAGTGCACGGGGACCTCCTCTGCATCCTCCTCTGCGGGAGGATGGATGAGGACAGAGCACTGTGGCCATTCTGTGCAGTCTCAATGTGTGCACCTCCATTGCCGTGGGCCATAGCAGGAACAGAATTAACCCCAACAAACATGCTAGCCTCTTAGCGCATGGTACTTGCCCAGGCTGCTCTGAAAGGCATGATTTTTACATGGGAGGGCTTGTGCAGTTCTCCATGTGTTCTTCCCTTCCTCTCCCTGTCAGGTGCTGGGGTAGCACCATGGCCTGACCTGCCAGCACTGGGCCACAAAGCTGTGTGGGGTCAGAGGGGGCACAGGAGCTGCATGTGGTGGCAGCTGCTGGGCTGCTTCTGTGGTCTTGTGGGGGTAATGGAGGCAGAGTGGCAGTGGCTGCCTTACTGGGGAGCCTGAAAGCCCAGGACTTCAGTGTGGAGGGGAAGGGGCTGCTGGGTTTTTATGGAGTGGTGGCAGCAGCGGATAAGCTGGGAACAGCTGTTGTACAGCATTGTGAGCGCCAGGGAACTGCAGCTGTGGGCACACAGCAGCACTTCCCACCTGTGGGCAATGAGATTGAAGAGCTGCTGCTACCTGGGATAGGCAAATCAAGGACAGAGAGTCCAGGAATGTGCAAAACAGTGAAATGATGGGGGCAGGAACGGACCCTCCAGAATCCCTTGTGTGGAACTTACTTGTCCATTTAAAGTCTGGACCACACAGAGATTGTTGTTACTGCATCCCGTCTTAAGCGCTTCTACAGTCTTCACAGAACTTCTGGGAGGAAGCTCCCATCTGTGGTGCTGACAGCCCTGTGGTGCACTGTGCTGCCCAAGCACACTGGTCCCAGCTTCATGGGTGTTCTGAATTCAACCCCCGTATTACAAAATAAGAGGAGTATGCGAAGGGCATCACCTCAGGTGTCACCGTGACAGCCACCAAACACCAGCATCCCAGTGTGCAGTAATGTGCATTTTGTGCCACTGGGGCATGGAAAGAAGAAAACACAGGAGTGCTCGGGGGAGAATACTTGTGGCAGATACACTCTGTTCGCAAAGTGGATGGCGACGTTGGATTTCCTGGCCTTCTGATGAGTTCGGGTTTCCCCTTGAGAATATAATGCCTAAAACAACATAATTTAAATGTAAGGATGAAGACGGGCTTTTTTCTTTATTTTTTTGGGTGTGATGCAGTATTACTCATGGGTCAAACTGCTACTGGAACCATCCCCATGTGAACCACCAGAGGACACTCTGCTCTCCCTCCTCTGCCTGAGTTCCCTCCTTCCCTACTGGACAGAAAGGAAGGAGCGCACTGGCACTCCATGGGCAGCACATCCCACTTTCTGTTGCCAGTAGCAATCTGCTTTTTCTCTTGCCAGGGATTCACCATTTGCAGTCTTACTGAGTTGGAGCCTTTATGACAGTGCCTGGAGAGCTGCTTTTCAGGTGGCACCATGAGGAGAGCCTTCTGCTGTGCTGAGGTGGCAGACGTGCCCTGCTGGGCACGTGGGACTGCCAGGCGGTTGGCTCAGACTCCCAGAGGCAGGCTGGTGGCATGGCTGTCTTTGGCTGCCCTAGAACTTCCATGGCCGCAGGGATGGAGGGAGATTCAGAGCCGACATCATGTTGCCCGTGATGGGCAGCAGGTTGCAGGAGGCTGATCTCAGCCACAGACAGCAATGTTTGCCAGACCGCTTTGCTTAAAATAGTGTGACTTGTGTGCCCCATGCGGGATGACACAGCATGTCTGTGAGTCTGTGGATGAGTCGTGTTCAGCCTCCAGTGTTGGCTGAGAACCCACTGGCAGCTCCAGTGGTTTGAGGAAGGTGCAGGATCACGACGAGGGTAAAAGTGCCCACAGAGCTGTTTCTGTAGCATTGCACAGAGGCTGAGGCCCAGATATGTGCCTGGGAAGCAGGGAGGTGGCAGCGGAGGAGGAGCAGCCAGAAGAGCCTTTCTTTCCCATCAATCCTGACAGCCTGTGGATACTTGTAGGTATATTGCCAAGCCTGATGGTAGAAGAGCTGTCACATCCTTTGGTCTGAATCACACTGCCAGATTGGCCACGTGCCACCATTTTGGTGGGGCTCAATGCTGTGGTGGGTTTGAAGATGATGCAGGCAGCACTGGGGGCTGCACTATGTGGGAGCAGTCAGCCTGGGCCTCCTCAGAGATGGAGAAGAGCCTTCAGTGCCAGATCTTTGTGTTCGGCTTGGTTTGCAGCTACTTGCAGCCACACTGATGGTAAATGTCACATAGTGTGGCAGCATGACCCGCGGTCTTGAGACTTGTGCATTAATATTGGAGCAGTTTTGGAGAGATTCAGGGGTGTCGACTGACAAGAAAGCAGAGGCCTTCAGTATTCCTGCTGACTGCAAGCACGTGATGGGGTGCTTTTGTGTAGAGGGAACAGGAGGAAGGCCTTCAGCTCCTCACATGGAGCAGAGGGCAGCGCTGAGCTCTGCTCTGTGTGACAGCGTCAGGGCCCGAGGGAACGGCGTGGAGCTGTGTGAGGGGAGGGGCGGGAAAAGGGCTGAGGGAGAGGGTCTGCACCAGAGGGCGGTGGGCACGGAACGGGCTGCCCAGGGCCGTGGGCACAGCACTGAGCTGCTGGGGTTCGAGGAGCGTTTGGTCAGTGCTCTCAGACACAAGGTTTGAATTTTGGGCTGTGCTGTGGAGCCAGGAGCGGAATCAGTGATCCTTGTGGTGCCTTTCCCCTCTGAGGTGTTCTGTGATTCCAAGATAACAGGAAAAAACACACTGGCCCCAGTGCTGTCTTGGTGTAACGATGCTTCCTGGGTTTCACCGCTGGCTGTAATTGTGAGAACCTCAAGCAGGTGTGCAATGCACTAATCTTTCTAAATAGTGCTTCTTGGAGAAGAACTAAACAAAGATTGGGTAAAGGGATATTTTTCTAATACCAGTAATGTTTGTGTTTGCAGGAGAACTCCGACACATTACGAAGTTGAAGCCTTGGAGTCTTTTCGATGTGCTTGTGGAGAAGTACGGCTGGCCTCACGAAGACGCTGCACAGTTTACAGATTTCCTGATACCCATGCTAGAAATGGTCCCAGAGAAACGTGCTTCAGCTGGAGAATGCCTTAGGCATCCATGGCTGAATTCTTAGCAGAATTTCTCAGCTATAAAACAAGCCAGCAACCACTTTTCAATGCATTGGACCTAAATGGTGACTGTCACAAATCCTCTAGCAGGATCACACGTGAGCTGGCTTCAATCCTCAGACCTTTATTTTGCTTGAGGTACTGTTTGACATTTTGCTTTTTGTGCACTGTGTTCTTGGGGAAGGGTAGTCTTTTTGTCCTCAGCTAGTAGTTAACTCACCCACTTTCTTCAGAAAACACTTAACGTGTCTTTAAGCATTGTTTCTTGTGTTGTGTGGCATTCAGATGTCGGATTTTTGAACAAAAGAAACTTCCTCCCATGTGTTTTGGCAAGTTTTGTAACTATTTATGAAAAAACTATTTTAGCTGATGCATATTATATAATTTACAAGCGTAAGAAATTTATGAAGTCAGAAGTGGGTTATGGCAAGGAATTGTACAATTTTATCTTCTGGCAAAGGGACGTCATTCTTGTATTATAGTGTATGTAAATGCACCCTGTAAATGTTTATTTCCATTTAAATACGGGACAGGGGACTCAATTTCAGAGTAAAGCTACTAAGTTTTAGAGAGCTTTATAGCAAACCAATTGCATGTAGTGGACTTCAGACTGCTTTAAGGAATTGTGTAAACTTTCTATTCTGTAGCAGTTCCCATTCATTGGATTTTAAACAAAGTGGCTCTGGTTTACAGGATTTCATTCCCCAAATGGCACTTTAAAGGAAGGCTAGACTTCTTTCTAATAAAGTATGCATTATCATTTAGCACTCCCTTTTAGAACTTTTGCCTATTTTAAGTGCTTTTAAGGAAAGAAAAAGTAATTTCCCTTACAATGTGATAGTGAAGACATGGTACCATATGGTGTTGCCTTTTTCTAAGCACTGTAAGTTGTACTATACCTTAAGAAACAAATTAAAGGTCGAGCATGAGAACCACTCTGTGTAGAATTACTGATCTTTTATAATAAAAGTGTGTGCTTGAGTCAGCAAAGGGAGGACAGCTGCAAATATTTACAGTGCAGTGAGTAAAATGCAAGAAGTGAGATCATGCTCATCCCATTCATAGCTTTACATGTTTCTAAAACAAATTGCACTAGCTTTATTTTTTCCCATAACTAGACATACAGTTCTTCTTTGTATGTTGCACGCAAAACTACGCTTTCCTAGGAAAAAAGCTACATAGACTGAGGCTTATAGGCAATACAGATTTTAGAATGTACGATACGGAGGTGTGTTTTGGCCTCTTTTAGAAGTCAGTGGGATGAATGTAAGCTTAGTTCTGATTTTCATGTAACTATGGTGCCACTTTTTACTGATTTTGTCCATATGAAATTTATTCACATGCCTTTGCAATAACTAGATTGTGAGAAAATAGCCCCATGCTGTAACAATAACCAGTTGTTTGAGGTGCTTGCAGTTGTCTAATTAAAGTGTTTTGTTTTTTCAGACAGTGTGCTGTCATTGGCATCTTTGATAGCCCTAAGTCCACTGTTGGCTAGAATGACGCGCCGTGCTGGCAGTGGGTGGGGGTGCAGCTCTCTGTTCAGCTGTAACGAACATCGCATGGGATAAATCCAATCCTTCTTAAGGGTAACGGGGAACGATGGGCTGCAGTTGTGGGGTTCTAAATGAAATGAGACCAAACTGAGCCATGTTTCATTCAAGGTGTTTTAACTTCATGTAAGCAAGCAGCCACTTACTCCCCTACACCTGTACACACCTCATCCAAAAAGAGACCTGGGGGCAGCCAAGGAGGGCACCACGAAGGCTGCAGAAACTCATCCTGTGCTGTGGCCCTGCACCAACGGGGTGTCAGCACTGGGTGCCTCTGCCTTCTGCTTCTCGCTTCTCACAGGAACTGCTTTTAAAGGCCTCAAGGATGACACTGGTGAGAAGAAACAAAAAGCTACAAAGGAATCCAAAGAGGTAAAACATTACACTTCACACCTGGCCATGCTGTTGGTAGTGTCTGGATGCTGCAAATGATTTCAGGGTTGTTCTTAAATACACGGAGAATATCAGCATTTGCAGCAGTTTAAATGCAAGTTGAATAAGAGGACTCACCGCTGCTGCACTCCTTTCCATTTGGTTGACCACTGTGACAGAACAAACCTTAGGAAGAGATGGCCAATGCTGGGCCTGTTCTGCTGCCCCCCCAGGTCACACAGTAACCACAGTGTAAAGTGCATGCTAACAATAGGTCACAGATGTTGGTGGTGCTGATTAACCAGCTGTGAACTGTGGCCATGATTTCTCAGGAGTGTGTTTTTTCTTTTTTTCTGCTACATTGGTTGGTAGCTGGGCAATTTGCTTCGAATGCAAAACTGCACAGAAGACAGCATATTCCATATCATGGCTGTGTGTTTTGCAGAGCCAATGACCGTTCAGGGAAGCAACTTAAAGTTCTTTTCTGATAATTATGAGCAAATAATTTTAAGTAAACCCAGAATGTCTATATTTTAAGAATTACCACTTTTTCTCAGTGAGTAGGAAGTGCCATTTCCCATCCTGTCCAGTGGCAGGTTTTCTAGCAGCCAGAGCAGAGGAAGGTGCATGCTGGTTTTCTCCTCTGGGTTCTGAAAGAGAGCCAGCAAGCATTTGTTCTGTTATGTGAATAGAATTCAGCACACTCACTGATCAGCTGCAGGACATTCTCATACACCACAGTTACGCTCTAAAGGCTCACTCCCACCATACTGCTGTAAGAGCTCCAACAGAAGCAGGAATGCACATACCGACTTCTGCAGGTGGGGCTGTGATTTGTAACTAAGATCAGAACGTCATCTGGTAGAGCTTTACTGCACCATCATGCTGGCATACATTAGACACACTGCACTGGTATGCATGGGTTAACATTAAATAAACTGACATACTTAATAACCGTACCCAGCATTACCTGACAGCAGACCCTGCCTGAATCAAAACAATTTCACCTCTGCACTCAGCAAGGGAACAAAAATCCACCTCCTGCACTCACTTCTACTGCCAGCTGTGCACTGACAGGAAGGCCATTAGCAGACACCACACAGGAGGAACAGCCACACAACAGGCTGGGCGGTTCTCTGTGCCCGCAGCCCTCAACATACAGCACCCCTTCCGGACAAGTGGTTAAAACTGACATAATTGTGATTTATTAACATGAATTAAAATGCCCAACCAGTGCTGCAATGTGACAGTATATTAAAAAAAAAATTAAAGATCATATACTGTACTACTTTCACAAAGATCACACTTTTTTTTTTTTTGCAAAAGAGACTTATTATATACAATACTCTATCAAATGAAAGTAGCTTTAAGCAATTTTACAAGCAAAAGAAATACAGTATTTACAGCACTCAGACATTAGAAACTGTCTATACATTAAATTACATTTTCTGCAAATAACTGATGAAACAAAAAGCCATGTCCACACCAAAACTATAAAAATTTGTATTGCATTGTTTTCTATCTCTATGCACACAAAACTGTCGACAGAAGAAAATGGAGAAAAAAAAAGTTGTTAGTGCCATCACTTAGCCTGTGTACTTCTTTAATTACATATGTAGAAAAGTAATATAGAAAACATTCACTAAATGAATTTAACTGCAACGATAAAACTTTAAAGATTATGCAGCATCAAACCTACTGCCAGAAAAAACAGCTGGAATGTTCACTTACAAAATAAAAAGGAATACCTAATACTGGCTGAACAGCACGTTTCTGGGAATTTTAAAAAGCAAAAAATGGAAAGATACAATGAGAGAGCACTGGTGTTTGCTTTTATACAAAGTATCATGTACAAGCTTTAAAAAGTACCTCCCATAGGTACATATGAAATATACACAGTTTATATTACAGAACATTTTAAAAATGTTTAGGATTAAGGGGATCCGTTTTAATGCCACCCTGAACCATGATAATTGTTCTGAAAGGTGGGCGGCACCTGTGCTCTGTGAATGGGGATCTGTCCGGGCACCGGTGACGCCTGCTGCGGTCCTTGCACTGCGTGGGGGAGCGTTACTGAGCCAGGGTGAGGGCAGAACCCTGAAGCGGTGGGGGTTGCAATACTGTTTGGTCCTTGAGGTTGGATGTGGGGACCCTGACCGGGGAGCGGACAATGAGGCCCTGTTCCAGCAGGCTGATGTTGAGGTCCGGGTCCTAACGTTGTGTGGTGGGGGGCTTGCGAGGAATACGAGGACACGCTCGTGTGAGCGCCTGAGGGAAAATGGGGGGGTCCTTGATGCGATGGGTGGTGTAACCCTTGTGCCGATGCCGGGTGGTGCCCCGAGCCTATAACGTTGGATGGGGGAGGCGGAGGGGGAGGAGGAGCAGAGTTTACAACGTGCTGGTGTTGTGCTTGCAAACCTTGGTGTCCGGCCGGAGGATGAGGAGGCTGGTGGTGGGGAATGGGGCCCGGTGGCGGAGGCGGGGGCGGCAGATGGTGACCGGCAGCTTGAGAGTGAATGTGAGATCCGGGAGCCACCGCCACAGCATGAACCGGGCCGACGACGTGTGCTACAGAATGCTGCTGATGGGTGCTCTGCTGCTGAACCAGGTGAGGGCCCGGAGCAGGGGGCGGCGGTGGCGGAGGAGGAGCAGCAGACGTTGAAGCCTGGTGATGAATACTGGGGGTCTGAGAGGGCATGAAATGCCCTGCAGTTACGTGGTGTCCCGGCACTGTCTGCTGACCCGCAGAGCCAGGAAGTGCTTGATTTGGTCCGGATGAGAACACAGTCTGTTGGGGGATGCTACCCTTCAGCTGACTGTAACTCTGAAAGTTTCCAGAGGGCTGCTGGTTCTGATAGTAGGTGGAAGAAGGGGGTGGAGGAGGTGGGGGAGGTGGAGCATTGCTGTTCAGATTCTGTTGGTTGAACTGGCTGTAAGAAGCCGAGGATTGTCCTGAAGCTGTCTGAGCAAATAGCGGCCCGCTGGCCTGCTGCTGATTACTGGGCTGAAGGGTTGGCGCTGCAGGATAGAAACCACGGTGTGTTTCCCTCTGGGGCGTTCCGACTTGAGGTGACTGTGGATGATGAGGTCTGTACGGAGATCCCAACTGCTGCGAGTGAGGCTTTGGTGAGAGATAACCGTGCTGCACGGGCGCGTGGGGTGTTGATGGCTTCGGGGGATTTTCTACGTGAGGCGAAGGGGGACAATGGAGCTTCAAAGGTGCAGAAGGCAACTTCTGTGAATGTGAAAGTTGCTCAGCAGAACTGCGCAGATGTGACTGAGATGGATGAGTTTTTGAAAGTGCTTGGACGTTATTTGTCAGCTGTTTTTGTTGCAGCTCTGATTTTGGATGATTCACACCTTCGGCCTCTGGTGCATTAGCTGCAGTGTCCCAGTGTGAATCTGGCTTTGTGGGTGTTTTTCCCAGTGATGGCGCTGAAACTACAGGACTCGGTGAAGAGGGCTAGAACAAAGAGAGCAAAACGTTCACAACATTTTATTTATGAAAGCATTAAAGCAGAAGAAGCTTCTCAGAATAGTGCTCTCTAATGATGGCAGAAAAACATTAAGGCACAGAATGCATTTGATGTATGAAAACCTGTGAAAGGAGGAATCTTAAACATAGGACAGGCATCATTTCTAGGAAGTAAATACAAACTGTACTCTGAAATCAAAGATCAGCACGTGCATTTGGGAGTAGTAACAGAAATACAGCCTTTCAGGGCTAAGTCAGAATCTGTTATTTGTGAGCTTCACACTTCCAAGTCTGAAAGGAATAATTACTACTGAAACAAAGTATTTTTCAGAGTGATTTAACATTCTAGAAGTGGCAGAACACAAGCAAAGAGACTGGTCATTACAACCTGAATTACTGCATTTCATAATGCACGCGACTCCTCAGTGGCTTTCTTCATGCTGCTGCCTCTACTGAGAAGTAGTGCCAGTGCTGGCCCAAAAAGAGCCAGCTCCTGCTAAAGGGAGGAGTACTTCAGTCATTTTACTGTTGTCAGTTCTGTCAGTTCAACATTTCACCTGCAGAACTGATGCAATACTGAATCCACTGACAAAACCTCTTCTGTGCCTACAGAATGCAAAACTATAGAGAAGCAGATATGGCTATTGGAGGAACACAAACTTTTTAGCATGCTGGAAGGTCTGCAAATGTGCTAACAGATGTTTACCCATGTTATGTAATTCAACAGAAATGTCACATATCTAAATAGTAAAGGACGACGGTTAATTGGAGACACGTACATATGGTTATGTGCACCTGCGTACACAGTGTATTACCTTGCTTGCTTTTGAAGGACTCTTGCATGTCTTCTGTGACGTATCTGGGGATGGACATTCAGAAGTAGACTCTGGATTTTCAGGATCGGGTTCTACAGACATAAATTAGAGATAAATATTAAGTGAGGAAAAGAAGTATCTTGCAAAGAACACTAAACACTTTGTATTTGACTTTAAAAGAGCTACTTGAAGTTGCTGTGAGAGATCATTTATATACATCAAGTGCCATACAAGGTCATCTGCTTACTGACCTTCCATAAATTCAGTGAAACAATGGACCTTAAGCTGTAACTGGAAAATGAGATTTGAATGAGATGAAGGTGGGAAACTGAACATGGGACAGTGAGCATGGACTACAGGGTGACTCTCCCCCTACAGATGAAGCAGACCCAAACACAGCATTAGAGCCAGGGGAACTGGTTAGAGGTATCCACCTTCAGTGTAATAAGTGAACTCACCACAGTCCTTGTCTTTCCTATGATCACTGAGAAGCAAAGCTCTATGATAACTTCGTTCTCTCACTTGTTCCACAGAGGTTGATGCAGTCCTGGAAGAGGGAAGCATATTCTCACTTAAGATGATGTACTCCCACAGACCAAATTTCAGACAATATATATGCAAATACTGGGACACAGAAAACTTACATTGTTGACTGCAAATAAGAGCCAAATAACTCACCCTACAGGAGAAATGCCATTTGTTAGCCATTTTAGGTCTATTTTCTCACATTTCAAATACGATGATTTCCTGCAACCTTGTTACATTACAAGAAATATCAATTCCTTTCTTCCATACATGTATGGAGTTGGTTTTTTTTAATTTATTTCTCAGCTGACAAACCAAAATGCACATTTTAAAAAATACAGATAGTGAGTACTGCTTCATACTCTCCATTTGTAGAAAGCAGCCTTCAAAAATCCTATCTTTACTATAAAATAACTTGCTCTCTAATAACAGATCCACAATTGTAAATACTACACAACTATGGACATAAACTATTTAAGCTTCCAGATTTACCTTGGTAGATAGTAAGTGAAATGACAGCTATGCCTCTTGTGATCAGTTACACACAATGTGATCGAGAACAGTAATGACAGCACTCTGATTGTAAACTCAATTATTCTTTTAGGCAAGAACATACTCTACAACACTGTTGCAATTCAAATAAATGTTGGGATTCAACCTGTTTCCCACACTCTTTCCTTGAAATATGGCGCACTGCCTTCTGTGAATGAACTTACAGCCACTTTTCAGTGAGATACTGAAGACTGCATTTATGCTGTCCCTTCAGTTGGCTCTACAAACTCCTTGTGTTCTGGAAATGCTGGAGCATCCAAGTAGAGTGGTGCTCAATGCCTCAGCCCATGCTCATCTGCAACACTCTCAGGCCTTCACTGCATACAGAACTGCATAGCTTATTTTGTTCCAGTAATATTTTGGAGACAGAGCTGGCAGAATGACTAGCTATTTTCAGGCTACTACAGAACACAATGGGAAAAGCTGCACAAAGTGAAGCCATCCTATGTCACCCTCCTTCACACTGCATCTGCTTTTAAGGCTGTTGGAATATCTGGTAATACGATATCTGGAATACAATACAGCATGCAGTTTGCACACAGGGGAGCCATCCAGCCACCATAACTAACTATGCAAGTGTCTCCACACAATGCCTACTGAGCAGAAGAAACTGCTAGGTAGATGGCATGCTGTCACTGTACGCTGTAAGTAACAGCAAACAAGAAAAATGCATTCCAACTAAATCACTGAAAAAGACTTCCTACAGTCTTCTAAAAGCTTCTGTTCATCATCACAGGTTATTAGTTTCCTTCTTCCCTCCGGTACTTTTGGAAAGCTCTTGAAATTTAAGAGAACAAACCTTCAGCCATAGATGAAGCAGTGGCAACACAAAACGCTTAATGCAGAGCTGAGGCCATGCTGAAAAGCAGACTCTGCTCTCACAGCCCTTACAGCACCCTCTCCATCCAGCTCCCGCCTTCACACATCTTACCAAGAACACACTGCAGGATCTGTGCAATTGCAGAACAAATGCAATGCCATTTTCTCACGATTCACAACTGTCCTCAAATTAAAATCAAACTTTATAACCTACAGAACTAGGTGACCTGTCTTGTTCAAGCTAAAGCTTTTTTTGCTCTTAAAAAAAACCCACAACCATCCTAGATAAAAATAAGTTGACACATATTACAGATAATTTTCTATATATTCTGTTCTTTATGAGGTATCTGCTATACTGCTAAAGTAAGAGGTCAGACAACTGTTCTAATCTGAAAAAAGGGCTGAAAGATCAGTAATCTTATTAACAGACTCGGAACAGAAGTGACAAAAAAATCAAGTAAACAATGTTTCAGAACTTTTGTCCTACCAATTTGTAACTTACCACTGAACTTCAGGCTCGTTCTTCTCACTGGAAGAAGTTTCCTTGGTTGCACTGTTGTTGCCCACATCTTCTGGAGCTGCATTATAAACAGCAGTTGGCAGTGGTACAGGCAGGCTCGCCGCGTTATCAGTTTGCTCCCCATTTTCACCACTGCTGTTAAACCCATCATTAGCACCACTGTTACTATTTAAGTTTCCTCCACCAGCAGCATGAGGAGACACAGTAACCAGGGGAAAGTTTTCTGTCTTGGAGCCACTTTTTCTAGCTTCTCGTTGTCTCTTACGGTATTCTAGCAAGGATACCTATGGAGAAAAGATCAGAAGAAAGTTCACTTGTTTCCCTCTTGACATTTTCAGTTGAATACATTCCCTCAGCAAGATACCATCTACTTGGTTCTAAAAGAAAATGCATGGAGCTTAACAGAATACGCTTCATCAGATTTAGAGCAAATTTACAGGACACCAAGGTAGTAACGAGTACAGAGAAGATGCAAAGAGCCTCTGCCAAGAGAAGGAGGTGTACATTTTGCCCAGGGAGGAGGCAGAAGTTGATGCAGGTCAGAAAAGGTTTGCTGCTGAATTCACGCTGTTGGCTGAAGCTACAAAGTACTCTGTGGTTCCTCCTGGAACTGCAAAGAACATACTGATAAAATAATGCCGAGTTTGAGATTGAATCACTTCCACCCTGGATTCTGTGTGAAAAATCTACCAAACTTTTGCTTCACTCTCCTGCATATATCACGAGATTCTTTGAGCTCCTCATGTTTTTCTTAACATAAAGATTTTGCCTCAAGATACTTTTTTCATAATTTATTTTAAAACAGTGTTTTTTCTGTACTCTACAATATCAATTCAGAAAATACTTCAGTGATCAATTTCAAGTAAAAAATTTATTACCAAAGCCAATGACCCAGGAAGAGATGAGCAGTCCTACTTTGCATCTATGTGTATACTTTACATGTATTTATGTTTGTGTATACACACACAAACAAGTTCTTATGTAAAACAGAACACAAAAACTTCCATAGATTAAAATTCAAGAATATCAATAATTACTTCCACCGAGAAAAAAAAAATTCAAATGCTTTCATTATGTATCCTCAAAATTTGATGCAGAATGCTGAAATGCTGACATTCAGACATCTTTTTTTAAGGAAATCTGTGTTGTGGACGTTTCATTTCATGTCTTTCTTGCTACATATGAGGGAACTCACTAAAAGCAGATAACCACTTCTACTCACAGCTAGAAAGCAAGAAGGCTGCTCTGTCCACAGCCCCATGTGGCTGTTTTCTATCCATTAAAAACTCATCTGCATGGCACCATAAGAAGTCAAAATTTTTCCTAGGAGGAAGTCGAGGTTTAGAACTGATGATGTTGCTCTGAAATATTTTATACTTTCCACATCACAGGAATGGGATCCCATGAAGTTTATAGCAAAGCTTAAATGTTAAGAACAGATTAAATCTGTGATTTGTGTCCACCGTGTACAGAGCCATACTGAAATGAGATAAACCTGTAATGTGCCGACAGAAGGAAATATTCATAGAGATGCTGAGATACAGAAGCCCCTCCTTTAATAACTGCATAAGGACACGTATATCACACCAGTTCATGGGCTTCTACTGTTATTCTACAAAAATCCTGACTTTTCCCCTCACCTTAAGTGAAATTTGTCCCCCTTCTTTTAGATTGCAAAGTGTACTTCAATTTGTGTGTGCATCCTTACAAAACCAGAAAACCATTCATTCTGAGGTACAATTTCCTCTGGTTGTTTCCTCAAAGTGAGATTTTAGACAGGAATTCTGAGCATGTGCAGGGGAGGCAGAGGGAGAACCGGAAGTTTTTCATTTGTGCATTAGTGCAGTGCAAGCACTGAGCAGCAACAACCAGGAAAAGAATGCCCGCCACTAAGAGAACAGGCTGTTACCAATGCACCCATCAGGTGCTGCTGCAATTTGAGAAGAAATTCACTTCACCTTCATAAAAAAGAAGCAGCTCAACAAATTTTAACAACTTCTATGTTCAGATGGCTTTGTAAAAGCAGCAGGGATACAGTAATATGAACAGGAACTACTGAACTTCTCAGGGTCAGGACCAGGTGAGAACACAGCTACTATCTTGTTACAGTTATGCCTGGGTACAAAGAGAGGTAAAGCAACTTGTGTTGTTACAGTCATGGTCACTCCCTCATAGGAGGTACCCCAAGAAGTGCAAGGGGACATGATGGGACCAAAACACCCCACTGAGCACAAATGTACATATGCACACAGACAAAACTCACCTCCAGTCCCTTGACTATTACTTCCATGAAGAATATAAATCACTAAATTCTACAGACTGTTATAAGACAGACTCAGTAACTGCTGTATCAGAAACCACTACTTTTTTAACATTTGTCAACCTTTCTGCATGGAATTAAGGAGTTTTAACCTGACGGTAGTCAGGATATTCACACAGGTTAACTTCCAACTTTATTTCTAGCTGAGCACATTGAAAGCTGTTACCTACAGGGGCTGTTTGAGAAAAACAGCAGATTTAGATTGTGCTTGTCTACCAAAGCAAGTGCTTTATAGAAGAAGAAATAAAGGATTCCCTGTACCTATGGATTCGTGTGTGTTTGTAACAGCAAAACAAAGATACTGTAAGTACATAAAAATGAGAACTCTGAAGCATTAGAATCATAAACCTGCTAATGCAACTTGTAATAATTCAGAGATTTTCTTTGTACATGATTTAGGTTGGCACTATTCTGTCTAATAGAGTATTTTAATACTTGGTAGCACAAGCAACCATTTTCAAACCTGAAAAGCAGTTATTTATTGAGTAATTCTTTTGAGACTCTCATTAAATAACATGAAGTAAAAATAATTATATTTTTATAATTTTATAATTATATTTTTATATATTACATATTATACTTTGAAAATCTGAATGTATTAACGGATGTATACAACTTTCCTCTTTTTAAGCTCTCCTGAATAATATACATTAAATATAAATTAGCCAGATTTTTTATTATTATTAATGCTTCTTTCTGCTATAGAAAAATATGTAAGATCTATAGCCTATGTGAGAAAGACAAAATGATTCTTAAAATTATAACCTTTTTCTTCTGTGGAGGATGCTGTGGTGTGCAATTCCCATCCATCAAGTTGTCATTATTGACAGTCCTTCCAAAGCCAGATGCAATTCCATCTTCTGAAGTACAAAAAACAGATGCTTCCATGAACATGCCTCTAGCATCGTCTTGAATCAGGCACTTTGACTCACTTATTCTGAATCCACCTCCTACCTCCAACTGATGTGAAGGGGTCAAGTCCCTCAAATTAGAATTCATTGAGAAATTTACACCTGTCCTGTCGGGACTTTTTACCCAGGAAGAATAAATTGTGCCCCGTCCACAATGAGCAGTTTCTAATTGGCTGCTTGAATCAGTCCTATCATGTGTAGGGGCTTCCAGGTTTTTATGCAGTGTGCTTTGCTCAATTACTTCGAGTCCCAGCTGGAGGTCTGACACAGATTCCATTTCTCCTGTGCACTGCCGTGTCGCATCAGTCCTGTTTCTTGGACTGGAATATCCAATAGTCTTTATTTCCTGCAGGCCCATTTCTGTCAGGTTGGAATTTCTGAAAGAATTCAGTGCTAGAATCGATGCTCTGTCATATCCCTGCATGAAAAATAAAAGAAGAAAACATGTAAATTTTTCTTCCATATTGCAACTGTGGAGTAAAATCATTTGGACATTCACCTATGCCTTTAAATGAGATTAAGAACTCTGCACTACCATGAGTTTAAGAAATAGCTGTGTAGCCAGATACTTTTCTCCACTACCACCATTAAAGGGATTTTAAATTAAAAAAAAAAATATTAACCCACATCAAAATAAGCTTTCAGTACCAGTGTCTGCTTATGACTGAGAAATGAAAAAGAGCTTCAACAGGAACAAGTCCCTCGTTGCAAAGGAACTGAACTTAAACATAAAAAAGATCTTTGGTGTCAAAACATTTATTTCAAGGAAAAAAAGGTGGTAAGGGGGAAGCTTTTCCAGGACAGTGAGGAATTTTAAGACCATAGTAAATTCATGGTTTGCAGAGGAAAACATATTAGAAGCTAAATAAACTGACTTTAGTATTTCTTATAATTGTACAAACCATAAAAAATTCAGCACATGCCCAAGCTTAGAAGTATCCTTACTAAACCAACCTGTTTTAGGGCTTTATAATGCTTTTTCAATTATTTCTTTTACAATACAAAATTCTTAAGTAAAACTCCTCTTTTTGAGTAGCTAAATGCTGAAATAGTGAATTACATTAGTTTGAAAGTAGCTGTTAAATTCAATCAACTGCTATGACTGCATGAGAAGTTTTGTGTTTCAATATTTGTTAACATTTTGACCTAAAAATAATGAAGTTTTCTATATACATGTTAAGCCCACAGAAAGAAAGTATCTAGGTCATTCATCTGCACCAGAAGTGAAGCTCTCCGGAAATAACCGCCTGAACATTTTTATCACTAGTTACTTCTACCTGTTCTTTTCAGGTGCTATTAAGTTCACGGTTCAACACAGTAATGTAAACGTGGTAGCTGTCACACAGCTCAAGTTCCACAATGCTGTGGAACTTTTCATCTTTCAGACAGAAACACCCCTGCAGAAGTTCTCGCATCTATAAACCAAGTCGCCCTCTAGTGGTTCGACCGTACGGCTCGTTCGCTGGAATGGTGCACACCCCCACCCGGGAAACTCCAGGCACATGCCCGTAGCACTCACTGTACCTCAAATAATCCACCAAAACCATAATATTTATCCTTCTGTGCTCTCTCAGTCTAAGTAAAATTAGGCTAAAGCATTTAAGAAACATTGATAAAAAGGAGAATGTTAATTTATATCTAGATACAGCCCGAAAAACCTAAGTGTTGTTTCTCTGTACTCATCTGCTATGCTGCAGACATACAAATGAAGTTAAGCAAACATTCAGAGGTTTTAGCAAATATCCCTACCTCTTGAGTGTAAGCTCGCCTTTTTATTTCTGGGGAACTGTCAGGTGAGGAAATATTCTAGAGGAACGAGAAGAAATAGAAAGTCAATTTAACTGTTAGCGTAGGGAAATTTAAGACACCCCTTGTAAAAGGACTACAAATACTGATTTACACAACAATGAAAGAATCTGAAATGTATTATAATTCTCACCTCAAAGTGCATGGTATTTCCATGTATACATGGAGTTACAGGAGTAACTGGTGAATAAATGGGTTTGTAACCATTTCTACAAGCTTCATCCTCTGTTTTTACCCTAGGAGGAGTAGCAAACATCAATGGCTCTGAGGAAGCAATATCAGCATGAGTTGGTGTGGCATATGGAGAAGGAGTAGGTGTAGAGGTTTCTGAGAATGCAGACTCCAACAGCTGGTACAGTCTTCGTTTTTTTAGAGGTGTTGTTAGATCTGCATTAAAACCAGAAAAAAAAAGCTAGAGATACAGATACAGCAATCCCAGTTAAACGCTTGATGCAGTAAAATTATAAATTCCACATTCAAACATTACTAAGACAAACACCTGGTGGGCAGAATTCCTGAAGAATAATTAATGAGAAGCAGAGATCTCTACTTTTTCTTTACCTTTTTCTTTTTTTTTTTTTTCCCCCACTATGATAATTGAAGAACTGTTTACATATCCAAACAACTGTTCACCTAAGAAGTGGAAATTTGAGGGATCATCTATAGTATGTTCCATATCCTTAAGAAACTGTGTTTAGCTTCTAGCATGTTTCCATTTCCCATTATTCCTGAAAGGCTGACTAACTTTCCCACATGCAATGGGGCCACTGAATTTAGAAGTAAATCTACCCCTAGCAGTATGTACAAATAATCTATAATCTAACTTCTTCCTGATATTCACACTCCAAACCATTAGCCTTTTTGTTGACTGAATGTCCACATTTACTATGAGAAATGGTTACTACTTGTTTAGTATCAATTATACATTAAAGAAAGAGGGAAAAATAAAACCAACCATTATTTAACTGAGCTTTTCTTTCCAACTATCATCCAAAAGGCAAAACATCAGTAAACAGGGCGAATATTGCTGGAATTTTCATTAACTCACTGTCTTAAATAACTTCAGTCCTTCACATCTACCTACTGCGACATAACCTGTATGTATCTTATTAGCAGAACCTTCACCTGTTAAGGAACAGCTGTCATTCAGTAATAAAGGGCTTTTATTTTCACCATTGATGGCTGGACTTCTAGATCCCTCTAGCAATGGCGAATTAAATCTATCAATCACTGTTGAGTTTTCTTCTTCCAAAGCCTGCTTCAACCAACGCTGTAATAAAATAAGTTCAAATCAGTGACTTAACAATTTAAAGATGCACACTGAAATGTGTATTACAAATCACTTGCCAAGCAGCTTTTCCCTGCTGGAATTCACGCTAGCAAATAAAGACTTATTTTTAAGTAATTACACATGGGGAACCATAAAGAAGAGAAACATTACCTTCTTACAAGAGCCGGTCATGCTTTCCACAGGTTCTTTTTTCCTCCTCTTCTCTGAAAGGAATGGTGAAGTAAAACGAATATAGTGCTTTGGAGTAGAGTATACATGTGGGCTGTAAGTGAGACCTGGTAGAGAATTCAGTTGAGTAGCCAGAACTTCAGGGTCGGTGGTTATACGCAGAGGCCTTTCTGAAACACTGTCTGTAGGCTTCCCTGTCTTGTCACTCTTTTCACTTAACCATTCATTTACCAAGTGCTACACAAAGAGAAAAAAAAAAAAGCGTTTTTTGAATGTTTTCATTATTAGCTTTCAGTTTTTAGTCTTATTCTTCACCTAGTCACCCATTACACAAACCAGAAAACAACTTCCAGGCTGCAAGTTTAAGAATACAAATATTCCTTGCATATGAGACTGAGAAGATGAAGAAGGCTTTGGTGAAGTTAACTGGGCAATGGTAGGAATCAGTGTAGAATTGTGCTACATAACAAAGGTTTTGTCGTTCTTCTGTCTCTGAAAAATAGGCCAGTTTATCTTAGTTCCTATTAACAGGGAACAAGGACTAAAGTAACTGAACTCAAATATGCATGCAAGCATTGGAAATACTTAAGAGGTTCATACTCAAATTCTTTATGTTTTCAAAATAAGCAGCTTTAACCATCCTCTGCAATACAGACCGGAAGATAAAGACTGCCATGTTAGTTGTAAGATGGATGGTTTTAAGCTTTAATGAGCATTAATTGCAGAAGAGACATCTCAAAAACACTGAAAGTTCGTTATTTCCTTTGAGATACTCTGTTTACTGACACTAAGATACCTTATAAACCATATGATGAATAAAATAAGGAAAGTTGACTGATTTCCTCCACTTCCCCTTGAAATTAAGTTTTCCTAATGTTTTGTATATTCATACACACACAAAATCCAGTCCATTTAGAAAGTACTGTCTTAGAAAACATTTGTTCCAAAACTGTGCTGAAAGCTGTATTAAAACTCAATATCTAAATGGATGTAATACAGTATTTTTAAATCATAATTAATATCAGTGAGCGTAATTTTTAAAGAAAATTAAAAAAAAAAACATAGTTTAAAATACAGAGGCTACTGCCTATAATCTTTTAAAAACTCCATGAAAGTCCACCTTCTTCTTCCCACCCCTTAAGAGACATACCTTCTTTGTTTTAGGATACTTAGTGGGACATTTATTAAGTGCTGGAGCTTCTGTTTCGGTAACCATTTCTGTAACAACAGTTTCTGTTTCTGGCTCAGCCACCAGTGCAGCATTTTCAGTTTCATTATGTTGTGACGTTACTTCCACATCAGGAGAAGATGGCTGAATATCTGAACACATGCTCACAGTTCTGTGCCGTCTACGCTGCTGTCCAATATGAGTTCTGCTTCGAGAGAAGCTTTTTCTCTGTTTAGCTCTATTAACCTTGGCTGGGGTAGGCTTAGTGACAGCTTCTTCCTTTGCTGGTTCCTGGTATAAAACACCAATCTAGTAAGTGGATCTAACACATGTAAAGCTACATATCTTTTCTTGAAAGAAATTCTAAGTTCCCTCTTAACATGTCTTTATTATATGCCTTTACATCATTTCCATTTTTACAACTACAATACTTCATAGTTACTATCTCTGTCTTTCTTCAAGGCAAGGAGTTAGACTTCCCACACTTTCTTCCCAACATTCTGGCAGTGATGCATCAGGTAATTCACACAGACCAGTCACTGGTCAGACTATCACAATTTTCTGTAACTGCTACATCACATTCATCTCTGGGCTAGAAATCAGCAGCTTACATCAGAGTATCTTTCAATTCAATACAGTTTTTCTGTTTTATTGTTGACTGGTATCGTTTACTAATATATAGCTTAGCACTGTTGTAAGATAATTAACAGCAAAAGCTGACAGAACAATCCAAACTGAGAAGCCATATGAACATCTGCAAGGGCAGAAGTGCACTAGTAACCAGCAACAAGAGAGTAAAGACGACTTGTTCTGAATAACCTATTGACAAAGCATGTATAGACATGTAGACACAGAAGGTGTCTAATGAATACCATCTCCTGTGCCTAGAATGAGCATCTGTTAACACTCCCCCAGTATCTTTATGCGTGGTTCGATATCCAAACAGATAAACAGTGTCATGTTAAAAGCTAGCCTTAACATAAAGATTCAGATAACTACCTGAATAAATTCAGTGTCATTGAGAATCTGTGGTTCCTTGCATTCTGATTTAACCTCAGTTTTTGCTGTGCTGATCCTTTCCAAAGCCTGTTCTCTTCTTTTTTCTCTTTTTTCTAATCTGGCGAAAGCTTGCAAGATAGCTTCCATTTTCCGTTCTTCTCTTGTCTGATAGATATAACAATAATTGTCATCACATTTCAGTCATAATCTTTCACATATGTAAATACTGTGAGTCTTTTTCCTTCAGAACATGTACAATGTATGTTTACATGCAGATCAATTTCAGCAAAAGCCCAAAGGAAAGGGAGATGTTAGAGTAATTGCAATTACTGCAGACTTACAAAGTAATGATTGTGTTCTCATCAATCCTGACAAACAGGAAGAGAGTCCTGCTTTGGATTTAAGAATGTGCTACAAATAATGGCTTATTACTATATTGCTAGCCTCATACATTATTGCCTCACTTACTTGTTTGTATAGTATTTAAAAAACAATGAGTCACTCGTGACCAGAAAGATTAAATACCACTAAATATACAGAATAAACACAACAAAAAAATTCATTATCCTCTGACTCAATTTTCCAAGTGCCACAAACTATATCAAAACCCGCAGTCAGCATCCAATCATCACTACTAAGATAGGTTAACGACACATCACCCACAGAAGTTACATTTTCTGTCAAACCATAATTCAAGTCCTAGTCCTTTTACAGAAGTAAACGTATGAGCAGAGCACTGCTGAAGACAGTACAGATGCTGTGGAATTTGGCTGATTCTATTTAAAGCTTTAATTATTTTAAATGCCTGCAGCTCAACAGCAACATACTGAGAGCAACACGTGTTTGTCTTAAGGAAAGAATGCTTGTAAGTATATTGCTCACATGAGTGAATGAGCAGCCCAGTTTTGTTTTTACCACTTCTGTTTGACTGCTGCAACACAGGCAAATTTGAACTTATTCACAATCTTCATGATGGAGCTAAAAGGACTATTACTATTTATAGTGGTATTTATATAAGAGCTATTAAAAATAATGTGCAATAACAAAGGGCAAAGAAAATAAAATTTAATTATTTCAACAGACTTTTTTTATTATTTTAAGGTAATAAAAGGTTATATATACATAGATATATATATACATAAAAGAAGATAAAAGCAGATTTTTGTCAGAAAGCAATGATAAAACCACATGAAATGCTCTCACTCAAATAGCAAGCCTTGAATTTTAAGCTGAAGTTCATGTAAGGGTCTGTCTTCATATATACTTAGATTCTAGAAGCCTACAGAAAGCAGCAATTAGCATGGGAAGAGCAGGTGTCACTAAGCCTTAGCGACAACTTTAGGCAGCTACTTGCTTCCCAACTTACCATCTTCCTTTTCCTCTCTGCAATCTGCTCCTCTGATTCCATTTCTACTTCATTGCTAATGGGAGTTTTTTCTTCTATATCATCAATAAAATCTGGCTCCTGAAAGATGGAAATGACTGCTTTATAGAAGCTCCGCTACTCCTCCAAACTAGGGAAAACTACAAGCTACACAGAACTAAGAATCCTCAGATCACAACTTCAAAAGTAATCAAGCCAATAAATGAAGACAAAAATGTAAGAAAGCTAAGATCCACTTGTGGCTTTGCATAAACCTATAAACATAACCATCTCACTAAATCTTTTTCAATCTGAGCTTAGGACATCTGCATCTTTTTTCTTAAGAATACTGATTTTAATTTTAGGGTCCCATGCCCACCCATCCACCCCCAGAACAAAATTATCCAAATTAAATCTCCAAACCAACAGAGACTTATGGGCAATAACACCGGCCACCGACCCAGCCAGTTCTTTACCAGTTAAATTAGGGAGCTTTACATCAAACATCCATTAGTGCAATGCAATGCATACTGCCATGCCAAAAGAGATGTTATCATAACTGCATAGAATTTTTTCTTAGCTCAGAAGTGTATTCCCTTGAAGTGACATTCTTCATTCACAACCTCACTATATTGTCTAATGACTGCCATGACCTACAGAAATATTAAGTTAGCTGACTACTGATGGCCTTGTGATTTCAGAAAAAACAAGCAGTAACTTTGAGAAGAGTCTTCATTATTTCTACATAAATTTTACCTGTTGATAAAATGATCATATACAATTCTTTAATATAAATATACTTTTAAGACAAATATTTTTCCCATATGCTTTCTTTTACCTTAACATTATACACTTCATGAGAGGAAAAAATGTATTGACTGGCTTCTGTATTTAGATCCATTTAACAGCTTTATTCTTTTCTCAACACTGTTTTAAGTTCAGTTTGGAAAAACACTGATGCCTCCTGTGACTGCTCTGTATAGGCACTGTGTATTATCAGAGAAGCCCAGGAGAAGGTTCCAAATAGCAGTTATCATTTGTTTAAAAAGAACAACAAAAATCTCTGGAAGGTTTATATAGTGCCTTTGCAGACCTTTCTTTTTTCTTTTCTTTTTTTTCTTTTAACAGTCACATGCCATGCCTTCTGGTCTTCCAAGCATTTTAAAGCAATGTAAATATGCTCCTGTTGCTGTTATTACCTTCACTCCTACTGGCATTAAAAAATAAAAGATTCAAAGTGTCTCCCTCTTAGAACAAAAACCCTCTCTCCCTCCGCGTAAAACATCATCACATTCAAGGAAAGTTAAATTGTACTTTCCCTGCAAAAACAAAGGTAGTTACCATGGTAACCATCTTATCACATGAAGAATTCAACATCTGCTCTACAAAACTTTATCACTTGCTGATTTTATGGACCTCTCTCAATAGTTCCTTCATACTGACAGATGTTAAAATTGCCATTTTATTACCAGCTAGCTTTACCACACTTACTTCAAAACTCACCTTCTTCCTCCCAACCCTCCAGACTCTATTTAGATTTCTAACCAGCTTACAAGACAGACATATGCAAAACTTAGTACTCTGGGCTGAAGTTTGGTTTGTTACAGAAGCAGCACTATTTGCTGCTATGTTTAATAGACTGAATTTCTGAGTAATGTGGCTTTTTAATTACTCGCATTTCAAGAAAGACTGGGAGCTCCTGAAAACATAACATGAGTCTTTTACATTAGAGATCCATACAGAAATTCAGAGGAAAAATGGTACAGTTAAAACTGGTAAGGGAACCAAAAACTTTAATCCAATCAAACATTAAGAAAAATTGGAAATATTATGAAAGCCCTAAACAATTCGTTCATCATTTTCTGATAAATCCACATACCCCTTTCTTCGGCTATTCATTAAAGTTAGTAACCACTAAGGAGACTATTTCTATTTAAAAGCTCTGTTTTGTTATCCTTTTTGTGTCAATACCTGGTTATTGGAAATGGACAGCCTGAGGGGAGAGAGCTTCCTCTGCTTATTATCCGCGATTTTCATTTTGGTGGCTGCTCCTTCACAGTCCAATGTGATGTTCTGATTTTGAGTCTCCTTTTCTCTTGAAACGTCCTTCTCTTTCTTTCCCTTTTTCCTTCTGGTTTCATATCCAGTATTGATGTTTTCTGTAGGTTCAGAACGTCTGAGAACTGGACATTCAGGATTTTCTTTGAGGCAAGCACAGTCCACTTTGTATTTACTACAAGTGAAAAGAATGCAAGCAAGCATACTTTAATCAGACTGTAAAGCATTGGTACTTTACAACATTATGTTACATAAGTGGTAAATTTCACACTAAACATTTGCTTTGATGTGAAGTAAGCATATGAAGATCAGTTGACTCAAGCTTTTGCATGATATACTAGAAAGTTCTTTATTTCTGCAAAGACAGTAAGCAATTTACAAATTAAACACTGAGAAAACCCAGACATGCACCCTGTTCAGCCAAGCTGACTTATCAGCAGACCACAGAAAAGCGTTAGCTTTGTGCAGTAAGATTCTCATCTTACTAAATGGACTGCTCCTGGACTTACGTGCACACATTACTTGGAACACCCAGGTACAAAATCACATTATTAAAACATGCAAGGAAATAATACAAAAAACAAAGTCCCCCCTGAATACACCACAACTTGGTAAGTATTTTATGCATTTCAGAATAACATGTTCATATACTTACCAATTTCCATAATCAAAATCAAATGCTATAGTAATCTCTGCACCTTTTGGAATGTTATGAATGGAGTAAATATAAAGATGAATCGTTCCATCTTCAATTACATGCCTCACCTATAGATAAGAGAATATTACTTTATTGTAACGAATTAAAAATAAACAAATAAGCTGCACAGAAATTATAATAAGTACTCAAATTATCAGTTGGAGGACTTCAAAAAGAAAAGAACATCTAAGTAAACATAAGCTAATTTAACTTCATGTAAATGCTCACCTCTGCATTTGGTGTACATGAACGCCGGATGAATCGAGCTTCATTTCCAAAAGTCCTTGCATCAACACACATTTCTAGCCCGTGAAACTTGGAATAAAATAAAACAAATGGATATGGCCTGAAAAACAGACAAAAAACCCAGACTGTTACCCCTTTAAAAAACTGTAAATACAACCTACTTCTTACATTAGAAATCTTTCTATCATGACATTGCCAAGACACAGTGAATTTGTGGATTAATCTGAGAACCATCCATTAGCGTTTGAAGCTTCATTACTCTAATGGGTACATTCTCTAACTGTATTCTTGGAATGCTGAAAGTTTAAGTTGCAGTCCTGGATGCAATCTTCTGCATAGGATTTAAAGTGAGGAACAGCAATAGAGAAAGCACTAAACATGGAAGACACAAAGCTAAGATTCTTCAGTGTTCTTAAACTTTTTTTTTTATAGCAAGTTCTAAATTGAAACTCCAATAGGAATGTAGGAGCCTCACAGAGCTGTCTCAAAAAAAACCCAAATCAAACGCAGATGAAACAAACCCCAGCCCTGCCTATTTCCCACAGTAACTACTTGGCACTCAACCCTCTTCAGGAAACTGGACATCTAAACACTCTGCCAAGATGTATTTCTGCTACTGCAGATACCTGGGAAGCCTTCCATCTTTACTGAGCAAAAGATCTACACTCGCTCTTCTCCAACAGGCCTCTTGTAATGTCTCGTTATCAGGGTGTCCCTGCATTTAATGGTAGGGGTGGAAAATAGTTCAGAAGAAGGAAGCAGTCGTGCATTTGCATTTCTCTGTAATCCACAAACTAGAGAACCATGGCAGTGAAAAGGGCCAAGCTGACCCACGCTCAGTTCTGTCCCTGGCCTGGTAGAATGAAAATCTCTCTCAAAAGAAAGCCTTTACCATTACCTTCTGAATTATTTTAGGACAGCAGAACCTGTCAACCTCTGGTTTACACTGCACAACTCCCAAATGAGAATACGGGAATCCTTTAACCAGCTGAGAACAAAGAAAGAGGAAAATAATTCCTGAAAAAAAGTTGTAACGATGCTCAGAAGAGAAAGGGGGAGACCAGATACCAACTGCAATTACTTTTAATGAGACAACAGCAAAACGCAAGACATCACAGTAATAAAGACCCCCTTGCATCTTCGGTACAAGTCTGGCACAAGTGTTCTAGTAGTTATCTTATTAAAACACCTGGAATAAACAAACCTTTTGAAGAAATATCCGTTAGCTTCAAACTGTTCTCTCAGCATGAACTTCCCTCTGTATTCAATAATAAGTGCATCAGGAGGCAAGTCTTTGGCAGCTTTTAAAATTTTCTTGTTTTTTTGCACGTAACTCTATAAAGACAGAAGTTAATTTATCAATTTCATTTTCTTTCATTTTTCCCATTACAATTAACAGCAGATTATACTTTCACAACTATTAAACAACACTACATGAACTAAATACTTCCTTCTTGCTATTAAACCTGCAGACTAATTTGATCAGAATGTCCTGTTCCCCTACCAATGCAACTAGTTACGAACTTCAAGTCAAGAAACGTCACTGCCCTGTATTGTGGTATGGTAAGAAAACAACACACTGATGTTCTCACTTCAAGTATTATAACCCTCAGCACACTTAGCTCTCAGTAGTACATGCTGAATTCCTGCATATTGCTTTCAAAAGGTTTCAATTCCTTCAAATCAAAACAAAAACATGCAGATATACACATTCATTATTCATTCAAGAAAAAAACAGAACAGGAAAATATCAAAATAATAAAGAAGCCTAGAAAAGTTTTGCAAATTTCTTATACTTATTTCCATACCTTTAGGTGAAAGGATGGCTTTTAATTAAAAACCAATACATACCCTGACAATTAGTGAACTCACACCTCTCAAAACTGTCACCGCCAATCAAAAAGGAAGTAGCCTCTATGTAGGAAAAAGGCTCTGTAAGCAGGGATATTCCTCTAAGGAGGCTGTCCCATATGCCATGATCGTCTTTGAGGAAAAGAAGCAAAGATGCTTCTATTAATCTGCTACAGTAACTACTCCTTGAGATTTCTGCTACAAAATGCTAAGGTCTATTATACAGCTCCAATTTTAAGCTGCTAAATAACTGATGTCAAGGACAGAAAAAAAGACAATGCACAATCTCTTTATAACCTAGAAATTACACGATCACAAGAGTCAAGTACCAACTGCGATACTAACTACTGCCAGAAACATCTTTCATGAACCAGTAAGTTATATTCTAATCTGAATATCTAAAAATTCAGAACTGACTTACCACATCTTATGAAAAACAAGGACTGTTAACACGATGTACAGAGCAGACAAAAAAAACCCACTCTGACGTTTATTCCTACTCTAACCATACCTGACAGTCTTCACACATCAGAGAAGCAGGAGCAGAGAAGTTTACTGTGTTATGCTCTCCACAAAAAAAAGTATTTTTAATCACAATTCATGTTTCAGGCTTAAGATAGCATCTTAGCTACTTGTGAAAATTGATATGCAAACATAAACGTAAGTGGCTATCTTGGTCATGCACAAATACAGAGCAATCAATAACAAGACATGGCACAGCTCCTCACCTCTACTGGAGGTTTGAAAATCAGATTGCTGGTGCTGACTTCTTTCTTGTCATTTCCATTGCCCAATCTCAGAGCTATTTTTTGTGCTTCCCTCTGAACACCTTCACTGTACTGGTTATTATTTGCCTCTTCGTAACGATCCATCCATGCTTTGATTTTAGTTTCCCATCCAAAGTTTGAACTGTCAGTTGGATCAATCTCTGGAGCTGAGCCCTGTAAATTAAGTAAGCAATCTCTTATTATAAGGTAAGAAAAAATTTTTTTTTTTGAAAGACATGTTCCCACTAGTAAGCTCAACAAAATAAGTCTACAACATGCTACAAAATGAAGGGTAAAGGTGTGCCATTGATTTAAATTTGTTTATAATGCAGCCTTGCTCTGTCTTTGTTGTACCTATGAAAATTAAGACTTATCAAAACTGTACTTCATATGCACTTTCCCCTTTGGTATACAAAGGTGAAGTACAGTTTGTAGGAAGTCCAGTTTAAAGTTCTGAATTAGTAAAAGCATGTCACCAAATTCAATAGCATTATATTTGCCCTTTAAAAATTGCATCATTTCATAAAAATTGCCCAACTTCAGGAATACATTCCCCTTAAACAGGGATTCTAGTTTTTAGTGGGACAAGAATGAAGACTGACACTGTCTCCTCCTGCAATATGAGTGCAGGAACTGAGATCAAACCTCTCTCTGTCTCTACTCAATTTTTATGAACATATGCAAACCAGCTTTCATTCCATTACACACAGATCCGATAAGCCCTTTCCAACTTCAAGGGTTATGCCACATTTTTCTGCTTTGCACTTAACTAAACTTTACAAAGCCTATCACTAATACATTAAGGTACACAGACTGCAAACTGGCGTTTGAAGCTTAGCAACAATCATTTTTCTCCCCCTGCCTGTTCCTCACTAAACATTTTTTTCCCCCTGCAGCACTCTGGGTCCTTTCACTTTTAAAGAAAGTACCATTGTACCTCCAGACCTCACAAACAGCAGCCAGGCTGCAGCCAACCAGTGCTCCTTACGGACAGCAGCAGCCAACGCTCCCTTTTCTATCCACCTGAGCAGAGACACTATTAAACATTAATAAAACAGCAAGTAGTTCAGCAGTTTAATTTACCTGTTACTGATTATATTTATTTTGTGCATTGCAGGAACCATACATACAAACAGCATAAAAAAAAAGTGATGCAAGCAAACTATGAAAAAAAAAAAAAGCAACAGAACCATACAAATACCACATTCAAAAACAAATGAAAAATAAGAGATTTTGTCCTCTGATTTCCTGATTTTGTCTTGATATTTGCAAATCACAATCGTATCTCTGAAGTCTCAGTTGTGTCCTACTTACTGATATTTATCTCAAGGATGAATGAATTGTGGAAAACACCTAGCTTTCACACTATGCATGTTTTTCTCCCACACAAAACTAAGAATGCTGAAACATTTAAATCTTGCAAAGCAGCCATTCCAAACACCATTCCTTTAACAACATCAGCCCTAGCAAGAAGTGTCCCACCAGATGGATACATCTATGTATGACAGAGCAGAACTGCTAACTTAGCTCTCAGAGTTGGAGCTATGAGGTTCAGATGAGATGTACTCTCAGCTTTATTCCCCTTCATACAGCACAGATGTGCCCTAAACATTTTATTGACTCGAGAACCAAATATTCTCAGGAAAAAATAATTACACTACTTTGCTTAAATCTGCAGAACAAAAAGATGAGTTTTTCATCTTTAAAATTACCACAATAATCATGCAGTAACTTCATTAGAATAATTCAGTACTCAAGTATTACAAAGCACCAAGAGCACATCCGCAGTTATGCATTAATTAATGTATAATTAAGGTTTGTAACAAAAACAGAACAATCACTAAATCACATTACCTTTACTCTTGAAGATTTTCTAGATCCTTCTCGAAATGCCTGAAAAAAGATTATATGTTTATTTTCTTACGTGGCAATACAAAATCTCTTAAGGAATTCAAAATCAATTAACAATTCACTGCAGACTATTCTCAGTAAAGCATGCAAGAAAACAGAAAATTACAATGAAATTGCAGGAAGGCAGCAGCTTGTCTCTAATAAAATGTAATAAAAACTAATATCAGCATTTCGAATGGTTTTCGGCTCTAGTAAGCCATGCATCTACTTCTGCCTGCCTCTCGTATTACAGCATAACTTCCTACAATTTCACAATGCAACAAAGAGCTGTTCCAGAATTACTTACTGAACAGCTCCATACTTAGCAGGAAAGTGTGTGAATAGTCCAAATACTTCAACTGCATATGAATGCATATTCCACTGGTAGCGGAATGAAGTGAGCAGGAAGCAGCTATCAGAGATAACCTACAAAACTAATTTTTCTTCTAAAAATCTAATCTCATTCTTTAAATCTTCTTATACTATGTCAGGAGATAAAAACAGAATAATACCTTGCAGTTAAGTCTATGTTCAGAACATTTCACTCAAAAGGAAAATTTACTTCTGATCTCCAAAAGAATACCAGTAACCATTTCTCACTTTTGAAGGACAGAATTCTCATCTAAGCCAGTAAAATTTAACCACAGAAAGCAACTCATTGCTTTAGGAAATGCCATGTACTTCACTGCCTCACATAGAGAAAATATTGTTCACATCTAAACAGTACTGTTTCTATACACTGTTTACCAAATTATTTTAGATAACACCAGCAGCACATTTCCACACAATTTCAACTCAAATAAATGGATGTATGTCTCATCAGGCAGAAAACATTTCTGAACATAAATCACCACAACTAAAGATTACAGACACAGAATCCTTCTTTGGTTACCTGAAGCCTGCTCTGCCTCCCTTCTAGCTGTATTAAATGGTGCAGCAAAATGCAATTCCTCCTTACAAATTCTGTCTCAATTATAAAATTCAACCGTCACAGCTGTATATGTTACTTTGAACTTATGAGGGGGAACAAGCAGGGAAGACTGTAACATGTACTGCAACAGAGCATTACATTTCAGTGTAAACCCTGGTAGTAAAATATTATTAGTAACAATGGCCTGAATTTTAAAACTAGTGTCTCTTGAGATGTCACACAGCTGTGATTTGTAAGTTACAAAACGAGAAATCATATTCACTTACTTTTTTACATTTTGTTATGTTCTGCTCTTTCTCCCCACTTTTTTTCCTCTTCTTATCATTGACCTTTGTAACTCTTGGAGAAGCTATTGTAAATGTAGTTGGTGTGTGTTGAAAAGCAGTATACAGTTCCACAGGAACTTCATCACCACTCTCTGTTGCACTGGTATCCCCATCTTCAAAACAAAAAACAGTTTATAAGCAGTCAGAAAGTTAACTAGTTACTCTGTAACTTCTTTTAAAAACAAAAAACATATACTGTCAAATACTTCAAGTGCTTGTATGCAAAGTCTACCAACAGCTGTAACAGCATGAAAATGAATAACCTGTAAAGGAGTTGCATCAGCAGGCACTTGCCATACCAGGTAAGAAAAAAATACCACACTAATTCAACTTTTAAAATGGCATTATTGTATGGTATTTCATTTTAAGCAACATTAGTATTGAAACAACAACAACAACAACAAAAAAAGCAAATATTATTCATCAGCTCATTCATCTATATATACCTGGCCCGTACTTGTAATATGGCTCCAAGATTCTCTTGGATGATGGTAGTCTAAAAGGGATGAAAATTATTACCTGCCCAGTATTTCTTATAAAATCCTATTAATCAGTCACATCCAGATGAAATTTTTACTGTTATGTGTCCTTTTCAAGGTAAGTATGTCAATGTGGCCGAAAGCCTCTAAATCCCCAAACAATAACACACTGCTACTCCCCACCAAGAGAAATGGTGTGTCAACTTCTCTTGTTAAAACAAGACTGTACACAAACTGATGCAAATTTTCATTGTGCTGTTCACAAGACCTAAAAGCTAAAGTATGATAATTTAGAACACATCATCACTTATATCAGGTAAATACATTTCCTGACCTTAAACGGGATTACCCTAGATCTGTCACGATGAAAAGCTATCAAGTGTGAGGAGGAGAGATGAGATGTGATGGAAGAGAGAAGGTACAAACAGATAGGAGACTACAAGCGCTTAGTACAGACTTCTCACATTTTAGCAGCTTTTCAAATATTCACCCTTCATTAAATACACTTCACACTAAGCAAGGCTTTTTGAAGCTTCATGGAAGGCTTAACAAATACTTAATAAAAGAGCAGAGAAAAGTCTGAGATTAAAGGGATGTTGCCTTAATCAGTACATTCGACAGCTCAGTAAAGAGATCCAGCTACTCAAGATTTTTCTTGATCACAACGTTCCTTAAACAAGATTACTCTCTGCACAGTAGTAAGCAATCCAGTTTTACTATATTGGCTCTTCTCTTAAAGTCCGTCAGGCAAATAATTATACCTTACCTATAATAAGATATAGGAATATCAATGTTTATGAACCAGCATTGAAAAAAATGCAGAAGCCTAACTAAATAATAATTTTCATATATAGCAGATTAAACAACAGTTAATAAATGAAAATTCAAGACAACTTTGAAATCATCAATGCTGTATTCCAGACATGAATGCCCACAGCACCATTATACCAAAGGCAAATAAATAAGCAAACAAAAGCCCCTACAAAATACCATATTCCCCAAAGAAGTACAACACTGTTATTGTTGTCTATCTATACTGTGCTCTAGCTTTCTGTAAAGAATAATTACCTCAATTGAACATATAATTACACAGAGTTGTTTTGACATGCTCCTTCCTAACCTACATAACCTGCTTTCACTTTGAAAAGCCTCAGCAGAGCACTCTAAGGGAAGATTTTGTAGTGTGGAAGACATAGTACAGACACTGCAAAAGTTTTACAGAAAATTACGGGCCCAGACTCTTCCCTCCGTAAGCAGCAAGTGGTATATCAGCACCAGTTTAAAGATTGGCAGCTTCAAGCAACATCCTTTAACAATTCATAGATCTAGAAACTGTATGTTTAAAAATACAAAAATCTATCCTTGATGCAAATAACTAAGTAGTTAACACACACACACACTCCACTGATCCACAGGAAGCAATCTAATCCACAGCAAGCAACATTACATGTATATACCAGAATAACAAACCAAACTCCACCACAAAAAACTGTAAGCATCAGAACTAGGGACCAGAAACGCTCCAAGGAAGAAAGGTGAACACACAAAACTCACCCCTTAGTATCACACACAATTGATACCCCTAAAAACTCTGTTCCTGAGCTAAAACAACTGATCTATTTCTTCTCATCGCTGTTTAATGGATGGAACAGAGCTAAGCTCAGCAACACTTTCTCACTTCTAAATGAAAAGCTATATTATGTACTATAACACTATAAACACTACAACCATAGTCAAAGAGCACGGAAGTAGGGCAACCCTGACTTTCATCAAACATCAGTAACTTATCACCAAGTTACAAGCAATATTCTGCTGCTTTCAAATACTTTAATTAATAGAGCCATTTGAATCAATGCTGCTTTGCTCTTCCTACTTGCTATCAGCCATTGAATCTGGCTGTTTTCACTAGTCTCTCATGGTAAACTATTCATACACAGAATTACTTTAAGCTTGACTGAACCACGTAACATCAACAAACACAACAAGTACATTTAGCCAAGCTGAATGAAAATTAACCAGAAATTAATGGATGCTTGCTCTCTAATTATGTACTATAAATTACAATTATTAATAGCACACCTGAGTCACAGCCTAAATAGGATCAGAAGTGTAAGTCTTACTCTGTTTTGATACTTAAGATTAACCATATAATTTTTTTTCCTATTAACTGCACAGAACGGATTTAAAACTGATCGGGACTAAGGATTAAGTAAAATTTCAGCTCCTACATAAGATTCTGACTACCTCTATTCCTGCAAACGATCACAGTGTAACCACAAATCCGAAGAGATGTCTTGAATAGCACAGACCATCAACTTCTACTGTACTGTACATGAATTCAAACTTAACTTCACAGTGTCATCATACCACTTAACAGATAACAACTGTACTTGCTTTACTTTTAAAATAAGCAGAAAATACATTCGAGAACTCTAAAAAAACCCCATAAGTTTGTAATACCTGGCATTTCAGCCAGAACTTTTATAAAGTAAGTTCTGTTCTGTAAAAATGGGTAAAGCCAAAAATAATAGTGGTGCTCCAAAGTTATTAACATCTTTAACTGTCAAAAGCAGCCTGCACATCTTGCACATACCCCACACTTCAGAGACAGCATTTGGAAGTAAAACATCTTAAGTTACAGAACAGAGATCATCTCCTATATCAGGGCTGTTGTAACAGCTTCAAAAGTAATCACCTGACAACCAAAAGCATGCCAAATCATTTTGGCAACAGCCAACAGAACTCCTGACAAGTTACATCAGTTGAGCTTTCCAATTCTATAAAAGGAGAGCAAATTTCATAAAACATGGATGGAAAAGTTACTACAACAATAAAAAATTGTATTAATTTTTGTAGCTGACAAAACACCAATACACACAAGCCTACAAATGAGAGTTAGGATTCCTCCAAAATTATGCTATATTGTTTTAAAGCTCGTTTAGTTATCTTATTTGTTACACTTTAGAGTCAGGAACATTAGCAGAAGTAGAATGGTTTCAAGGTGTCAGTATTAGGATACAAGTCTACACTGTTAAGGAAGAAATGACGGAGCAATGAAGTCATTTTACCCCAGAGATAACAAACCCAGTAACCCCTCTCTTAACCCAGAAGAAACCTATTCTTATGATTATAAAAGCTACATTCATTTTTATAAAATCTTCAGGCTCAGACTTACTTTCTCTGCAGCGATCAGGAAAACAATAACACAAAAAATACAACAGGCATGACATCTTTTAACAAAGCACTTGGAATTTCAACTATTCTGATGTAACACTGTTATAAATAGAAAGAAATACAAGAATCAATAATCTATAAGAAATACTCACTGAACCTTACATTCTGAATGCAGTCAAAATTACAGAGAACTGTGTACAGTCTTAATTCCATGCAATTGATAGTTATTTTACAACCTTCAGTGAAAAAAGGTTAAGTTTTACCCACCTGACATATTTTCCCTTTTTCTCCGTTGCAATAGCACCGCCCTTTCCTTATCCAAATTCCTGAAATTAAAGAAATAACTTTTACTCCATGCTTTACATGTATGGATCCATACATCCAAGAATTAAAGCAGACTTCTTGTTTCCGTTTTCCAGTGACCATAACAGAATAAACTGTATACAAACTGAGAGTTTAAATACTCATGAAAACGTAAATGTTACACAGCTTTATTCCACTGTAATGCAAAGTAAAGGGCAGCATTCACATCACTTGAAAAACATACTGAAAATGGAGGTGGCTCAGAAGAAAGATCGACTGTTGGCCCGTGTACTACAAATAAGCAGGCATTAAACCATTTTCTTGCAGATCTAAATAATCATTATGATATAAGATCCTAAGATGACAGGGATCAAACATTTTGTCAGAAGAAAAAAAATCATTTATTTGTAATTAAATGTGTTTTGAACACAGGTCTTTTATTCACCGTGTAACTGACAATCTGCAATGTAACTAAAGGAAGCATTTTATGCTGTATGTCACAGGGCAACTATCATTAGTCAGGTACCATCCACCTACCACACAAAACAAAATGCCTTCCTAGTCATGTCATATGACTTCTAGTTTGAGAAGGAGGACAAAAGGTCTATTTCAGAGCAAGAAATCTTCGAAGCGAGGACTGCAGCATTTTGGAATGATACCCAGAAATGCACTCAAAACTGATGGATCAGTTAACAACCTGAAAGAGCTCCTGTAAAGAATCCTCCACATTTGACAGCAATGAAACAAAAGATAGAATGAGTTTTCTTAGGCTGACAGACAAAATCCAGGAGACGCTGCTATGGCAATAAGCGTTTCAAGTGTTTATTACTGTCAGCTAACGAGGTAAAAATCAGGGAGAACACGGAAATGGATATCAGTATGATCATCTGCATCAGAAACATACCTCCATCTATTCTGTTATGTTTCTTGTTTTGTTTTTTTTTCCTGGAATATTCTCCACTCCTTCTAGCTATCTGGAATTCAAAACCACTGAACTACTCACCTTGGTTGACAACGTTCACACAGATATATGTCAGGAATATGCTGTCTGTCAATTCCCATACAGTCAATGTGCTGCCAGACACTAAAAAACAAAACCCCAAACTTTTAGTTATTTTAAGCAAAATTTTAGGAACTTTGTGTGCACATATATCTTTTTTGTTTTTTACTGTGATCTTAAAATAAGATTAAAAATAAGATTTAAAATAAGAGTAAAGGTTACCATAACTAAGGACCACTGAAAACAAACAAGCTTTTTACACATGCAGCCAGGTGAATGAGGCCCAAATCAATGTCATGATTAGCTGTAGATATTATTTCAAAAATATACAATGACTTTGTAAATTAATTTGTTAATTTGTTAATTTGAACATCAATTTGTTCATTGGAAGTCCCAAAGCTCAACTTTCCAGAATCCAGAAATCTTTTAGCACCCACTCACATTAGTATGTCCAAGCAGGCACTCAAACATGAACGCAGAAGTTTAAACATTTAACTTTGGCTTCCAAAATAAGAAACTGCTAGATTTAAGAATTTCAATAACTACGGAAAAACTAAGTCAACTCTTGTGAAGATTAACAGTTCTTATCAGAAAGATGATGCACACAGAAACTGGTATTTGAGAGGTTTATGTCCAATCACCTTGTTTTCTTCTTCAAGTTATTTGGTTTACACATACCTAATCTACCAAGATGTTTTATTATTACTTGGTACATGCAGATTTTTACTTTGCCATAATAACAAACAACTTGGAGAAAGTACCAGACGGACAGGAATAAGGTGTGATAAATTCATCAGCCTTCATCAACTACTTCGCCTATTAGAAAGTCATACAGTTTTCAAGTAACGTTCTGATGAAGGAAATGTCTTCTTTTCTATTAATCAACATAGTTAAATCACTATTTAATTGCACTTAATATTTCAATGCAGTTCTAAGTCATTTTTACCTTCCTGACACGTTTAATATTCATTACCTGCATTTGTCACAACAGATCATATATCCATCATCATGTGTAAAGCCACAAATGCATCTGGTAATATCAGTTCCATAGCTTCCATCCTCTGATGTACTGATGGTAGTAGCACTGGAGGTTTCATCAAAGTTGGGAGTGGTAAATATGCCTACTTCATTCTTGCTTATAACTACTGATGGAGGAGGAGAAGCTGGAGGCGTTGGAGGAGGCCGAGCACCATAGTTATGGTCCTAGATTGGTTTTGAAAGGTAAGTTGTAAGTATTCACATGCTCTGATGGTTATATAAGCCAAACTAGAAGAATTAACTTCATAAGAAGTCTCTGAAGATCTAAGCATTTTTTCGTACTTTTTTTTTTTTTTTTTTAATGTCCATTCTTGGTTATCTATCTTCTAAGCTGTGAGGGTGATGACACATTGGAACAGAATGCCCAGAGAGGCTGTAAATGCCCCCTCCCTGGAAGTATTGAAGGCCAGGCTGGATGGGGCTGTGAGCAACCTGCTCTAGAGGGGGGTGTCCCTCTCTATAGCCAGGGGGTTGGAACTATATGATCTTAAAGGTCCCTTCCAACCAAAACAACTCTATCAATCTGCATTTTACATAAAGTTAACTATGTTCTGTATTGAGTTTCCAATCAACCATGTTTAGTCAGTTTACCTAGACCTCAGTAAAAATGCAAAACTGTAAGCAAAAATCAACATTTTTCTATTTTAGAATAGCACATTTTACATTATCTATTTACATAAAATATCTAGTGTGAAACTTACTGCATAGGGCAAACCAATGTAGCTGTGTGAATGCGAGCTGCTGGTATACAACTGGTGCGGATAACTGTTCGATTTTTCAACTACCACAGGGCTAGCTTCTACAGATTCTGGTCTGCAAAATCAAATAAGAAGAAGAATAAACAGTTATACTAATAAATGTAAATATTAAAGCGTGTAAACTAACATAACACGAATAAACTTAATGCGCTTGTTTCACTGTTGCAAAGTAATTACTAACTCTTCCTGTTAAAAAGGAGCATGCAAATAGGTAGAGGGTAAAGTTGAGGGGAAAAAAAGTAAAAGGAAAAAACATTCAACTCTATATTTGTTTACTCCTTCACAGAAAACAACTTTCACCTAAAAAGAAGCTTTCAGAGTTACAAAGAACTTATGCCTCTGTAGTTACAAAATCTTCCTTGAAGAAAAAAAAAAAGTCCACATTAAATCACTTCATATAACCCACAAATTTGGCTTATGAAACAAAAAAGCACATTATGCATTTTATCAAGGATCTATTAAGCTGTAATAAAAGCTAAATAAAGGAGTTCAGCTTAAAGACAAGAGAAGGAAGAAGCAATACACACAGAATTGTAAACTTATTAATACAGCTCCAGCACCAGCTGCAATCCTACTAAATTCTGCAATGACACCTAGTGGTTGCACCAGTGCATCATCCTCAACATTTTCACAAACCACCACCAAAGCAGTGGAGTTATTCTTTTTACAAGTAGAAATCTTAAGTAAGGCAATTTTATTTACTAAAAATGAAACAAACAACAACAAAAAAAACAGTTACCAAATTATATTTATCTAGAAAGAAAAAACTGGAAAAATTGCTAGATAATGCTTTGTGGTAAAAGGTTGTAATAGTCAACCCACTGCTTACATAATCTAAACTACAACACTAGATGAGAAAGGTAAAGGAATACTAAAATAGGAACCTTAGAGTCCAAGAAATTGCACCTTTTCTCAGCAGTTATATTTATGTCAGCATCCTGAAGCTTTTTTTAACCCCCATGACCCAAATATACAAGTACAAACTCCAAAAGAATGCAATTACCTAGTTGCATTAAGAATTTATTTTTCACATTGAGACAGAACAAAATATCTCTATCTAATAAACTGAAATGTCTTTTGACTCACAATACAAATCGAGGCTAATTTCCTTTCTAAATTTAGCTTTGTTATGCATCAAATATATTTCCCATCACAAATACTTCAGTAATTCCTTGAATCGATATTTAAAATAAAGATGGTTGTTCTGAACACTGCTAATTCAAAAATCTATGTATTTGTCTTCAGACTCTAACATAGTAAAGACAGGCTTTTTGTTGTTCTTGTTCTGCCATGAGGTGATATAGGCTGATGGAGAAGAATAGCAGCAACTCCCACCTGTTGCTAACGTTTTTGTAAGAATATAATTATTCTTCTCGGAAACAATACAGAACATTTTTCTATCTACTTGCAGGTGTCCTACTAATGTCTTAAGCAGTCTGCTTCTTGTTAGCTTTTCCCTATGTGATACTACTACACAAATAACTACACGTAAAACAGTGTAAAAAGAAACACTTGTTAAAATTACCCATAGGTGAGTATGTTAGTTAATGAAGTCCAAAGGGGGAAAAAAATCCTCTGAAAAACGCAAATGTTTCTCACAATCACCACGAAGGGTGGGGGAAAGAGGAAGATATTCATCAGATTCATCAAACGTGATAAAGAAAAAAAGACACCAGTTAGACAGACAAAATTTTTCCAACAGATCTCCCTTTCCATTATGACTATCCATATACAGATATGCAACGCACCTATGCAGTAACTACACACCATTAATGCCATCTAGGTAATCCTTCTGATGATCCTGCCAATCTAAATGCCAGTGGATTAGAAGCTGACCTTTCATCCATGATGTCTAAAATAGAAATTCTCTTTTTTCCTCTCCAATTCAATAGAGTCTCGATCACTGTACTGCTTCTATTGTTGTTCTTCACCACTTACTGAATTGGAAAAGCAAAGCCACGGTTCCATGCCCACCCACTATGGGTTCCAAGCTCAATCTAGATGGTTTTCTCGAGCATATGGAAAATAAAAACCTCCATTTTCACAGCAGGAGGGTTTACTCATACAGGCCAGTGGGGAATTCATCTACAGTTCATCCTTAAGCAGTACACTGAAAATCCATCTTACCACGACCTAAATACCAGCTGCTTCGACATAGGAGCACTCAATGAAAATACCAGAATGGAAACATATGTCCTAAAAAGCGAAGTCACATGTATATCATTAACTGACAACAAAACTAAAAAGGTACTCCTGAAAAATATAGAGCAAGACAGTAAACCCTACTCCTTAAATTTCTACCTAAGCTAGAAAATTATAAACTGCTGAAGAGTAAAGCCTTTAAAATTTAGATGAAAGTGGTGGAAAGCAGAAGAATTAAGCTTCTAAAAAGGAAATGCAGAAGACAAACAAATGCAATCATTATCTCCAACTATCCTAAGACCTGGAGAACACAGGGTGCAGAGCGAAAACCCAAAAGCCCAACTGTCATTTGAGACTGTGTATTGATTAGCAATTCACAACCGTGCTAAATATTCAGAATTTAAAACAAACAAACCAAAAGCAACAGCAAGGACTATTTTAAAAAAAATAAAGATTCTTCTGGGCTCAAATTATTTAAAAACATTCGTGTAACGCGAAAAAAAGAGTTAAAGATGTCTCTCAAACAAATTTTAACTCTGCAGATGAAGACTCTCACGTTCAAATCATACCCTAGTGTTCATATTTAAAAGTACAATGCAAACTGAAAAAAATATTCTGTATGCTGCCAGCAGATGGCATTAGTCAAAAATTAAATAACACACACATGAAACCAGACAGTTAAAATCAGACTCTACATTCACCTATATTAAGGGAATCAATTATAAGCCATTGTAAGAAACAGCAAATTCTTCTTTAAAATAGTTCTCCTTATTGCTTTCAAACACTGTTTTGTTTCTGACTGAGAGGAAATTACAAAAGAAGCGAGGGTGGATTTTGATCACACTCCAAATACAATCAGTCCTTAGCACCTGGGGATATCAACCACCCTTCATAGAATTCCAGGTATTCAAACAGAAAAAAATCTCAATAAAACTGAAGTTTCCATATCCTAAGGCTAAGCTACCCACCTACATTCAAAAGCTCAGCTAACAGAAACTCCAAGTGAAATCTCCTGCTTCCAAGTATGCTTCAGTATTAAACTGCCGTACGTTAGTTTAACTGATAATTTTTTGCAGAATTTGGGTTTGTTTCCCCTTTGCACCAGCTCACCTGAGTGGTGTCTGGCTGAACGTCAGCTAAGATAATGGAGTGCAATGTATTTTGTACATTGAGAAGCAGCTCACATTTTGTGTTTCGAGACACTTCATTTAGCCAAACTCATCTGATGAGCTTATAGCTACCTAGAGAACAAACAACTCGGCACTACTTGTTTAACACAGCCTTCCCACTTGGGAAAAACCCACAACTCACTATGACCACTATAAATATACTCTATACCCAACATGTACACTGAAAAAAAACACAAGAAGTACATTTAAAGCAGATAGATGGCGATAGGGAAGGGTACAAACTGTGAAAGTTGTTAGGCTAGGGGGACAGTTTTGTGTCACATTTCTTTAGAAAATGAAGTCACTTTCATATCAAGATGAACTGATAGTGCAACTACATATTTCAGCCTACGCCAGAGATTGCATTAATGAACCTAACTGCCACCAGTCACTTAACATCTGAAGAACAGCAGTACCTAATCTGGTCTTCATGTCCAGCACCAAGCACATAACACAGTGAACGATCATGTTTGTACTGACAGTTACATTTATTTACTCTAATTTCAGCATGGCTTGCTGCATCCACAAGAAATGTCAGTAACCTCAGGAATGGAGACCTTCTCTCTTCTCTAAACATAGAAGAAATCCACACACACAAAATAACAGAAAGAATGCAAACAGTTCAATTACTGTTAGGAGTACAGTTCAATTACAATTAGTAGAATTACTTAACACAGACCTGTAGAATTTTCTGCACCAAGAAAATTACTGTTCATGATATGAAACAGACATCAACAAAACAATTTTGAAAATTTGAATGCACCATTAAGTTTCAAAGTAAGAATTCTTGTTCCAACTGCCTATGGAGTTAAGCTCACACAACTGGAAATAGAGAAAAAAAACAGGCATTTAAAAAGCTGTTTGAGAGTTCTTTTTTAACTGCCTAACAAATTTTCTTTGAAGATTGGAAGAAATGACATTCCCTTCTTAAACAGAGTAAGATTACTTGGACAGCACATACTCCAAAGCAAAGCCTGTGTGTATGCTGCCTGTATCAATACCAGCTACCCAATGTGTCCCTCCTTGGAATGAGTTACCTATATTAAGCAGCAAAAATTTCACACCACCATGGCCTTCTACCTCTCACACTGTGCAAACTATTTTCTCATAATATTCAAGAACCAGGTGGATGCTACACATATGGGATGATATTTATTTGACCAGACCAACCTCCACTCAGACTGAGTGCTTTACTGCTGCTTTCTTGAAATTAAATATACCAAAAGAAATTGTCCCCAACATTGGAAATCAACACATTTTAAATACGCAGGTTAAGGAAACACTGAAGTTGTTAAATATTTTGTGTGAAAAGCAAACCAGATAATAACTGTCTGCTAAGCAATAAAAAAAAACAAACATACCTCTGTAGAACAGTTCACCTTCGCTCCTTCACTCTCCTCAAAAAGGAAAAAATGGACTTAAGAATAGATTATTGCTTAGAGTTATTAAAAATCCAATATAACTACGGAGACTCCCAAGTCTTCTCCAACCAAACGTATTAAAAAAAAATCCTCAGTAGAAAAAAAAAATAAGCAATGGAAATCAGGAAACTTAATTAGTAAGTTAACATACTTACTCTGAGCCTGCAGCCATTTCCAAATAAGAAGTATCTGCTGTGTCAACCCCCAGTGGGATCACTATGCTCATGACGTTCGTTTCTGATAAATTCGATTACTACAGAGTCCTATGCATTGGTATCCAAAACACTGGGGCATGCCAGCCACAGTGCTCATTGCAAACATCTAAGTGCATCCACAAACCCTGTGAAAAAAAAACACATAAGAAAACAAAGCAGAAAATTGAGTCAGATAATTTTAAAACAGGTGATTATATATCACATATATATATCTGACATGGTAATTTACTGTTATTTTATGCGAGCAAAAAGAAGATAGAGAATTCAGTTTTCTTTTGATATCAAATACAATAACAAGCATGATGATCTTACAACTCAGAAATACTACAAACTAATGAAAATATTATCATTTAAATTGGTGATCACCAAAATTCATTCATCATGACATGACAAAGACTCACTTTAAGGCAAACATACTGAACATCAGGTACACTTCCTCACTGGTCCATTTTGTCAGAGATTAGTTGCTTTAATTTTCAGTAGTAAACTTGTAACAAATTTTTTGGATGTATTTCTCAGAAAGCATTCCTGACTTCTGCTAGGGGACTTTTTAAAAGCCAAACCTCCAACACTTACTGTACAAACTAAATGCCATGAAAAAAAGCCAGAACTCCTATTCCCTATTCCTAAAACCAAAATAATTATGATGATTAACAAATACTTATATGAAACAACATTTTCAATCTCATTTTTATGGAATACTCTCAGAAGGCATACACATCAAGGGGACTTTTTTCAGAAGTGATTTTCTTAAGTGGCAAACAAACAAAAAAAATCAGTAGTAGTTTTTAGTTGTAGAGGAAGGATACAACGTACGACAATTCATGAAAGTAAACAAAACCAATCCCAGTTGCTATGGCAGTTATTACCCGTCACCTACTGCTCTTACTGATTAAGGGGAAAACGAGACTGAACACAGAAGAGCTGTGAACTAGCACCTCTATTCACAGGTTAGTAAACTAACGTGATTTCACATCCTGATGTAGACATGTAGCCAGGTAATTGAAGCAAAATGCCCTCATCTTCACTACTTGCTGAATGAAGAATTGCAAAGTCCTTCCCATGGCAGAACTGCAAGAATCTAGATCGCTCAGCAATGAACCATATGCAGGAAGTAACAATACATACAATTCTTCCATCTGACATGCACTTCAGCTAAGATGTAAAACTACAGAAGCCCAACTCTGAGATCCAACATAGTTTCACATGCTCCTTCTTGCCAAGCACACTGCATCGCCAAGGAAAAACCAGCAAGCCACATGGAAAATGAAGCACTTGTAAAAACAACTTTTCAGAAAAGCAGTGTGGACAAACTTGAATTTGCTTCTTTTGTTGATCAAGTCAGCATCTCCAGGATGATGAAGGAGCATCTAAAATAATGAACATCTCTATGGGACAGACTGATAGCAAGTCTTCATCCAATACATTTGATCTTGTTACTGAAGCTGGACATCTCAGTGTGCTTTTTAGCGTCAAAACCTCCAATTCACTGCTCCTCAGGAAAGCAACAGTCACATCTCAGTCCCACTAAATGAGTCACTAGGTGCAATGGAGTAGAAAAGAATCAGGCCAACCAGCTGTTGCTTGAGCAAAGCCTCTTGCTTTCTCACAGTAAACCCTAAACATTTTCTTACTAAGTATCACAAACGTCACACTGTATCACTAGCTATGCCTAAAATTCAGCATCAAAGCAGACCATTTTCAAGAACAATCAGTGAGAAAAAACTGGTAAACCAAAAGCACGTATAGAGAAATAGCAGGCATAAAAGAAACCCCAAATCCCTCTCATTATTTCAGTGAGTGTTCATAGTGTTGCCACAGTTTACTCATAGGGTAGAAACCCTGCCATACAGAAACCTCATTTACAACTTACACAAAACTTCAGTTTCCATTTAGTTCCCTTTTACAAAAGAAAACAAGTCTGAATTAATTACTATCCAAAAGGAAATTATCAACTTGTTTAATCCAGGTAAATCAGCTACCACATGTTAAGACACGCTGATCCACTGTTATCTTCAGTCGCACCTACACTAACAAATCATTAGCATAATAGGGATTTTTACTTTGCGACTGTAATTAGGACACTCTAAAAAACAACTTCAGTATGCTACAAAGTATGTACATTTTATAAGGGCAGGTAGTGACAGGACAAGGAGAATTGGCTTTAAACTCGAAGAAGGCAGATTTAGACTAGACATCAGGAAGAAATTATTCACTGTGAGGGTGGTGAGACACTGGAACAGGTTGCCCGGAGAGGTTGTGGATGCCTCCTCCCTGGAAGCATTGAAGGCCAGGCTGGATGGGGCTGTGAGCAACCTGGACAAGAGGGAGGTGTCCCTGTCTATAGCAGGGGGTTGGAACTACATGATCTTAGAGGTCCATTCAAACCCAAACCAGTCTATGATTCATTCTATGTCTAAAAGACACACAGGGCACCACAGTCTGGGATCAAAGCCTCACCTACTGTGAGGTTTCTCAAACTCAAAATAGATTTTAGTGATGGTGATTTTTTTTTTTTTAACTGAATTTTCTAAAAAAAAAAAAAATAATAATAAAATAAAATCAAAAAAACAAAAACAAAAAATAAAAACACCACCACAAAATAACCCAACCCACTGGAGATACAATCATATAAACTATTCAACAATAAATAACACTGATGTCAGATTCCAGATGAAGGAAATTAAAATAAAATTTTCTGTCGTGTCACAATGAGAAGCACTATCATGACATTGAAATATTCCCAGTATTTTTCATGGATTATTTCTGGACTACAAAACTTGGACAGTTCAGAACAGACAACAATCTAATCATCAGGGGATCATTTTTCCTTATCCATTCTAAAAGGGATTATTTATCCTGTTAAGCTCAATACTTTAAATAATTCATAAAATACTATCTGGTATCATAACACAGCACTTTCCAATTTCAGCATTTATTTCAAGTCTTTGCCAGAATCCTGGAAATCAGGCACGCATGGTACCCAATATCTAAAGAAATTTACATAGGTGCTTTTTACTGAAGATAATGCCATAATTGACGGAATTTTGGTGATTTCTCCAGGTTACCATTTTCCTCAATACTACCACATCAGCACAACTTCACTGCATGAAAAACATCTTATTTGAGAAACTGCATTTATTTAGCTGTAGCTTATCAGCTTGCCTTACCCCAGTAATATGACTATCATAAAAAAGATGAATGTTTTTGTTTAATCTGGTTAAAATATCTAACTTGTGCATGGTCAACCTCTTGAAAAAAAAAAAACAAAAAAAACCACAACCACACTTTTCCATTTTCACTTAATCACAGTGGCCTACAATTTCTACAGCAATTCTTCTCCCTAGAGGGCACAAATGACTTTGCTGACTTAACTGCCTTATCAAATAAAAGATACTTGAAAATTCACCACTGCTTCTCATGATTTATTTTGCTTACGATGCCAGAACCAGTATTTTTAAAATGAATGGTGCTCTAGCAGTGGAAGCATAAGAACACAATACATTCCAGATTATTTCATCTGTGTGGTTTTATATAAAGAACATCATTTATGCATTCAACAACAGAAAATAAGTTACACATTACCCCTGAGGTATTGCACTTACACAATATTATTCTGTGATTTAATGAAGACCACATGTTTCTTTTCTGCTTTGTCCTTCTAAGATCAATTATGTGACAGAAGATGAAAATAGTTTTCATTGGTACATGGAGGAGGAGAGAAAAAACACAACCGCAAGTACAGAGGGTCTGACTCTTCAGTCACAAGTTAAACAGGTCATCTCCTGAAGTTACACCAATATTTTTGGACCTAATTCTACAAGTTTCAAAACAAAGTGCAGTTCTGATCAGGTGTTAGCTGAAGGGAACTACAGGCCTACTTTATCAGCACGTCTTCTCACCCCTTCCCCTTTCATTTGTTTCTTGGGGAACCACCAAAAGCTACACTGAATAGCTTCAGGAAACAAGCAGTTGACAGATCACCCTGACACAAAGTGCACTTGAAAATTAAGAACTTGAAATCTAGCCAAACTGTCCCGATGACACCAACAAGGTTTCATAATTAGCTATCAACCAGCTATCAATCATCCTTTAAAACATAAAGAGTCCACACAATTTCTTCCATGGTATTTTCTATGTAGGCTTTGTATTTTAGGTGCTGTTGTTTTGGTTTTTTGTTCATAATATATTTCATACATTCATCTATTTTTTTACTTAAACTCTTTCAACATCACATAAAGATTTTTTTAAGTCAAAGGAAACCAGGCAATACTTGCTGTACTTGGAAAGGTACAATTCATACTGGTATCAGCTACGAGCCAGCAGTGTGCTCCTGCAGCTCGGAAGTATCCCGGGCTCCATCAGAAGAGGGTGGCCAGCAGGGACAGGGAGGTGATTGTCCATCTCTACTCTGCCCTCAAGAGGCCCCATCTGAATTACTGGGGCCCCCAGTACAGGAAAGACGTGGAGCTGTTGGACAGGATCCAGAGGAGGGCTGCCTCCTCTGTTGAAGACAGGCCAAGGGAGCCAGGCTTGTTCAACTGGAGAAGAGAAGGCTACGAGGAGAACTCACAGAAGCCTTCCAGTATTTAAAAGGTTATTATAAAAAGGAGGGGAATCAACTTTTTACTTGGGTAGTAGTGACAAGACAAAGAGGAATGGTTTCAAGCTCAAGGATGGAAGGTTTAGATGGTATGTCAGGGGGAGGTCTTCACAGAGTGTGGTGAGGTGCTGGAACAGGCTGCCCAGAGAGGCTGTGGATCTCCCATTCCTGGAAGTGTTCATGGCCAAGTTGGATGGAGCCCTGCGCAACCTGGTCTAATACCAGATCTGGATGTTGGTGGCCCTGCCTGTGGCAGGAGGGCTGGAACTCGATGATCCTTAAGATGCCCGTCCAACCCAAGCCATTCTATCATTCTATGACACTCTGTAGCCCACTTCTGCGTGGCATTTCACTTTATTTGACAAGAGAACAATAACTAAGAAAGCCTGCTAGAACCTACACTGCATGGACAAGCACACTAAAGCTCTCATTCAGCTGCAGAGCTGTAAAACTTCTATGAGAAGTTAAAGGTAAGAGGTGATGGTAGCACCAAGCATATCAAGCCAATCTCATGTACTTACCACAAACAGGTAACTACGATAACCAAATGCTGGAGGAAGGGACAGGGAAGAAACCTGCTTTTAGCATTCTATTTGTTATATCCAGATTTTGGCTTTCAGTTGTTTTTGCTTGTTTTAAACACAATGTCACTGTTGTGTTTCCTTCCCCATAAATAGGTTTCCATATCCTTTCACAGCATGATAGATAACAAGGAAAAACACTTTTACATTAGGAAAAAACTAAAAACTTTTCTAGTAGAATTGAAAGAGAGTTGCAATACAACATTTTTGAATTAATAAAGTGACATCAATTAAATTATAAACTAAAGGCATATATATATATGCTTTTTTTTTTTTAACTTAAGAACAGAGTTTTCCACATAAAGACTACACCTCAGGAAGTTGACTGCTAAACCAATTCAAGTTTCCTACATCAGTCAGCATTACATGAATACATGGTCTCTTTTTTCCTGTTTCTATTGGACAGTTTGCATGACTTCAACGGATGCATGAAAGAACCATGACACATTTTCCTACCAATTGTCCCCACCAGTCAACATCTGCCAAATAATGTCTACAAAGGGGAAAAAAACCAAAGTAGTCTTTGGGATTTCATCATAGAATACTTCAGGGTCTATGTTATTACCAGGGCATCTATAAATGTAGGACAGAATTGTAAGGACGAAAAATCTAATCAGAACTCTGGTATTTCAAGAGAGGAAACAGCACTAGTTTAAGACAAATAATTTAGATTTTATATTGATGCATGCAAATTTACCTCAAAGTCTTGATCAAATGCCACTGCAAAGATTAACACAAATTACCATCCCTGCTTTGTCTGCATCTTCACAACGTCTGTATACAATACACACATAACTAGGGGGAAAAAATAGATCATAACTTTCTAACCTAAACTCATCGTCCCACACCCTTTAATTACAGGCAAAAAATTATGAACAATTTCCTGCAGCAAGGTTTAGGTATCAGAATATATGCAGTGCACATATTAAGGCTCTTCTTTGAGTGGCATGTACAAATCTGAGGAAATTAAATTGAAGCTTACTGGAACAAATGAAAATTGCTGATAAAAAGTTACTTATCTGCACAGTCAATTTTCTACCCCTTACAGGCCAAGGAACAGCAGTAAGGGTAGAGAAGAGTTATCATGTTTACAGATAAAATTTAAACACAAAATACATAGACTAGTTGCATGATAGTCTTGAGTCAAGCCAGATCTTTCAGTTCAACTACCACAGGATGCCAATCTGGTTATAACTTCAAGTCAATTTGAATGTAAAAGCAAAATAACTACACTCATATCACATTAAGCTTAACAACTCCAGCTTCTGCACCCAAGAGAAAATTCATCCTATCTGTTCATCTTGGCTCCACACAGTCATACAGGATCACTCTGAAAATAACTACGGGTTTCACAGCAATGGGGCTCTTGCAAGCAAGACACAGAGACCAACAAGATGGTATTACTTTCCTACCTCCAGTGACTTGTGCTGACACTGGTGTAATGGTGTAATTTGTTTACAGAAGACATCTCAGGTTAACAGAGAGATGATCAAGAAATATTATTGTTTGATTTTCTTACATCAGGAAAAATAACCTCTATGGTATGCTAGTGCCTGCCTTCTCAAAAATATTTTTGTTGTAAGGGGAGGTAGATAAAAACATTCTTGAAATGTTGGTAATCAATGTAACACTCAGAAACTCAGTTAAGTATCTTAAAATTGAGCCTACTGAATGTACTGCAAGAAGGCAAATTTAGACAATAAACACTCTAAAAAGTCTCCTGTAAGTTATGAGTTTACTGAGTATGCAATTCGAACATCTTCCTCCCCCCTCAAGCCCAATTACATCATAAGCTCATACATGTTTTGCAATCATTAGCAAAAGCAATTCTTGTCATGCCTGCCTTCAGATTTACAGGCCAACAATTTTAACCTGCAGTTATGGGAACCACCCTTCTCACTGAGAAGTCCACAAGAACGTACCTAGAAAATGTCAGTATACGATATACTTATGCTTTAATGTAAGCTATACAGGAGAAATTTCTAAGTAACAATGCACCTATCATTAAAGTATGTCACAGACCACAAATTCAGTGTGGAAAACTTCTGTCCTGAACTATCCTGCAGCCAAGAGCTCAAAAACTTGAGCATCCCTACCTGTTTCCCTGCCTGCAATCTATTTTTTAGAAATCCATTTTCTGACTGGAGACGGGGTGTTACATGAAAAAAAAAAAAATGGAAGAAAAATTTATTAAAACAATTACACGTTTTACTAAATTTCAGCTTTTATCAGTGGTCGAGCACTCTGACATTTTAATGGAATATGCTAGGTATGATTCAAATATATAACAAAAGTTAACTATAGCATGTGTACTATATGTATGTGTGTGCGTGCGCACATCTACACACACAGAGTTCTGGAACAGCACATGTAGCATATTTATATGCACAGATTAAATACAACATATCAAAGGAATTGGAATATTTATTTATTGCTGACTGCTTCCAAGGAGATAACACATCTTTAACCAGACCTAGAAGCAGAATACATGAATAAATGACTAATCTTGCCCACGAGGAAGTTCCTTCACCGTTTCCCCCCAACAAGCTTCACCATAATACAGATTTTGCTAAGAGATTAGGAGGGATATCCAACTCCCAGGCATTACATCACTGAAGCCACAGTCAGTAGTCATGTTCAGAAACAACTATGACTTCAAATTCAGACAATTGCTGGCTGCTGCTCTCTATGGTAACCTAACAGAAAAATTAGCAGTCTATTTCAAATTCAGAATGAGACAAAAGAGGGGAGAAGGTAAAAAACAAACAAAAAAGTAAGCCGTGGTAGGCACACTCAGATACAGTATAAACAATAGGGTACCATTAATAACCAACTCCTGTCAGACCACAAAGAAGAAACAATTTGATCTAGAAGAATCTGATTTCCCATGTACTTGTAGTTTGTACCAAAACATTCTCGCAAGACCTCATGTTGTCTCTATCTCATAACAATGTCCTCCTCCTTATCTTCCTCATCATAATGTGCCTCACCACAAGCCCTTCAATTCCCTCCTGCACCAGCCACACTGACAAAAACCTTGTCAGCAGTCAGGTCCACCTCAGCTCCTTCTCACACGTTGTCATGTAGCAAAAAAAACCAAGACACCCATAAAAGTATCTCTGTGGTCGGTTTGCAGTTGCCAGCAAATGACCAAATTACAAATGACAGTTGCCAGCACAAAGAACAAGGAATGGCTAAATATGCTGCTTCTTGACTCTCCTAGGACAATGCTCACAGCTGTCCCATCCCACTCCCTTCAGGATTTTCACTGAGTTTCAACAGTGAGAAGTTACTAAGTGTATCAAATTGTATTTAAAAGCTAGTCATCGTTAAACCAACTTATTAACGAATCAAGGCTATTACAGCCAAACTACTATGGGGTAAGGCTGCTCTTCATCCCACTTTGCTTTTAATCTAGCCCCCAATACAGTCAAAGCATACTTATGAATAATATCCTGATACAACAAATGCAAAACTTTACAATCAAAGACCTCAGTCCTGTCTAGAATGACAAGCCAACTTCATAAAATGATCTTGATTTTGAGTTATAAAACAAAGGAAACTGCCATCTCCACTGGATTCAAGATCCATGTAACAAAAAATTGAGTCTCTATTGCTAAAGCATCAATTCTCCAGTATGCACGTCATTACTTCCATTACCTCAACCCTAGTCAGTGGATATAAGACTGTGCTTTATGAACTCAGCACAAGTCCAAAAGCAGTCTGTCAGCCAAAGCTTCTGTTATATGACAAACCAGTTTCCAAGGGTTCCAGGCTCTCCCCCCACCTTTACCATCCCATCTAAGAGCACTGCTCTTGTATATTCTTACAAAAGTGATGGTACTTATGCTAGTCCATTAAAACATACGTAAGACATCCCCTTACCTCTTCTCTCTCTTCACTCCTTCTTTTCGTCTCTCAGTGGAAGTTAAACAAAATATGGGACTAGGAAGAGAAAAAGAATGAGTGGTAGAGAGGAAACAAAGGCAAATGCAATTACAGAAAGAATAAGAACTAATTTACTGAAATCTACCGAAGCAACTGCAAGCAGAGGCATACAGAAAATAGCATGCTTGTAGATTTGTTTTTACATTTACAGAAAACCAACACCCCAAATTAAAAATCAGCTGCCAATTCTCCAGTCTGCCTGCTTATGCTCAAAGACATGCCATACTTCTTAAAATAAACCAGGCACAAAAAGGCCCACCCACTTGAGCATTAACAATTATTTGAAGGGGAGAATTAAGACATTACAATATACAAGAAGTGCAGTGTATGAAGGAGCTTAAGAGAAAAGACTACTTTTTTTATAACAATATTGCTTACTGCTTTGAGAACCATACACTAATTTCAGCTACGTAACATTCATGTGTTGCACTACCACCACAAGATATAAAATTCGAATATTAAGAACACTAACAAATCAATTCCCTTGTTAAAATATCTCAGTTTTAAGTCATTACTGCATCAGCTGTCTCCTTGCAAGCACTTTTCTCCATCTAATGTAAAATGGAAAATAACTGTTGATTAAATATGCAGGCATTTATTATTATTTTTTTTAAAGTTACATGAGGATTCTTTAAAAAAACCCACCAACATTAAAATCTGTTTCCAGAAGTTAATCTCCATCATTTCTAAGTATAGAGTGTTTCTGCGAGTATGTACAGCCAGCTTCCCATACGCTAAGTCCGCAGGCAGTGTAAGTGTAAGAGCCAACTAAATGTAACCATACAGATAACAGCAGGTCAGCCACTGGAGGACTGGACTGAAAGGGCCACTATTTCTCACAAGAAGAAAGTCAGGCTTCTGGAGGGAAAGGGAAGGCAAGGCTACAAATACACACAACAGTTAGCGGCTTAATCTCAGCATTTTGCTGACTTGACAACATCAAGTAAAATAACTCATTCACGTTTCTGTGCAACATAGTTAGATTTGGAGGCCAACTGTAATTATTAGATGTCTACCCTACAGTAAGTAAATTGTTAACAGTTTGATTGAAAGTCTGACATTTCAACCAAACTGATTACTGCTTTGTTTCCACCGAGGCAGATTACAAAAAGAACAACAAAAAACAATTCTCCTGTCTTATCACTGACATTTGACTCGCATGAACAGCACAACAGGGCTTCCACTTTTAATTCTGCAAATACTTTGTAGACATTCAACTGCCTGCTGCACTTGCAAACAGAAACCTAAGCACAGGCCAGGCAAAGCAGCATTCTTCCAAATGAACCTTAATTCTTTCCAGCAGATAGAAAATCCTTTTTACATAATTTTAACCACAAGTCAACCTAGACTGTATTTCTTGGCATCAACCTGGCAATATTTTGATGTTCTTCACTAAGGTTTTGGAGGGAGAAAGCAAAGGAACAGACAGAGGTAAAGAAGATGACTACGCCATGTTCAAGGACAGCCACAAAAAACACTGAAGTCTGACATCAAGAATGAAGAAAAAAACACTTTATTTTCAATTGCAATCACCTTACAAAAGTATACTGACTGATAAAAGAAATTTAGAGATTCCACATTCGTACCCTCATAGATTTGTGTTTTCAAGTAAGAGCTCAGTGTGTATTTTAATTGCAGCAACAAAGATAAGAAATGCACAATCTTGGAATAAACACAGCAAAGAGATTCTGCTCAGCAGTGGAAGCACAAAATACAGCTTTCACCTCTGAATACTACTGCCACACAGAGGAAAAAAAGATGCTGAGCTTCTTTTATTGTTTCCAGGGAAGAGAATGTAAGTGACTGGGAAGAAGGAGAGAGCACAGAACAGATGTCTGAATGCTGTGTACGTTTTCTTCACCTTTAATCAACGAGAGTAACACAATTTTTGGTAATGAATATTATGATTCCCATCAAGCCTTCCAACTCCATTAAAAAACAAACAAAAAAAAGACAACCAACCAACAAACTGATTTCATGAGACATCTGAAGGGGCAACTTATCCTCATAGATAGGAAAAGAGCCATTCTAATTTTTAAATCAATTATGTATAAAGTTAGTAGTAATTCCTTCACAGTTCTACAACACCTTCAGAATGGAAATGAGGTGTAATCTCACCATACCTTCCCCAAGAAAGCTTTAAATAAACTGCTATAACCCTCAAGCCTTTCCCTCCAGTTTCAGTAGTAATATCCAAAACATACTTCAAAAAAGTTTCTCCAAACCAACAGTTAAAATAGGATTAACTGTCTAGACTTGGAATATCAGCTGTCTTGTGATACTGAAACACAGTCCCATTATAACCATACTAATTAGGAGTTTGCTCCTTTGTCTACTCAAAGCAAAATAAGAGCATCACCCTTTGTGAAACGGAAAAAAAACCCAACAAACTATCTACAGACACAGTCCAATTAGAACAGTTAAGAAATAATGAACACTGATTCAATTTAAATATTCAGAACTCCTCCAGTTAAAAGATCCAAACCTACATCCCATACATGCCTTCAATTCGCATTCTGGAAATATGGGATGGTCATTTAACCATTTTCCATACCATCTACTCATGAAAAATCAACAGTGCACAAGAGATTATAGGTCCTTCTTTTAAAGCTGCAATCTAAATTACAATAACGTCATTAAAATCTACTCATGTAATACCTTCTTTGAACCTGACAGCATTTCTTTCTAAGATAAAGATATCAAAGTGAATGATTACCTACATTATGGTGCCATAACACAACACACAGAATGTGACTACAGATGAGAACAAACTTCTTAAAAAAAAAAAATCTTATCTGCACCTGAAATGTTACATTTCAATCCACACACCTTTCAAAAGCTGTTAACCTAAAACTAGAATCTCTCTTACTTTGGCATTCCATCCTAGGCCCGATTTGCCAAACTGCTGGTGCTTTGCAAGCCTCATGTAAGTTTTACAACACTGAGTGTTAATCTAAGCTGTGTATAAACTATCACATTAAAGGACAGATAGCATTCCTTCAATAAAATATGCAAAACTAGAACATTTCACTTGCACAGGATGCAATCTGCTGCCACTGCCATTATTTTTCATTTGTGCTTTTGAAACAAACAACTTTAGTGGACACCAATTTAACACAGATCCTACAAATACTTTAATTTATGAAAAAATTAACAGCTAAAATTTAAGTCAGATGTTAAAAATACACCTTGTACAACAAAACTCTCTTCAAAGGCCTACAGACAGCCTTAATTATTAAAATCTTCTAACAACCTGCAGAGTTTAAAATCCTGCCAGTTTCATTAACACATTAAGATTCGCAAAAGGAAAGAAAAATAATCTCAGTATCTGCTAGCAAATATATGAAACCTTGACAAGGCTTCTTTTAAATAAGCTCTTTGTTATGCCTTAAAGGTAACAACCGTTTTGTCTTTGAACTTGATTATAGCACGTTTTTTTTGTAGGTCACGAGCAGAATTTTGGATCCTTAAAGAGATTAGGTCAACTTTTAAGGGTAAAGTTCTTTTTAGTAAGCAGATGACTGTATGAAACATTCACCGTACGCCCTTAAAAAGCTCTAATTTATAATTGACACTGTAAATAATCCAGAACTTGAAAGAATAAGGAACAAAAAGTGTTTTTCTTTCCTTCCTTAATCCGCATTCTACATGTGCTGAAGCAAGTAAGGCATTTCAGTTCAAATAAAAAAAAAAGAAAAAAAAAGCTGTATTTCATTCTTAGCAATAAATCAAAACTACTGTTTGCACAGTGGAAACATTTGAACACAGTACCTGCTCCAGAAACACTGTCCAACAAAATTTGCTTTTGAGAGGAATTCAATGACTGTTTGTATGGAAGTCACAAGACCAGCAGCATAGCTAGACTTGCTTAGGATCACTCCGGATCTCTGAATCAGCTTTTATTTTATATCCACATCACTCTCCTCAATTTTGCTAGATTTTTATATGAAAACGGCAGAATTTTATAATCCATCTGTTCAGAGCAGTGGCATAATTCAATGGTTCCATAGATCATTCCTTAACTAAATCCCGCAAGCAGTCTTACTAAAATTAAGATTGTTCTTGAATCAAACCGGGATCAGCCTTCCAACTGCACAGCCCCCATCCGGCATGACGCCCATCGCTGTACTTCAGCAGAATTATTAACCCAGTTGTGTGCACTGAAACCTAACCAGAGATTTGAGGTAATGGAACTCCAAACAGTAATCTGAATTTTTGTACTAAAAGAAACTTCCCCCAAGTGCAGCTTCAAAAGGCAGTATTTTTTCCTCTTTGAAGCTTCTGAGATGGCAAATAGCTTACCCAAAATGCATACAACAACCGTGACAGTTGAGCAGATTTTTCCTGCAGATAGGAAAAACCCAAAGACAGTTGTAAAACCACTTGTGTGACCTCTGTATTATTTTAACACATCAAAATTGCAATTGTGACAGAACGTCTGCAAATTAGAAGTCTCTTTAAAAATACAGGTTGCAAGCCTTCTCTCTAGAACTTCTGTTAGTTGGCGCTGGGAAAATATTTTTGATGAATATATACTTGAACAAATCAACATCAAAATAAAGCTGGAATTTCCTTCCTAATGTGTCCTTAAACAGGTCTGTTTTCAGATCACAGATCTGTTTTACAAATGGAGAAACTGAGTCACAAAGACAAAGTGACTCACTTTAACATATACAGGAAAGCTGGAAGACCTCAAAATTCCCAAAAAGGCCTAAAACCTGCAATCCATAGCAATTGTATTTAGGTATTTCAATTTCTGAATTTCATTTTTTCCCCCAACACTACTTTCTGTAAACTGTACAGAATTGTTTCTTTTAATATTAATCTGGAATTGGACATCTGCCCGAGAACATGACTGAGGCCATGAAATAGACCAGTGTAGCCCTCCAAGTTGTGATGTTAAAAAAAAAGTAATCAAGAGAACACCTCGAAAGAGGAAATAAAAAAGGCAAATGTTTTTTCAAGAGGCTCATACCTACAACTCTTCAGAACCGTATCCATGTCCTCTTTAATAAGCAGAGAGTAAGATGTGATTTAATATAAATAAATAAATAGAATTTGTATAATATGAGGAAGGTATCATTGGGAGCATGCATTGTTGGCCCATTAACGCCTCACTTGGTGGTTGAAATCACACAGCTTTTGGCCTCAAAGCACGCAAAAGGCAAGTGTTAACAACACCGAAAGTCTTCCCATCTTAATGTTCAACTTCAGGCGTACCTTAAACCATGCATCTGTGCTGTGATATATATGAATAGTATCTAAATTAAAATCCTTCAGAGACTGAAGACAATTTTGCCATTTCAGTACTTCACTTTTGATTGTTTCAATCCAGAAGCTTCTAAAGCTATACTGGAATACAAACTCGCATCTCTTCAAACTGAGGACAATATTAAAGGCAAGCAGACAAAAATGACAGACGTGAATTTCTTTTTTGTTGTTGCTGGTTGAACACACAGTTTGTAGTCTTTATAGTTTGTATCAAAGCACACTACACCAACCACCAAATCCTTGTGACTTCCCTTCCCCCCACCCAAACATATTTATAGTGGTGATACTAAAAGGTTCATATTTCATTTTGGAAAAAAATTAGAGGTAAGGAATTGCACTTTCACTCAGTACAATACAAATGTATGCATATTATCATACATATGTTTTATGTAAAAATAAACAAATTAAAGAAAAAGCCTTATACTAAGACTGCACGATACCAGAAATTCTACGTCTTTAATAGAGTAACAGGTTATAATTCTGCACGCATTAGCTCCCAAAGCATTAAGTTCTTTCAGCATTCCCAAATCACGAAGGCAGGGGATTACCACCCCAACGTCCAGCAAAGGTATTTCCTGGAAGGTGAACGTGACGTTCACAAATGTGATTCCACCCAGAATTTGGCGGACTGAATTAGTGATCTGAATTTCCTTAGGTTGAAAAATATTACTGCTGTTAGGTTGGTAAGAGGATGAGCAGATACATGGTGCCTATTGCAAAGGCAGGAGCTTTTCCAAACTGCTACACCAGCAGACGTACCACCTTACAGCAACCCATACACACCCCTCAGAGAAGCACTCCTGCCTCTTTCCACCCCCCGCTTCCCCGACAAGAGTGGTCTCGTTCACTTGCCTTTCACACACATAACCAATAAAATTAATCAGGTGGAACACAGCATTTTTAAATTGCACTAAAGTCAAGAGATGTTTTGTGTGTTATTTGAAGAAAACGGTCTTTTCATTTTAACAGAATAAGGCTGTAATACGCTGCAGACAAACGCGCTGCATGGGGTGTGGAGGACCCAAGCTGATTAGATTACCACAACATCAGCCTGAGGCCGCCATTTTTAGAATCTCTAAAGGACAAAAGAGGGAAATTAAAAAATTTACTCCACATTTTTTGAAAAGTAACTTTAAAAGTATGGTCATTGTAATCAATTAATTACGCATTATAACTACGGCCGGAGATAAATCCCTCTTTTCTCCAAGCAAAGCCCTCAATAACTGCAACGTTTCATTATTCTTCCTTCAATATACTGTAAATAAACAGACTAACACATTCTTGAACCTAGCTGCAGCATTGAGCCCCTGCCCTCAGCGACACGGTGTGCACCATGTTAGGGACCTCCCGACTCCTGGCCACCGCGCGTCCCTAATGGCCGAGTATAGGGGGAAATACAGGACCCTTGTAATCAGACTATATTATGTTTCTCTACCCTATTTAGAACCGTACAGTGAACCGTTTGTTTCCCCTCCCCTACGTCTGCAGCGACAGGGGCTGCTCCACCAGTATTTATTTCCCTATGACTAAAACCCACCAGCCTAGCAAGGAGAATGCTGGCTACAGGCACTGAAGCAAGAAAGGGATGCACCAATATCACTACTCACAACCCCGAGAAAGGGGGTGGGGAGAACAATCCCCTTTTAAATTGGCACAGAAACTCCTGAGGACAGCTTCCCTGCACCAGGTTACCCAGAGCAGAGAAGGAGCGGGGGGCAGAGGGGAGGCGGGGGTGTGGAAGGCAGGGAGATTAGGCCTACAACGACCATTTTAGTGTCACAAAGCACAAACATACAGGATGGAGGAAGAGGAGAGATCTCCCAGAGCTTCATACAACTCGATACGCAGTCCCAATAACACGCAAACCCCTTCATAAAACCCACCCGCCCGAGGAAGGTCTGTTTTCACCTAACAGCCTCTCCCGGCTCTTTCTCCAGGCGTAACGCATAAATCTGGCAGAACTGCCAAAAAATTCCCCTCAGCTCCTCCAGCTACAGTAACCCGCCATATTCACAAGCTATAGCGACAGTCTGCCATTTTTTAGCCAAAGCCCACAAAAGGAAAAAGGAACGCGAGGCAACCCCAGCAGAACCTAAACCCGTCCCAGGGGCAGGCAGCCCCAGTCAGCGGGGCAGAGAGCCGTCCTACGGCATTCCCCCCCTGCTCCCAGCCCCCTCCCCCAGCACCCGGCAGAACGCGGTGGCAACGAGCACGGACTCACCTGGAATGGTGACAGGCCCACGGCAGCACCCCTCAGCCGGGTCCCCTCCTATCCCAGCCCGCTGCAGCCGCCCTGCTGTGGAGAGCCCTGCCCTGGGCAGGACCGACCCTCAGCACTCTGCTAAGAGAAAGAAAAGGACGGGGAGATCCCTCCTCCCCCAGCACCAGCTGAGTGCGCAGCGCCCGGCGGGGTCCGGCTGAGAAGCGCCTCTGCCTCGAGACCTGTGTACAAACCCCGCTGCCGCCCCTGCTCCCGTGTCTCCCTCCTTTCAGCCTCCTACGCTCCCTTCGATGTCACTGCCTCTCTCTGGGAAAATGGCGTCCGCTCTCCCCTCCCTCCCCCTGCACGGGGCTCACCCGCCCCGCCTGGCAGGGGCAGGGTTACCAAGGCGAAGCCAAACAGCCGCCATTTTGCTTGTGGGCCGGAGCGCGGGCTGCGCCCGCCGAGCGCTCAGTGTCCATTTTACAAAAGCGCTTTGCGCCTTAGCGAAGAATGGCGGGGGCCCGGGAGCAGCCGGGGGCTGACGGGGGCGCGCGGGGCGGGGGAGGAACGGCGAGAGGGGTTCGGCGCGCGGCCCCGAACGCCGGCGGGAAGATTGACTCAGAGGCTGGTTCTCTGGGACACCCACCCCGGCGTCCCGCTGGCGGCCGGCATTACGCTCAGCTACGTCGGCTCGTCGCTAATCTCAAAGACAGGGGTAAATTCTCCTCACGGAGCGCACGAAGAGCCGCACGGAGGGGGGGGGAGGGGACGGGAGGTTTGAGCGGGCCCGCGTCACGGCAGTGCGGGGCTCCGAGCGACCGCCGGAGCCGAGGAGACAACGTCTCCTCAGCGACTCCTTTCCCTCAGCGCCGATCCCCGGGGCTCGTCCGGGAAACGGCGCGGGAGGAACGCTCGGCTTTGTGCGGACCAGGCGGGCCGCTCGGCTGCGCCGCTCCCCCCGCCACGTCCCCTCCCCGCTCTGCCCAGCCTCAGCCCCTCCGGCGCAGCGAGGGAGGGGAGGCGGCGGCTGGGGTTTCGTTCGACGCCCACCAGGGGCTGAGCGAGCCTCCGTCAGTGCGCAAACGCGTGGCACCGGATAAAAGCTGGGCTGGCAGCCGCTGCCCTGCCTCGATGGAGCCGCCACACGCGGGTGACCGGAGAAGGCGCTAGCGGCCGCGCCGTAGCCTAAGCGTCCCCCCGCCCCTCGGGCAGAGCTTGGGGCTCTAACGGGTGCTCGGCGGCAGGAGGGAGCCGAGGTGAAGGGATCCGCTCGGACGCAGCGGAGGCGGCTGTGGCGGGGCAGTGAGCCTGAGGGAGGAGGGGGGCGATTAAACGTCTTGTGACATGGCGGAGTCTATGGGTATTTTTTCCTGTCTAACTCTCCTGTGCGTGTGTCTCTTGTTTCTCTCTTTCTCTCTCTCCTCAGGGTGCTTGGCCGGGGCTGCTCGCTCGGGTTCTGCCTGTTGTTGCGCGAAATGGCGGCCGGCGGCTCGGTGGGTTTGGTCGTCGGTTTTTTTGTGTAGGTTTTTTTTTTTTTTTTTCCTCCTTCTCCTCCTCTTCCCCTCCCCCACTCGTGCCTCGGCTGCGGCTCCGCAGCGAACCGCGGCGGGGACTGAGGCAGGAGGGGGAGGCGGGCTCTGCGCGCATCCAATCGGCGGCCCCGCCGGGCGGCACGGCGCGCCCCCATTGGCTGGCGCTGACATCATCCTGCAGCAGGGGCCGCCGCAGCCGGGCAGGGTCGGCGCTGCCGGGGGAGGTTGGTGCAAAGGGAGAAAACGGGCGCCATGATCCCAGCGCGAGGGAGGACGGCGCGGGCGGGGGATCCCCGACGAAAAGGAAAGCGGGAAAAGGCCTCGGCTTCTCCTTCCTTAGCAGGGCCGGGAGGAGAGGAGCGGGGGAAGAGAGAGAGCGAGGGAGAGAGGAGCGGTTTGCGCCTGCTTTTGTAACTGCGTCAGTCCAAGATGGCGCAGGGTCTCCCTGGAGAGGGAAGGGAGCCGCACGTCCGCCGGAGGTCATGTGACCGCGCTGCATTCCTGTGGGCTTTGGCTGCCGCCCAACGCGGCTGAGGCGGCGGCGGCGCTCGGGAGAGTCCGCGCTTCCCTTCCCCCAGCGCTGCCGTTGCCGCGTCGCTTCCCCTTCCCTTCCCCCCCGTAACCCCGCGCGCGAGGGCGTAGCCGCCGCCGAGGAAGGTTCTCGTCGCTCTCCCTCCTCCCCGCCCCTCTCCCGGGTGTAGCCGCGCTCGGGGGAGGCCCTCCGTCCGCCCTCCGCTGCCGTAGCGCCCTCCTCGGCCTCCCCTCCCCGATGTAAGTCAGGCTCCGAGTAACCGGCCGGAGGCTCTGGGCCCTGTGAAGTGACCTCATTACAGCTGTGCGGCGTCGTGGCGGAGCGTGTGGCACTGGGGGGGCTGAGGGAAGGGCCGGAGCCGGCTCACGTCTGTGCTCCGTCGGAACAGCGCTGCCGGGCGGGAAAGGCAGCGCCAGCGCTCTGTGCGTGCTGGCGGATCTTGCCGGAGGAGCAGCGCGGCACGCGTTACGGCCGGGCCGCGGGGGGCCTGCAGCGTTAGCGCAGGGAAAATGGGCCTGCGGCGTGCAGCTGCTGCTGGCTCCCTTGGCTCGCTGCAGGAGAAGGATCTGGTAGCACAAGTCTGGCCTAGGGTTTCACTACGCTAAAATATATTTTCTGGCTCTGTATTTTATCTCCGGATTCGGGGGGAGGGGAGCGTGAAAAATGTACGTTTTCCAATTCTAATCCGTCTTTCTTCTCAAGGAGTGTGGCACGTTGTACTGGTTGGGTGGGCCGCACGTGCTTTTGGAGCAGTTTGGTGCTTGTTCCCACATCTCATTTTTGTGTGGTACGATGTAAAGTGAGCCTCTGCACCTGACCCAGCAAACAAACTTAACAGCTACAATTGCTGAGGCAAATGATGGTGGTTTGTTACATTTAGAAACGTCTGGCAGCACTTTTCCAGATGTTAACATGTTCACTGGTGTGGTTTGTTTCTTTTCTGTGCAGTGGCAACCTGGTGAGGCATGAAGCTTCAATTTCTGTTGGATGCGTTATGTTAAAACGACTGGAATGGAAGTTGTTGAGTATGTGACTAATGTAGAAGAGTCCTGTATAATAGATGCTACTTAATGTGTTACATAAGTAACGTGAGGTGGAGCCTGGTTGCATAAGAAACGGCTGGGGATGGGGAGTTGCTGTACGCAGTCCATATTAGCTGCAATTAGAGCCTGCAGGGTATCTGTGCCAGGGAGGGGAGCAGCGGGCTTAGAAACATCTGATAGTGCTGCATTTTTCCTTTGTACCAGGAAAGAAATTGAGACAGTAATAAAGGATGACAGTGCAAAGCTTTTTAAAGTTTGGAATCTCCTCTGAGCTTAACTTCTGTGATGTACACTGTTTCCTGAAAGAAACCCCCCTTTTTCGAACGTGAGGTGGTGGCTGTCAGCTGAGCCTCGCAGCAGCCAGTTCTGTGCAGGATTCTTGATCCTAGAGATTGTTAATGCTATTCAGAAAAATGGAGCACTGGAAGTAGTGCTTAGGAGGAGGCCGTTGGTTTGTTGACCAAACGTGTAAGTGACTGGAATATTGTTTCTTTGTGTATAGGCATACTATAGCACAAGGTAAATAATCCCTTTGTAATAGAGTCTTCCAGAGAAGATTCTAGAGCACGGTGATTCTTACGAGATAGAACAGATTTTATTTGGGGCCTGACATGAATATTTTCTTGGGTATGTACTAGTAGAGAGCATTAATACGAACTGAAGATGATGAAAAACATATTTCTACTTCATCAGTGCTTGCATTCTGTGTTTACAGAGTAGGGAGCAGTTATCTATCTCACTGTAAGGGGACAGTCTGAATCATTATGTTCTTATATAAGTAACTCATAGAATACTCAGAAATCAAAAGTTTCTCTGTGGTAGAAAGCTTTAATTCCTAAAGAAACCTTTTAGGTAGCACTTAGTAATACCTGATTTTGTTTTAGGAATCAAGAGGTGGACTTCCTTTCTAAGTTCTGTGTAATGGGTAGCTTCTTGTGGAAGCACTTGAACTGTGGAGTCTTTATGTTCTTATGGAACAGCAGGAATGGTGGAATATTGTAATAATTTTGTTTGTTTCAAGGTAGTCTTGCTAGCTGTTTTCAGGAAAGCACTGTCTTCTTTGAGAAGTGATAACTGGTGGTGGTGCAGTTCAGTCTTGAAATTATGTCTGTGATGTCTTCTGAACTTACTTCTGCTGCAGATAAATAGCAGCAAATGCACATACTGCTTTGAGACAAACCTATGGGAAGGGGATTTGCTTGAAGGCCAGTCTGTAAGCTGCGCCTTTATCTGGAAGGTATGGGAAAGGAAAGGAGCTGTAGGAGAGGGAGGTGTTTAAAGAGTAGCTTGTATTTATGGTAACCAACCAGGGGGAGGAACAATTTCTGCTTAACTGTAATTCTTCCCTTTTACTGGGGGCATTTCAATTGACTGCTTGTTCTCCAGCAGTTAGACTTGTGGTTCTGACTTGCTGCGGTAGCCTATGGTAGTATATGGTTTGTGCTTTTGCTAAGACCTGTTATTTAAACAGTACTGTGTACAGTACTAGTCATACAAAGACTGACAAGAGTTCAAGGGTACTTAGAGGAGAAGGCAGAGGGGGATACAAAATGTAATAGATCCAACTGTGCGTTAATGCCATAGTTGAAGCAGTGCTCATGCTGAAAGATGATCCTGTACCTCTTCCCAGCTGTTCATTCTTGCTTCTATGGTGCCTTTTTTTTTTTTTTTTTTGTAATGGCACAAGTGTTCATGTGGGAAGTGGCATAGGAGAACAGATTTAGTGTAAGCCTGATTATAGTGGATCGCTTTTAATGTGAATGTTGACTGTTTGGATTCACAAACACTCCTACTTGAATAGGAATAGGAAGAAGCAGCTGCAGGGAGAAAGAACGGAGATGTACAAGTTTTACCTGTTTGGGTTTTTTCTTTCCTCATTAAAGGGGCAATTCATAAGGAATCAAGGGGGCAAATCCTAAAGGCACTTGACCTATAGAGTCAGAATCACTATAATCCTTGCCTAAGGAATCAGGCATTTAAAAGAAAAAAAAGTGGATGTAAGGCGCTACTAGGTTGACCTGCAGTTGTAGGACTTGCAGGTGGTGGGGTCATTTCAGATGCATTGGTAGGGTAACGTACAAAAATGACTAGCTGGGAAAGAAGAGTTCCAGTTAAGAGTTCAGAGGATTTTGGACTTAATGAGCTTATTTTATTGGAACAGCGTGGAACTCAAGGAAGGCTTTTTTGCTCCTAAAGTGACTGGTAATTTAATAACTGGGCTGTTTGGTGAATAATTCGTTTTACTGGAAGAGTTCTAAGCTAATCTTTAAAAAGCTTGTGGTCTCAGTGGGTCACAAGGGTCACTTGTCAAATTAATATGTGTTAGTTGCTTGTATGTCCAGTGACTTTCTACTGAGTGGAAACCAATCAGTGTCAACAGATATTTCCACCTGGATTTGGAAGGACTGTTCGAACAGCAGTGGGACAGGAACATCCTCTGCATGCAGCTTGAGGGTTTGTGTTAAAATAAGCTTTTCTGGGGGAAAACAAACAAACAAAACTTAGAAGGAATAGCAGGTTTTTTTCTATGGAAGAAGGATCAGATGTTGGCTGGCAGTAAAAATAAAAAATATAATGAAAATAATTGAGAGGGGCAAGCTTACACTTGTTGTCTTGTCAGCTTCTGAGGTTTAATCAGTGCTTGCACTGGTCCAGCACGCTGGTGGGGCCTTCTTAATGTGTGAGGTAGTATTCTCAGTTGATTACATACTGCTAGCCCAGACACCCTGTCAGTAGTAGTTCTTTGAAGATGCTGGAAATAGTCAGCAAGTGGATTATTCCTCAGTTGGTGTTAAGGTACAAGTGGGAGTGGCACAACAGTGATTCTTTCTGGTTTATAGGGAGGAAACAGGGAAAATGCTGCTGCTTGTTGAGAGTTAGGCTGTGCTGGAGTGAGGAAGTGACTGAGCTGTGGGCTCCAGGATTCTGGAGCTGCAGCTCAAGGTGATCCTGTCACAGGGAGAGCCAGGAAGTGTTTCTCTTATTTGGAAGCTTGGGAACCAAACAAAGCTTTTCTACTTGCGTGGTTACAAAGTGTTGTACTGAATGGGCTCCCTACCTCTGCTGAAACTTCTTAGAGTGACTTGTGTGGAGGCAACTTTTTTCAGAGGGATGGGGAACAACCATAGGAACAAGACCTCAGTTTCCAGTCAGTTGACCACTTGTGGTCAACCATGGAAGCGTTGTTTGACAGCTTGTTAATGATGTGCAAATATGCAGCATTTCTTTTTCGACAGTAAAGTGCAGCTGGAGTGCATCAGTGCCTAATGTCTCCAGAAAGGAGAAAAAGTTCAGAAGACTGATGTAGTCCTGGTCAGCACGGCCTATTCAAAAGTATAGAATTATGATGACTGAATGCTGCATTCAGAATGGGAAGCTTTCTGACTGGCTACAATCGTGTTTCCTTCTGGTTAACCTCAGTAGGTTAACAACTAATGAAACTTTGTGGGTGAAGCTTGTGATATACTTCTGTTTGGTTGGTTGTCATATGTTCAGGTCTTTGCTAGGTGCTGGCTGTAATGTTAATACAGTTGCAGTATACCAAACCCATATGAGTCCAAGGCTAACTTGTGCAGCAGATCTGGAGTGACACTGTCAAAACTAGTGGGGTGAACACAAGAAGAGGGGAAGAGCTGTATGGAAAATAGGTACTTGGCATCTAGATCTGTCTTGTTCCTGCCCTGTGCAATTAGATCGCTGTCACGTGGTTCTCTAAATTTAAGTGAAGTGAAAAATGAACTTGAGATCTGTAGTTGTGCTGCTTTTAGTGTAACCTAAGCTGTAGCTTTGGTCAGTCTTTTGCCAGGATAATTCTCTTCTAAGTGCTGAACTGTGGTATTTGTGCTGTTTCATTTTGGGCTGTAATGTTTGTACTGCTGTCTTACCTGAGACAGGAGAAGATGTCCCTCCAGGAAAAACAACAGGCCTTCTAAAATTAAATGACTTGCTAGAGCCTGTTTTTTAATACTGTCACTACCCCTGTACTGATTTAGAAGGCTGCTTTTTGACAAAATGAAACTGTTGCTTTTGTCAAGGTAGTACTGCGCATTGAATTTGTCTCCAGAGCTGCGTGCCATCATCTCAGTACTCGTATGCCGGAGCAAGCGTATCGTAAGCTTATAAAGGCATGCTGGGCAGTTGTGAGATCCTATTTTTAAACTGCTTCTGAGAAACACTTCTGTCTACTGTCTCTGCACAAGCATAGGAAAGAATATACTTCATCTAGGAGCCACAGTGTCTGGGCTCAGCTGACAGCAGTTTTTGAGTTTGAAGTATCTCCTCTTTAGAAGAGATAGTAAATTTGAATCCGTGCTGATTTCTGCTGGGGAGGTGAAATGACCATAAGTAAGAAGTAGTGGCAGTGGGCCTTTGAGTTCTTGACTTTAACTGCGTGTAACCAGAGACAAATTTGTGGTACCTGACAGAACAACCAGACATGAAGAAGAAGAAACTGGGTTGTCAAATCACCTGCTTTGTTGTGCTTAAAAATGCAAGAAATATTAATAGCAGGAATGTTTTTGGTGGTACTTCTTGTGATGAGTCTGGAACTTAGCAGGTTTTCTTAGTCTGCTGCAGACTTGTGGAAACAGTATCACTGTAATTCTGTGATACTACCATGTAATACCCTTAAATTTCCATTGATTTTTGAAAATTGCATAAAAATGCAGCTAGGCTTTATAGGCAAGTAAACCAGTTCTTTAAGGTGTTTTGGTTTTTTTTTTTCTGTTTCCCAGATGATCTACTTAAAGCTAAACCTGAAATACAAACACTGAATGTAGATGTTCAGTGTTCTTGCTGTAGCGCTGAGGGAACCCTGAAATTGAAGGACCTTTTCAGGGTATATATAGAATGTTGTTTGGGGCAAAAATAGGGAATACAAAGGAAGCTTAGATTGTTGCCTTTCTTTTAAATTTGGTGAGAAGGAATATTTCAAACGACACTAACTGCTATGAACAAGAAGGTTGCTGCTGTAAGACGGATTATAGAGAGCAAATTCAGCCTACTGAATTCTGCATGACTTACAGCTTTTTCATCATTTGACTCCTAAAACTACAGTTGGTAGTGTAGACTTAATGAATGGGAGGGAATGGTTGTCACAGAGTATTATTAGGACTGTATCCTGAAGACTGTAGTTAGGCCTGCACTACTTCTCAGAGTTGACTGTGTGTAATTCTATTTTATTATTTTTTCTGGAACAGGGAAGCTGCTCTTCTACCATTTCCCCCCAGGTATTGTGCTGCAAGTATTATTGGCACTGCAAACAGCTGTTAGCTGCGTTGCTTGATCTTGTCTTTTAATTTGGTGGCATAACTCCTTGGTAATCCTGTTCAGGTAAATAGGAGTAATCTTCTGTTCTTCTTGGTGTTGATTATCCAGATTCTGCCCTCTAGGCCAAAAACTAGAACTTACTTGGAGAACTTTTTGTTAAACCTGTTATAGCCTCATCCTACAGTTAGCAAAGCAAGGTGATGGGGTTGGGAGTATGACACTTTCTCCTGCTTATGTCACCTAAACATGTCTTATAATTTTAGTAACGCTGTGATACTGCAGTGATGTTCCATCAGCTCTACCCACTTTAGTAATTGAGTGAGAATATTCAGGCAGCACTCAGGGTCTGTTCTGTTTGCTTTAAGGCTCTGCTTTACCTGCTCTGATCAGAACTATTGGCCTACATCTCAGACTTTCTACTTGACTAATCCTCACATCCTTTCAGTGTATTTTGTAAGTAGCACAGCACAAAGTAAGCAGAGATCAAACTGTCTGTAGCTGCACCTATCTAGATGTGACTTGCTGGAAGGCACTTCTGCCTATCTTTAAATGCTGCATAGTGCATGGATTTGTCCAATAGGCAGCCTGTGTATTTGACAGGAAGTGTCTTATGCTTCTCCTTTTTGCTTGAATAGCGTTGAACAGCAATTATACACTGATTGTGCTCATTACAAGTAAATTCCACATCCTCTTTAGAATAAGATGTACATATGAAAAAGTACGGAACATCTGTTGCATCTTCCTAGAAATAGCATCTTGCAAACTTAGATATTTCAGCTTCACAGCTGTTCAGAAGCTGTTTCATATTTAAAATTCGAAGCCTTTAAAGGTTGTATGAAGTAACAGTTTAAAATAGGCAGTTTTTTTTCTTTTTTTTCTTTTTTTTCCCCCAACATGATGTAAAAATACTGTTCTGGAGTTGATGCTTCCTACCCTTCTGGATCATCAGTCTGTTCAGCGGTGTTCTTCACTCCATACAGACTATCAGAGAAAAACACAAACCATGGACTGGTTGTCAAAAAGTCCAGTAGACATTTCTGTTTCTGCACCTTTCTAAAACTCTATGCTGACTTTGATTTTTGATGTGCCCAGTTGGCCTTGGAGCAAATAAGTTTTACTACTGTTCAGAAACACTTTTACTGTAGCTCTTAAGATGGAATCTTGCTCTACTTGTCATATGATAAATAAAGATGAGATGCTTTGTTGAACTCTGTTGTTTTTCCTTTACATTAGTTTAATGTGTGAGCATTGATATTAAGGTTTTTTTTGACAGTTCAGTTAAGCAAGAATGTGTTTGACTTGTGTTATCACGGGCCCCTCACTGCAAGAAAGACATTGAGGCCCTGGAAGAGGAGGGCTACGAAGCTGGTGGGGGGCCTGGAGCACAGGCCTTATGAGGAACGGCTGAAGGAGCTGGGATTGTTCAGCCTGGAGAAGAGGAGGCTCAGGGGAGACCTTATAGCTCTCTATAACTTCCTGAAGGGAGGTTGTGGTGAGCTAGGGGTCAGCCTTTTCTCTCGTGTAGACAGTGATAGAACTAGAGGCAATGGTTTCAAACTGCGCCAGGGGAGATTCAGGCTGGACATTAGGAAATATTACTTCTCGGAAAGGGTGGTCAGGCACTGGAATGCACTGCCCAAGGAGGTGGTGGAGTCACCGAACATGGAGGTGTTCAAGAGACGTTTGGATGTTGTGTTGAGGGATAGGATTTAGCTGGGGAGTATTGGTGATGGTTGGACTGGATGATCTTTTAGGTCTTTTCCAACCTTGATAATTCTGTGATTCTGTGATCAGTTATAAGATGCCTTGGCATATGGAATATTCCCTGTTCAGAGGAGACTCCTGGTCGTCTTGTCTATTGCAGGAAAGAAAGGATAAAATGCCTTCTCTTGCAGGCAGACTTGAAAAATGTCAGGTGTCCATTAAATTTGTTAAACAAACTGTTCTTCAGTGCATGAAAGATGAAAGAGTCAGAAGCCTGCATATCAATACATGTGAATACCTATGCTCACGAATAATTACAGACTACCAAAGGGAGGATGATGAAGGCTTGTAGAGCTTAAGGCTTACCTTTAGAAGAAGGAGTGAAAGTAGAGATGGCTTGAAACAAAGAGTGTATTCCCAGTGTTAAGTGGAGAGTTTTTAAAAACAAACAAGCAAAAAAAAACACTGGAGTGAAATTTCTTTGTCCTGGACAGAAAATGAGCAGGCCTGACCTGTACTACTTGACCAACATACAACTTTTAAGTACCTTCAGGCTATGTCTAAAGTAAATTGTAGAACTGATTAAAACAGGGGCACTGTATGCAAGTGCAGAGTTTTAAATGACTGAATGAGTTTAGAGGAGGATCTTCTCTGTATGGAGAACATCCCTATTTCAAACACTTGTGCTGCATTGTACATCACATGATTGCTAGTTGTTATGTAACAGGAAAGCCTGGATGGTTCTTTTTGTTTGGAGGTAGGGGGCAACTTGAAGCCCTCTTTCCATGGGGTGAGGAGAATGCTTCTTGGTGATCACCTGTCCTATTTTTCTGGGTGGGTGCAGCTAGGTGTGCTTTACTGTCCCATGGGGTTAGCTAGTCTGTAGTTCATAAGATCTACTTAAGCTTTTTTATTCTCAAGTTTAAGGGTCTTAATTTCAAAACTTAAGATAGTTTTGTTGGCATCTGAATGACAGTGTGAGTGATTTCTAAACATCAAAGGAAAGTAACCAGGCTGGAGACTTAAGTTCATCAAAGACCTGCAGTTTTACATCCAAATTCCCATTTGCCTGCTGGCCTTCTGCAAAATCAGCTTGCAGATTTCCTTTGCAGTGAACGGATAGTGTGAAGTACATAAGCCTAGAAACAAGCTGAATGGAAAGGAGAAAAATTGGTCAAGAGTAAACAAAAGGGGGAGGTGTTTAATTAGATCTGTGTTTTACTTTAAGTGCTGTTTTGAAGCTAGATGTTCATGCCAAACTCAACTCTTCCTAGCTTTCTGCAGTGGCAGATGTTCTAACCAGATCAGTAGCCATGACGTGCAGATGGGATGATGAAGCCTCTAAGTATGCCCCAAGGTATTGCACATGGTCTGTATCGCCTAAAATTGTCTGTAGGATATAAGCAATCACTTGTTCTTTACTAGTCCTTCCTACAGTCCTTCCTGCAGTTTGTAGGGATTCACCTTATGTTTATGGGTAGAAGTTATGGAAAATCTGTTCAGTGGCAGCAAGCTGCATGTGTTCTTTTCAGTCTTTTTCACTGTTTGCATTAACTTGGGGTTTTCTGTAGAATGTTGTACCGAGCTTAAATACAGAGGTGTTTATTTTCTTTCTCTTCCCATGTGAAAGGGAAACCATTAAAGCTGCTGATTTTTATTTTTTTTTCCCCTTTATTGCAAGAGGTGCCTGAAAGGTGAAAGTTAGTGCTTGAGTCCTCAAGCCAGAGTCCTGTCATTTGGGTTGCTGCCTAACTGACTCAACAGATATGAACAGAAAAAAAGAGCTGTAGCTAAAAAATATAACAACAAGCTCATCTCTGCCCTCTGAAAGTAAACTTTCCTGGGACAACCTCCTGATCTGTTTGGATAATGATAAAAAGATTCTGGGCAAAATGCAAGACTTCTGTGATTGTTTGCCCAAAGTATAAATATTTCATGCTTCTTTGAATGCTTGTGTGGCCTAAATCTCGCAGCAGTACCATCTAGCTATTCTTAGGTTTGGGGACCAGGAAAAGTTCTCATTTCCTGTCTTCCCCTCCCCCAGAATTTCAGTTACTTTAAACACAGAGGAGAAATACAACCCAGAGCTGCTTTATCAGTTCCAGCTGAAGAAGGATTCTGGTCTGTCCTCACCTGTTGTGGAAAGAGTAGGACAGCACTGCAGTTACATTGCATCACTCTCAGTATTTTCTCTTCCAGCAACACGAAGTCATCGCACTTCTCAACTAAAATGAGAATGCATCTTATTTGTGAGTTAGTTATACATGGCTTCTCCCAAAAAGCGGTTATTTTACAACTCATATACAACTCATAACTACTTCTACTGCTCTGATTGCTGTATTTGAACTTTGATGCTGTGTGCAGGCCTGAGCAATGTGAGAAATCAGCGAAACCGAGTGTCACAGTATCCCTTAGTATAGTGTGAATGCATGTATGTAGCAGCCATTTGTGTCTTTGTCAGCTGCTGCTTCTCATCCATAGCTACAAATTGCTTCTACATGTAGGAATGATTTCGAGATACTGGTAACAGCACTTGTTTAATCTGAGCTATGTCAATCTGCTTCCCTTAGTTTTAAAAAAACAGCACACAAAAAAGCCACCACCACCAACTAAATATTCTTAATTGCTGGTTTGAACCGTAGCAGTATGAGGAAGTCCAAGGTAGCCCCTCTGATTTTCTCCTAAGGGAGAAATTTGAAACAAACAAAAAAACATATCCTCTTACCTGTAGTTGCTGTTTTGAAAAGTAAACTAGTATAACGACAGTTCTCTTGCTGCACAGGTTTATTGGCAGCGGTACATGGGTATTAAAATCTGTGAGAGAAGAGTCTGGAGTGTTATGTTGATGTCATATTTGCAGTCAAAGTGCATGTACCCTTAGTATAAATAATCTCTCTTCCTGACAAATCGATCTGCAGCAGTCCACCTAAGGTGTGAAGGCACTGCGGAATGTGTGCCGAAGAGGCCTGGAATCGCTCAGGCAGGAGGCAGATAGATGGTACCTTTGGCATGGGTAGGAGAGTCCCCATGTGTGGAGCATAGCTAGAAGCAGGAGGCTTGTCGTAGCGTGCCCCTCCTGCATCTTCTGAGTGTCACTAGTGGATATAAGGGACCTTTTATTTCAGTGGTAGGTGTATTTTCCACAGTGTATTTTCCTCTTACGTAGCAGCGGTGGTCATGCTCTATTTGGAGGTGTTGGTTTACAGTTTCATGTGGGGTTTTGTTTCACTTAAAGTTTGGTTTGAAAACTGGATAGATCTCAGCTGCTGGCTGTGATTCTTTCTGCTGCAGTAAAAAAATAATAATGTTAGTATTAGCTGCTTTAGTTATGTATAGAAGGATACAGACTGAGAAAATGTTGAACTGCAGGAAAAAATGCCTGCTCCCAGAAAGACTTGCAGCCAGTTGCATCACTGCTTAGGCACAGACAGAAAAGCCTTAATCCTCCAGTGCCTGATTCATGCTAATTCAGAGCTAAAGAGACATGGCACTGTGGTCACCTGGGCACTGACCTTCTTGAGCTACTTTGCCCAGATAGATTTTTCAATTGTAGATGAAAACCAAAAAGTTTGTTGCTAGTTGAACACTTTGTACAGGCTTGTTGTGATTTTAGTTTGCTCTGCAGTTCTTGCCAAGTAGTAGTTTTAATGGCTTTATGGTAATGTTATAAGAAGTTAGTAATAAGGTAACAACTGTGTGAACACCTGTGAAGTGTGACATGAGTCACTAGTGCCTGCCACTATCGAAAAGATAAAAAGGAAACATTAAACAGTGTGTATACTACAGCAGTAAATGACCTAAAGGACAGTGGCTTAAGTCAACATATGTTCCTTCTAAGCTGTAGGATCTGCTACTGCATCTTAGTCTGTGGGTATTGAAAGGTCTGAATGTAAGTGGGGCTGGTAGCACCACCCGTGTTGTTCTCAGCTTTTTAGCTTCCCAGAAGCTTTAATGATGAAGTTACAGGTGCTGTTTTGTTTTCGAAGGCAGCAGAATCCAACCGGAGAAATCATGCTCCCTTCTTGTTTACATGCTGTAGAATAAAGGCTCTTGCTTGTGAGAGCTTACCAAATGTTTTCCAGGCTGTGATCCTTTCATGGGAAAGGAGTGTATCTAAGTAGTGGGTGGGGTTTAAGAAGCTTTTGTTTCAAAATGAGCCTTTCACAATTCCTGATGCTGGTCAGATTATACATACCGCAGCTGTATGAAATAGATGCAGTTTAGCCATGTGTAACAAAGCCTTTTCACACGTATCTCTTGCAGGCTGGAAATAGCATTAACTAGATCTATAAGAGACTTGAGTGAATTCTTCATATAATGGGCACTCAAGACTACTCTAAGCTGAATGTATGAGTGTGCTCTGCTGCTGTTAATCACCTCTAATTACAGTAATGTTTAGGCAAGAAAAGAAACCACTTGGTTCAAAGGGTTTTTTTGTTGCAAGATCAATAATAAGCAGGAAACTAAGTGGTAGGTTCACATATATGCATAACAAATAAGGGTGAAGGGAAGGAATTGGTCAGATGATGATTTTGAACAGAGCTAATCTGGAAGTAGAGGGGCTTTTGGTGAAGGCAACTGTGAGTGAAAAGTCAGTCCTTCGTGGGGGTCTGCTGAAATGAAATGGTTGCCATGTAATGGCATCAAGAAGTCAGTGCAGAACTCTGGGCCTGGAACCACAGAATTGATAAAAACATGTCTGTGAAGGTTGATGGGATTGTTTGGCCTTGAGGCTGGGGACATCATGGAGGTGATGCTAATTGGAGGAAAGAACTCTGTGTCAGTATGGAGCGATAGCAGTAGGACCGAGCTGATGGTGACTGCAGGCTTGGCTTGGTGCTGGGATGCTGCCAGCTCTCTTAATGAGCCCTAACTGGGAAGTGGGGTGTCAGGGCATGTTATGGATGTGGGAGGCAATACCAGTTTGTGGTGTTACCTAAGCTGCTCTTCCCTGCTCCTGTAGATTACTGTTCTGACATCAAAGCTCAGTGTTCCGTTGCTGTAGTTGTGTTGATGGATGCTGAGAGCACGCTCTGCACAAAAGACTGCTCTGCTCAGTCGATAGAGCACTCCTTCCCACACCTCAGTTTTTGAGCTGGGGCCCAGTGCAGATCCAACTACAATCCTAAAGAATAGAATGGAGCTGTTGTAGAACATAAACCTTCCAAGCCAGTGTTGCTACAGAAACACTTATTTTATTCACTTCTACTCAGCAGTGTAAGCGGGTTTTCACACATCACATCAGTGCCTCGCATGAAGAGCTTAAGTGATGAGAAACTAATCACTAGTTATTAATGAAAAAGGCTTCAGGAATTGTCACTTTGGAAATCTAAGGCAGAGATAGGGGGCAAAATCTCAAAGGCATCTTGTTAAATATTTACCACAAGATGCTGTTAGTTGTAGACTCATTAGCTTGTCACAATTTAACAAAACTATTTCTACAGCAAATATGAAGCAGGCTTTGTCCTTTGCTTACAACTTGACAAGGAAAAAATTAGGCAACAGCATGTGGCCTGTAATTACGAACTTTGTAAAACAAGAGGTCTGGTTGTTCAGGCAGCCTGTTCTGATACTTCTCAACTTCTTACTGTTTGATTTTCTAGTGTTACAATAGAGATGAACCAATCTTGATTTTCTGCAAATGTTTCTTCTGAGCATCAAACATTCCTCACTTTCATTTCATGGGTCGAAACAATACAATTAAAACAATGAGCTTAATGATACAGCAAGTCTTGCTTCATCTCCCACTCCTTTCCATGATAGCTCCAGTCCTTCACAAGTAATGCTGGTGGAGAAGCTGATGTTTACAGCTCAGTCTGATGCTTTTTGAATACAGCCTTCAGTCTTCTCCAGCAAATTAGAAACAGATGGGAACGGTAGGGAGCAGAATGGAATTCAATTCTGTTTTGTGGCTTGTGATGTTAACAAAACTCTTAGGTTTTTTTTGTTGTTATTTTGGCAAGAAAATGGCTGGTAACCCTCCTGGTCCAATCACTGTAATGTGCAGTTTCCTTCCAGTGCATTGGGCTGTATGCACTCACTGAGATATGTTGCTTTACTTCCACCAAAGTGGTGGACTGCGGTATGAGCATATTACACAGATATTTTTTTTTCCCAGTATAAGGATCAAAAACCAGTACATCCAGACAGAAAAGTGTTTGCTCATCTGCACTGTTGATTTGGAAGCAAAATGCCTTCTGCAGCATGAAATAAGTTTTTCTCCCTTATGCTGCCATAACTGAAAGTGCCTGAAGTAGTAAAGGAATACATAGTGGAGTTTGATGAGGGAGATGGACTTGGTCACTCTGAACTGAAATGGTCATGGGATCTTCACTGCAGACAGGAAAAGGACTTTTTCATGTAGCTACTGCTGTGCTGCTTATGTTGGTTGGTGCGCTCTCTCAGGAAGAGATGCAAGCTGGTGAATCACAGAAATGACACTTCCTGTTGGGCCGTGGGGATTTTCTTACAGCTTTCCCCGGTGCCAGAGCTGGTTTTGTGTAGCCTGTGTGCCCAGACAAGAACTGCTCAGAGACAGAAGCCAAACAGTTATGCATAGAATGTAATAGTTTCTGGCTCAGATTGTGTGATAATTGCAAAAATATTGTAGGGTGTGGTAGGAAGTGCTATGTCTAATATTGCTGAATGTCTGTCACATCATAATTTGCCTAGAAGAACATAGTATGCTAGTTCTAATTAATACGCAAAGGTGGGGGAAAGGTTTACTCTACCCTCATCATTTGGAACCTGTTAATGTGCAAGAAGTTGTTTCAATATGCTGGAATTGTATTGGTTTTCTTCCAGTTGCTCATTTTAAACTCTGTTATTTCTGATTTCCTACAGAAAGAAAGTCTGCATGCGGGAGAGAAAGTTATAACTTCAGAAAGGTTACTTGGGACAGAGAATATTGGAAGCAGTGGTAAAGCCTCAAATTACTATCAGATTTCACTTGGAATTGAAAATATGTAATGAAAAAACATAGTTTAAAACAGTCTGTATCAATTGACTGTTGTGAAATCCATACCTGGTCTTAAACAGTTACTCTTAGAAATATTCCTAACAGTTTCTTACAGTACTGTATTCTGGTGTCAAAACCAAGACTTGTGCTGTTACCCAAACACGCTCGAGGAGAATTTTTATATACCCTGCTTCTTTGATGATTTTTCTTAATAAACTTAATAAACTTCAAGAGGTGGGCAGACAGGAAAGAAGGTGGTTGGTTATGCTTTCAGGCAGATAACTTCAGTATGTGAGAAAAGAATGAACATAACTGGTACTATTTTTCATAGTAATCCGCTCAATTAAATCTCGTACTTCTGTAAAGCAGTGTCCTGCTCTGCAGTGCTTAGAAATATCAGCCTGCTGCTTTCTGGGAAGCATATTCCCCCAGGGCTTAAGTTCAGGGCTGAGTCTAAAGACTCTTAATGCCTTTATTGTTCTGTCTCTACTGCGTTTGTGATGGAAATATTTCTGTGGTCAAGTGGAAGTTGCTTTTTTTTTTTTTTCCTCGGGTGGTCTGTTAGATAAATGGGGACACTTTTGATACGAGCGCAGAAGCTTTCTGGATGTGGAATGATGAAATGATGCATTAGTCCTATATGCAGTTTTGTTATTTCTCATCTGGTGTTGTCTTTTCACCCCAGTGCCAGATGTGAGCTCTGGAAGAAGAATTCTTCCTCTCCTGTGTTTTAACCTTTGCTGTACTTGCTCCAGTCCTCGTACAGCAAACTTTATTGTGGTGGACTGTGTTCTGGTGCACCTTTGAGGAAGTGAAAGAGTTGATGCAGGATTTGGATTAGAAGACCGCCTGGATTTCTCAATGTAGTATCTTACATTCAGCTTCCAAAAGAAACCATTTCATAGGATAATCTGCGTTTCCCAGTGTTTTGAATGCAAGAGTTGCCGTTGCCTTTTGAGTCTTCATTTCTGTGCTCAGGTGATCCTAAAACATGAGCTGGTATGTAAAGCTCTGCCTGAAGTGATGTCCTCGCACTGTTTTTAACAAGTAGAACTTATGCTGCCATTCCTAAATAAAGCTCTTGTTTGGATAAAAAGGGCTGTATGTTTTAATTAGATACAATTAAGGTCCATGTACCTCATTTGAGATACTGAGATTTTTTTTCACATATTTTTAAATGAAAATATTCCTTACTGGTGAATGACAGCCATGTAAACTACTGCTAGACTGTGTGAGTATTTGTTGAAGGAAAAGCATGTTTTCAGAGTGTGGTTTTTGGACTTCCAGACTGATTACACAAGCTCAAGAAGGCCCACCCCACATCCTGTGTAGAAAGCCAGTTCACAGAAATGCCCATTGTTCATTGGGATTATAAGTCACTGTACTTTCTGCCCAGTCCCTTTTTCAGAGTGCTATATGGAAAATCTTAATGTAAATGAACTCCAGCAGCTTAACAAGTGCTTGGTCCTGCCAGGTACTGAGCACTCTGCTCATACTGGAATGGAGGGAGGGGGGAATAAACATGCTGGCCTCTCTGGCTAGAGAACAAAGGTGTTATGTTGATAAAAACAGCTGAGGATGTTTAATTAGTTCTGTGAATCAATTGATAATTTATGTACTTTGAGCCTGAAAGTTGTGGCAGCCATGCTGGTATTTACTTTCTTGGGGAGAAGAGAGGAGCTACAAGGAATGCAGTTTGTTGCAAGCCTGGTAAATTTGTCTTGGCAGTGCTTCCTCCCTGCTCACTTGCTAATGTAAAAGGAGGATGAGGTGTCTGGATCTCATACCCCACACTGCTGAGATATGTGCCATTCTACTTACAAGTTATCTGAACCTACCCATAAAGAAGGAGGCTATTGAGTAGTCACTCAGCCTTTTTTTTTTTTCTGCTTCATCTAAACTATTATCTTGGAGAATATATTTTTAAAAGGTGAGGTGCAGTTTGTTGTGTTACATTTTCTAACAGCAAAAAGTGTTTCAAGATGAATTTAAAATTGTATTCAGCGTGTGTGTGTGTGTGTACGTATACATATATATACACAGTGAATAAAACTGATATTGCTTAGTAGAGTTCAGTGCCTGTTTAAGACCAAAACATCGGTTGCAGTGCTGTTGAGCACAAGCCCGCCATGGGAATGCTCACAGCTGCATTGTGCTTTACAGCAGTTCTCTGAAAGGAATCACCTCTCTTCAGTCGCTGCCAGTCTGCTGACTGTTCAGCATTCTCAAAACATGTGGCCCATAAAATGGGATTATAAGGGAAGGCATTCAAGTAAACAGAAGTTCCCTCAGGACAAGATTTGCTTTCTCAAGTGGAGTTGCTGCATGCTGCAGCCTGGCTGCTGCTGGCCCCATCCCTGGCCAGGGCCTGGCGCTGCTCTTCCAAGTGAGCCAGCTCTGACACTGGCAGGGTGTGCAGCCTGCCCCTGTCCTGGGGAGCAGGCTCCTTCTGAATAGCTGGCACAGCAGAGCCTCTTCGCTGTGTTTTTGGAAGGGCTCACCTGATTGTGAGTAAGGGGAACTCACCCTTTCTGTGTTTTCTCTGTGTCTCACGTAGCAGTAAATGACTGGTCCCATGGCGTGGAGCTAGCTGCCAAAAATCTGCAGTGGGCTGTATCCAGCGGTGACTGTACAGTACTGCTGAAGTGGCCCAGTGTATCCATGCAATGAGTTCCTGGATGAGTGATGTTTTTTGCATCCGTGTTTCTTTGAACAGCAGTTATATTGGTGGGCAATAATGTGATTATCTAAGTGATTGTGTGGTCCTGTCCAACCTGTTTGTTGAAAGTGCTCATGCTCAACTTTAGTCTGTAGTTTGATCGCTCTCAGGTTCTGTGTTGAGTCTAAATATTACATCAGCCTCAGTGAGGAGTATTCCCAGACCTGCTCCCTCATGGTCTGCATCTGGTGGTGGCCCTGCCAATTCACTCTGTGGTTGCTGCTCAGCAGGATTATGTAGCATGAGATATATCGAGGCACAGAGCCTTCAGACTTCATTCCTTTCAGCATATTTTCTTTCACATCTAAAAATAAAACCACAAATCTCAAGTGTCTTTTGTCCTTCTTTCTGTCCAGGGGATGTTAGTCAACCTGGTAATGGTTCCGGTAATAGAAGTCACCTTGTGCTGACAGTGAGGCTTCAGAATCTGATGGCGTTGTCTCAGCTTCTAGAGATACCACTTTGTACCACAGCATGGAGACTTCAGTTTTCAGAGGTTGCATTCAGAAATGCTCATTAAGACAATAAGAGTTCATCAATTCACGTACATGTGTTCCAGGCTAGCTGGCATCACGTTGCTGATGGCTGTTAGTGAGAAGTGTTGATTTTGTGGTCTGTGTGGGACAGAATGCAGACTAGTGCCTGTGAGGCAAAGCGTGGTTAGGTGTTTTTTTCCATTACCTTTCTTCAAGGGCGACTCCGAAGAGAAACTGTTGCACTCGTTGCAGTTGGCCTTAGTATGAAGCTTTGAACAAAATCAGTAGTAAGAATTCTCAGTTTTCTGAAGAAACCAAAGCCTGCAACTCTATACTGAGTGATCCCGTGAGCAGAGAAGCCAGCCCAGTCCCTGCCCTGCTCAGAAGCAGTGAGTTCATGTGCCTGTGTACACCCTACGTTAGTTCAAGCAAAGAATCACTTGCTACAGATTTGGAGTTAAAAATAGCTCTTCCATTTTGCTTGTTGGTAATATGGGTTAACTTCTTTCCAAAACATCCAGAATGCGTTATGCATTTATGAAATCAAAAGCAGTAAATTCAGGGCCTGTAACTCACTCCACAGATGACTGTGGAGTTGCCAGCAGTGACTGCACTCAGGAGTAACGTCAGCATCACAGATGGGCACAGCTCGTGTGGGGGGACCTAGAGGGTCCTGTTATCTGGGTGGGTATGGGGTGCATGAGAGAGCAGGCTGCCTTGGGGTTATGCCAGTCTACAGGTGGGACTACTGATTATTCTAGACCTTTAATTCTCTTCCAGGTTGGAACTTTTTAGGAAGGTCTGTGGCTGCTTGGTGTTCTGTACTGAAGTCTATTTAAAGCTGAGAGCTGTTTGTTTCTCACCATATTTTCTATATGAACCAGTCATATATTCATTATATTTCAAATGTCTGAGTGTTAAAAAACAGGATTGTTAGATCAGATTTTCCAAAGCTTGAGGAGATTGATTATATTTTTAATACATCCAGGTTTATAGGATCTGCTGAATTACGAGGGAGAGTAATGACACAATTACTGTATTTTCCAAACATAAGGTAGAATATATAGATCCAACAACAGGGAACTGAAAACGTCTTGTGAATAATAACAGCAACACCTGCTTGTATTTCACTTCATAATTTCTGTGTGGGGTCGTTTATGTTGTAGAAAATTATGTTTTATGAACGAGCTTTTGAGGGGCAATGGTATGTTGCTAAAGCTGCAGCGTTTTATATTATGCTGTGCAGATTGTGTCTCATAAATCAAAGGAGACATATATCCATGACCTCAGCTCCAAGAGTTCTGAGGTTAGCGCTGATTTAAATTAACATGGTTTATATGGGAAAGAGCTTTTCAGAAATCTTGGAAAACTGGGGCTGTGTTCAGTGGAGGGCATGTGGCATTGAAGCACCGACTGGCTGCTGCGAGCTGCCCCTTTGGCTTCGGCAGGTTGTGCGCTATTAAAACTAACTGAAACCTGCAGATGGGACATGCTGCTGAGTTAAGTGGAATCAACATTAATTGCTTGGTAATAACGAGTTGTAAGCCAAGCAGTTATCCTTACGGGAGTCTTTACCAATTCATTTCAACTTGTTCAGTAATGTAGTGCATCATTTAATATTCAGCAAAGTTGATCATGTTACCTTGGTTAACACGAGTTTCCTTTCCTCCCCAGTTCACCTAGATTGTGGCACTGTTGCTCAGGTAGGAGAGCTCACCTGAGTGTGCTGATTAAGCAGAAAACTGATTGCTTTCCTTGTAGCAGCCAGTTGATGCTTTTTAACTGTGAATTGGCTTCTCATGGGAGTCATGTGAGTGCCAGGGCTAGAGTGAGTGTAGCAGAATGGGGAACCTGCTGCTTTGTCAGCAGTCAGTGGTCAGATTTTGTTTCTGACAGTTGTATTGCTAAGTTTTACAGCTCTCCGGAAGACTGAGGACATTGAAGTGTTGCCTCCCAGCAGCTGAGTGCTGCCCTGTCGTTGGTACTGCTGCTTACTTTCTCAGCTGCTTGGCCCAAAGCCAGGTAGGAGACACAAATGTGGTTGGCTTCTTGCTTCTGGGATCTGCCTAGAAATTTCTAGGGTCAATGTGAAGAATTCTTACCAATAAAGTGTGGTTCAGATGATCCCATTTGTATGTTTTTATTCAGATGAGATGACATGGTGCCACTAGTGTCTAGGCAAGTCTAGGCACAGGTTTGGACAGATTTGTTTAGGCACAGAAGCAGTCCTGAAGGAGGCTGGAAGTATTCAGTGCATTGTTCTGTAAAGCAGAGAAAGTAGTAGTAAAAAAAAAAAAAAAAAGCAAATGCTGGTTAATATCACTGGCAAAGAACTAGTGTAACTGTGCAAATCCTGGCCAGTTTTATCTGGGTCATTAGACTGCTGTCAAAGTACTGAATTCAGTTTTTAGACTAAGACATTAGAAGGTCACCATCACCTTGGAAAAAACCTTCATTTTCCATGTGAGTTGAAAGGCCCTGAGCACCCTCTCTGAGGACTGGATTTTACTGTTACGAGTGACACTGGAGATTACTAAAACTGGAAGAAGTCAGATGAACCAAACACTATTTCATTTTCTGTTTAGTACAGTCGTTAGTGTTCTTGGCAGTGTTTCATATGTATTCAGTTTCAGTGGGTTTTTATGCTTGGCTGTGCTTCCTGTCTTATATATTAGCATAATGATGTCATTCTTGTGTACCACAAGAATGGTGGGGGGAGCATGGTTGTATGTTGTTCTTCAACTTCTGCAGGAAAGGCCTGGCCCTCCTGTGAGATGACTTTGGATCTACTTTGATGTTTGAAATCCACATGGGAGGGTCTACTATTTTATGTGCCTCTGTATGGACATGTGGAGCAAAGCAGGAGGAGTGGACAGCAGAAGGATTTCATGCTTTCTTCAGTTAGGAGAGACTTGCAGGATTGTCCATGTTCACCTCCCATCAGTGAGCAGCTGGAACCTTTGTGACCCGGTGTTGAGCTGTGGAAAGGCAGGAATGGGCAGGGAAGCTGCCTATCCCCGAAGCAAATAAAGCAATGCAATCTAGGAGCAGGAGCGTCAGCCACATCTCTGCTCCTTTGGCTGGGCACTGAGTGTGAGAGGAATGTACTGAGAAGGCCCCATCTGCATGGTGCTCTTTGGTGACCAGGAGAGCAGCAGGCACTGAGCAGAATCTGTGATTTGTTCCTCTGGCATATCCTGAAGAAGCAGTGAGTGTGGGAGTAGTTTTTCCATGGGATATCTCTGGGAGCAGGCAGGTCCCAGCACATCTGGGCAGGTAGGCTTGGGCCTGCTGCTCTTGCTGTGGCCTGAAGCATGCAGCATGCACCAGCCTGGGCTGTACAACAGGAGCAGTCATTATGCAGAAAGCTTGAAATGATAGAAACCTGCTTATTAAAATGAAACACTTCTGAAAGACTCTGTCCCTTTAAATCTCATTGGAAGGGTCTCTTCCAGTGTGAGTCATTTGCAGCTGTAGAGGACCCTGGGCAGAGCCTTCCTCTTTGCTGAATAGGGTTGTCAGAGCTCCCAGGGTCAACGCAGGGAGAAAAATACCCTGATTCATTTCCCAGCCAGATAAACATAGGAGAGCTCCCCATAGGGCTGCTGCTGGGGGAGTTGTGGCTTTGGTTTTCCAGTTGCTCTGCTCTACATAAGCAACATTATGCAGCTCAAAGGTCCCACCCAGAGGACTGAAACACCCTAGAGCCCATCCCCAGGCAGCACACAATGGTGTTGATATGACTTGCTACAGAGGAAGTGGCTTCTGTTATAACCAGAGAGCAATCTGCCAAAGTCCACAGTCTGGGCAGTTGCCAAGCTAAGTTTGACAAAAAAAATTGACTTTCATTTTAGCTTTTTCTGGAGATAATTCTCCTACTTCCTACCATTGAAATCTCACCTCTGCTAGGATTTTTATTTTTACATAAACTAATTTATGCTTTTACTGACAGAAAGTAATATACAACAGATTAAAATCTTCAATAGGTCATTAAAATAGTCTAAAATATTGTTAGTACAATAACAAAGCTGGTGTTAGGCTACATGCAACACAAAGTGTTGCTCAGGGCTTTTTTGTGCCCTCTCCTGTTCCTGTTCAGGGCAGACTGTTCTTGATCTGAATTAGACACTAGAAATACTACAGAGATACTGTAGCAGAGAAGACAGGGTGTGAAAGCTTTGGGATATTTGAGGCTTCAGGCGCCCCCTTGTGCCCTTTCTTTTTTGTGTTGTGATGCCAGCAAACACAGGGGATGCAGTCTGCACTTAGAAAACAGCTGAACCTCAGCTGCATCGTTGTGTGGGGCCTGGGATGTGCTCTGGCACTTGCATGTGATAGTTTGGATGTGTAGGAGTTGCTTGTTGACAAGTAATGCAGAGTTTACCCCAACTGTACAATGTGCTTATTGAAAAGTTTTGAACATACAAAACCTGTTTTTCTAAAATATAAGTTTTTGGAGTCATTTAAACGTAGCAAGATTTGTGGGATATAAATTTTGTCTGCTGGGCCTGATTTTAAGTTGGGTTTTGAACCTTCCTGACTCATAAGAATACTATGCTTATACTTCCGATCTACTCCATACCGTGTTTTCAATCATCCATCTCAGGACATGGAGAAGATTGAGTTCTTGAACACCTTTGTTGCTACAGTCTTTTACAGCTTAGGCTGCCCCTTGGGAATTCTAGACCCAGGAGATAGGAAGGAGAATTGGGAAAAGAATACTGCCCTTAATCAAGGAAGACCTGGTCAGGGATCATCTAGGCCAACCTGCTGCACACAAATGCATGGTCCCTGATGAGATGGACCCATGAATGCTGGGGGAGCTAGCAGAAGTGATTGCCAAGCTGTTCTCTATCAGCTTGGAAAGGTCATGGAAAACAGGAGAGGTGCCTGTGAACTGGAGGAGTGCTGGTATCACTCTGGATGTCATCTCCAAATAAGTGAAAGAAGAGGAGGTTATCCAGAGTAGACAGCTTGAATTTACCAAGGGCAGATCATACTTGACTAATTTGGTAGCCTTCTGTGATGTCATGACCAGCTGAGTAGAGGTACGGAGAGCAGTGAACATTACGTACCTTGACTTCAACAAGGCTTTTGACGCTGTCTTCCATAACATTCTTGTGGGTAAGCTTAGGAGGTGTAGGATAGGTGAGTAGACAGTGGAGTGAATTGAAAACTGTTTGGCTGTGCCCAGAGGGTTGTGGTCAGTGGTGCAGAATCTGGTTGGAGGCCTGTTGCTAGCAGTGTTCCCCAGGGGCCAGTACAGGGTCTGTTCTTGTTCAACATCAGTGACCTAAATGAAGGGATAAAAGGCCCCCTCTGCAAGTTTGCAGATGAAGCTGGAAGGAGTGGCTGACACACCAGAATGCTGTGCTGCCATTCATTTGGCAAGACCTGAACAGGCTTGAGAGTTGGGTGGAGATGAACCTGATGAGGTTCAACAAGGACAAGTGCAAAGACCTGCACCCGAGGAGGAATAACCGTATGCATGAGTAGAGGTGAGGGGATGACCTGCTGAAAAGGAGCTCTGTGGAGAAGGACCCGAATGTCAGCAGGTTGGTCATGAGCCAGCAGTATGCCCTTGTGGCCAAGAAGTCCAGTGGTATCTAAGGGTGCATTAAAAAGAGCTTGGCCAGCAGGTTGAGGGAGGTAATCCTCCCCCTCTACTCTGCCCTGATGAGTCCACATCTGAAGTACTGTGTCCAGTTCTGGGCTCTTCAATTCAAGAAGGACAGGGAACTGCTGGAGAGGGTCCAGAAGAGGCCACAAAGATTATTGAGGGCCTGGAGCATCTCCTGTTTGAGGAAAGGCTGAGAGACCTGGGGCTGTGCAGCCTGGAGAAGAGAAGGCTAGAGAGGGATCTTGTCAATATTTCTGAATATTTAATGGACAGCAGTCAAGTGGATGGGGGCCAGTGACAGAAGAAGGAGCAACTTACAGATAAAAGCAATTGAGCATTATGTATACAGTGTGTTCTTTGGGGATTAAAGGTGTCGCTGATTTCCATCATACTGACCCTGAGAAGTTGTAGACTGGGTTGTCTGCTATTCTTTGGTGACAGTTCTAGCTAAATAGTTTCTATCCATGTACTTTTCCTGAGTTTGTTTCATACAGCAGTAACTAGAATATAAAGCAAGAGTGACCATGGTATACTTAGCCAGGTTCCATCTACTTCAGTATCCCATCTCCAATAGACACTATAAGTGAATACCTTAATAAAAGTCTAAGTATAAATGCTTCTTTGTTCACTGTTCTCACAGCCTCTGACCATTTTCACTTCTCAAGCTGATTATGGATTTTGTATATTTAGCAAACATTGGACAGATTACTTCACAAGATTGTCTAGTCTTCACAACATCTTTTGGCAAGGAGTTCGGGAAATCAGCTGACCCCTGGGTGATGAGCCACCTCTTTTTCTTTGTGTTGAACTGCCTGTTAGTTTCAGTGGGTGTTACGTCAGCCTTATATAGGAAGAAAATTTAACAGTGACCATCCAAGGTGGTTGGGGTTTTACAGTCCTCTATTACATCCTTACAATTGTCTCTTTTTTTCAGTCTGAAAGTCCTGTCTTATTTAATGGAAATTGTACCATATCTGTAAATAATACAATCTGTAAATATAAAATAAAAACAAAAATCCTGACAGTTGCTTTGAGTCTTGAATTTCTGCCGGGGACTGAATTGATGCTTTAGGAACTTCCTATTATAACCTCAGTGTTTTACTTCTGAGTGCCAATGGTCAGCTCTGAAAACATGCAGGAGCAGGTATGTGCAAAGTTAGAATTGCTTTTCTGCCTATACATCATTTTACACTTACCTGCACTGAATCCTACATGCTATTTTATGACCAATTAATTCCTGTTCTCTCTGTTGCCCCTCATGCTCATCACACTGAGTATCACTAAAATATCATAATCTTGTCCACCCCATTTCCTAGTATGCTGAGCCCAACAACTCTATCACAAGTCTCTGAGGAGCTGCACTGATGAACTCTGTCTACTGAGAGCACCTTGACCAGAAAGAAAAGACTTTTAAACATCTCTTCTACCATGCAAGGATCTTTCCTTAAAAGCCTTGTTGAGGAACATGGTTGGAGGCTTGCTGGCAACTCAGCCATGTTTATCAACCAAACCATCCTCATTCATGGAGTTCCTGAGCCCTTGAAAGAAGCTTGAGAGGTACTTAATGCATACAGTCTTGGTTCTTCCAGGGTGTCTCATGTTTAATAATAGATGTTTAATAATTTTATTCCGTGTTAAAGTTTATACTACTTGCTGATAGGTGAAGTCACCAGAGATGATGAAAGAAACAGGTTTTTTGAGTAGTTGGACCTCTTGCAAAGTGCTGAGTGAAGCTTTCCAAAAGGCAGTGCAATTTGAATGGTTTGCATAGCAGAGATAGCTAATGTAAATGGATTCAGGAACAAATCTTATCAAAATCAGCCATTCCCCAGCACAGGCTGTTGTCACTAATAATTTGAGCAAAGTTTGTGGGTATAATCATTCTAATCATTCATTACTACCTACTGTAAAATAACAACAGAAGGCTCCTTGTGGCTGAGCACAGAGCGTAACCTCTGTGTTTGAAAACCTGACAGTGTCAGGTCTGATGCAGCTGTTGATAAGAGATCATTTGCAGATTTACTCCAAAGTTATCCAGTGAAAGACAGAATAAAAGGTGAAAAAAAAATTCTCCAACAAATCCAGCAATTTGAAAATAATTATCTTCTTTATGTTACAAGTCATCAGAATTATTGCTCAGTGAATAATGCAGTGACAGTTTCCAGAAGAGTGACAGATTGGCAGATGTTTCATAAAACACAAGAATGCACTTATTAACATAGACCTGTTAGATTTGCACATGCACAGTTTGTGTAAGAATTCACAGTGGTGAGGTGCAAGGGCTACACAGTTTGTAAATGGATTAATTCAAATTGATGCATTGTACCTCATTCAGTGGTTGTTTTCCTTTGTGTGTGTGTATGCTTTTCTCTATAATACCCAGTAGTAAGTCTGACACAATTAAAAGCAACATATCTTGCATTTACAGGAAGAAGGAAGAGTTAAGAGTGTGTACATAGATATTCCCTGCAGAGCTGCTGGTTTGTGGTAACTACTTTGTATGTCAGTCCTTATTCTGCATTGCAGTGGTTAAATCTTGCCTTTAAAAAGAAGAAACATTTGAATTCATATACTTTCTGGATGTGTCCAGGGGCCAACTCTGAGCTCTGATTATTGCCACATTGTGCTGTTGCATGCAATATCATCTTTCCAGATAAGCATGATAAGAGTTCAAATGGATCTATCAATAATCAGTGGAAAGGATGGCATAATACAAAGTCTTTTACAGTAAAAAATCTGAAAATCTTTGAAAGCGAGTTTGGAAAGGAATTGCTTTGTTTGTAACCTAGCTGCAGGGTCTGGCAGCAACAGCTCAAGAAGAGGTGTGGGGATGAGCTGAATAGATTCCCTGCTAGCCAGCAGAGCTGGGAGGCTGCATCCTACCAATAGGAGACTGACTTCTCTTTTTTGAATGCCTTTGGGTAAAGGAAGGGAGATGTTTTTTGATTTTATTTTCCCCCCCCCCTCCCCCCCCTAATGAAACATTGGGAGGTAAGAACCATTCTTGGGAGGAAAGAACAGCCTACTGGAAATAAAAGTTATTTGAAGTCAAATGGAGTACAGTGTCATAGGAGATTTGTGATTTCTTTTGTTTTTTCTTAATCTCTTAGATTTGTCACAGTAAATACAGCTAAGAGAAAAAAGTATGTAAACCAGGAGGTAGAAGAAGGAAGAGATACTGAAGATACAAAGCTGAGGGTTGGAAAGGACCTCAAGAGATCATTGAGTCCAACCCCCTGCTAAAGCAGGTACCATACAATAGGGTGCACAGGTGGGCATCCAGATTGGACTTGAGTTTCTCCATAGAAGGAGACTGCAACCTCTGGACAACCTGTTCCAGCGCTCCATCACTTTACCATAAAAAAAATTCTTAATGCATGTTAGTACAAAACTTACTCTGTTGAAGTTTTAGGCCACTATTCTTTGTCTTATTGCTACAGTTTCTCACCCTACAGTACAATCAATCTTTCATGCCTTAATAATAAAAAGAAGACTGACTTTTGACACTGAAAGCTGCTTTTGTTGTTGTTTTTTTGTTTGTTCTTAGACAAAAAGTAAAACAACAAAGTCCCTTACTGCGTTTGGCTGATGCCTGTGGATGGTATTATTTGATTATATAAAATCTTAGACATAAACCAGCTGAGAAAGGGAGTGTATTTTGTATATTCTAGAGTTAGTGTTGTTTCCACGGAGTCTCTTAAAAGCATCTCTCTTCAGTACACTGTTTTCTCTCCTGGATATTGCTTTTTTATATGTACAATCTGTGCAGCATCTAATGTCTTTACTGCTTATCATTACCCACCATCCTGGCATACATGACCTACTTCATTGCACAGACTGTAGTGCTCACGTAGATGTTATTCTGTTCTGGTTGAACATGAATCTTCTGTTTGCAGCGTTGTGTAATTTTTCCAGCCAGAACCATGGTTGTATAAACACCAGTGCAGACAGAAGGAAGCAAGTATGTTTGGCTGGGGATGGATGAGGTTCTTTCAGCATTGTTTCTGTTTTAAATCTTGATTCTGAAGACATATCCTATTCAATGATGTGATACAACACGGGTGAGTTAATGAGTGTATCACATTCCGTGGCATTTAGCTCAGTAGAAAATCACTCACAAGCAGATACAAGCAAGATAAAGGGTACAAGAAGAAAGAATAAAGACAGTGTTAATAAATCTTTGTGAATTATGAATAATTATCTAATAATGTAATCATTATTTACTGTATTTCCGGATTAGATACATATTCCCATTTACTGCATCAAGCTAAATAACTCCTTTGTTTATTAGCACTGTTTCCCCATGCCATGTTTATGTGAGGATACATCTCCTCCCATTCGTGTCCTTTGCAAAACAGCCCCTTTGGCACAGTATAGATCAACTAGCTTTACGCATATATTCTCTTAAGAAAAGCTAAAGGCATAAACAAAATATCTGTTTTGACAAGATGCCTACTTTGATCATAAATGTTAAGGTCAGGAGATAGTAGTATGATTTTATACTCACTTCCTGAATAATACAATCTGTAGTATCTTTCTCCTGTTATTTAATCATAAAGTCAGTAATTTCCCTTTGAACTGAAGTCTGTATTTTAGGAAAGTACCTTGTCTTGATAGTACAGGGCCATCTTTAGCCATGGAATTTGTGCTGTTGTTTTGAAGTATTATACATCAAGGAAGAATGGAGTTTCTATACTAGCATTTGCAGCATTTGAGTGTAGATATCTTGTGCTCACAGTGCTTCCTTCTGGGCTGAACACTTAGGCTTTCCTTTTTAGGAGAATAAACCCACTTATGAATTCATGCATTTTTAGTGCCACTCTGCATCTCTGAATGTTGTAGAAACACAAAGTGATTTTGTGACCATGCTCAACCTTGCATCTCTGGCTAGGTTGCATTTCAAAGTTCTACATCTGCTTCCTTGCTAGGTTGCAGTTAGAGCTGTATGCTTTCTGTCTGCTGGGCTGTTTTTGGTTTGTTTTTTTTTGTTTTTTTGTTTGTTTTTTGTTTGCTTGTTTGTTTTCCCACAAAGCTCAAGCAGCTGTGTCCTGGCTTCTGCTACCACTGCAAATCTTTGCCCTACCTTAGGTACTTGGGCAGTGACTTCTGATGTGTCCTGCCATCTTCCTCCACAAAGTAACTTACTTGGTTTTCCGCTTAGCCTGAATGAAGTGTAGCTGTCAAGCTTGCTGCCCTGTGCCTCATCAACCTGTGACTGATAAAGACATGTTTAATGTCTTCAGCTTCTCACGGCCTGACAGCCTATGGGATTTACAGAAACAGTGTTGGAAGGAGACGTGCTTTTTATATGGTTGCATGACCTGTTCTGAATACTCTTCATTCTTACATGTCTCCTGAGCTATGCAATAGATCTGTTAAGTAGTCTTTACTATAACAACACAGAGAACCTGGTATGGTTATGGTCCCCATTAGATGGCCCTTGCTTTTGTTTCTCCACCTTTCCTATCCATGTTTACTGCCATCTTTTAACTGTTTGCTGCTGCACAAAGGAGTGCAAAATGGGCTCTATAAAGTAACAAGCAAGCAAGAAAATGAAGGAAAGCATATCCTTCAGTGGCAAGTTGTTGCACAGTTGTCAAGTTATTCTTGCTTCGTACCTTGAGTAAGACCTGAAAAACAAACACCTATTCTGTAGGGACCTGGGGGATGGCTCTGAAGTTCTTCACTCTGGAAGTACTGTGAAAATCGGGTCAAGAAAATGTGCCTCCTTGTGAGAGAACTAGGAACTTTGAAAAGAAAGGTATTGGCTTCTGTTGAGCAGTTTGAGAATGCAGAACTAAAGAAATTTCACATCCCAGATAGATGAAGAATTGTTGGTACATCTCACTGATGAGAGGGAGTCTCCTGTCAGGCAACTCCACTGACATGCTGGGACAGATGATTCAGCCCGGCAGTGAATGACCCCAGTGCTGCTTTCCTGGAAGCATCTTCACTTGCAGATTTCTCATTGAAGAATTAATTTGCTTATGGAAATGGATCAGTTGACAGAGCCTGGGGTGGTACAGCTACAGGAAGATTTCACTCACTGGTGAGGATGCAAAGCTGTAAGCAAACCTAATAAGACCTCTGATGAATTTTCCAGTGAAACCATGCCAGTAGTTGTCAGGATCTGTTAAGTAAATAAAGGTTGGTTATTCTCAGTCTTGTCTCACTGTTGCACAAGGTTGTAACCATCCTATCTTATCAGGAATGAAATGCATGAGGCATACATATTAAAGGAGGCAGTGTTTGCTATTCACTGATGATTTCAAACAAACAAAAGATTTCAGAAATGGCACAAGACAGATCTGGCAGCAGTCAACCAACTTGTAATTCTAAGATTTAGGCAGTATTTAGAGAAAGGAAGCAGATTGTTGCAGAACTCAGAGCCTGTTCATTCCCAAGAGCTTAAGTGGAACTTGAATCTACTATCACATCTGCAAATGAGATCCTGAGTATCTGAATCTGCTACTGAACTTCACCCCTCTGGAAAATAAAGACAAGCCTATTTCTGTCAGAATAGTATTTTTCCTCCCATTACCAGAGACCAATCTTATCAATAGCACTGGTACTAAGATCTCATTATTTATAGGCATTCTTTCAGCTCTTACTATTTTATTAAGAGTAATCTAGCTAGATAATTGTTGCAGGAGGTGGCTGTTATCATGGTACTGTGGCCACATGCTTAACACATGTATGGAAGTTCTGCCCAATTCTAGCAGCACAGACCAGTTATAAGCCCGATTTGAAATGACTGGTGTTCCTAGAAGTCCTCTGTTTGCCTATGGCAGAGGGATGAAAAGATGGCACCGTCCCAGTAGGTGCTAGAATGAGCCCAGCTGGCAACCACGATGTAGGAGAAGCTATCTGGAACCTGCACCTGGAAGCTGACTTCACACGTGGAACAGGAATTTGTTGAGCGTCTGGAGTATCTGCTTTACTTGTCAGCCTTTCAATCTCCTGAGCAAGAAAGAACAAACAGTGACCCATTAAGTTTGTGGGTCCCTATGCTGGCAGTTTGAACACTGTTCTGCATATGGAAGGGCGGAGTAGCAAACTGATTAAGGGGTTCCCCTGTGCTGCCAGATGTGCCGATCTATGTCTTAATTTGTTATTAGCCTCCGACCAACCCAGGTGAAAGTCATCTTTTAGGACTCGTTAAGTTAATTCCAAGGAATCTAGGTGGTATTTTAAACTCTTCCTGATAAAGGTGTGATTAACTGCAGAAAATGAAGTGTCTTAGCCATATTCACCTGATGGACTAGCGAGCTGGCAGACCTCTGAACTCTCTGGACTAGAGAATTACCAAACCTTTGAAACCTCTGGATTCAGTAAAACTTCTGTGTTGGTTTAGAAAAGTAGTTTGGGCCTCTGATGGATGTTGCTTTATTTTCCAGAACTGACTCTCTTACATTAAATTTGAGAATGTCGGCAGTTTCAGAGTGAGGCACAAACCCATAGTGATTTGCAAGTTGTGTGACTGCAAAAGGATGTTGTTGCTTTCTGGTTGCAGCATGTATGCCTTGGAAAGTGTTAGATTTACACATATGGTAAGGCATCAGTGTGCACTGATTGAAGTATGTTCAGAAAAGAAGGTTTTAAATTGCTTTTTCCTAAGAGAAATTTCAGCCTGTCCTTTTGAAATATCCCAGAGCTGCCTGGTTGCAAGACTCATTTATTAGGAAGTCTTTAAAGTAGAATGAAAGTAAGAAATCCTATGAGAAAACTGTTTGTTTCTTACATTTTCTCCACCCTTCCCTCGCCCTGGTCTGCTCCGTATGCGTAAAAGGAAAATCTTTTCAAACCCTATCAGTCTAAAATATCATCAGATGGAGCAAAAGGAAAGCAGAAGTTGCCCCAGAAGCGTTCCCACACTAGAATGATTAGATGCCCAGCCCCAGAGCTTTGGCGACAGAGAAAGTATGAGTAGGGAGATGTTCAGGCTGTCTGTGGAGGGGTGGATCAGAGAGAGTCTCACGCCTCAGGCAATGTAGGGAACTATCTGGCAAAGCAGAACTCCTGCTGCAGTGTGATGCTGTGGGGACTTTGGTGGCAATACTAACTCAGAGACTTCTTGCTTAATCTCTCTCCCTGCTTGCCCATTTCCATGCCATGGCGCATCATAGTTGTGGCTGGGTGAATGCAGCTCCCTACAAACTTACTGAAGCTTAGCAGGGTGGGGCTGTCCTTCAAAGCCAGGGAAGCCTGACCTGATTTTACTTACAGCAATTTACATTGTTTACCCTGAGGTGTTACTGAAGGCTGCGGAGCATGCAGGAAGACCAGAAGAGGAACATCTAGATACGATGTTTGTTGGGTTGTAGCTATAGTTCAGTGTTGTCAAGACCAAGGGACTCATGTTAGAATTCCTGGGAAATTTAATATCAGAAAATCTGGTGTCTCCATGCTTCAGAGCAACTTGAGGGAGCTTAGGGGTATTCTAGATTCAGGTGGTAAGTTGTTGACTGAGTTCCACCAAAGCTGCTCAGTGGATGTGCTGTGTCACCTCTTCTCTTGAAATAATGCTGTCACAGTGTTGTGTTCAGTAATGGGACTCTGAGGAAAGTTTAAATAATATATAAATATACATATATATATGTTCTAAAAATTTTTCTCTTGTCATCCTTGAGGACACAGAATGCATTCCAATTGCACAATTTAATTGGGTCGCACAATGACTAGGTGAGATAAAACTATCACAGATTCATAACATAAGTTTGGGTTTTAAACAGTTTGCTAAAAAAAAGAAGTTATGCTATTTTTAATATTACTCCAACAAGTCAACTGTGAGCAAAAACAATTACCTAAATACTTGTTCTTATATGACATCATTAGAAAGAAAATGAGAGGAACTGCATGCCACATTTGTTGTAAATGCATTAGGATCCAGGTAGATCTAATTTATATGAGAGTCTGTTTCCATGTTGAGGAGAAAATTAATTTCATCTGGCAGACAATTGAGTTACGAAGGCCTCACATTCAAAGTCTTCTCCAACAGAATGTAAACAGGACACATTGTTTAATAGGATCAAACAGATAATAAGGAGCTAAATTATGGCAGGACTCATCAGTCAGCGACACGTACTGCTAGACCTTCTCAAAGGATGCAAGTTAACATTCAGTAAAGGTGAAGGTTTAACTTAACCCTAATACCCCTGCCTGTCTGGAGAGTGGAAAGAGGACTTAGAGGATGTAAATTTATAAACCTTAAAGGTAATACATCTGTGTGCGGCAAGGTACAAAAGCTTTAAGGTCTCTCAAAGATGTACAGATTATTTCCCTGCAGTGTTAGAATCTTGCAATCTTGCATGGAATGGGAAGGGAAGGGAAGGGAAGGGAAGGGAAGGGAAGGGAAGGGAAGGGAAGGGAAGGGAAGGGAAGGGAAGGGAAGGGAAGGGAAGGGAAGGGAAGGGAAGGGAAGGGAAGGGAAGGGAAGGGAAGGGAAGGGAAGGGAAGGGAAGGGAA